>JAGSMP010000076.1:0-1200000 GCA_029286625.1 Parnassius orleans | reverse complement strand
ACCCATTTTAATTTCTTAATTCATACAAGTATTGATAAAAGCAGCCAAACATAATTGGTTTGAAAAAACAGTATTATTAAACTTACTTCTAGAAACCGGTTGAGAGGTGTACTTGAGGTAATAAAATAAATAAAAATTTAGTTACTTATAGCGAGCAACCCCTTTCTAATTTATCATAGCGCAGGCGTGGCTGGCGAATGTCGGCTTGGACTAATCGCTCCCCCGCTGATAGACGAGACGCCATCTTGGTTTTCCTTTTTTTATTTTTTACAATCACCGTGCGCAAACGCAACTCGAATGTAAGCGCTAATTAAGTTTCCTTATTGGGAAGAGCGTTAATAAAAATAGAAATTTTATCTCATGCTCTAATTAAGTCTTGTCAGCTAGTCACAAAAATGGAATTTATTGCTATTTTACTTTTGCCAGTATCGTTCTGATTAAAAGAACAATGATTAATCGGAGAAAATCAACTAAGAAAAACTTATTTCCACGGATAAGTGTAAGTATTAGATTGTTGCAGTATTGAAAAATATTATAAAATTGACTATAAGACTAAAACGAATGACAGATGTATATTATATGGTAGTCCAATCGTAGAATTGGGCTTCTGAATCTTGATACGCCGCCATTTCATGATTTGGTTTACGATTTGGTTGACGATTTGGATATAGCACTTTTAGCCTAATTTATAATATAGTATATAAACCTATGCAAATTTAGGCCACCCGAGCCGCACTTTTATCTGTCTGACTCTAACTAGATGGGTGCTTTCGTATTTTTAATATAATATCAGAAGTAAAAGTTATAAATTATCGGACAAATCATGAAATGGCGACGTATCATGAAATGCCCAGGCAGATTACGATCTGCCCAATTCCAACGACCGGACTACGACATATTAGTAAAAAAGTGCCAAGTTAGTAGACATATTATTTAAATTAAGAAATATGTCAAATAGCACGTTCGCGTCGTGCAATGACCTACCTGCTGGTTCGATTCGAGGATTAGGATGCTAATCAAAACACTATACTTTTCACTTAGGTTCAGGATGCCAATCAAAACCCTGTTTAAATCTTTCAGGTATTATTTCACATTTTCTTTATAATAAGTTTCTAATGCTTATTTGTTATAATAAAAAAAATCGTACCACGAACTATATTTCTTTTATTTATTATAAGAATATACCACAGCCTTAAGAAGAATCTTCTGACAATAAGTATTGTACATTATTATGACAAGCAAAAAAAAAACACTGTGAGAAGAAAATCATAGCTCACCGGTTTTCGGACGAAATGCATCAAGATTTCGATCTATCCGTGTGGTTGCCGGGATTCTGGGTCTATTCGCGAGCGCGGCCGGCTTTCAGAAAGTTGTATATTTTTTTTTACCGCTAAGTTATTTTTCACGATGCTCAACGATAAAACCAGTATACAAATGGGACGCGTGCAAGCGCGTGCGTATCTTGTAGCGGCATCGCTTTGTCGCTTTATTACTACGTGAGGGTATTTTTCGAGTACTAAATTGAAATACTAATTCTCAATATAACTGAGATTCTTAGTAAATCTTTTTAGTATGATTTTCTTTACGTTGTCGCGTCTTTTAGTGATCGTGTGAACGACTTGACCGAATGAGGCCTTTACACATTATGTTTGTTTTATAGCTATGCTAGGTTTAGATAGGTGGCGCTGTAGTCACATTATTAACAAATTCTATATCTATGTACCAAAATGACTCATATTCACAATATATTTTGATTTAGTGCCAAAAACGTAAATCACAAAATCTTAACCCGTATGGTGGAGGTAATAATAAATAAATTTTATATTTACACTGAAAAGTCCAGAGCTATTTCGGATTGAAACTCATCGCTAGACCTAGCGAAAAGTGCAGAACATCGTCTGCTGGGTCAGCTAGTAGGTACCTATGTAATATGAAATACTGAGAAACAGGTTGTACTGTTTTCTTTTATAAGCTGCAGTGCATCCACTGTTGTGTTTCGGTTTGAAGAATTCGAAGAGCCATTATAACTATAGACTATGCATCATTCCATCTTAATATTCAGAGGTGACAGCGCGTCTGTAATCCCCTTTACTTGAAGTTATTTAAAGGTGTCGTAATGGTGCAGTAGCCACTTACCGTCAGGTGAAGTAAACTCGCTTGCCACTTTCATTTTATAAAAAAAAAATGCTTTGACGGCAGTAAGTCTACATGATACATGGCTGCGATCCAATGTTAATCCATATAACGTGGCATGGTGGATCATCTCGGAAGAAGCCGTTGACACAATGCGTGATGGAATGGAATGGAACTTTTACATTCGACGTTTAGATATTGGCCGTTCGAAGATGAATTTGTTGGATAATTTGAGGAAGAATAATTTGTTGGATAATTTGAGGAAGAATAATTTTTTGGATAATTTGAGGAAGAATAATTTAAGGAAGAATAATTTGTTGTATAATTTGAACATAATCAACACATTAGACAGGCAGTTTGACGAAGACAGCCGACGAAGACAGCCGTTATTCTTGCACTCTTAATACTATACCACCACCAATCTGAAATTCGGATTGGATGGATTCTTTGTCAACAAACGGAGTCTATTTTCTGTGATGTTAGCACTGTTAGCCAGTTGGCTTTTACAGTCACGTCATCATACGGACGCTAGAGCATCGTTATATAATATATAAAGATCGATGGCTCCTTGGAACAGTGACTTAATTGCGACGCTGAGGGTAGAAAGTTTTGTATTACAGGATAACAACAGTACAAATCAGTTTTCCAGGTCAGAATATGTTTGTCCTTGTGCAATTTATGTACTGCCTTCACGATACCGGGAAAAATCTTAATACTAGAGAAATGTGGAGGTAGTGTAGAAAAAATATAAAATAAAAAAGAAAGATCTCCGGAGCCACCAATGAAATAGTTAATAGCAATTTTAAGTGCTGATTTATCACATGTTCGGCTTTAAAGGAAATTATCGTAAGAAAATTTGCATGTCTGAGAAAGAAAATATTTCGAAAACACGCACTGGAGCAGTGTGGCGGAATAATTTCTCCATAAGTCCATAACCCCCCCAGAAATGCAGCAATGGAACGTATGTATCTAAGTAGTAACTTTACTTTGTTTTTATATATACAGATATTAAACAACAACTGAATACATAGATGTAACATTTACTAACATTTTACTGCAGATGCAAAATATGTACCTACTTAAACTGATCTACGTTAGGTAGAACTTCCAGATTATTCTAGTGAGTTTATGTAACTTGCTTCTTTGTGAAAAATTTACTATACAATGTTTCGCGAAAGCTGGCGAGTGTAATTCTCAAATTAAGCGTGGCAACGGAATGTGATATATATACTTAAATCATTACATCCACGAAAATGAAAATATTAATATGAATTAAAGATTGTAGTTAACTTTATTATAATAATTACGTTTTATATTAATATAGATTATAAGCACTGGACTTACTATTAATCAAAACAATAGAAAAAGGATATCACTTTTGTATTAGTGATATAATTACTAAATATAACATTAATGTCATGTAATACTTATCCTATTGATTGTGTACCAATAAACTTTACGAACAAATTCAACAAAAAATAGCTCTATAAGAATAAGAATCCATAAGAAAAAATAAATCCGCAGACTACCCAAAAAATAACTTACTATTAAAAACTTTGATTGAAATCGGAGATGATCTTACCCCTCCGTGTGTCGGAAATACAAAAATCTTAAAAATGAATTCGGAACCCGTTCTAAGTTTCAACCTGTTGTGGCCGCGGGGACATTTGGTGGGCGCTCAAATTTATCCTTTACCTTTTTTGTTCCAGTTTTGAAGGTAAAAAATGTAAATAACACGATCCTTTGAAATACTCAGATACGAGTGGGTTAAAGGTCGAAACACACCGAGAGTATTTTAAGACACATACTTAAGCAAAA
Source organism: Parnassius orleans (assembly GCA_029286625.1). Classification (NCBI taxonomy): domain Eukaryota; kingdom Metazoa; phylum Arthropoda; class Insecta; order Lepidoptera; family Papilionidae; genus Parnassius; species Parnassius orleans. The sequence continues at coordinate 1,196,049 of JAGSMP010000076.1, read as the reverse complement.
TATTGATCACGACCATTTATTTTACTGATTGTAATAATTCGTAAAACATGTATTGAATTTTAAAGGTACAATCAACGTTATCACTGGTATGTTATATTAATGTTTTCAATTTATTGTTTTTAACATTTTGTATTGTTTAGGCTTGTGGTGGACATTAATTTTATAAAAGGGCGGAACACGAGGAAATCACACTTTATCGTATTTTGAGCACGTTACAATGCTCACGGTTAGGATTTTTTTTAAAACGTAAGTGTTGCTGTATCCAGTGATATAAAAACCGTATAAAAATATAATAGAAAGCAGTAAGTAATAAATAAGTTATGATCTAATATGTGTTGTTTTAAACATTTGAAAACAGTTAATGAAAAACTAATTTGTTTGTTATTTTACGGCGTTTCGTTCGTCGTTTTAGTCAACGTTTTTAACAGTTTATCAATTTAAATATCCTAAATTCTAAATCCTGATTCTCATTTTACGTTCATAGGAGTTATATAAGATATTTAAAGAGATACTTCTTTAAAGATTGTCAGCTTTTAAGTTTATATTTTTATAGAATAAAATAATATGTACGTTTAAAGAAAACTTTTATCTTCAAGTTTTTGCTGTTTAGGTTCATATGAAGTTACACGATTGTAACGTTTTGTATATAGTTGTCATAAATGTAACATAAAATGTTTATTTCAACTAAACGATCAATATATTCGGCGTACTTTTCTTTTGCGTATATATACGTAGAACGAATTATACTCAAACACCATTTTACAACCATATTCTTGCGAATAAAGATTATTATTATTATTAATTAGCGTCAAAACTATTCAACACAGTTTTTGCAGTAATGACTAATGACTTACAGCGCTTCTTAGTGTATTTGCAGAATACACTTACCCGACGATTTTACGTTTTTTCCCCCAACGAGTGTTCTTGACCATATTTGCAATGAAGATATCAATTAACGTTGCTATTTTGAAACAATGCAATTAGTGCCTTTTTTGGTTTCGCCATTCTTCACTGTGTCGTGTCTATCGGGATACGCTTTCAAAGTTTTATAACACTGTAAGAATGTTTGGAACTTTGGCAAATTAATTTAACTGTCTCTGTTTGATTTGTATGGAACGATAAGATGTATAAACTTTGTTTGCGTTAAGCGGTGGATTCATATTTATTTTTATAAGTATATTGTAGATTTCTTTTATAAAATAGGGAAAATATTATTTATGTTATATTAATGTTTCCAAGTAGGTACATTATTAAAATTATTTTTAGTAGGTGCGTTATTAATATTATGGACTTGGTGTACCTCAATACTTTAAACAAGACTCGATTGACAAGACCACTCTGGCAGGGGTTAAGCGCAGGTACCTTTGTAGTTTTTTCTCGTTTCATCGAAAATAGGGTACAACCTATTTATTTTTATTTCGAATTTTCAAATTGAGGAAGGATAAAGGCATTCGTGAGGTCAGTTAAAGTTCTAAATAGAAATTTTAAGGTAGTTTAAGACTGGTATTAATTATATTAAAAAACTTGCATTTAATTTATAAACGCAAATAATTGATAATGATAATAATAATTGATATAATAATAACTTTGTGTGTATAAGATTTTTTTCTTACATACAATGAAATAAAGAGTTTGATTTCATAGCATAAAAACCTAATATTTTAAATTGCCTCTTTTTCCACAACCCAGCCTTATTATAATTTTAGATTTTTTTTGTCACTGATTTTACACAGACAACCGGACAATCATGGGATATGCTGACATGTTTTCATTTTATGTATAAGTATTACACTTACGGTCGACTATTTGAAAGCGTTACTTGGTAATATACGAAATAGTTTATTTTCTACTAGTTACTTTGGTCGGTTTTGCTTTGAAAATAATAACAGCGTCCTCTCGAAGGTTTCAAAGAAATTCCTGCCAATGTTTTTTACCTATTACGCCTTGATATGAGGACGACGGGATGCATCTTAAAACATTCCATTTTATTTCCATATTACATGTAATTTCTCAACAAAATGCTAAATATTGTAATGTTTTTTTTTTAATTTGTGACGTTTATGTTTGCTACTGTTTCAAATGGCATTTTTTTTTATTTTGATAAAACTGAAATTAAAAATACTGATATATTTCTTATATTTAGCACCGCAGCACCTGTTCACGCGTGAGGGTTAACGTTAGGCAAAAAGCCTTCATTTTACCCAAATATAAAATTAACAAAATAACAAACCGTGGGACGGTTCCCGCCGTTTATAATATTAAAGCGTAGCAGGACTGTTTATAAGAGTTTACAACCCGATGACAACGTGTTTATACAAGCCGTCAAACAAATATTATTCCCAAAAATAATATTAACCAGGACGAAAGAACTCAGTGGGAGAATTTTGTCTGTACTTAATATGTTTACTAAGTGTTTACGGACATTTTACGTCGTATCATCATTTTGAGTAAAAACACGATTCAAAATCCTTTGTATTGCGTGTAAAAACCTGAATCATATAAGTGGTAAAATTAAAAATTTTGTTCAACCGACTTCAGTATATATTATTAAGGATAACTCAAAAACTACTGGTCAGACCTTGATCAAATTTATATGAGACCACGTGAGAAGCATCAGCTTTCAAAGAATCATTGAAATCGGTTCACCTAGAAAAAAGTTATAAGGTAACAAACACACATTAAAAAAAAAACATACAGTCGAATTGAGTACCTCCTCCTTTTTGAAGTCGGTTAAAAATAATTAAGGGCAAACTATAATACTATGTTACTATGTTAGAACTCCTTTTATTACTATGTTACTAGGTGGTCCTTCTTTTCTGCTTAGGGGTCCGCCTGGGTAGGTGCCACCGTCTTACTTCTGCCGCCAAATAACACGGTCATAAGAGATTAGATGTAGCTTGTTGGTAACTAGTTTAGTTGAAATAACGTTTACAGCTATGTAATTTATTATCTTCGAAAGAGCAAAATAAATCCAGTGTAAAAATGAAACAATAAGATTGCAATTCGACACAATAACGGCGCAAATCAATCGTAGAAGGCAGTTAAACTTAAATTGTAGATATGCTAAATTCATCAGATCCTCCATAAACCTGCATGACCACAACTTTGTATATCTACGTCAACACGTTTTCGTGTCTTATTCGTAACAGAATAAAGATCAATATACCATGAAATTATGCTGCATTTGTACCTAGGTAGTATTGATAGTCGGTAGAGACCGTATTTTACTAAATGATACCTTTCGAGAATTCCAACTCTGTTATGGTTTATAATTAGGAACAGGTTTCTTACGTTCTGATGATTTTTATGGAGGCTAACTAAATGGACATGTTATTTTACTTATTTGGATATATCCTAAAATTAATACGGGTACTGTCACCGTGCTTTTAACTTTTGTATATTTTATTATAATTGTGTAAAATTAATATTGCCGTCAAGAGAAGCTATTACGTTTTTAAACCAAAGGAAAAAATCTTTCGATATTTATTTTTTTGAAAATCTATACTTTACTGTGTAATTTTTTTATATTAATAAAAGTTTTTTAGGGAAATAATAAACATCCTCCATACCCATACATACATGAATTATTTCTAAATGTGTACATACACATATGTTATATTAGTAAATAAGTCATTCTTAGATATATTTATAGTGTTTCTATGATAGGAGGCTTCTCAGATATTTTAATAGCCTTGACTTGAACTTTTTTTTCATTAAAAAATCAACAGTTTAATATACATGTAGGCTTAAAAAGATATAAAGAACTTGACGCAAAGATAAGGTGATAGGTACGAGTACGTTACTACAGAATTCTTCCCTTAATTATTTTCAAAGTGCCGCCCGAATTAGCTTATCTCTTGGACGCCATTCCAAGTTATTAACTACATATTTACGATAAAACCTATTTGGAAAATTCCGAACCATTTAGTTAAAACTCGAAAACGTCACACATCAGCGTTATATTCAAAAGTTGATTAGACAAGTCTCAGTTTTTGGTGTAACTGGCCGCGATTGGCCGTTTTTTTTTTTCATTATAGACACAACAGTTCATTTTAATATAATCGTTCAGTTACTAAAGTAGCCGGTTTTTACTGTCGCCTTTTAGGATTTTATGATCCTTGCACCGTGCCACTTAAATCGATTCGAGACGCATTTTTATCGATACAATCGAGACAATCGCTGTGACGCTGGCGTTCATTTATTTATAAAATTTCTGCATAAAAAAATAGAGGACAGGCCTAACAAAGAGATAGGTCATGCAGGTCGTGGCGGGCGATGCATGTTGGTAAAAAATAACGCAAAATCATCGCGAGTGCAAAAACACGAATGAGTCACGGATCTTCCTTTATCAAGCAATTAATAAAGGAGGTTTTGTAAAGACCGACGGACTTCGGGTCGTTTGAAAGATGATCGTGCAAAACAAAATTAATACTAATACATACGACCAAGTGTAATTTGTTTCTTGAATTAATTTTGTTGCATTATTGTTCGGAAATATAGTGTCATTTATAAAATGGTAAGGTTATAAAAGTACAGATAAAACAGAATAAGTGCCGTGTGGTGTACGCATAAAGAATAATGGAGACTTTAATCATAAGAATTAAATATCAACAAATGCAACGTGGGAAGCATTACCTTATTTACAACTAGGGGAGGAGACCAGATGCTACTACAATCAGACCGCGAAGTTTTTTTTTTCTGTGACCAGCAGTGAGATTTTTTACAGATTGATGCGATTGCAGTTCATACCGACCTAGATAGAATATTTTAATCATTTTCACCACGTTTTTATTAAGTCAATTTCTTGTTTGTCTGTCTGTCTGAAACTGAACTGAAATTTCGAGCACTTCCCGATGAGCTAGACTTGAAATTTTGAACATAGCTCAGAATCGGATGACAATGTAGGAATATGAAAAAAACGTGGTATTTTAATTTTTTTAGTACAAAATTAAAAAAAAAACGCTCGTTTAATTTTGATAAACATTTTTTAAACACGCTACATTGTCCCAGATTAATTATACCCTATGAGAAATTATAGGTATAATATTTGGTACTCTCTTTGAACTTGGAACAAGTGTTCCTCACAATAAACAAGATAAGAAGATCGACAAAACTGTAATAAATATTGTTTGTATTTCGTGAGTATTGTTTTAAAGTGTTTGTGACACCTTCAGATCTTTGCCCCGTCGCCCTTGAAATTAAAAAGTTATTTTTTGTAGCATCTTGTTTTCCATTTTCGGAAGATATCTTATAATTATTTTTGGGAACGTAATAACGTTGTTACTTTTTATAAATGGTTTTCATTTGTAAGTTACATATTATGTGAGTATGATTTTTAAAGTTTACATTTAGTTAATAACAGAAAAACTAATTAAAACTATGAAAATATCTTAGGAAATATTAATTAATTATTTAAGATTTAAACTTCATGAATTTGAGCCTTAAGAGTTAGATTACGAATATCCTTATAAGCGCAAAAACCTTTACGTTGATTCTGGTGATATTTTTTTTCATTGTAGTCATAATGATAATGTCACGTAGGTACGCAAAAGTTTAAAGCAAAACAATCATTATTTCACTTACGTTCTATCATGTAATGTTTGCTTACAAATGGTAGGTAATAAAATATTTAGCCTAGGATAAACCGTCCGAAGTTGACCGTGGCAAGGTCGTGAGTGTTTTGAACTTGCAACAAAAACATTTGAATTTTGCACTCGCAGCGGCTGATTGATGGGGTTTCTTCTTATGACACACAAAATTGATGTTCTTTGTTCTTTTTTTGGAACGAGCACTGGTACAGGATGCGTTCGGTTACGGCTTGTCATTGAGGAACGTTACTGAAATATTTTCGACTTGTTTACTATCCGCTTATCGCCGATTCTTTTGTTTCAGGTCTTTCAACTTTGCAACTGCCGGCAATTCGATGTAGTTGGTGAGTTCATATCTGGTTTATTTCTTTTAAATATACCAAAAAGTAAAGTACATCAATTTCGTACGCTGATTATTTAATAGAGCCATCCCAATCGTCTTTATTACAAAAAGTGGTACATACATACCAGCATAAAATAGCAGCTAAGTGCTGCTGTGTTTCGTATGGTGAGTGTAGAGAACCGGAGACCCTTTTTACTGGAAACGAGGCATTCCATCTTAGTCCTCAGGTGTGGCAACGCATCTGTATTTTGATTCTTAATCGGGGATATATGGAAATGTCTATGGGCCACAACATGAACTTACCATCAGGTGGACTGTGTGCTCGTTTGTCACCCTTATTCCATTAAAAAAAAACATACTTTAAACCTATCGAAGAGATTGATATATATTTTTAACGTGGTAGAGCCATGCTGCAGCTATATTATGGTTGTAGCACGAATGAGTCGGCTCGACCGAGGTAGGACCACGCTCTCACAATATAGGTACCAGCGTAAAAAAGCAGCTTAATGCTGCTGTGTTTCGTATGGTGAGTGTAGAGAACCGGAGAACCATTTTATTGGAAACGAGGCTATTGGTATAATAAATAACGGTTATTGGTCCTAATCAAATGGCCACAACATCCACTTACCATCATATGAACTGTGTGCTCGTTTGTCACCCTTATTCTATAAAAAAGAAAGACTATCAATAAACCCCTTTTTGTAATAAGCTAGATTGAGTTTAGCTTACATCTAAAGTACCGTTTAATTTCTTAGTTACTCGTATTGTTATTAGAAACAACATGAAAGTACAATAATTTAGGTTTTAGAGTATCGGAACGCCCTCCATGCCTGTTACGCATACGCTATACGGGTCGCGGTAGACAGTGTTATTGTCTTTCTGTACGTCACGAGTGACTCACGCTATTGTAGAGTACACAATGGACTCTTTGTGCATTGTGCCTCAGGGACCTCGCTGTTACGTATTCTCTAATGAGTAATTAGTTGAACTATAGTAGGTGTAAGTAAGCGGCCACGAATGGCATGCAGCTGGATAAGTTTAACTTATGTACAATATATTTTATAAAACATCTGTTTGATGTATTTAATTTAATTACAGTTTTAAAATACTTTTACAAGGTAATAGCATGTTTATCAGCGTATCATTATCATCATCACCATCATTACAACCCTTCACAAGTCACGCCACAAACACGGTCTTGAGCCACCTGCATGCATGTCTTACCAGGTTCCAACCTGTTAGGGCTGCCCTAAACTTCGCTTACCGGTATTCTATAATATGGCCGAGCTAAAGTGGCAATCACTTTAGCTTGCTGATCTGTTGAGCTATGATCGATTACTCTGGTTCTACTGTAGGTATCCTCTTTTAGAATTATATCAAGATGTGCGTGTGTGTTTAATTTTTACAAAAAGAAAAATTTACAGGGATACATATGCATGCAGTATAGAGCCGTAATTTTCCATGGGAACGAAGGCTCACTTAATCGTCCCTGCCGTATTCATTTAACGCCTACGTTATACGATACGAAGTTCTCTACAACAGTCGCGTCGGGTGGCGGACAGTTGTGGATAGATGACCGAATAGATAGTAATAGTTACGATATGTTATGATGTACCGTTGTAAACACGATCTTAATCTCTCTATATCTCATTATGTCAGAATTAGTGATGCATTGATACGCGCTTCTGTCGACTAATCTATATAAATAAAATGATAGAGGTTTGCCGTTCTGCGCGCATCACGGAAAAACTACTGGATAGATTTCAATTAGGTTTTCTAAGTTTAATTTCTTAGATACCTGGCCATTATCTAAAAAAATATTGCGATATCTTCATTTAATATAAAGTTATTAAAGTTTTAAGAAAAAACGATTTTTATAAGCACTACGTGTTCAGTGATGTGTGTAAGCAACGCGGACGAAGTCGCGGGTCTCAGCTAGTATATAAATATCGACGATGCGGATATTGAATTCAAAAGTAGGTAAAATAAGGCCTAAATTAAGTTGGGTTACAAAATATTTAATCGATTTAAAATTATTGCTGTAATTGACAGAAAATTATGGTTGTAATCTATTATATTTATTTTCAACCTAGCACCTAATTAAAATTATTCTTTTTAATTTTCATCCAAGAGTATTTTTTGTTTTATTCATATCTCTTTTATTCCTTTATAAGGCAATTAATATATTATTATAAGGCATTTTAATCCATTAAAATCCATTAATTAACAATTTTATTTATTTATACTTATGTAAATCTATGTGGCACTTTTTGGGGGAGGCCTATGTTCAGCAGTGGACTTGTGAAGGGCTGTAATGATGATGATGATGATGTAAATCTATGGGGGCAGGTCTATGTTCACCTGTGGACTGTTGACAGACTGTAATCGTAATAGTAATGATTCGACATAATTCTCTATTTTTCAGCATAAATATTTTTTTAATGTTTTCGTGGCAGTTGAGCGTAATAAAATATGGCAGTGGGGAATAAATCATTCGTGGCAATTATTTCGCGGCAGTGGGGAATAAGCCGAAATAAACCTACGCCTACGTCTACGTCAAGAATTTGGCATTCTCATACTTACCTCTTTAGTGGTTTAAATTGGCGTGTTATAGCAAAAAAAAAATCCATCACTTATCGTTTGGCGTAAGAGTCGGTAATGAGAAATTCCAAAAAGATTTTAAAAATGCCAAAATGATTTAATTGCCTCCAGATTGAGCGGATAGAGGGCAGTGTAAAGACTAAAAATTACCATTATTAAATTAATTTAAATTCCTATGTTATAATAACTTCCACAAGGTTTTTTGTGCAACAAATCGCCTCTTTAATGCCATTTAAAGTACCTATTTCAGCTTACAATACGTAAAAAATCTATAAAGTCGTTTTTTTGAACATCAAACTATTGATCCACCGCGAAATAAGTTTTTGTGAACGAAGGCAATGTCGAATGGCACGCGTTCATAGGGGATCGCCCTCAAAATACTCCGTACACTATACTACAAAGAGCAAAAAGGGTACGGCACAAATATAATAGATATGCCAAAACCCGATCCACCTAAAACTGTTGAATTGCATTCCAAATTTAAATCGGTCAATCGAATTTAGCCTCTATGGGTTTATTTCACGTAATATTTTGTAGCTTCGGTCCTATTTGGAGTCCCTACGTACTTTCTAAAGCGGGGACTCGTAGGCGGGAAAAGTGGTCGTTCGTTTAGACACGTCAAAACAAATTAGCGGTTGGTATGTATGCGAATTTACGACTAGCGCTTATTGAGATAGCTTATAGCGGTTTTGGTGGGCGCGAAAAAGATGGTCGAAATATCACATGAAATCTAAATTTATTACAGTAGTTTTCCCCTTTTAGGCGTTTTGATCGATGTGTGGGCTATGAATAAGGAGTTTTAGGTTTCCGCGAATGTGACGCTAGTTTTATTGCTTGTACATCTGCCTTAGTGTTATTTTATTTTCAAAACCTTTTTTAAAAGTAAAGATACACGCTTAATTTTATTATAGAAATTTTCTATTAAATCGTAATATAAAAAAACCTTATATATCTAATACCCTTAAAACAATCACATCTTTAACGAGTTAAATAAAAATGAAGTTTACGTAAATTACACATGGACATCCAGATCCGGAACAATTATTTGTAAGCCATACAAATACTCGTTAGGTCCGGGATTTGAACCCGCGGCCCTACAGCGCCGTAGTCAAACGCTTACCCTTTGCGCTACGAGTCGCCTATAATTTGACCGAAAACGAAAGACATATTTTAGTTATAATTATGTCATTTAAATTTTTATGGTACATTCAGAAGATTCGGTTTTTAGCAGATAAATGTCGTTTAGGTATTCCATGATCGCTGTCGATATATAGAAATTTCGAAACTACATAATAACAGCCCGTATCAAATCAAATTGAAGAACTTAAACTAAATTGGCAACCGAAAATTCGAATTACGAAATTGCTCATAACTAATTCAAATATCGAGTGATGAGTCGAGTGGGTGGCGACATACGATGATGGGGTAAAAATTACCCCCGCGGGTAATACAGAGCCCACACCCTATATGCAAGTTCTACGTGAGTGGTTGCCTGTGTAACATAAATAAAAATACACGCACACATTCACAAACAAGTGTGTGTCGGAGGGACTGATAATGGTGTATTTCCGTTGTCGAGTGAATCCCTGCAATAGGTGCTTTGCCATTCAATTCTCAAAATGGAGGATGAGGTTCATCAATTTTTAAACTAGAGTTTATAACGTTAATAAATACTTCTTCCTAAGTATATCGTTAATGTTATAATTTTAATAATATTTGGCTATTTTAATAAATACAAAATATTTTTAAGTTAATTGTGGCCATTTCCATTCTTTGATAAAAAGAAATTTCTGGTTAATAGACTTGAATTTATTAAAATCGATTATTATATGAGATATATATTTTTAAATTAATGCTAAGTTGTTCTTTCAGTCAAATTATACTGAATTAAGTTATTCAATAATTATCTGAGTCATGAGATGACCAAATATTTCCCAATTTATGTTAACAAAAAGCCGCATGATCACACGGCAATAACCCTTAAAACACACAGTGGCTTGAAAAAAGTAAAGAAGCAAACAAACTGCACCCGACGTCATCACGCGTGGTTCACGAGGCATTTAATATTTTTATTGCACTCCATAAACATAAGGTATGGCAAACAAAATGGTCATTAAATCGCACCCATTAAACACCTCCCCGCCGAAAATGGCTTTTTGGCTGCCGACAAGTAATGTATTGCTAAATAAGGTTGTAATACAAAATAAAATAGTGCACAGAATAAATATAAAGTACTATTTATTTCTTTGCTTTTTATTTTAATTCTATAAAAGCAAGGGTGACAAACTCACCTGATGGTATGTGGATGTTGTGGCCCATCGACACCGACATCTATCTCGATTGAGAATGTAATGCAGATGCGTTGTCATCCCTGAGGACTAAGATGCAATGCCAAGTAACTATAAAAAGGGTTATATCTAATAATTTGAAGCTTAAAAAGTGCACGAAGAATATACAAAGGTGAATCAATATAAATTTATTTGTAAATGTTTTATTTTGCCTTTCTTGCTTCTAAGAGTTTCCTTGAGTCTGTTAGAGTATATGAGTTTTGCATGTGTGTGCATTCACATGATTTTTTTGTCAAAGGACTTTAATTTGAACTACGAGTATATTTTGCCTAAAAAATGAATGAGAAGTAACTTCACTTCTTACCTCCTTTAATATATTATGTAAAACTGCCAGACATAATTAACGAGTTATGGTTTGTGCTTACACCATAAGATATGACGACGTGAAGATAAAAATGAATACGTTTAGTTAACGCAATGTTTTAATTGCACTCATAACATTTGAATACGGACCATGCGGATAATGTCGCAGCCATAAACGCAAGCATGCGTGCATCCATTTTTGGCAGGAGTCAACATTTTCAACCGGCTAATGGCCCATGTCCTTTTCACAGGAGAACCCCTACTGATGTTTTTGTTGTAGTAATAACGTAGGATACCTACTTTCATGACTTGCAATACTGGCAACTTGGATTTGATCTTAAGTTAAAAAATTAAAAAAGTAAAATACTAGAATAGTTTTATAGACAATAAATATTATTTTTATATTATTTAACAATTTAAACTCCTACGTGATTGGTTTAACGGTCAAATAATTCCCAATTAATATATGAGCTCTTTCAAGGTTTTTTGTACGTCTACTTTGGTTTAAGGTTTTAAATGTGCAATATTTTCATAACTGCGACTAATTGTACCACTTTTAACTATTTCGAGTGTCAAATATAAATTTTTCGTCTACCCTGCACCAGTTATTTTCTCGGACGATCACTGCAGCGCTTTAGTAGTAAAAGCTAGCACTGTCAGTGCTTTTCGTTCTAAAACCTGCCCATTTTACGAAGCCCTGCCGCAACCAAATTAAATCAATATAACGTTAATACATTAAGAGGTCTTTGTAAAATGGTGACGTACACACTGGGCGTCAAATGCGTATTTATTGAACGTTCGCGGCGCTGCGTCAGGCGTAGACAATACAAAACTGCCTTCGTACACGCGAGCTTAGGCCCTGTCCACATTATCTCGAATTCCGATCCGACTGTCGTAAAGATAGGGGGTACGTAATTAACATTTTTTTTTAAAAGAATGCGATTGGGGCTTTAATTTAACGGACTACAAAAAATGTTTGAGTTAGGCCTTTGTTTTTTTACGACGTAGTTAACTAGGTAAAGTGTACTAAAGGTAAAATGTAACTAGGTAAGTGTATGATAATAACAACATTTTATTAACGTGTAGTTGCGGTGTAAGAATATCCACTACATCGTCTCGTGGGTGCCGTAGGAAGCGACAGAGGGAAACAAACCAGGATATGGGCAGCAGTGTCTTGGTAATAAAAACTAAAATTTAATAAAATGCGGTTGTCAAACCGCCAATGAAGTTAATCATACAATAATAATACTACCACGTAATATAATCCCGTCTATCGTTTGTAAAATAATTCCTAAGTTAAAACAAAGATAAACATAATATTTCTAAATATTTTATATGTCTCAATTATTTCTGTTTATCCTCAACGAAGCTACTAAAACTTTAACTTAATGATTAGTTGTAGAAATATTTTTTATAGTCTATCATTAAAATCTAAATTTTTTAAGTTATTCTGAAACATATGATGATAGTGAAATGATGTTCACGTGGCTGTTAATATTATAAGTAATGGTAACTACAGATTATAATGAAATAAGTTTTGGTCATCTAAATTCGAAAATATGCAAATCTTTTAAGTTAGTGTGTACCGCCGCGCCGTAGGCGTACCACTGAATATTGAAAGCGTGGAGTTTCAATTGAGCCGTTCATACATAAAGCACATATTTAGCTCGAATTAGGCCTGGGGATTTTGATTTATAGCTCTCCACTTTGCGTTCATGCAAACTTTCGTTTTTCAAATATAGTCATATTGGTAAATTATAGTGCGAATTATATTCGATCTTTGCCGTATCTGATGCTCTACAAAAAAGATTTTATTTTTGCTTTAAGAATATATTCTTGATGATTATTTTCAACCACAATGCTGATGATGTCGATTACTTTCTCAACGAAACAATATTGTTAATTATAACAATTAATTCTTTGGTATTGTTGTTGTTCAATTTAGGTTTCAAACTTTTTTTTCTCCAGCATAGCAAAAGCTTACATTAGGCCCCGCTCTCTAGTATTATGGAAACTGATAATATATATATATATATATATATATATTTATTATTATTTATTCTCTTTCTCTCCTTGATCCACCTATTAATAATCAACTATATAACGTTGTCCTTTATTATAGTAGGGCACGGGACATAGGGGCGGATTTGCCGTAAGCAACACACTTGGCAGCCAGGTTAGCGAGCTGCAGTGTCTCTCATACTGTATCCTAGCCTATATCTAATCCTCTCCCATTGGCGTTACGTAGAAAACGAGTTATATGAATAAGTGATTTTGTGTTTGTACCCTAAAGGCACTATTATGATAACTACGTATTATTCGAGAGCCGTTAATGTGGTCGAAAATCGCTCTTAGTAAATTTTTGAAATCATTACAACTTAAGGTATTAGTGGTTTAATTGATTTAAGAATATAAAAATGAACGAAACTTGCTGCTTATTTTCTAAGTTCTCTTTGTCTTTGAAATCATCACCGCCCAGCATTAAACTCTTTAACCAGAGAACTGAACTTTTATGAATGAAGCGGCGGCGAAACACGCCTTAAAACCTTCATCGGGTTATTTATCTACATCCCTTATCCATCTACATCTGCAACGGGGGTTCGAGTAAGCCAGAGATTTGCGAACTAATTTCAACTGCAAATCCCTAAAATGAGCGGGATTTGGGAACGCCCGCAACGCCCCGTCTGTACACACCTTTATGATTATTCTTCAAGATAATGGCGGAGTCTTATTACTGTCTTCGAGGGCCAAATACTTCTTACCACTGCCACTGTTCCTTCCCTTCCAGTTGTAAAAATTATTAAGTATAAATTTGATCTTTTCCCTAAATATGTACTTGTAAAAATATTTTTGATCTGGAAATACTACAGATTAGACGTCACCCATAATATCTAACAGATTTCATCAATTTACGAGCTATGCTGGCAATATGAGTCACGTTATGATGGTATGATCGCTTGCTTTTGATTCTATCGCAAGTATAAGCCAGTTCGTTTCCAACTAGCACCAATGAAATAGTTAGATTGTTAATTTAACACGTGTTAGCGGTGAAAGAAAACTTCATAGGGAAATCTAATAAATAAATAAATTCAATGATTCGTGAAATCGGTTATATACGCATTCCACTGCGCGCCGGATAATTTCCTGCTCCAGACAGGCTTAACTTTTCAAGACGAAAGCCTATATATTATGACCCACTATCTGTGTATAGGCCTCCTCAGATTTATAAAAGGGTTTTTTGACCATCCAGCGACCTGGAACGCCCGTTGCGTTGGCGAACTTCACAATCATGTACTGGAATTATTTTTTCTTTCTTTTAAAATGCACTCTTAAATTACGTTGGTTTTGGTTTGGATCGAACTCGGATGACTCGAGTTCTGCATAATAAAAGGTGAACGCTTATCCCCTGAGCTGGCACGGCTGTTTTCATGTGCTACTCATGTACACTGCTACGTATTTACTATCACACTACTTTATATCATATTTTGTCCCCTGTTAACTTGTTCAATGTTAGCTGATAAGAGAATATATGTATTTCATAACAATAACTGTCATAGTGTACCAATTGTATTTTATATATATTATTTCAATATTGTATTATTAACCGACAAAATTAATATCTTGTTTTTCTTAATCGCGATTGCTTAATCGAATTGCGTTTTTCAAGAACTCAGGAAACGTCTTATTGTTGATATTTACACGTTTCATAATTAAGTTGAATGTGAGGTCGTAAAATGTTATGAGTTTAATTTTTCTTCATTTACAACGCTTGGCGCATTTATACAAATATTTTGTTAAAAGTATTATAATTACAGGTTGTAAGGCATTCCATCTTAGTCCTCAGGGGTGACAATCCATTCTGCATTTTATTTCTTTTTTTTTATATAAAAGAGGATGACATACGAGTACACAGACCACCTGATAGTAAGTGGACGCTGTGGCCCATAGACATCTACATCTATCCTCAATTAAGAATCAATATGCAGATGCATTGTTGTACCCTGAGGACTAAGTTGGAATGCCTCGTTTCCAGTAAAAAAAGTCTCTAAAAGGTTTTCTACACTCACCATACGAAACACAGCAGCTTTAAGCTGTTACCCTACGCTGGTATTCTGTGAAAGCGTGGTCCTTTCCCGGTCGAGCCGACCCATTCGTGCTACAATCATAACTGCAACGTGGCTCTACCACGTTATTCTTAATCGAAAACAGATGTAGATGTCTATGAGCCACAGCCTTTACAATCAGGTGATCTGTGTGCTTGTTTTTGACCCTTATTTTATTTAAAAAAAACAACCGCCCAACAGTGAGCTTACAAGTACAAGGTTACCTCTCAAAAATAAATAATAGTAATTATATTACAGTATCATATTATTTTTTAATACTTTTGACGTTTTTAATTGTTTTAACTTATGTTTCAAAACAATGGTTCAAATTCTTACAGACGCTATTAATTTGATAAAAAAGCTTTTAACTTGACTTTTACATCGATGTTAAGCTTTTTATGTTTGAGGTTGATATATCGCAACAATAAATTGTTAAAATTAGCTGTAAATTTAAATCATTATGACATTACAAGTATACATAGATATCATCTTTTAATCAGCAGTGTTGCCGTTTAAAAAGCCCCACGGCCAGTCGTTTTATTTTACAAAATTATAAAGTTCATGAAGATTTGTAAGAAATGCCGCAGATCAAGCTATAATGGGCGTGCTGATACCACCCGCCGTCGAAATAATTATTAAGCGGGGTGAAAACTTGTCAGTTGCAACGTTACAGCTCATTAAAATTGAACTTTAAAGAACATGTGTGTACAATGCCTTAGGGCAAGTGCGTGAGTGTGTACCGAGTACGAAAACTTTAAAGGGGCCATCTCACTGTTTAGCAACAATTACCTTAAGGGAAGCGCGTTTAGCAACTGTTTATGCAACAATGTAATTACTTTATATTCTTTTTTTTTTTCATTTTACGTTTATGGCTACATACTCGTACATCCAATCAGTACATTATCAACACAACTTATACTCGTAAAAATAAAGATTTCGTTACTGGTTGGTCAGTAAGCACAATCATTAAAAATAATTTATTATTTAATAATTAAATAAATATAGCTAAATAGTAGTCAAATTTTCTTTACAATAACATAGATTCAAGAGGACGAGGACTATTCACGAGTTGATAAATAGAAACATTAAGAAGGAGAAAAGTTGTCCAGTACTAAGCCTATTTTCGCGCCCGTTTATAGCAAGCAGAAAAAAAAAGAAATATTTACTCTACAAATTTAAATATTACATACCTACTCGTATTTTCAAAATATATAATGACCCTAGTGATTATATAATCACAAATAATTTCTAACGCTTACATTTTAACAATTTAGTGATCGTGCTTATTTGCGGGAGTATACAATGTAGTTCTTTTAAAGTAGAGGCCAAGGACAACAATAATAATCTGCTTCTGCACTTTCTACCGTTCATAATTTAAAACTTCTTATGCAAATCGCAGTAAAGGTTTCCCACGGAGCGTTTACAAAAATTACCATACCTCGAAGGGGTTGAAAACTTATCTGCTTACAGCGAATCCCGTCTTTTGGATAAAATATGCTAATTGTGGATACCCACGTAAATTAATTACAGGGGTTCCAGCCGGCAGCTGTTTTATTCAAATGATAATTTCGTTTTTAACGCGTCGAGTGAGAGAAATTGGGTGTACTGCCAAAATGCGTACATGTGTGCTTGTTGTTTGATTTTTCTTTGCATTGTTATTGTGCACATATTGCAATACGTTGTGAAGCTGAATAAAGCTGACTACGTATTTTCATATTTTCTTTTAATTATATTGAAAATTATTTTTCGTTTGCATTTTTGTAATTATGTTTACTTTAAAAAAGTTAAATTGTTATTTGTGTTCTTTTCCATATTCCTGTAGGTAAACTAATGGTCAAGTAAAGTGGAAGAGTGGAATAAATCGTTTTGGAAAGTTAGAGGCATAGCGTATATTCACACAAACCGAGATCACGTCAAGATGGTTAAAATATAAAGGTCCGCTATATAAATGAGTAGGTATTTTTAATTTCCGTTTTTGTTTTTTATTTATTTATGGCGTATTCATATCAAAAAGAAGAAGGAAGAAAGAAGACAAGAACAAAGAAGCTCATCGGAATGGTGATTGCCACTAGCGAGGTATAGAGTTCCTACGTATGATCAAACTGTAGGAACTTCATACCGTGCTCTTGGGTTTGCCAAACTTCTGCGTATGCTGCAAGCTGAAGAATGTTATAAAACATGGAAAATAAGAGTTATGAATTATCTTTCCTTTTTCATTAATTAATAAAATGAAATGTTTTCGTATTTGAAGCTGTGTGGCAAATTTATTTTCATTTTATCCACAGTTATTTTAAAATGTTGATACTACAAAATAAGTATTTTATTACATACGTCATAGTTATCGTTAAATATAACATTGGATTGTGGTCCCTTCTAATAAATGATATATTATTTTTATTTATTAAAACTTTGATGTACAAAATATCGGACTTAATTGCAAATAACATTTTCTTCAAGACAATCAGTAGTGTATTTAAGATATTCATCGTTTTTAACCAATTAAAAAACAAGGAGTTTCTATATTCGATACGTATGTTTTTAATAAGATTGTTTACTGATTTTTGGAAAACGGCCGAACCAATTTAAATGATTCTTTATTTTTACTAAATTTGTTATACTTCAAGAGTGGTTCCTTATAAATTTGCTGAAAAAATTTATCACTAAAGAGTGGAAAATTAGGGGATGAAGTTCTTAATGTAAATGTTAAGGCCGAATTCCTATTCAATCAATACCTAAAAAGAATAAAATAATTTTCACATAATTGCTTTTGAATTCGGGGCTTTCATTCTTCGAGACACGATGTCTTAGTTTCAACTACAGGAGTTATTATTAGTACCTATTATTACTTGTTTTCATAATATGCACTGTTTCCATAACTAGTTATATGATGTGTGATATAAAAGTATGTATAATTTTTATATGTATGCTAATATAGTACTGTATAGTGTACCTCACTGTTTTTTATTAATAGTTTAAATAAAATTAAGTATCTCTATATCTTACATAGTATAAAACAAAGTCGCTTCACGCCGTCTGTACGCTTAGATATTTTAAATTACGCAACAAATTTTGATGCGGTCTTCATCAATAGACAGAACAATTTAGGAGGAAGGCTTATACGTATGTATGTAATTACTCTAAGATTTATATGTATAACACATGCATATTATATATTATATAATTTTTCTCTCCGTGTGTATGTGACTGAACTCCTCCTAAACGGCTGGACCGATTTTGATGAAATTTTGTGTGTGTGATTAAGTAGATTAGAGAATGGTTTAGATTCACAATTGGACCCGGTAGGTGGCGTTGTTGTTGAGATCCCGAAATCAACCGTGCGAAGTCGGAGCGGATCGCTAGTTTTTTATATTTACGAACACCACACATTAAATTAAATTACTTATATGAATTTTTAACCCCTGGCGTTTCAAGTGCTTTGCAGCGCCCATGGTCCTGGGGTGACTGGTATTTAACATCACATCATCATCATTATCATTACAGCCCTTCACAGATCCACTGCTAAATATAGGCATCCTCCAAGGAACGCTACAAACCACAGTCCCGAGCCACCTGCAACCATCGATCTTACGACATCGTCCCAATTTCATAATTAACCTGGAGTACCTTTGGTGTTTAATTATTACTTTAAATATAATATAGAAAATTAAACGAAACATTATAAATTGTTCACATCGTAAACCGTGTTATACATAAGAACTCTCTCGAAGAAGAAGATTCTTTTTATTCCTGAGAAAGTTTTAAGGGCAAGGAAAAGTTCACCGCCGGCCACTCACCGATACGTGTTGTCAGACTTCACATGTCCTCAATTTCTTTTTAATTACTCACACATGCAGGTTTTCTCACGATGCTTTCTTTAACAATCGAGCACGGTTAGCTCGCGCACTATAAAATTACGTGAGCGCTTATCCCTTTGAGCCTTAAAGTATATGCTCTAAGGTTTAAGCCCTAAGCTACCACTGTTCACATTGGGGACAATCCTCATACAATAATATTGGTATAGATTTTTTGCTTTTTTGGACAGTTTAGCAATATCATTGCGAAAAATAAGCACGTATTTCGCTTTCAGTTACTCAAAAGACTTATCGCTTACATCCCAGTTAGCAAAAACCGTACAGTTTTGTGTAATAATGTCCAATAGACGCCCGTAGTGTACATAGATAATTGATATCGGTTTTCAATGACCCATACTGCGAGGGTAATATTATTTTAACTCAAATAAAGCCAAATACTCAAACGCTACTCAATTTTAAGATGTTGTTAAGTGTCATAATGTCAGAGTCACTTTGACCTAAAGTGATAGAGACAGCACGATACTTAACGTATTTGGGCATAATCACTTATATGTGCAAAATGCATAAATGAACAAACATCCATCACAAATATCAACAATATCCAAAACACTATCATTGAATGACCTTGAACAAAAAATAAATAAATTCGGAAGCCTCGCTCAGAACAATGCGAACATTCCGCTCACTCACAGATTAATAAATTTACGGGTGCTGGAGATAGTCTAAGGTTGCGCGTAAGCCGCGCATTTATTTATAAGTGAAAATTATACGCAATAAGCCTAATGAAACTTTTGTACTCACTTATTTTTCGTCTTGATTTCGAATTCCAGGCCAAATTAGCCTAAAAACAAAAACCGTCCATCCATTACAAACTGTCAAAAGTTTCCTGCTGAACATAGACCTAGGTAGATTATTAAAGTTGGTAAAAATTACTTTGCGTACGATAAAATAAAATGATGTGTCTTACCTAGTATGAAGAGCACCTCTCGCCCTCCCTCAATTGCGTGCACTATCCCCGTCACCACTAATCCCAGCACCACTACTCCCAACACCACTATGCTAGGAAAGACACACCACTGACGACAATACGACACGTGTTTCGCCTCTGCACGAGGCATCTTCAGGTTTAGTGACTCTGCGGTGGCTGACCGCTAAATTAGCGGTCAACCACCGCAGAGTAATAGTAGAGTAGAGGTAACGCCTTATCTAGGTAGATTACCTCAAAAAGGGGATATTTGCCATACTTGCCACTTTTTTTTGCAGGTGGGTTTGCAAGCAACCGCAGTTTTTTTATTATTTTAGTTCGTACCAGGAAGGTTGCTGCCCATCTCCTGCTTCATTTCTCCCTGTCGCCTCTCACGATACCTACGGGATGATAGTACCTATACGCCTCAATGAAACACTAACTCTATTTTACCTGTGGCTGGATGGGATATGAGCGTAGGCAAGTCCAGTACAGGGACAATCATTAGATAGGTATATATCTCACACACTCATGTAGGCGAACATGTTATAAGTAACCGACTCATCAACAATTTCTTGGAAGTTATAATTGATATATTCGATATCTGTAGGTATATCTGTCGAAACTAAACATGTGACATTGTAAAATGTAATTTCATTCATTCTTTCTGAATACTTTGTAGAGCCACGCTGCAACTATATTATGGTCGTAGCAAGAATGGGTCGACTGACCATGCTCTTATAAGATACGAGCTTAAAATAGCAGTGTAGTGCTGTTTTGTTTCACATGGTGAGTATAGAGAACCGGAGACTTACTTTACACTGGAAACGAGGCATTCCATCTTAGTTCTCAATCAACTTAGACTCGAGTCGGTCGAGGATAGATGTGGAAATCTATGCGCCACACCGGAGAGTGTGAGACTTACCATCAGGTAGACTGTGGATTCGCTGGTCACGCTTATTCTAAGTATAAAAAAATCCTAGACCTTTTCGCAGACGACATCTTTGGCCGTATTAACGTCACAGCCAACCCTATTTTAACGAAGACTAACTATCTAACTAATACGAGAAATCCAAAAACTTGTATTTTTGCACAAATATTTCCTTCAGCTAGATTCAAATTTAGTACTCGTGGGGTCGTGGGTCGTTAACTACGTAATCTGACTATTAAACCTTCCAGACTTTATAAAAAACAACTAATGTAAATGTATGTACGTACGAAATTCAAGTTGCCTCTTCATAAACGTTTTCATGCATGAACTATCAACGCTTGGTCTGTACTTATGATGCCTATCTACCATATCTCTTTACAGTGCAACATTGTAGTCGTAATTGAATACTCAGTCGACCCGGATAGCACTTTGGTTTTGAAGTTGTTATGGCTGAGAAGTCAATTAAAAGACCACACGTGTCCATTTACAGGCTCATTGGGCCTGCAACTATTTAGCTATGATTATTTTTGCTAAGCAAATGGATTAATAGGAAGAAATAGGTAAGTTTTAAAACATTTATCTCTATATTTATTGGCGTTTGTGCCGAACTTTTTCATATTCATGTTTTCGGTGCGATTTTCATTTCATTATCGATGGAGAGAAAAAAGGTTTAGTTTCGACTTGACAGTTCACTACGAGTATATAATCCTGTGGTTCTCGTTTCTTTATATTTTAATTTTTTATAATAATATACTAGTAATGCTGTAAACATTACTAATATTCCCGTTAGGTAAGCCTAAAATAGTTGTATTGAGAGTGGTCCACGACAATAGCCGTACGGTGGTTTCGAATCCACAACCAATGTGTTCGTGGTTCGGACTACCATTAAAGTACTGTCATTTAAACAATTTTCAATCTTCTTTACTAGTATAGGCTTAATTGAGTTGTAGCAACTAAAAAAATATAGCAGGCGGATTTGCGAACATAAAATCCAACCCTCCAACTGGTAGAGCTGACAACTTTTGCCAAGCTTTCGCCAAGCATTCAGTGGCGGCGTAGCGTGCGTTGGACACAGGGAGGTTTTCTATCAAGCACCCCCCAAATAAAACAAAAAATGCTAAACATGCTTACCGGACTTTATTTCGCTAAATTATTTTATTCATAATCATAATCATTTCAGCTCTTCACAAGTGGAGTCCTTTGTTCAGCAGTGCACTTCTGAACAAAGGCCTCCCTCAAAGAATGCCACAAAACACGGTCCTGAGCCACCCGCATCCAACGACTTCCTGCATGTCTTACCAGGTCGTCACTCCATCTAGACGGAAGGTGCCCACACTTCGCCTACCGGTACAAGGCTGCCACACGAGAACCTTGCTTCCCAATCGGTTTTCGCTTCAGCTTGCTAATCCGTTGGGCTACAACGGTTATTCTGGTTCTACTGCGGATATCCTCACTTCTAAGTTTATCACGCAGAGAAACCCCGAGCATAGCCCTCTCCGTAGCTTGCTGAGCGACCTTGAACTTCCTCATACGGCCGGCAGTGAAGGACCACGTCTCAGATCCGTAAGTCATCACTGGCAACACGTATAATAATTTTGGATTAAAGTACGAGGTGGATGGAGCGTTATTATACGTGACTCCTCCAGCTTACTGTTTAGTTTCAGTGTGCCTCTCACCATTCGGTGATCGCTGCCAGTTTTCACCCTCGCAATCACTGAGGAGCTGTGGTAGCTCAGATGGTTAGCGCTCACTGTAAATTTCACAGTACGCGAGCAACCCGGGTTAGATCCCCGCCGGCACCAATGAAATTGTTAATTGCAACTTAAGCTGATTTACCACGTGCTCGGCGGTGAAGGAAAACATCGTGAAGAAACCTGCAAGTCAGAGAAATAAGAAAAAAATATTTCGAAGACGTGAAGTTCGCAATACGCATTGGGGCAGCGCGGCGGACACTTCCTTGCCCTAAAGTCTTTCAGAAATGAGAGGAGGCCTGTACCCAGCAGTGGGACGTATATAGGCTGTAACTAACTTTAACTTTAATCACTGAGTGATCACTGAACAGTTGCCGTCTAGTCGTCGTAATGAAGTCAATCTCATTTTTTGTCAAACCGTCGGGGCCCGACCAGGTCCACTTTCTGTGAGGCCGATTCTGAAAGAAAGAGTTCATCATAAAGAAGCCCTCTTTCTCCATGAAGTCGGCCAGCTGCTGGCTACTTGAGTTCCGTTGCCCTATCCAGAATTTCCCTACCTTCAGCTCACCGTTCTCTTTTGTGCCTAGTTTTGCGTTGAAGTCTCCCATTAACACCGTATAGTGGGTTTTGGAGGAACGCATGGGTCTAGAAATATTCTCAAACATTTCCTCCACAATCTCATCGGGATGTGCCGAGGTTGGTGCGTAAAACTTTAAGACCTTCAGCGAATACCGTTTGGTGATTCTGAGTATATAAGGTACGCAACTTTCGTCGATACAATCCTTGTGGACGATAAATCCGACACCTCCTTGGAATAGATGATCGCCTGATCCCGGTGATAGAACAAGTTGCCGGATTCGAGGATTACCGTGTCCTACCTCTCTTCGGACCTCAGATAAACCTATAATATCCCAGCGCAACTTGTCTATGTCTACTTCCAGCTCCAGGATCTTCTCGTCAGTAATCAGGGTAAGTGCGTTATGTGTTGCCTGGTCGAGCCGTCTTATCCGATCGCGTTACTCACTCGACTCGTTCGAAAGTATTTTTTGGTCACAGCGGCCAGTCTCAATGGAGACTAGCCATCTAATGGAAATTATAGTGCGCAAGCACAAGTGCACCCTCAATCTCATAGTCCGATGGGACAGCAATCTGACACGACGAACGGAGAGAGTTCAGACGTAGGACCTACGGTTTTTCGTGCTTTCCGAGGTACTATGGTAAAACACCGCAAGCTTCCTGAATTTTTACGTGATATCATATAGATAGCCACGCTGCAGCTATGTTGTGGTTGTAGAACGAATGGGTCGGCTCAGCCGGGAAGGACCACGCTCTAACAGAATACTAGCGTAATAGAGCAGCTTAATGCTGCTGTGTTTCGCATGGTCAGTGTAGAGAATCGGAGGCCCTTTTTTAGTGGAAATGAAGCATTCCAACTCAGTTCTCAGGAGTGACAACGCATCTGCATTTTGATTCTTAATTGAGAATAAATATAGATGTCTATGGGCTACTGCATCCACTTACCATCAGGTGGACTGTGTGCTCGTTTGTCACCTTATTCTGTAAAAAAAGAATTGCTACAAAGAATTTCTTAACACATAAATTCAATAACTAATTTTGGTCCAAGCCAGAATTCGAACCCGGGACCACACGATCAGCAATCTCGCTTACGACCACTACAACAACGAGCAGTTTTTTTGAATATCATATTTCTATTGAGCAATCCATCATTTCATCATTTTCCGAACCAGTGGTAAATAAAAAAATACTTTCAATCATCGATATATATGTACTACGTACTAGATTTGGCATTCCGAACATTCACTATGTTCAAATGAACTGTACTGCAATCCGTACACCTTTAGTGTCATTTAGTGTGGCTTCAATATTCATAGTGTGGAGCTGCGCTAATAATACGAGATTTCAAGTTAAAGTTTAAACCTGAACGTAATTAATAATTCAGTAGTCAAATAAGTAAAATTATTTGTTGTTCAAGTGAATAAATAGGTAATAATATAACAATAGAAAAAATAAAATTCTTCATTTATATGCCACGCTATATACAATCATAGACTAAAATCTACTATCTCCCGCGCATGCGCGAAAACAGAGTACTGCACATTTTTTGTTTGGAATAGCTTCTCTAGTACGTAGTACATAGAACTCAATGCTTTCAATAAGTATTACGTAATAATCAATATTGAATAAAAAATCATTATATTCTATTCTATTCTATTCTATTCTATTCTATTCATCCATTACAGCCTATAAAAGCCCACTGCTGAACATAAGCCTCTCCCATATACCTCATAGGGGAGATTTCACTATAGTTGCCACACTTGGCAGGTGGGTCATCGACCGCAGTGTTTTATAATTTTCAGTTGTTATCAGGAAGATGCTGCTGCATATCTCCTTTCACATCCTTCAGTCGCCTCATACGACACCCACAAGATTAAAATGGATAGTAGATATTCTTACGCCACAAATTTACAGCAATTCATTTTACAAAAAATTAAATTATTACTATGGCATTACAATTTACCCTATTTTGCCAGCCGATGCTAGTGATACAGAATAGAATATAATAGAATAGAATCATTTTTATTCAATACTAGCTATCCGCCCCGGATTCGCACGGGTGATTTCTAGATCTCGATAACAGCGCCACCTACCGGGTCCAATCGTGAGTATAAACCATCCAGGGACCCATTCAAACACACACAATACATTTCATCAAAATCGGTCGACCCGTTTTCGAGCTTTAGCGAGACTAACGGTCAGTAATTGATTTTTATATATAGATAGATTACAAGAATATTTGTTTAGTAAGTCGTTTGTAAGTCATTTAAATTATAGAATTAGAAGAATTATACAGAAGAATAATTATTGATTATAGAAAGAAATAAAGTGAACATGTTCACCACTGAACTCAAATTCCACTCACCCCCAAGCCTTGATTTTACTTCATTAAAACCCAATTATGTAACGACCGCCTACTAGGAACGCAGAACGCCTTCGAATGCCTTCTTTTTATGGTTCCGTACCTCGAAAGGAAAAAACAAAATCCTTATAAGATTACTTTGTTGTTCGTCCATTCATCCGTGGAAACACTTTTTCCCAGACACTGATAGATATATCCAATTTAAATAATATCAAATACGTCTAAGGTCTACGTCTTATGGAGCTGTAAAAAAATTTATCAAAAATACGGGCTTTTGATACTTGCAAACTCACTCATTAAGACCTGCACATGAAGTACACAGTTGACCTAGAACCATGGAATTTGGCAAGAAGCAAAGTCTAGGAAAAAATCAAAAAACCGTAAATTTTTAGTTGTTTAACATAGCATAGTTTTTTGCGATTGCAATCTTACATTAATTTGCAGTTGGAGCATCGACCACGATGTAGACCAATATGTGCAAAACTATGTTTCTGTTTATGTATGTGACTTAACTTTTGGTTAGAGTAATGTTCACTGCTTAACTCATAATCTCCATACATAAATAAGTTGGTACCAAACCCACAGGATACGAGTCCTACTCGCACTTGTCCTTTTTTTATTTTCGTTCTGTGGCCAGAATCAGAGCAAATATGGTCAGCTCATACGATTATGTTAAATATAGTTGCGATGCAACACTGAACGCGTGAGTGACGGCTCCAATGTTTTTACGAGTAACCCTGGCTTCATGTCCGTCCGTGCTGCGAGAAATACTAAGAAGTTAAGTTAAGCTTATGAAAGTATAAATTACAAAAAACGACGACATGATCGCTAAGGTAAAAAGTTTCCTCGACCGACTAGTTAATTTTGCGTTCAATTTCAAGTGATCCGGTTACATTGCGTGTTTCTTTATAACTTGTTTACTGCTCTTTTAAAGTTATTGTATATGAAAATTTATCACTTTCTTGAAAAGCATCATGCAATGTATAATATTTATTAAGATTAATCATAGATAACACGAATTTGTAATTGTGCTACATGACCAAAATATAATAATTCAAATGTTCATAAAATATAAAGGATGTGAAAATTGAGATAT
Organism: Parnassius orleans; assembly: GCA_029286625.1. Taxonomy (NCBI): domain Eukaryota; kingdom Metazoa; phylum Arthropoda; class Insecta; order Lepidoptera; family Papilionidae; genus Parnassius; species Parnassius orleans. Next base: position 1,169,331 of record JAGSMP010000076.1, on the reverse strand, counting down.
TCTGTAATTTTGATTGTTATAAAGTAGGCGAAGTGAAGGGCTGCCCCCCACTAGATGGTGTGACAACATGGTAAGATATGCAGGAAGTCGATGAATGCAGGTGGCTCAGGAACGTGCTTTTGTGGCATTCCTTGGGGAGGTCTGTGTTCAGCAGTGGACTTTTGAAAGGCTGAATGCCGAATGAAAGAAAGTAGACTAAACTTCAATTTGGATTTCATTTTATGTTAGGATGCGATAAAATCTAAAATCGCTAGCACACGTCATTATAAAAATGCTTATTATTTTTAGTTGACGTTGAGGACACATTTTATAAATTCGTTGTTATTTTTAAATTTTAAAAAATAACCATAATTGACCAGTTTATACTCGCGGCTGCCCAGGCCAGCGGCCAGTGTTAGCCAGGTTGAATTTACGTTTATTGTTTTAAATAAAAGTTTATCAGTTTCTAGAGTATTATATTAATACACAAAACAATTCCTCAGTGGTTTGCTCTCATTGAGCCGTATTGTGCAGAAATATTTAAACCCACAAAAACATAAAGTTATTCAGGATTGAAAGACTAATGCATTTTTCTTGTGGCAGAAGCCTTATTATATAACGTTATATATTTAATTTTTATGAAAATTGAATGTATATTTTGGGTTTACTTGCTATTTTTCTTAATTCTTTCATACTTGGAAACGAACTGACAAAAGAGCCTCTGAATATTTTTGCAATTGGATGGATATTTTGTCCAATGTGTGGGTTAAATTATTTCTGCACATTACGGTCCAATTGCGGACAGTAAGGTAAATTTTTCATAGCTACACACCGTACTAGGTACAATATAGCCATTTGCTGTGTGGTGTACGGCGGAGTAGAATAGCACTACCCCAATATCTACCTGTGGGTGTCGTAGAAGGCGACTAAGGGAGTGTGGAATAGGTCTGACCCCCTGTACCTCTTTCATTGATATACCTACTGTTCCATCTGTCCGAGTCCCTCTCCGGTCTTAACGGTCTCCGTTCCACTGGGTCCAGGGGGACAAAGACGAGTATGTGCACCTGTGACCGCGCGTACACTTGTGCACGTTAATATCTCCTGCGCAATTGACCTGCTTCCAAATAGGACTCCGATCTAAACCAATGTCCTACGGTTATGGGAGGAGGTAGAGAGGCTTAACGTGATGCTCGTTGGGTTTTGTGTGACTCCTGCACGTAGGCGGTCTTGGGGGTGTAGTGTACATCGTGGTCGCTTCTGCTCTGCATCGGGGTGACAGAGCGGATTCGGCAGCACCCAAGGTGACAAAGCAGCCCTATTCAGGGAGGCACTGCTTTCCTCGCTCAGCCGGGGAGGGGGCTAGAAAAGGTGCCCTAAACAAATGCTCACTCCAACCCTTTAGGATGATAGCAACCGCGGCTGCCTCCGCATCACAAATTCGCGGTCGACGCCACAGAAAAAATAATAGAAAATTTAATTTATCAAAATCAATGATATTTGGCGCGTGGAATGTGCGCACACTTCTTGACCGCGAAGAAAATGCCTGCCCTGAGCGAAAAACTGCCATTGTAGCTCGGGAAGTAGCTAGCTATAATATTGATGTGGCTGCACTCAGCGAAACACACCTCCCCGATGAAGGAGAGCTGGTAGAACACGGCGGCGGGTATACTTTCTTTTGGAAAGGACTCGCTTTCTCAGAGCCGCGAAGGTCTGGTGTAGGCTTTGCTGTCAAGAACTACCTTGCCGCTCAACTACAAGAGTACCCTGTACACATCTCGAACCGCATTACCGCATTGCGCCTTTACATGGAACGTGAAAACTATCTTAATATCATCAGTGTCTATACCCCTATGCTAGACAAGTCTGATGAAATTAAGGATAAATTCTACGAAGAATTGACGCGGTGCATAGATCGTATCCGTCCAAGAGAGCAAATCCTTCTCTTGGGCGACTTTAATGCCCGAGTAGGACGAGATTATGACGCCTGGCCTAAAGTTCTGGGCAGACATGGTATTGGTAAAATGAACAGCAGCGGCCAACTGTTGCTTAGTCTTTGTGCACAATTAGATCTTGCAATTACAAATACTATGTTCAGATTGCCTGCCAAGTACAAGGCAACGTGGATGCACCCCAGATCGAAGCATTGGCACCTTATCGATTACGCTATCGTGCGTCAAAAAGACATCTCTCAAGTCCAAGTCACCCGTGTCATGCGTGGTGCTCACTGTTGGACTGATCACCGGCTTGTTATCATTAAATTAAATCTTCGTCTTCCACGTCCTTGTAGATCGGAAAGATCTAAACAGATACGTCTGTAGCTTGAACGACTCCAAGATACTAACACGAGAGCGAAATATGCCGAAACCTTATGCACTGCTCTGCAGCCCCTCGATTTAAAATCAGGTGAGATCAATATTGTCTGGGAGTCTCTATCTTCTCATATTCTCGACACTGCTAAATCTACTTTGGGTGTGAGAGTCCGAAAACATGATTACTGGTTTGATGAGAATGATGGGGTACTTACGGACGCTGTTGATAAACACCGTAGGCTTCTAAAGCAGCACAGTAGAACTCATCGGAGTGGTGGTGTTATGGAGTTGCGTCATAATGATCTGGAGCTGCGTAAACTTGCACGACAAGCGAAAGATAAGTGGTGGCAGGAGAAGGCTCGTCAGATGCAGTGGCTCGCTGATACCAACCAGCTCGGTGAGTTTTATGCTGAGATGCGACATCTACTCGGTACGTCCCCTATGGCGAAAGTTCCACTGAATTCAACTAGTGGTGAAGCGCTTTTTAAAAGCAGGGAGGAAATACTCGAGCGATGGGCGGAGCATTTCAACACCCTACTTAACGTGGATCATTTTGTTGACCTAGACCACGTTCGCTGCCTACCTAAACAACCTTTCGCCCTCGAGTTCGATGAGCCAGTCTCGCCTGACGAGGTTGCTCTTGCCATTAAGCAACAGCAAAATAAAAGCGCGGTTGGTGTTGATTCTATACCGGGTGAATTATTGAAGTATGGCGGTGGGGATTTGTATTCGGCGATATGGGAACTTTTTGTCGTTATGTGGGAAAAAGAACAAGTTCCTAATATTTTTAAGGTATCCCTCATACGAGCCCTATATAAAGGCAAGGGTGACCGGTCGAACTGCAATTCTTACCGTGGCATTTCTCTACTTTCAGTACCTGGAAAAGTCTTCGCCAGACTTCTATTAAACCGCCTCAGGAAACTTTCTGAAAGGATTTTGCCGGAATCCCAGTTCGGCTTCCGACCTGACCGTGGTACCTGTGAGACGATTTTCTCATTGCGTCAACTGCAGGAAAAAAGTAGAGAACAGGGTCGTAATATGTATCTCTGTTTTGTAGACCTTGAGAAGGCATTTGATAGTGTACCGCGAGAAGCCCTCTGGATAGTGCTGCGGAAAATTGGATCCACGGAGAAGTTTGTGAGACTTCTGAGACTCCTGCATGACGACATGCTGAGCTGCGTCGCAGTAAACGCTGATCAGTCAGAATTTTTTCCCGTTACCGGTGGGGTAAAACAAGGGTGTGTCCTTGCACCCACACTTTTCGCGTAATACTTTGCAGTTGTAGTCCAGGAAGTCTTAAAAACTACTCCTGAAGGAATTCGCATTCGTTTCCGCAATGATGGCAATCTTTTCAGCTTAGACAGATTTAAGGCCCGTACAAAAGTGTCTTACGCACTTATTACAGAGATCGTCTACGCAGATGATCTATGTTTTGTGACCGATTCCCCAGCTGGCCTGCAACAGCTTGTGACCACCTTTCATAAGTCGTGACGTAGTTTTGGTCTGAAGATAAGTGTTAAAAAGACGGAAGTGATGTCTTTAGATATCTACGGTAAAGAGACACTGGCCATCAAACTCGGTGATGATATACTTAAGCAGATCAATACATTTCGTTATCTGGGGAGCACGATAAGATTAAAGTGTGACCTTGGTGCTGAAATCAATAGTCGGATCGGTGCCGCTGCTGCGGTATTCGGTAAACTGGATCGCAAGGTCTTTGGCTCACATGACCTAAAGCTGGCTACCAAAATTGACATTTATAAGGCGGTAGTGCTGCCTAACATATTGTACTCTTCAAAGTCATGGACAGTTTACCGCCGTCATATACGGACGCGAAATTCTCAACATCCGTTGGTCAGATCGCATTCGGAATACGGAAGTGCTGCGTAGAGCCTATACCATGGGGATTGAGGCCTACCTTATGGAGCAACAACTCCGTTGGTGTGGACACTTATCGCGAATGTCTGATCAACGTACGGCAAAGTGCATCTTTTTCTCTGAACTTGACAAGGGCAAGCGTAAGCATGGCGGACAACTCCTCAGGTACAAAGATTTACTTAAGCGCCACATGAAGAAGTGCGACATTGAGCCTTCAGAGTGGGAGCAAGCAGCCGCTCGACGACCGGAGTGGAGGTCTTTGGTGAAAGCCAAGGTCAAAATGTTTGAGGAGAATCGCTGCTCTGAATTGGATGCCCGACGTGATGAACTCAAAGCACGCCCACCTTGTACGATTAACTATAATTTCTGTAATGGTGTGCTCACCTCCCCGCATTGCGCGCAAACATTTGTAAATAAGATCGGCAACGTTAGCCATGCACGAGCACACCAACGACAGGATCGGAGTTGAAGAGGTCGCCGTGGCCGAAATCGGTCGAGGATTATATATATATATATGTTACGGCTAAAAGTCGAAGTGCGCATACACCTAGGTTTAGACGGCTACTACTAGGTGCAGCCTATTGCGGTTGGGTAAACTTAGGTGTATCATATATAATTTATAAATTAGATAAATGTCAGCGGTTTTACACCTTAACATACTATCGCTGATATTACTTGATACGTATATCCGTGTTTTTACAAATTTAACAGTACACATAAATTTAACCAACCGCAATAGGCTGCACCTAGTAGTAGCCGGCTAAACCTAGGTGTATCCGTAACAAAAAAAAAAATCATATATAAATAATAGTATGAACTTGGGTTCTTACTTAGACGAGATAAATTTTAGCATAAAATATATTATAATTTAAGTAAAATTTGCATATTTTGAGTATCACATTATCTTAAATTCAATCTAAATTATATTATCTCAGTTTATGTTTTATGAAATTTATAATTTTTCTGTAATATTTTAAAAGTGAACATTTAGGTAACATTTCCAGATCACGATTACATCAATATAAATGTTAGTAATATTTTATTGTAATTCTTATAGCAGGTGCGTTTCTATCATTTTACCATTCAATGTATTTCTAAGATCAAGTTGTAACTCAAAAAGAAATAATATAGGTATTAAATTTTACGCATTTGTAATATAGACTTTTTCTATACTATATTTTTAAAGGGTAACGACGAATGACAACACTTTTCAAAAACAAGTATTCAGTTCTAATTTTATGACATTTTTTTATTTTTATTATAATAATATCCTTTCATGTTTTCCCACAACATATTAATCGCCTTATAATTTTTGTAGGTTCTTAATTCACTAGTAAGAGTTTCGTAGATTTTTTTTTCATTTAAAATTACGTTACAAGTGTCATTTGAATTTGAGGTTATCATCCATGAGGACTAATAAAAAGTGTTTCCCAACGTTCTCACCGCATAAACTTTTCTCCTCCCGTCTGAGAATACTTAATGTATTATTCATAAAAACAAACTCGACTCCAAACTAAGAATCTCATTTGATGTCTCACTCAACTAATAGATTTATATGCACTGTCGTATCGTTTGCATATATTATTTCTAACCGAAATACTGGCACGTAGGCGTTGCGTTTTGTCATTAGCATACAGATGGGAGTGTGGGTTCGATTCTGATGGTTTTTAGAAAGTTCTGATGATATTTATTATGACAGCATTCGTGCCACAGAGCCAAGTTGTCTATGATTTATAAAAACGACTTGCCTATGGGCGGTAACGCGATACTCAGTCTGTCTTTTTCCCTCTTTCGTATATATGGCGATAGAAAACAGAGACGTGGTTGTAAATCTCCGTGTGAGACGTCCGTAACAAAACCACCTACGAATGTTATAACAAAATTTATGATTGGATGCGGAGAATCTCAGAGATGTAGCTCATTCGTATATTCACACCTTTGTTGCCATATTAGTTGGGATATACTCTATATTAAAACGTTTTAACGTGATCGTATGACAGTATCAAAACTATAGACGAAAATTATAGCCAACATTTTATGTATCACTTTTTTGGGTTTTCAAAACATATCCTCACAAGTTATCCTCCCTCCTATTTCATTTGCAGGTGTTTAGCTTATACTGCACATGCATAAACATCTGGATCCGAAACAATCATTTGTAGTAATGCCACATGAGTAAAGAAACAATGCCTAGCCACCAGACATGTGTCAATCGTGAAATTAGTTTATTTGACCCGGATCGTATCAAAGTATTGATGATTGCAATTACATTTTTGAACGTTCCAGATCAAACGAGTGACAGCACCTACGACGGTACGACCAAAGAGTATAGTAATGCCGACGACAGACATTATCAAATGGGTCTCACAGATCACAGAGTACTGAAACTCGAAATGATCCATTTGAATGATCGACACGAATGACCCGGTTCGTAAGACGAATCAATACTTAAATGATCGGGTCACTAGAAATGAATGAATGACACATGTCTACTAGCCACTACTTTACCGAGCTGTCAAGTATTTGAGCCACGCTAGATAAATGACCGGTTTTTCTTCTTCTGCAACCCTTAAAAGTCTATTTTGTGACATGAGCCTCTCCACCAGATTAAAAGAAAAGTTTTAACATTTCAGAATGCAAACTACCAGACGTGATAATGCAACCAGACCCGATAAAAAACCAGATTCGATATACAAACAATTTTTTTGTACAAATATGCTTCTAATTTATACACATAACGAGGTAGAGCCACGTTGCAGCTATATTATAGTTGCAACATAAATGGGTTTGCTCAACCAAAAAAGGACCATGCTCTCACAGAATATCAGCGTGAAATAGCAGCTTAATGCTGATGTGTTACGTATGTTGAATGCCCGAAGAATTCCATTCCAGTCCTCAGAGGTGACAACGCATCTATATTTTGATTCTTAATCGAGCATAAATGTAGGGCCACAGCATTCACTTACCATCAGATGGACTGTGCGATCGTTTGTCTCCCTTGTTCTATAAAAAAACAACCGACCTATTAAGACTGTGACCTTATTGGCCTGATCTAACAAAACGCTAAAATGATTTCCCAGCTTCCAGCAACATTAATAACGTCTGGTGCCTCAGGCCACGAAATTGAGAAAGATTCGGTGATTCTGTCACATGAGAAATGTGAATTATTTTTATTGACGACCGCATGGATTACTGAAACCACACGGCGACCGAAACTGGTCGGGTTCAACGTTCTTTACTCATTAGTTTTTGATCACGGCGATTCCAATAATACTGTAGGGTTATAACGCTTAATTGGTCATTAATCGAAAATTGATTTTATCTTACGCGTGTAAAGTTGATTTTTCCGTAAACTTGCAGTTAAAGTTTTTTTTTATTTACAAGTACACAACTGGTTCTCTACATTTAGACGGTTGAAATGATAAAATTCCTTAGCCACGGTACATATAGATTAGGAAATTCTTCTAAGCTTCAAGTTGGGAATGGTCCAGCCGGCACACAAGCAAGCCTGTTATTGCAGTAGTCGTTAATGAAACTATGAACAGCTGAGTAGACTCTATTTTGAATAATATAATAAAGAAATTTTATGTGAAAGATAATCAAAGGATGAATCATTATCTGTTGTTTTGGTGTTTGTTGAGCTATTGTTTTTCTCTTGGGATTATGTTAGGGAATCCAATTTTTATCACACGTTACATTTTCTGTTCAAACTCCCGTCATTTCTGTACCTACTCATGAAAGCAAGGCAGGCTTCAACACGTGCACATCAGTTATAATTGAAGTGACATGAGATATAATGTCATAATTTTTTGATTCCGAATGTTATATTTAAAAAGTTTCAATCACGAATCTTGGACTATGCAGGCTTAATTTAAATTTAAAATGGCCACTCCATTAAAACGCTAACTTCGTGCTTTGACTCCTCCTACATAGAAGCATTTATTGATGACAGATGATGCCGATAGTGGTTTATAATAATAAAATAAACGCTTGTTGTGTACGTGTTACGTAGAGAAATATCAAAATATCTTGTTGTGCCTGACAGACGAAATAATTTACATTTTTTTTAATAAGATAAGGTTAACAAAGGAGCACACAGTCCACCTGATGGTAAGTGGTTGCTGTGGCCCATAGACATCTACATCTATCCTCGAATATTAATCAAAATCCAGATGCGTTGTCAGCCGTGAGGACTAAGACGGAATGCCTCGTTTCCAGTAAATAGGGTCTCCGGTTCTCTACACTCACTATACGAAACACAGCAGCATTGAGCTGCTATCTTACGCTGGTATTCTGTGAGAGCGTGGTCCTTCCCCGGTCGAGCCGACCCATTCTTGCTACAACTATACTAATAATATAGCTGCAGCATGACTCTACCACGTATAAAATATGCAAGACTAATAATATTGAATAAGGAGTTAATCACAGGGTGTCTTAATTTATTTCTAAAAAGTAAAAAAGAATTGAGAAAAGGTAAAACTTTCCAAACAGTTATAATTTATTGCCACCACAAAAACTTCCAAGAAATCACTCGTCTTGTGCCTACAAATATTTAATTACGTACTTGGGCCACTTCTCTTTCGAACCAGGTATTTGTATGGACGTTACGGTCCATCCGTGAGAGAATGTGCGAGCTTCGACGATTCCAAATTTGCATTGAATAGATTTAAAAATATATATTCCGGCAATCTGAGCTCCGGACAAACAACTTTAATGATTTAGAATTGGTAGGTTGATTCAATTATTAAATATCAAATCATTGCTTTGATTTTGAAATAAAATTAGCGACATACATGATTGTTAATGTCCTTTTCTAGAAGCAAAAGTCGTTACTTGTGCTGGATATATGGTAACAACCATTACAGCCTATTAAAATCCACTGCTGAACATAGGCCTGCCTCCCCATATATTGCCTCATAGGGGGGATATTCGCCATAGTTGCCACGCTTGGCAAGCGGGTTGGCAGCCGCAGTAATTTTATTTTTACTCGTATATCGGCGACGCTGCTGCCCATCTCCTGATTTGTTTTCCTCTGTCGCCTCTTCGACACCCAGGGATCATAGTGCATATACTTACACCGTCACTACATGGTAATATACATAATATGTGAGTATTGTATTGTATTTTCATATCCTGTAAAAAATTTCAAACCTAATTGCACTGCGATCTGATTATGAGTTAGATTCTTGTGCCGTATGAAATATACATAGTTTCCAATACATACAGACTCGATTTTTTATCATATATGTATTCCAAACCTGGGCTTAGCACAGGCGTATTGAACGTGGTGAACAGCAACAACGCCGTCGCACTTTTTAACCGAACATATTCAACAACTGATTTGCGTTATTTTTAATGTGTCTTCGAGATGACTACAAGTTTAGCTATTTTGCTTAATTATGTAATCCAGTGCTTGATTACAATCACCAATTCCACCTGGTGGTAAGTATGATGAACTTCTAAATGATAAATCGTACTCTCTTAGCGTAAGAAAAGCGGGACGGAAGGACAGACGTCAGCAAATTATTTCACTCCATTGCCGAACGCATTACGCAAGACATTAGTAAATTGTTGACAACAAAGAGATGAAGACTCGCCGACCGTTTGGTTGTCCGATGACGGAAAAGGGAGGGAAGAATTAAGGCATGTAATTCCTGCTTACAGTCTCCGAAATGTGTCCGATAGAATACCGAGTGGTTGGCTACTCTTCGCCTGCACTTGAGGCTGACAAGATTGGCTTTAGCCAAATCAAGATCACCAAAAGCTCTTAACACTAATTCACTGAGTTCAACGCTAGCCGGCATTTTGCGGCACCAGCCCATATGCGATAGCAGTACTCCACACTCTACTGGAATTGCGCTTTGTATAAGTTAAGAAGCTGCCTCGGCTTAAAGGACTGTCATACTGTTGCAAGGACAACTACCTCTTTGGGGTTACTTCGACTTTGGACTCAATGAACCACCCATAGTTGAGGTTCAGCGCTTGTGTTTGGGAGGCGTTGAACCTCACAAAATTGCCACCGCACCATTAGAAGACTGCAGTGAGAGATTCATTAATTTCATTTAATTTTTTTCATAAATAGAATAAGGGTAACAAACGGGCACACAGTCCAACTGATGATAAGTGGATGCTGTGGTCCATAGACATCTACGTTAACTTCGATTAATAATCAAAATGTAGATGCATTGTTACGCCTGAGGACTAATATGGAATGCCTCGTTTCCAGTAAAAAGGTCTCCTATTCTCTACACTCACCATACAAAACACAGCAGCATTAAGCTGCTATTTTACGCTGGTATTTCATTAATTACAGCCCATCAAATGAGCCACCCTATGTTCGGCTTGCTTCAGCACAGGCCTCCATAGATTGCCTCATGAGGGAATATTTCCCACAGTTACCAAGCTTGGCAGGCTTATATTTTATTGTTTAGAATTGTTATCAGGTTGATGCTGGTTCCCCACTCCTGTTTCATTTCCTTCTGTCGCCTCTTGGGGTAGTAGATTCTCTGACGCCGCAAATACACGGTGATTTATCATTTAGCGAACGATTTTATTAATTTCTATTAATACAATATATATTTTTTTATAAATAATAAAATTATTATTATATAAAAAAGGTAACCACAAAGGCTTTTCATTGACTTTTCTGTAAACAAAACTTCTAACTTCGAATAGTCTTTCAGACATACCCGCTCGGAGTTAACACAAGTTTGTTATCTAAACATAACAACAGTAAACTTCTAATATTTTCTTTTTATTGAATAAGGCTGACAAACGAGCACACAGTCAACCTGACTTACCAAGTAGATGCCATAGACATCAACATTTATCCTCGATTATTACGTGGTAGAGCTATGCTGCAGCTATATTAGTAGTATAGTTAGTTGTAGCAAGAATGGGTCGGCTCGACCGGGGAAGGACCACGCTCTCACAGAATACCAGCGTAAAATAGCAGCTTAACGCTGCTGTGTTTCGTATGGTGAGTGTAGAGAACCGGAGACCCTTTTTACTGGAAAAGAGGCATTCCATCTTAGTCCTCACGGGTGACAACGCATCTGCATTTTGATTTGTAATCGAGGATAGATGTAGATGTCTATGGGCCGCAGCAACCACTTACCATCAGGTGGACTGTGTGCTGGTTTGTCACCCTTATCCTATAAAAAAAGAATCAAAATGCGTTGTCACCTCTGAGGAATAAGATGGAATGCCTCGTTAAGTATACGGTTAGTATACAATAATTTTGCATTAATTTTTCATGTAGGTACAACAACAAGCGATAAAATTATAAACTTAAATGATCAATGCTTAAGACTATATAACATAGTTTTCGTTACAAAATATCTGGAGATGTGTGTTATGTTTAGTACTTAGTCTGTAAATTTTAATAAGACTATATTGATGTTTGACGTTAACTTCTTTATTTTGCCAATTAACTTATTTTGATAGAAGAATAAGAGCTAACGTGAATGTTAATTCTTATGAATCTGGTATTTATGACAATTGGCATTAAAACGAAAACGGGAAAATATAGCGATGTATAACTCACTCGCGGTTCATTTAAAAGTGTAATGCAAGCCTTATAAGTACACAGTGGCAGTAAGTCAGCGATGTTAAATGAAACCAACTAATTGTCTGACTATAGCTTTATTGTCTTGCGCGGCCATTAGTTGCATAGTGCAAATAGTTTGCGCCAACACGAAGGCAACGCTCGAAATGAACGCACGTTCACGGTCACTGCTTGCTGCGTTCACTTTGCGTTCACTTGAATCATTCTCAGCAGTTTATTCTTGTGATAGACAGGCAACGATTTCATCTGTGTTCGTTCATCTGCTGACGATAACTGGAAGAAAAAATTTAGTACATTTAAAAAATAAAACAAGTCCCTTGTATCAGCTAGTAGCATCTGTTAGTATTAATACAATCAATTAACATAACATATCAATAGGTACTCATTCTGAAGAGTATGTATTTTGTATCCGATAATTGCTCTACAAACTTTACTATACTGACATTCTTATTAAAATAGTACTGTTAAAAAGAAAATATCAACGTATATCTTAAAACTTTCTAAAGGTAATTATGGACAAATCTTCTAAGAAAAGACCAATATTCTACACTAGGCTTTCCTCACTACAGCCTATCAAAAGTCCACAGCTGAACATAGGCCTCCCTCCATAGATGGCCCCACAGAAGGTGTTTTGCCATAGTTGCCGCGCTTGGCAGGCGGGTTGGCAATCGCAGATTTTAATGTTTAGGTGTTATTAGAAAGACGCTGTGCTCCCCATCTCCTAGTTTGTTTACTTCTGTCGCCTCTTACGACGCCCACGGGATTATATGCGGTAGTGGATATCTATATTAGAATATCCACACGGCAGAATATCCACTGGCATTTTACACAAGCGCATTTACGAGACTCACGGGATGAAATAGGGTGATTGATTCTTTAATACCATCACGGCATGGATGGATCTCAACCCAATAATAAATTGATTACTTTAATAACATTTTGTGTCGTTACTCTATCAGATCCTATTATGAACTATGATATACCAAACGGTTTGCTACATCGTTCATCATGCGTACAGCAAAGGAGTGGAATAAGTTGCCAGCATCTGTGCAAGAGTGAATAGGCTTTTGTTAAGTCAGTGCACTTCACCATCTTAGGCTACATCACCACTTACCATCAAGTGGGATTGTAGTTAAGCGGTGGCTTAGAATAATATATATATAAAAAAATGTTGTGACAAAAAGGAAACGGACAAAAATTATTGCAAAATTTTTGGTCTTTTGTTCTAGATAAATGGTGTTGTCTACTTGTCTGTGACTTTGCATCTGAGCCTACTTCCGATTTTATCGCATAAGCGTCGCATCGGTTAGTGGTAAATTTACCCAAGTGACTGAAAGAAAAAAAGGAAGAAAAGAAATGTATTCTGTAGTTGCGAGTAGGCAGAGTCTATATTATTAGCACTGTAGTGGTATGCTCAACGCAATTTATAGCTTGGAATATATTAGGAAGTTGAACAGAGAAACAGAGTTTGTTACATCGTAGTACTACATTAAAATAATTTTGAAACATACCACATTGGACTCTGATCGTAACGGAGTTGTAACTTTAGTTCTGGCAGCAATTAATACATTTTTTTCCGGTAACCGTAACACTTGCGAGTACTTGGTCTTTTGGTGATGATCTGCACTTTTTGCCTCCAAGTATTTTGGCGATTTGTCACACTTTGGTACATGGAAATACGAATATATCGACTCTAGGCTATATTTTGGCTTGTAACATAATCGTACCAATTCACAAACTTGTTTTTGACTGCGGATGTTTTCTTCTTTCAATTCTTTGTAATTAAGAAGCGGTAATTGATGGTGACTAGACGAGACATAAGAGGAGTCGCAGGAATTGATTTGTTCACAGAATTTTTGCCTTTCTGTTCTTATTTTTCTACATACATTAAAGACGTTAGATTTTTTTACTCGAGTCACCGGCCAGCAGGTTGTTGTAGTTGGTTTTGCCTTAGATTCTGGTAAATTAAGACAACCGTTGATTAATATGCAACGTGGATTGTGAATACACAATATTTCTCCATTGTATTGCTGTTTCACTGTCTTTATGATCTCATCGTGAGGTGCTTGACAAGGTTTTTCTGTTTTCTCCTTATTGGGTAATTTTAAATTATTTTTTTCAAGTGAGTCTGACTGTTTTAATTTTTCTGAATGACACTTGCATTGAACTTGGGGTTGATCAAATTTAATTGAAGAAGATGTTTGTACGTTCTTACAGAGACAATTCATCTCGTTTTTTTTATTACTATTATGATCTTTACAGACTATGTCTTTAATAGTATTTTCATCTATTTTTGGTACAGTACACTCCGGATTTATGCACAGTTCATTTTGCTTCTTCTCAATTTCAATGACAGCTTTATCTGTAACTTGTATTTTCTTGCATTTACCAAACTGCTGCAACGGTTTACAGCGACAAAGTTTGGTGGAATCAGCCCGTTGCTCTTTGTTCTGATTATTAACGATTTTATTAATTACATAATCCCAAAAACCAGAAGAAGTAGACGGTATATTACTAATATGGCCAGAGTTTGGTTTAGAAATTCTGGAATTATTTATTTCTTCCCTCATCGGATTTGCTATATATTTAAAAGGAAATAAAAATCCAATCTTGGATGGGAACTGCTGATTTTTATGTTTAAAATTCTTTCTTTTAGACATATTTTTCATGTCTTCTTTCAAAATGTGTTTTTGAATGTTTTTTCTGTTTTTAAGCTTTGATGAAATATTCTTAATTTCTGAATCTGTTGATGCGACGTTATTAAAAGTGTACTCCGGACACAAATTTCTTGCTATATTCGGATCAGGGCATTTAAGCCTATTAGTTAAAATGGAAACTGGTACTCTATTATTCCTGTAGTCATAATTTTGCACTGCGTAATTATATTGTTTTCTACTTAATTTCTTTATGCGTCTTTTTTCGATATTAGCGCAGTAAGGTTCTTGAAATGAGTTATCACATTTATTTTTGACATAGTTTTCGCGGCTCTGAATCCTATTTGAGATATATGGGAAGATTTGATGTATATTAAAAAACTTTGAAGTTGTCTTAACAATAAAACTGCTATTATTTTTAACACTTTTTATATAAAAATCTGTTTTATCGTCTGTTTCATAGCTATGGGTATTAAGAAGTCTTTCTCTACTTATTTCACTAAAAATTTGTCTAGTTTTTGTTTGTTTCATTCTTGTGACACCTGAATGTGCTCTTTCATGTCTATCGCTTTCTACACTATCAGTTTTGTCGCCCCCATCTGAAACTCTACGTTCTTTATTCACTTTGTTACATAATTTTTGTCTTTTTCTTTTTGATACGTACAGATTAGATGTGTCATCAAATCCGGAGCTATCAGAATGCTGTTCTATACATTTCGGATCATAGCTGATCACAAACTGGCTAGAATAGATGTTATACATATTGTAGATCTTTTCAACAAATTAATGTCATACGTGGCCAGACATTTTGCTTTTTACAGTTTTCATTGTAGTAATTTCTATTTTATTACATTGATTATTTTACTACATCTTTTTTCCAAAATATAAACAGGTTACAGCAAGCATACAGATAAAACTAAATTGTCAGAAATGACATTACTCACTTCACATTATTTTTTCTTTTTCTTAATAATTATCTTTATGACCGTATTTATCTAACTTATCAAAACTTTATCTTGAATGTTAGTTAGTAATTAATAACACCCTTTTCGCAACGTTCGCTGACTAATGATATTTAAAAAAAAAACAGCGTAGGATTTTATCCTGTTTTGGGGAGATAGTTTATACATATAAATTAAAAAAGAAAAAACATCAAGACGCGGAATAGTTATTTTTAAGCGATATAAATACACTGGCCTCCAAAAAAATCGATCCACCCGTTAATTTTAAGTAACAAAGTTGTTATCTTAACTATGCGTTGACATATTTGTATGTTTTTGCTTATGCGTTATAAATTGAAGCTCGCTTTTCACTTAGGGATATAATATATATTATATCCCGAGATATAAATTATGATTGGCTTTCACACTGTGAGATATATCTTTTAACCAGTGTGCGTTCGTCATTGGATTACATAATTTACACCGCACTCGTCGTTTACAAACAAAATTGTCTTTCAAACAAAATGGATATTGTTTTGCTTGATAGCCTCGACAGTTCATCAGAGGCAGATGATGCAGAATTCGGTTTATGTGTGTTACTTTTAAGTAAAAACAGGGAGCGTCGATACTGGATTTCAAATCATATAAAGTTTAGAGAGGCATATGGTGAATTTAGACCTTTTAATGAATTCTATTAAGAAAAGTTACGAATACCAATGAGTATACGCACTATGCAAAAGTTCATTCAGGTAATGACAGACACGAACTTGAGGACGTTGCGGCGGTGCGGAACGGTGTGCGGTGTTCAGGGGCGAAATATAATATGAAAATATCGCTCGATCGAAAAAATATTTATAGTATGAGATGTAATATATATTACATCTCAGTGTAAACGGTTCCATTAAAAGGTACGGAGAGCGATATTAATTTATATCTCGAGATATAATATATATTACATTATATCCCATAGTGAAAAGTGGGCTTAACATCTGAGTACCCACTTGCCATTTTTTTAGAGGAATACAAGTGCTACTGTGGGTATTTGTAACATTTTAAGCGCACTGATAAAAATTGTCGACTTGTGCATAGAGTGCAAGGTTAGTTTATTTCGGACTTTTGACGCGTAATATTCTTGGTTCTGTGCATCGTAGTGACTTAATCTTTTAATTCTTTGTTGGAGCAGACATATCGTTACTTTTAACCATAAAATATGGATACCCCTGAAGCAGAAGCCGCTCAAGTGGTAGCTCTCGTTCGTGAAGGGCTAAGTCAGCGAAAATGGCAAGGAGATTAAATTTGAGTCGATCAGGAGTGCGTAGAGTTTATAAACGATACTTAGAGACAGGAGAGTACCGCCGGAGACCAGGGTCTGGAAGAGGACGTCTCATAAACCCGACGGATGACCGTTTTATTGCCTTGACTTCTTTGCGAAATCGGCATCTTTCTGCTGTTGATGTTCAGGGTAGGCTGAGGGAAACTCGTGGAGTATCTGTAAGTGAGAATACGGTGAGAAGAAGACTACGGGAGCAAAACCTGATACCACACAAGCCAGCGACGGGACCAAAACTCACTGCATCTCATCGGCAAGCAAGGTTAGAATTTGCTAGGCAACACGTGCAATGGAATCTTGGTCAATGGGAGACAGTTCTCTTCAGCGATGAAAGCCGAATGACCCTTGTAGGCTCTGATGGACGTCGTAACATTATGCGAAAACCAGGAGAACGTTATGCTCAGTGTTGCATAAGAGAAACAGTCCGGTTTGGTGGAGGCTCTACAATGTTTTGGGGTGGTATATCTTTAACCGGATGTACTGAGTTGGTTTTCTGTCACAATCGTGCGGTTAATGCTGAAAGTTACATTACGGACATTTTGCAACCTCTGTGATGCCTTACTCTGGGTATATTCGGGACAATTTTCAACTCATGCATGATAACGCAAGACCGTACGTCGCTAGAATTGTAACTGGATATCTTCAGGAGGTCGGAATTCCAGTTATGTAGTGGCCAGCTAATAGTCCGAACTTAAATCCCATCGAGCATCTCTGGGACCAGATAAAAAGAAAGGTTAAAGCCCGAAATCCAGTTCCCGAGACGTTGGATCAACTGGAAGCCGCCTTAACAGAAGAATGGGAACAGACACCCCAAGAAGACATAAAAAAGCTGATCCGTTCCCTTAATAGGCGTATGCAGGCGGTGATAAAAGCAAGAGGAGGAAACACCCCATATTAGAGTAAGGTTTACATTTTTTTAAATGTCAAAAAATGTAAATATCGATCTTCACAGTAAAATCGTAAATTTTGTAAAATGTTATGGTTTCAATGTCTCATCACATTTTTATGTAAACTATCCCGTTTCACGCGCCGTTTTTTAGTTTTTTACAACCCTATAATTGCGTTATTACAATATCAAGATAAAAAATATCTATCGATTGTGGTAAAAACCCATATGACACTTTTTTGCGAAAAAAACGTAGGTGGGTCTATTTTTTTGGAGGCCAGTGTATTTATTTTGTGCGGAATTTGAACCCGCGTCTTTAGCGCTGCATCTCAATGCTAAATCACTGTGTTGTGTTCTGTATAAAGAGAATAAGACTTAAGTTGTGTGATATTTAATTTAATACATACTCAATATACAGTATTTAGGAACAGTGTGATAGTTACGTAGGAAGCAATATTGTAATGTGCTTGTGATTATATTCATTCATTACAGACTATGAAACTCCATAGATTGTCTTATAGATTTAGCCATTGTTGCTACGCTACGCATGGCAGGCGAGTAGAAAACCGTAGACATTTTATTATTTTAAGTTGTTATCAGAAAGTTACTACTGCCCATCTCCTTTTTCAGCTTCCCATTGTTGCCGTTTACGATACTCACGGGATAATATGGGGTAACAGATTCTCTTACTCCGCCAATATAATTTGTTTGTGTTAGTATTATACGTTCATAATTTTATACTATAAGATCTTGGAAGAAATACCTACCAATATTTGAAAATTTCACCTGCTCACTGCACCCTGCTAATTACTAAATGATGCTCTGGCGATCGACTGACCGATATTACCGTTACTGATACAGCCTATGAAAGCTGCTGTACATAGACCTCCGCCATAGATTGCCTCATAGTTGCCATGCCTGGCAAGCGGGTTGGCAACCGCGTTTTTTTATTTTTAGTCGTTATTAGGAAGACGCTGGTGCCCATCTCCTGATTTGTTTCCCTCTGTCACCTCTTACGACACCCACGAGATGATATGGGGTAGTGGATATTCTTACACCGCCACTACATGATCAGACCGCTATTAATCTTTCCATTTAAATACAACGAGTCCATCTTAAAGCGGCTTCAACTGATGCTTGGCAGTCAGAGCTCAACGACCCGCTAATGTAAGGGCAAAGCGAAGAAATCTGATCACCGACGCATTATTGAAATGGCTTTTGTCTGATAGAGTTTTATAGGTTTATAAGGAAGATGGCAGGAAATACTATGAAACTAAAACAAACGTCGAGACGACGTACAAAAAACCTCAGAGGGCTTTTTTTACGTTGGCTTTGTAATCAGTCAAGGCAGGGCTGATTTACTGCTGTTATCTATATCCTGTTTTCAAGTCTAACTAATTATTCGATTCTGATCTTAAAAATAACTGGCACCTATTTTTGTAGTCAGTGTCTTACAAGTGGTACCGAACTTGTCTAAGGGTCAAGTAAGTCAGTGGCTGTTTTTAGGTTGAAACTTTCTTCGACTGCTGACTTATACCAAATCGTCGCAGAACCAAGTTGGTCACTGATGTTACAAATGGCGCCGGTCAAACAGCAATAAATACACACTTTAAGCAAGTGGTAAAATTAAAAATGTTGTACAACGGACTTCAATATAAATAAAATGAGAACATCATCAATGTAGTCGAAGTCAATTAAATACGCATTATTAAGGATAACTCAAAAACTACTAGGCAGATCTTGATCAAATTTATATGAGACAACATGAGAAGCACCATCTTTCAAAAAAAGGACCATCAAAATCGTTTACCTAGAAAAAAGTTCTTTCTCATTTTTTTGAAGTCGGTAAAAAAATGACCATTATAAGATATCAACTCAACGTCTAAAAGCTACCGAAGTATGTGGTGTAACTAAGAGAACGAATGAAAGGAAAAATAACACTTTATGGTGGGATGATGAGGTAAGGATGGAAGTTGAAGCAAAGAAGAGAGCATGGCTAGATTTTCTAGCAACCAAGGCTAGTCATTCTAGTGGTATGAATGATGATATTGAAAGAAAAAAGTCAGTTTTTAGACATCTAAATAAGAGAGTAAAAGAAGTAGTTGAAAGGAAAAAGCAAGAAAGAACGGATGATAATGATAGAAAAATATCGGATAACTTCAGGGCAAATATAAAAATGTTCTGGAAACCCGTAAGAACTGCCAGGGGACATTCAAAACAGCCTAGAGTGAATGCTATACGACACCAGAATGGCTGTATTCTGAATGACGAAGTTTCAAGTTTAAGGAGATGGAAGGAATACTTTGAAAGCGTGTTTATGAGTGATGAGACGTTTGAATTAAATGAAATAGAAATTCCGAAAGAAGAGGAAAGAGATAGAGAGATAGGTATATATGAAATAATGAAAGCAATGAAAAGTATGAAAGCAGGTAAGGCAGCCGGATATGATAGTGTATCACTCGAAATGCTAAGGGCTGGAGAGTGAGTGGTGGCAGACCTGCTGTACACCTTGTTTTATTTGTGTTGGGAACTTAAGCGGGTACCGGGAGACTGGTGCAAAGCCGTGATAGTCCCAATATATAAGGGAAAAGGATCGCAGCAGGACTGTAAAAACTACTGTGGTATCAGCCTCCTTAGCTTTGTGGGAAAACTGTGGGACAAGCGGGATTTAGAAAGGGAATGGGATGTACGGATCAGGTCTTTTCCATGCGCATGATCGCGGAGAAGTTTTTGGCCAAAAACCAAAAGGTTTTTTGTGCGTTCGTGGACTTGGAAAAGACTTATGACAGAGTGGACAGGGATGTGTTATGGCAAACACTGAACTCATTTGGGTTGAGCGCTGGGTTGATACAGGCATTGAAGTCTCTGTATAGGGACTCCAGTGCTTGTGTCAGGATCAACGGGGCCTACTCGGACTGGTTTGGCATCGATAAAGGTGTCAGACAGGGCTGTGTGGCTTCCCCGTGACTGTTCAACCTATTTATGGACAGTTGTTTGGAAAAGTTGAAGAATGCGGGTTAAGGATGGGTGAGTTAACCGTCAAATGCCTTTTGTACGCCGATGATCAAGTCGTACTTGCGTCGTCGGCGGCCGAGTTGCAAATTATGGTTACATTAATGAACAGGTCATTAAAAGAAAGGGGAATGAAAGTGAACGCAAGTAAGACGAAAGTTATGGTTTTTGAAAGAGAACAAAGTAAAACGATATGTGAAATAAGAATAGAAGGGGAATTGGTCGAGCAAGTAGATGAGTTTGTGTATTTAGGATGTGTATTTAGCAGAGATGGCAAATATGATAAGGATATAGAACGACGAGTGAACGCAGGAAATAGAGCTCTACACTCTATTGTGGAAAGTCAGAATGTGTCCAAAAAGGCACGTATGATAATTCACAATGCTGTGTTAGTCCCTACTTTAATGTATGGTAGAAAGAATGAATGAGGAAAGAGTGACAAAGCAAATTTATGTGGCAGAGGTGAACGGCAGAGTCTGGAAGGGACGCCCTAGGCGAAAATTTGTCGACCAACTTGGCGATATATTGAAAATGGGCCAAATTAGTTAGTAGAATTAGTACCCTTTACCGACGAGCGTGTATGCGTAGGTATATGGATGTGGAGGAGGCGAGAGAGGTGTATCAGGATTGTGCCATAGTCTCTGCCTACCCCTCTGGGTGAAAGGCGTGAGTGTTTATATGTATGTATATATATTTCTAAGAGTGGTGGTTATATACTGCAGTGATGGTAGTAGTGTTTGTATGTAGCATGAATACAAGAATAAAGTGTATTCAGCTTAATAGAGACAATAAGAAAAGTAATACTTGTAATGAATTCATTCCAAGTATAGTAAAATACCAGCATATTAGTTTATTAAGGGTAAATTATTTTAGTTTAACATGTTGATAACATTTCATCCCGTGATTTTCTATACGGTTACCGTTACCGCTACAGCCTATTAACAGTCCACTGTTGAACATAGGCCTACCCCATAGATTGTCCTCATAAGGACGATATTTGCCATAGTTGCCACATTTTGCAGGCGGGTTAGCAACTGCAGTTTTATATTTTTAGTTGTTATTAGCGAGACGCTGCTGCCCATCTCCTGGTTTGTTTCCCTCTGTGGCTTCTTACGACAGCCACCGTACTAAATGTGGTAGTGGATATTTTTACACTGCCACTACACGGCAGAATGTAATTATGGTAATGTAATTATGTAAATAGTTTATTTTAGGAAATAATTGACTTCACAGAATTTAGATTTATGCCACTAGAATCGTTGGCAAATATTTTAAGTAGAAAACTAAGCGGCCAACCAAATCAGATTGTGTAACGAGAAATGGAAAAAAAAAACTAAAGTCTTTTGCTGAGTTTCAAAACTTAATTAGTAACAAAAACGCGGCTTAAAGACCGCAGTGAATTTTTTTCCCAACCGCTGCACGTTTAAACTTTATTTCATTATTTCTTTTTTGAACGACTTTTAATTATTATGATTACGAACTTATATGATTTGGTTAAACTTGATGCAGAAGGATACACGTATTGCGGCTAACCCTAAGACTTTATGCTAAGATGATGCTTTCCAGGTATTCCCCTTTCGGCTACTTCGACAATTTCCAAATAAGTAATAGAAACCGAAACAGGCGTGGCTGATGGAAATTCGTTATGTTAAAGATGTTAAAATTAATTAACCAAGATCAGCGTAAAAATAAAAATGATGGGCCTTGCCTACTTTGAAAAGCACCTTCCACCAGTTGAATGCACCGTCACCACTGTAGTCGTGTCGGGGACAGTAGTATATTGGGTTTGTGATTGCAAGGTCTGATCTGTCAATTCATTCACATTTTTCCATCCAAGTCCGTATCGAAAGTAAGGTAAGCTAAGTATCCCCCATTGATTGTGTCATAGGGATTCTCCTACGAGACTTGGCATAGTTGCTACGCTTGGCAGGCGAGTTGGCCACAGTATTTTATTATGATTAAGTTGTTATCAGGAAGATGCTGCTGCCCATCGTCTTATTCAATTTCCCTCTGTCGCGCCCTTACCACGGAATAATATGTGGTATTGGATTTCCTTACGCGGCCACTACACGGCAACACACATCTTTACGAAATTAATATCTCTCTCTAAGCGGTAATCTAATCCCTAATATAACGAATCTCTAAAACGTTCAGAGCGGCGCGTCGCAGGGCTGCGCGTTAAAACAAAGAGTTGGGGTACGTTCGTGTATTATTATTATCGGAATTAAACGCTGAATTAATATGCAAAGGTGATACGTCATGCTGGAAGCGTTGTGCATTGGTCTGGAGGGGGAACGTGTGGCGATGTGTCGGTTTTGATACTTGTAGTATATGTAATATGTTAAAGATGTTTCCATTACCACAACAGATTTCTTATATAATTTGTTATTTGCGTATGCTTTATATAAAAATGGCAAGTGCAAAAGGCACAAATATATGGCGCTTGTTGCGACTGGTCTGCTCGGGTTTGCAACACATATTATATTAGCTTTCATTTTGCATATTCTTTTCAAATGAAAACTTCTTTAGAAGCGTTGTGAGTTGAAACTCGATGAAACGAAAATGCGACACTAAAAAGAGAAAAACGTAAAGTTATTCTATTTCACGATGAAGGTTTGACTTTGTTTGTTGTTAGCCGTGCACATACACATTGTGTTAGTGTGCGTAGGCCTCGGGAGCGCTCAGTAACAATCGCGAGTCGAACAAATCGCAGTTACACACACAAACGCGCCTGTCGGTACACGTCACTACTACAATCAAGGCGAAACCTTCATCGGGAAATAGAATACCTATACACATCTATAAGATTTAGCCTGCGAGAGAATGAGATAGAATACAGTGTATGACCGCAAACTCAAAAGGTTGTGGGTTCGAATCCGCCATTCGACTACTGTCTTTTTTTAAATAATTAATTTTATTTTTTTATTTTAGTTAACAAATTAATTAAACAAATAAAATTAACCATAATGAATAAAATTATCTTGATACACCAATCCATTTATACCAGTCCACGATTTCATAACTTCAGATCATTTTGTATCTATTTTACGTACCACCATGAGAGTCAATCAATTTTTGTTCTATAAAATGAATTTATATAAACAATGATACAGTAGATGGCGCTATTACAAAGCAATTTTACTCGAAAGCAAATATTGTTTTGATTTATTACTCTAAAATTAATTCTAATAATAAGGCTTGTAACATTTATTTGCTATAAAATTAAATTTTATCTTATATTTTATGCCGCACTTGTGGTTAAAAATGATCATATTAAATAAATCATTTGCCGTGAAATATTTTTATTTTATATTTCATTTCATTTCTTCATTTTATTAGGCTATCGCGTATGAACTGCACACATGTTTTTTTATTGATCTTATGCGATGCTTTTTACTGGAAGCGAGGCATTCCATCTTCCATCATTCCATCAGTCCTCAGGGATGACAACGCATCTGCATTTTGATTCTTAATCGAGGATAAATGTAATATGAGCCACAGCATCCATTTACCATCAGGTGGACTGTGTGCTCGTTTGTCCCTCTTATTTTATAAAAAGAGTAATTTTATTAAAGAACATGCTCTGATTACCTATTGGTCTATTACTTTTCAATTATTAATAAAAAATATTTAACCTCCTTTTAGTACATTTAATTTCATCATTAAGGCTACGAGTGTAAGGTTAGTTATTGATAATAATTAATATTTAAGGACTCGTAACATTTTAAGCCTCACCCCCACAAAAGGATTTTCTCCCACATATATTAGCGTTTCACAGATATAATCTATCATAATATATAATCTAACACTATCGAGCCACTTATTAAAACAATTGAGAACTTACCTAATCCACGTATAAGGTTAAAATGGAAGTATTATTGAAATAGTTTTTAATTTAATTAGCTATTAAAACGAAACTAGACTGAAACTGTGGAGTAATATCAATAAATGACGTCATCGGTGTTTGTACTCAAATAAACATCTCATCTATTATTATATAATTAATTAATAGTTATGTAATGATGTTGTCTAAAATCCAATTGTTTTATCATTTTAAAACTCAAGTATCAAAAAACACAAACCACGCAACAAAAACGATAAGCAACGCGTCACACTATGAAATAATAGGAAAGGAATAAAAAATAACCCAAGGTGAATGCCAGAGCACGTAGGTAGGTTTTAGAAATAATGAATCGAGCCAAAGGGTTCGGCATATTAATGTAATAGGGGTGCGACCCCTCGTAATCATAGGTGATCTGGCGTTGGACGATGCTCTGTCCTTTTTTTTAAATTAAACGCGGCACGGCTATTAAGTTCGGTCAGTTCGAGCTTAGAGTTTCGATTACTGGCTGTTACATATTATTTCAATGAAGAGAAGAAAAAGTTTTCTTTAATTTAAAATTATGACATTCGTTATAACAGTAGATGCTCGTAAAATGTACAATAAATGTCTTTTTGGATTGAAATCAATTACTAGAAGGGTAGATTGACCATATAATATGAACTAGTGGTCGCCTATTAGTCGACATTCGACTGTAATTCATTAATAGCTTTTTATATTAAGTAAGCTATATTTTACTTTCAACTGCACATTCGTTTAAAAACAGATATGTAATAAATATATTAATAGGTACATGAAGGGAATAAGGATGACAAACGAGCACACAGTTCACCTGATGGTAAGTGGATGCTGTGGCCCATAGACTACCCACTATCTACATCTATCCTCTATTAAGAATCAAAATACAGATGCGTATTCTTTCTATTCTATTTCCAGTAAAAAGTGTCTCCGGTTCTCTAGACTCACCTCTATTTTACGCTGGTATTCTGTGAGAGCGTGGTCCTTCCCCGCTCGAGCCAACCTACTCGTGTTACAACCATAATATAGCTACAGCGTGGTTCTGCCGTGTATATATACATATGTACATAATAATTAAGTTTTTATGGAATCCTCAGGGCACGAATCCTGCTCACAAATGTCCGGTTTTTTGTGATTAAATACATTTTTGAGACAGAACTTGTACGTTTCTATTAAAATTATAGCCAAAATTCGATATAAGTATATTACATGACTGAGGATATAACAGCATGATCTCCACTTGCAACACATTTTTGATAATGACAATAAATCGTGCTCATGATTCCTAATCGAAGATAGATCTAGATGTCCAAGGGCCTTAGCATCCACTTGCCATCAGCTGAGCTGTGTGCTCGTTTGTCACCCCTATTGTATGAAAGGAATAGATCACTTTTGCAAGCTGATTTTTTAGGCTTAAACGATTTTACAATTTCATTTATTATAAATTTTAAGTTCCATTCAAACCTCAAAAAGCACGGATAAATGCTTTTCAGCTTCCCAACCCGTAGCTTATCAAGCAATTTAAATGGGTAAAGGCTCTTCACATTAGATCTTTTCTGCAAAAGAGCAAGGTAACAACAGTTTTTACTTCGCTTTTCAGTGCAACCAAAAATACCAGTGCTCAAGGGTTTCCACTTTCGCAAACTGGAACCATCCTAAATCTGAAAAGATCGTAACATCATTTCACAAGTTGCGAAGGAATCAAGATAATTCATGATCATTGTTTTATGTACCTACCTACACGTAAAAAGCTGACAATTTAATTTAACATATTGTTTACAATTTATTATTCTTTAATTGTTAAACTTGTTTTTTCTAATATATTTATTTTATTTTTATTACTTTTAAAGTTGGTTTGTCCTTTTTAGTTTTATTATTTTACCATTTTAAGTGGTCTTAAGGATATAACAAGTTCAAGGTAATCACCGGAATGTCGACGAAATAACTACATTAAAATATTTTTCCATCGTAATTGATAAAAAAATCTTAAATTTTTACACCTCTGATTACACATATGATATAATCATTTAAATCGGTTTAGCTGTTTTCGAAAAATCGGTGAACATGTAAAAAAAACATACATGTCAAATGTAAAACCTACCCTCTCATTTTTGCACTCGGTTAAAAATAGTTAAATTATAGGAACATAAATTGCTTCGTAGGTATTGTAGGAAACAGTCTTGCCACAACATGTGGCTTCGAGCGGAGTAGTGGCGGAGACCACATGTTCCGTTAAAACATGTTATTAAAAAACCGGCCAGATTTTATACAATTACGCTTTTTGTTACGTTGTTGGATACCCCGCAACGGTTTGCGTTGTCCTCGAAAATAAAATATCCACCATTTGTCGTTTACATTCAAAACGCCTAAAAGTAAGCGATTTTAGGACTATTGAACATCAAAATAAGGGCGTAAGGATTTGTGAAACTTAAGAAGATAAACAAGTTGCAAGCAAGTAAGCAAGTAAACATTCGTAGGTAGGTACTAAAAAGGCATAGTATATATAGCTCGTGAAGTTATTTTTATATTTTGTATATTTAGTTATCATACATTGGAGTTTTTATTACACTGAGTACGCTGCTTGCCAACACTGTTCACAAAAAACAATAAAGATCAAAATTGAGTAGCAGCTTAATTTATTTAAACCGAATACCGCTAATCGGTTATATGGAAAAGAATGGATACACCATTCTTTTAAATAATACGTTAATAAAGATTTTTAATTGACTTTTGAGTTTCAACTGAATTAATTAATGCTATATTTTTGGATTGATGATGATGATAATGAAAGTTGTTGGTGAAGTCGATGCCCTTAAAATACATATTCAAATGTATCCCTTTAAAGTAATTTATTCAATCTGAAATTGGCTTAGAGTTAACTAAGTTTTTAATCGAGTCGTTTTGTTGGGATATAACTCTAAAAACTTTCTTATCTCAATAAAGAAAACTTTTATCCAAAACCAAGCACGCTACCACAAGACTTCAAGTTAAAAAGTTAAAGTTAAAGTTGTAGCCTATATACGTCCTACTGCTGGGCACAGGCCTCCTATCATTTATGAGAGGGTTTTAGGGCAAGAAAATGTTCGCCGCGCTGCCCCAACGCGTGTTGGTGAACTTCCCATGTCTTCGAAATATTTTTTTTTTAATTTTCTGACATGCAGGTTTCCTCACGATGTTTTCCTTCACCGCCGAGCACGTGGTAAATCAGTACTTAAAATTGCAATTAACAATTTCATTGGTATCGAATCCGGGTTGCTCGCGTACTGTGAAATTCACAGCGAGCGCTAACCATCGGAGCTACCACGACTTCAAGTTACTGTAAGACATTTTGCGTAGATCGAATGAAAGCTGTATAATTAGAAGCTAATATGATCTTCAGCTCTTATTTAATATACGAGTAGCAACATTTTTTAAAGCTTATATCTTAATACAATTTTTTTTTATGAAAATTCATTAAGAGTTATTGGTTATTCAGTTTACTTACTTTAAGCCCTTGAGACACCCTACTATTTAATAAGAATATAAACGCTGTTTTTTTATTTTAACAGATATTTAAAAAAATAATTTGTCTATCTAACTATAAATTCATGTTAATAATCATCATAAAAATAATTTTCCTGGTAACAACTCAAAATTTTAAAAAAAAACTGCGGTTGCCAACTCGCCTACAGGCAATTTCTACGGGGTTGGCCTATGTTCAGCAGTGGACTCTGGCAGGCTGTAATGACTATTATGATGTTTGTGTTAGGTTTTGAATGTTATAAAATATTCACGGCGTAATTTAAGTGATATTTTTATATTTTAATTTCGTCCCATGTTGGTATGGGACTTATAGATCTTATGATTATGTGGTTTATGTAACAAAAAAGAATGTACTGTATTACTTGGGTAGCATGTCGTAAAATGCGACTAATGCGATATCTGATACCGATACCGATTAGTACTAAGATATTCGAGTAATGTACTAAGTAACTTACGACTAGTACAAGTAAAAAGGTCTCCGGTAATCTACACTCACTATATAAAATACAACAGCACTATGCTGCTATACTATGCTGGTATTATGTGCCTACTCAAACATGCTGCCGCCATAATGTTGGGGCGGTTTGGCTCTATCTCTATCGTTACTGTTACAGCCTATCGAAGTCCACAGCTAAACATAGGCCTTTCCTATAAATTGCCTCATAGGCGGATATTTGCCATAGTTGCCACGCTTGGCAAGTGGGTTGGCTGACGCTGGTGCCCAACTCCTGATTTGTTTCCCTCTGTTGCCGCTTACGATATCCACGGGATGATATGGGGTAGTGGATATTCTTACACCGCCACTTCACGGTACACTACATGGTTATTTATATTTTTTTTAAATTTTGTTTCGGAGAGGCTTAACACTCGGTCAAGAAATTTGTTATATATGCGTTTATATTTTATTTTGTGTATGATTTACTTTTCTTAGTCAAAATTTTGGATTCCCATTCTCATTTTAAAAACAAATATCTTATCAACAACTACAATAAATACTGTTCTGTAATTTCTAAGCTTGTTATTATACAATTGGTAAATTTTTGACCACAAGCGATACTAGTTTGCACTTATACGTCGCTCTTTCCATACACTATATTTAAAAATATTTGACACCTGGCCATAAATATTACAGTCGAAAGAGACTTCAGCTTCGTCTTTAATTAAACCTTGATTTATGTGATAGGTTGTTTGCAACTGCCCGTTTGTTACTCGGATGAAAGCACACGTCGACACTTATACTGGTGTCGTTAAAGTTGAGAAATTTATTTGACATAATTGCTTCCTTTCACGTATGCCGTATTTCAGTGCGAAAAGGAAAAAATATGATCATGTAATACTCTATTTTCTTGACGTAAACACTTGATATCAAACTACTATAATATCCGTTATTTAGAAGTGTGCTTCTGCTCAAATATTGCTTAAAATAATGTCATCCAGACCACAATTTCGTTCACGGCAGCCAGTCTCAACGAAGACTCCTCATCTGCGAAGCGGTGTGTGCGCGCAAAAACAGGTGCACTCTTTATTTGCTCACTCTCATAGTCCGATGAGATGACAAACCGACACAACCGGAGGGAAATCAGACGCAGGACAAACGTATTTACGTGCTCCCAGAGACATTGGGGTGAAAAATGCCACCTTCCCGACTTCAGGCTGCTGCTTGATTTTATTGACAGAAAAACCCAATAAATGACTTGGCCCGACCCGGGTTACGAACCAGGATCACATGAACAGCAGTCTCGCTTACGACTTCTTTTTAAAAAATGTTGAAATACTGATAAAGGGCTCAGAGTAACTGGCTGCTAGGTCACAGTTCAGGGTTCGACACCTAGCCGGAAGCAATATCTTGTGCAAAACACAAATTGTTATTTTACGGCTCTGGTTGTGTTGTAATTGTGTCCGTCCTTGGTCTTAGCCATAGACTTAGAATATACTGGCGTATAGACTAACATAGTGTGCAAGGGAGAAGAAAATTCCTATGGCAAAAATGCAAGATAGAAAAGGATACCAAATCTCATGACTCTGTAACCGATTTTGAATGACAGGCCGGCACTAGTCGGCACGCAAAAAATAAGCTCCTAGAGATTTTGTAATTTTTTAGATTTTATTAGTGTTAATGTTTATAATTCATATTTTTCCAAAATGGTTACATGTTCCATGAGTGACTGTGGTGTCAATAATATAAATAATCCTGATGGTTGCACATTTCACAGGTAAATTCGCAAGACGTCGTTACTGCTATGACGCGTCTATTTTTGGTTAAAATTTATGTTATATACTGTTTAAAAAATAGAATATTTTCAATTATTTTATTAATTTTGATATTTTGCAAAGATAAAAGTCACGTTGTTGATAATTTGTATGATTTTGGTGAATTAATTTTTGGGCAAAATATTTTACATTTACGCTAGGGATTGACTCAACTATATCAAAATTAATTTCGATATTTATCTTGAATGTTTATAATGAATCGATAGACTTGCCCACACATCAAGGAGAGGAATGAAAATAAATGCTCAATTTGCGTTCTAAAAACGTAATTTAATTTCGCCGTTTGTCAAACAGATGGATAGAATAAAAACTGGATAAGGTAAATTGGGCGGGTTGGTTGGAATCCAAAGAAGAACTCTACAATTTGCAGCAAACATTTTCTTGAGAAATTTAAAATAAAAAGCAGAGTAAAAACAATTTTATTAAAAGGAGCCATTCCTACATTATCTGTGCCAGTAAAAAATATAATATTGTTAAGGTAAGACTTCTAAAATTTAACTTCAAAAACTTTATGTAAAAAAAGAAAGATAGATTTTTATACATTATAAAACTGGAGTATATTAAAAATAAAAAATAAATCTAAAATCTATTTATCAACTAAAATAATGTATAACCTTACTTAACCACCCGCACCAGTTACACTAGTACAATAGGTCACTAGGTCACACTAGTACAATATTTATAGCATCACGCTATTTTCCCCAAGGGGTTGAGCGGAGCTTCAGATTATATTCCCAAGTCACAATGATAAAACTTAGTAATACTCCTCAAGCGCCGCTAGATGCCCGCGCATGAGACGCGCGGCCCAGTGTTCCAGGATAGTATAAATTCCATAGTATTTGATACTCACAACGCCCGATGCCCGATTTATGCTTGATGCCCGACGACAGTGTGCCGAGGGCTTGATAGCGTGATTCATCGCCTACAGCGTACTAATGCTGTAGGTGATGAACTACGACTACGTAGAGAAGATGAACTGGTGGTTAATTAAAAGCTGCGCGGATCAATAGATTTGCGAGATTAAGCTGCACTTGTCGCAGTCAGTCCATGGATGGGTGACCGTATTCTTAACATACCGAGATTGAGAGAATAGACAGTGCATCTGTATGTTCAGACACCTGGTACACTTTAATATCTCCTGCGTATTTGGCTAGTCTGTCTGTGTAAGATCATTATGTTTTTAAATTCATGCAGCTAAAATGATAATAAGTTTATTATTTTTCAGGGACAGATGAAATAGAGAGTAGCCTCTTAAATATATTGGCCTTTAAAGAGAGCAATCTTTTTTTAAGCTGATTCCTACAAGTTTCCTTACTTAAATTATTAAGTTTAAATTCATAATTAAGTCGAATGTTAAAATTAATTTCTAGAATATATTTAATTATTAATTATTAAATGTTTGTAATTATTAAAAGTAATAGTTATATGAGAAATAAAGCAGCCATTATGTACTCCGTGTCTCCGTATTTTATTTCAATAGCAAAACATTTTATAAAATATATAAATTATAAATAGGTATATACTTAATAAAGTAACTACCTATTTATATTTGATTAACGTTATGTTAAAAAAGAAATTCCGGGGAAACTGTCCATGGCAATAAAGTTTTCTCCAAAAGTCATAGCTCAAAAATACAACTTTCCTTCCTTTCCGATATGATTCTTGGGGGAAATTGTTTAAGTTTATCGGTAGACTCACCTCTTCAGAGATTATTGGGACTTTGTACATTTTGTATTAAAATCCAACAAAAGGCAGGTAGGTGCAGCTTATTCCAGGGAACATGTTATTTGTATATTTTTTAATTATTCTAGAACTCAGAAGGTAAAAATTCAGTAAATTTTTGAAGTTATTCAATTTCGAGCACTAAACCATTTTTTTAAATCTTTTTACCGCTTCCTTAACAATAATGTTTCGATAGTCCTTGTAAGTAAAATGTACATCACTAGCTAACGTACACAATGACAAATCAAAATTGGTTACACATTTTCGGGCTGTCAGGTCGTCTAGACGCCAGTATATTCTAAGTCTATGATCTTAACGCATAAAAGTTACTTCAAAACGGGTAAATGGGATCTCTCTTATACGCTGATGGTGATCATCTGGCTATAATCGGTAGAAGTCCGGATAACCCTACCGCTGCCCTTGTACCTTCCAAGGGTTTTCTCACTTTAAACTTTAAATGGCTCGTATCTTGTGATACAATAAATTCTCCTACAAAGTTGTTATGAGTAAAGACAACAACACATTTGAATAAAGTTTTTACCTAACGGAACTTCCGTTCTAAATAATAAAAATCAAAATCTAATTGCAGACATTCGCGAAATTAGAACAGCATTAAAAACACAATTCGGAATTCTAACTCAGGGACGTCAATCGCGAATTTAATTTGATTGGACTAACTCCCGCGGGATGTACCGCCGATCCCGGGAATGGGGGAAATCGGGGGAAAATAAAACTTTTATTGCATCACACGTGTACAACAGCCACTATTATTTGAGCTTACAGTATCCCTACTATCCTTACTTTATATTTGTAAGTTAAGGGACCTTGTTCGAGAGCGAGGTCTAAATATTTTGGTTGATATCATAGGGGAGTGTGGGGTAACCAATCATAGGTCGATGTTTCGATTGATTGGCAAAGGGCGATTTGGCAATGCTCCCTCGTATGGGGGTGCATCTGAGTGTTTTTTGTGCGGTATGTGAAATGTGGGTGGGACTTTTTATGTAGGCAAATAAGTACTTCTAAGAAGCCACTCATGGATTATTTAAGATTCCTAAATGAGAAACATTGCGATTGTGTAACCCTGGTCGTTGCCGGTGAGAATTACTTCTAATCAGATTTGTTTTCATTATGATAACACTTTTTTTATAGAATAAGGGTGACAAACGAGTACACAGTTTAACTGATGGTAAGTGAATACGGTTGCCCATAGACATTTACATTTAATACCCAATTAAGAATCAAAATGCAGATGCGTTATCACCCCTGAAAACTAAGATGGAATGACTCGTTTCCAGTGAAAAGAGTCTCCGGTTCTTTACACTCACCATACGAAATACATCAGCATCAAGCTGCTATTTTATGTTGGTACCCAGTGAGGACGTGGTCCTACCCCGGTCGAGCCGACCCATCCGTGCTACAACCATTGTTACAGCGTGGCTCCACCACGGTTAAACTTTGTAACATAAAATAAGATATCGATAAAAAAAGTTTCGGAGTATAAATTGATACCTTTACTCAATACAAGGAAACCAAACATCAAACGTCAATATGAAACCAACCACGATTCCCATCAAAGTTAAGAGTTAAAGGCAGGAGTGAAAAGCCTTTTGTTATACTAAGACTTTCAAGCTTATAACAAGTACAAAAAAGTTACACAATCGAAATTCTGATTACAAAAAGAAGATAACCTACATATATTTTTAAAGCATTTTATATTTATATTAAAAAAAATAACGAACCGACGTTAGGTTCAATATTCAAAAATACAAATTTTAGGGTCTCTACAGAAGAACGATTCTACTTATAGTTCTCTTTTACTAAGTTTTGTATGTGTGATCTACTTTCATGTCCATATCTCGACCGCAAATGTTGACATAGACATTAACCGATTTTATTCAACGCGTATTTTAAACGCGTTACCGTGTAGTGACGGTGTAAGAATATCCACTACCCATATAATCCCGTGGGTGTCGTAAGAGGCGACAGAGGGAAACAAATCAGGAGATGGGCAGCAGCGTCTCCCTAATAACGACTAAAAATAAAAAACTGCGTTTGCCAACCCGCTTGCCAAGCGTGGCAACTATGGCAAATATCCCCCTATGAGTCAATCTATGGGGAAGGCCTATGTTCAGCAGTGGACTTTAATAGGCTGTAACGGTAACGATAAGGTTTGTATGTTTGTATTTTCATGTCCATATCTCGACCGCAAATGTTGACATAGGTATTAAACAATTTTATTCAACGCGTATTTAAAATTTTCATAAATCATCGTTGATTTTTAAATTAATAAAATTCAAAAATCATCAACTGCCAGTTTGATTTTTGATTTTTAACTCACACGTTTCTAGTTTAATATTTAATAGCATATTATAAGCCTTAATAAGGCAGAGTTCGTAGACATCGAGTTATAATTGGACAAAAACGTTATAATTTGCATTTTATGTATGCAAATATAAAATGAGGATAAAAATTAATTAATAAAATATCA
The DNA here is from genome assembly GCA_029286625.1 of Parnassius orleans. NCBI lineage: Eukaryota > Metazoa > Arthropoda > Insecta > Lepidoptera > Papilionidae > Parnassius > Parnassius orleans. Next base: position 1,134,913 of record JAGSMP010000076.1, on the reverse strand, counting down.
TTATCGGCATCTTTTTAGATCATTATAACACAGATTGACTGTAGACCTCCCATATAATTTGCGCTGATCTACATAGTTGCCAAGCACGTCGACTGAGTTTTTTCAAGCGTTTTATATACATAAATTTGTACGTGGACAAATACCGAAATCGGTACAGTTGTTTAAAGACATACTAAACCCATATTGCTTGGCCACTTTACTATCGCGATATCAGAGTTCGTGGCTGAACAGAATTACAAACTTATTTAATTTGCGAAAAGTTTCTTAATTTGATGAACCATCCCACCTTGAAATTGCTTTAGGAATAAAAAATATATATTTTCGAAAGGCAACACAAGCGTATTAATATTCATTGCAAAAAGCATATAATATGTATAAAGCATGCATAAATTCTATGCATAATTATCCCAATAATTTAACACGTTGTGGGACGTTCTGTAACTCTAAATATGCATATACTTCACAACTGAATAAGCACAGTTAAAGCACATGAGTAATTTACTCATGTGGTTAAAGTAATAAATTAAAAATATGTTGATGTGGAAATTTCATTTCTAGCGTCAAAAATTAAACAGTTTTAGTTTTATTTTATTTTTTTAGGTAAGATTCGATGTTATAATCTAGCATAGCGAAGGTGAAGCAGTGCTTCAGGGTTACCACCGAAAATTCTTCTCAATTTTAATATATTATAGAAAATTTACTTTTATAAAAAAGTAAACACCTACTTCAAACAACTTGTGGCGGCGCTGTCGTCGCGCCACAAGCGAAATACATCGAAGCCTAAATCGCGCTATCAAAGTTCCGAAATAAAAACAGTATATATACAATAGCTCCGAACTACCAATTCCTTTCACCGCCACTGTTGTGACCAACCGACGTGATATGAACACGCAACCAACAACCTTCGGAAAACTCCCTTCAAATCTTCATCATCGTTCTCAAGTACCCCATTCATTCGCTCCCGAGCAAATATTCAGTCTTCACATCCTGCAAAGCCATCTAGCTTTACAAAGGTTCATCGCAGCACTGGAATAATGCTTCCTGTTCCTTCAAGCTACTCTCTGCGCTACTGTGTTCGGCACTCTCGCAGATTACTTGCCTTCTTCTCGACTCACCGCAGACTACAAGGCAATTCCCTGACACTTGCACATTCGTCGACATCTAGACTCCACTATCGACCTCCGGTCTGAGCAGGGGGGGTCATGTGGCGGCGCTGTCGTCGCGCCACAAGCGAAATACATCGAAGCCTAAATCGCGCTATCAAAGTTCCAAATCCAAAAAAAAAATTAAAAAAAAAAAAAGTCGGTGCTAAGACTTATTGTATAGAAGAATTAAAGCCCCGGCTACAGAATGTGAAATCATTTTATATCCTTTTTAGTTGTTTTCAGTCAGTGTTTACTTTTTATTAAAAGTTATTATCTTTAGAGTGGACTAAGGAATCTAAGTCTAAGAAAGTTCCATTAAAAACTTTATACCATTTTTAAAGGGAGTAATATTTCAGCAAATTTTTATAGGTCTACTCCTTAATTATAACCTATTTAATAAAAAAAGGAATCAAGAAAAGGAACATTAAAAGAAATAAAAAAGGAACAGTAAGTTCATTCTGCGTAGATCGGACCAAAAGTAATAATAATTAAAAAGCTAAAGGTACTCCGGGTTAACATTGACATCGCGACCTGAAAGTCCCGATGACCTTAGTCTAAGAGCACCTTGGTCCCCCGGTGACCATGGGTCAAAGCACCTTAAACGTCGGGTATTAAAAATAAATAGAATAAAAGGCGATTAAATCCGTAAAATGGTTTTATTCAAAAAAGAAAGGAATCATCAACATCGGTTCACAATTGACGAAGGTATCGCGTAACATACATACAAAAAAAAAAGAATATACAGTCAAAATGTTAACCACCTTCTTTTATTGAAGTCTGTTAAGAATTTATAAATCTTGTAAATTTATTTTGTCAACTTTTGACGTGACAACGTCTTATAAATTGGTTTGCCGGGTGACACTTCAAGAAACTGCGTTACGCTCCGCTCACGTTATGCGCTCACAATGAGAGCGAGTGAGAGGCACGCGTCCCTTCCACTCGGGCATGGTTAGCCCGCCTAAGAGCGAGAGAGACAGACATAATAAAATTATTTTACCACTCAAAGTCGTTGTCACGTAAAACTTTCGCCCGTATACCGACTTTACAGGCAACCAATTTTTTTTAATCAGCCCATATAAGTACCCTGGTACGTGTACCCATATACTCGTAAGTACGCTTCAGTTGTAGAGACGATTTTATCGCTACGCTAAGCAAGTAGAATGGCGATCGTAGTAACTCTCTCACCTTTGACGTTGCTCCCGTCGCCCGTTGAGTATATCATGTGAGACCTTAAACAAGATGATTATACTGCCATCTAACGGAACCATTGAGTTATATGTACTACGTACTAGAGAAGCTATTCCAAACAAAAAATGTGCGCTACTCTGTGTCTTCGCGCATGCGCGGTAGATAGTAAAATATTACGATATTATTACCTATTTATTCACTTGAACAACAAAAAAATTTACTAACTTGACTACTGAATTGTTATTTACGTAAGGTTTAAACTTTAATTTGAAATCTCGTATTATTATCGCCGCTCCACACTGCATGAATATTGAAGCCACAGTAAATGACACTAAAGTAAGGTGTACGGATTGCAGTACAGTTCAGTTGAACATAGTGAATGTTCGGAATGCGAAATCTAGTGCGTAGTACATATATATCAATGAACGGAACCAGTGAAATCTTTCTGACATTTCCTATATACGCCTTCTACGACACCTACGAGATGTATATGATGGATATAACAATCCAAATATGGGTAAGATTTGGTGTTATAACCTAGCATGGCGAAGTTGAAGCAAGTGCTTCTTTAAGCGTTTGGATATTTTACATCTAACGTATTCAAGATGGTAAACCGCAGTCTATCAATCTATCAGAGGTCATTCCAGCCTTAATGGCCTCTTAATTAACTAATTATCCCCATAATGGTCTCACGCCACCTACGGTCGTATTAATTATAATAAAACTCTTATGACTATTATCCGAAAATTCCAACTCTTTTAAAAGTTAAACACCAGTTTACCATGTTAGAAAGAAGGCTGGCGTTCATCAGATGAAAATAAAGGAATTTTTTTTATATGAAGCTACAAAACATTATGTACACTATTGTATCATATATTTCTGTATAATTAATCTTTATATATAAAAATTTCGTGTCACATTGTTTGTCCTCGATGAACTCCTAAACTACTGAACCGATTTTAATGAAATTTTGCACACTGTGTGCATTTTGGTCAATTTTGAGAGATAGGATAGTTTTTATCCCGATAGTGACCCTCAATATTTTTTATTGCAAATAAGAATTTTTCATAGGAAGGGTCGTCGGAAAGTGCAGCTAGTATTTCTATATAATTCTTAACCTAGTAGAGTCACGTAGTAACTACATTATGCTTGCCGCACGAATAGGTCCGCTCTACTGGGGAATGCTCTCACAGAAAACGAGCGTAATGCTGCTGTGTTTCGTATGGTTAGTGTAGAGAATCGGAGGTTCCTTTTACTGATAACGAGGCATTCTAAATTAGCCCTCAGGGGTGACACCAACACTATAATTCTTAATCGAAGATAGATGTAGGTGTCTATCAGCCACAGAATACACTTACCATTAGGTTGTTGGCTTGTCACCTTTATTCTGTTAAAAATAGCAATAAACAATATATAGCAAGAAATAGTTATCCGACGTAGCATTATGCTGCAGCGCTGTCACGAACAGTCGCCAAACACAAGTTTTGTCTATTAAAAATTTGTAACACTTAAAATTAAAAATTAAAATAGCATAAATTAAAACAAAACATATATAGATTCTCATATATAGGACCTACTCGTTTTTTTTTTGAACGCGGTTAAATACCGAGTACCCTACTAGAAACGTGTTTTACGATGGTACGGAACCCTTCATGCACGAGTCCGACTCGCACTTGGCTGCCTTTTTTTGGCTAGGCGTCAGTCTGGATATTTACCAACCTCTTAGCTATTTCTACCGATAATCAGCAGCGCGTGCACTGCTGTTCTGGTCTGAAAGGCATAGAGAGTCGTTATAATTACTACCGTGGAGGCATTCCATCTTAGTCCTAAGAGGTGACAACGCATTTGTAGCCTTCTATATTTAGAGTTTACTCTTTTGTTTCTTTGTGTTTTTTGAAGTGAAAACTTCTTTAGAATCGTTGTGATTTATAACTCGAAACGAAAAAGCGACACTAAAAAGAGACAAACATATACATACATCTATATAGGATTTAGCCTGCGAGAGAATGAGATAGATAGTAAATTAGTCGTGTTTAGGCCATGTACCGTCTATTTTACATTCCACCTTGAGAGTCAATCAATTATTGTTCAATAAAATGACTTTATCTATAGAATAAAATAGATGGCGTTATTATAAAGCAATTTTACTCTAAAGAAAATCTTCTTTTGATTTATTACACTAAAATGTAGGCTCTACATGTCTAAAATAATTAACATTGATTTGCTATAAAATTAAACTTTTATCTTATATTTTATGCCGCACTTGTGATTGAAAAGTATCACATTAAATATATCATTTGCCGTGAAATATTTTAATTATTTCAATTCATTTGAAGGTTATACCGCGTGTGAATCGCACACATGTTTTTTTAAAATCTTTTAATTTCTTTTTCAATTTTTTTAACATCATCCGTAGTTATTTATGTTTAAATGCATTGTATTTAGTTTTCATCGCTGTCCATTTATTGTTGTTTAGATTTTAAGTTTAACAATTAGAACACAAGTTATGAAGAGTCTAGTCTAATTTCATGTTTAGTTTTTTTTATTTACTGTTAGGATTTATTTAAAATTTATCAAGATAGACCACTGCTCTCACTACTACTCAAAAGAGACGAAACGGGCCATACTGAAACACAGCGGCTGTGGTTCGCCACGCCAAATGCTTAGTGCGACCCCGTTTTTAAGAACATATTTGTTTATTGCTGCAACTAGCAGATCATCAATTTTACAAATAAAAAACCTGTATTACAGCAATAAAAAAATCTCACTCAGCTACAGCGCGTATATTATCGCAGCTATGTTTTTCTTAGGCAAAAAAAATTCTTAAAAATCAATCTTAAAAATAATTGAGAAATCCATCCAAAATCGTTGAAACCAAATGTCACAAATGATCGGTGATTGGTATGATTGTCCCGAAGATATATCTTAAGCCTCTTAGCGAAGCCTGTGAGTGCCAAAATAAATGTAAGTAATGCATGCCAACACTTTAAAAACGACGACGTGACAACGTCCAAAAAAGAGAGTTGATGTGTATTTTTTATAAACTAAAAATACATTTAAACGCTCTTTTTAGACTAAATGCTTGAACTCGTTAATAAAAAAGACTTTGTATGCTTTTCGAGATCACAACTGACAACTACACAATGGACACTCTTCTTTTTTTAAGGTTTTATTATAATCTTTTTATAAATATAGTAAAATATATCCGTTTATTTTTAATTTTTTTTGCTAAATCTAGAATTTAAATTTTAAATTATCTTAAAACCCTCTGATCTTATTGCTCCACAATCCTCTCATAAATGAGAGTAGGTATGTGCTTAGCAGTGGGACGTTATTAGGCTGCATCTTTTAGATTACGACTGATGTTAGTAAAAATATTTTTTTTAAACTAGAGATATATAACTTTTACGAATCCATTCATCTATCCATTACTGATTATAAAGTCCACAGCAAAATATAGGCCTCCCCCATAGGTTACTTCATACAGTGGATTTTGCCATAGTTGCCACGCTTGGCTAGCGGGTCAAAAACCGCAGTTTTCTAATTACTTTCAGTTGTTTCAGGAAGATACTGCTGCCTATCTCCTGTTTGGTTCCTTCTGTCGTTTCTTACTTCACCCACCACGACGATATGGGGTAGTGGATATTCTTACACTGTCACTACACGGTTGCGCATTTTTATGAATACGGCATTACAATAACAAATCAATAATAAACATTTGCAAGCATCCAATATCAACACACCGTGAGATAGTTGATGATGGGAGATGTAATTTATTCATTATGCATACATCACAACCTACGTCTAATCCGTATTTATGTGTCGCTGATTTGCATTAACATAACTCACCAGTACATCGTACTGGTGAGTTATGTTAATGCAAATCATACATCGTCTCACGCGATGTGAGATTTTAACCTTTCGAAAGGAGTTTATCGGTGGCTGAATAAATTCCGTATAGGAAGCAATAGTGGGGTGCAATTCCATGCAATCGCACGTTTTGTTCAGTAGAGAAATAGAGAACTACATTAAAACGTATCAATTATCGTGGGGGAAGTCTTACATACAAAAATTGCACACGGGCGATAAATAACTTGGATATTTTTTTACCTATGCAAATATCTAATCCATTCGGACGATAGAATCGAACAAGCGGCCCGCATTGCCTCAGCTAAAGGACTAGCCACTGCGCTACCATCAAATTGTATGTGTAAAATTTAAGATACCCGTAATATGTCCTCAAAAATTCAATCGGTACCTTAATAAATTTCATTTAAAAATTATTTTTAAACTAGTTTAAATGGACTCGAAAACATTGTGTCGTGCAAATGGTAGAGTTCCACTGCTAAATAGCGAAGAAATTTTGACTAACTCAATGTCCTGGACGTGCAGAGTTCTTAACGTACGAGTTCTTAACTCGTATGTCTTATCTATAATATTTATACGTTAAGCATTAGCCTGGTGGAGCCTTGCTGCAGCTTTATTATGGCTCCAGCACAAATGGTTCGTGTCCATCAGGGGAGAGGACGCTCTCTCAAAATACCAGCATAAATTAGCATAATAATGCTATTATAATGTATTTAGTATGGTAAGTGTAGAGAACCGTCGTCTTTCTACTGGTAAGATGGCATTATTTCTTAGTTATCAGGAGCGGCAATGCATTTGCAATTTAACTCTTAATCGATGACAGATGTGGAGTATGAAGGTAAGTGTCTCTTGACCACAGCATTCACTTACCATCAGGTGGACTGTGTTCTTTTTTGTCACCCTTACTTCTATTTACTTCTATATTAAATTGCAGAGCCAAACATCGCAGCCCACTTTGATGCTTGATATTTGGAAAAATTAGAAAAATTTCTAAGAACTGCAATCTCTGCGCTTCTGTATAACTGCATACACTACTGGCACTATAATATGTTCCGCGCAGTTAATAACTACCTATGTCATTTTTCGAACGTTGTCACTTTTGATAAAAACGCGGGCATGAGAAAATCATCACAACTCCACATTACAGTTATGTAGGTAGCGTGAAATTGGTAAACCCTACGTTATCGGTCATAACTCGTTTGTATCTCGGTGAGAAAACGTATTTACGACGTGAGATTTCGCAATCGACAGTTTAAAGGATTTGTATACCACAGTAGTTTAAATTTGCATGCCACCGAATACATTTGAATATCGAACACAAACATTAACATAACTCTAGTAATCAATAGGAATAAAATCTGCGTCCATTGTGACGTCAAAGACCCTAAACTTTTTCCCACGTCGCTGATATGGTGTATGCAAATACATTCGGCCGGCGAATCTCAATGCGAATGGGCCCGGAAGCTGAGAAATTCAAATTTCGAACAATGCGTTCGAAATTTAAATGTGTTCTTCTTTAAAGCGACGAAGATTTCTGTCTTTCTAATTCAAAATATGATATACATGTTCCGGTGGAGTCAGGATGTAAAAAAGTAAAGTTGAAAATAAAAACGTTACTCATTCATATTATGTTTTTAAACCATTCAAATTTTCATCTGTTTGAAGACGACCGAAAAGTCGACAGTTTTAAACTAATACAAAACCGAAGTTATACCACGTTTTTAAAAGGGATTAAAAGTATGACATTCTTTTTGTTTTTTTTTTCCATATTCAAACACAAACAAGCACACAGTCCACCTGATGGTAAGTGGTTGCTGTGACCCATAGACATCTACATCTATCTTCAATAAAGAATCAAAATGCAGATGCGTTGTCACCCGTGAGGACTAAGATGGAATGCCTCTTTTCCAGTTAAAAGGGTCTCCGGTTCTCTACACTCACCATACGAAACACAGCAGCATTAAGCTGCTATTTTACGCTGGTATTCTGTGAGAGCGTGGTCCTTTGCCGTTCGAGCCGACCCATTCGTATTACAACTATACTACTAATATAGCTGCAGCATGGCTCTACCACGTAAAAAAATGTTCAAAAAGTCGCTAGTTCATCGGGAAGTTACTTTAAAATAAATTTCTAAATTGGTACTAATTTCATAACATTCTACGATTAAATGAAAATTCAATAGAACTTCAAACATTTAAGAAACATGCTAGTCACATTAAGTAAAATAACTATTAGATACCAAAATCTTAACATGGAGAATTTAAATTTATTGTATTATAAATGTAAAATTCTTTATTTCGTCTTTTTTTTTCAAAATTAACGGTCTGTTACGAGGCTGTCAGCGCTTTGGTTTGCTACTCACTTAAAATCTCACAAGCAACGGTAGAAATTACATTTTATTATTGCTTGAAATGTTGATTTAAGTACCTACGTACTACATCTTTCGTCACTAAGTTTGCTTTATTATTAGGTACATTAGAAGTAACGCTGGAAAACGTGTACACAGTTCACCTTAGGTAAAGCTGGTGTGTCCCATAGGTATCTCCATCTATCTTCTATCAAAAGTCAAAATTCAGTTGTGTTAGTACCACTGAGAGCTAAGATTGAATGCCCCACTACTAGTAAAAAGGGTCCTGTTCAGGCTTGTCACTCATCATAGATATGAAACACAGCAGCATTATTTCCGCATATATGTACATATATAGTTGCGTTTTCTCATTTTATTGCACATACACACATACACTATCAGCACTATTGATGCAGTAGCATAGTTCCTATAGGTTTCGGGAGTTGAAGAAATCAGCGAAGGGAAAAAATCACAATCAAAGCGCACTGGCTTACCTTAACTAAATCCTATTCACTCTTGCTTTGAAGACATCTACTTTTTATTTTGATGGAAAGGCAGATCCCGTAAAAAATTCCATTCCTTTGCTGTAGGCATTAAGAACGACGAAGCAAAGTGTAAATAAACAATATAAAATGTGGTCCATTATTTCTACCGTATCGGCCAGATCTCGGAAGTTATATTAGCTGTATTCAGCTAGAACGCAAATCAAGCGCTCACAACTCTATAAATTAATACTACATAAATGACCACGAGGGTTTCAAGAACATGAAAGCAATTTTTTTAATAATAAACAGCTAAGCTACAGCTTGAAACAAGTATTCGCGTTTGTCACGTGATTTACTATGCTTTCGAAAAATATTGAACGTTCATAAATATAAATTCTATAAAGTGTAAAACCAACGATCGTTTTCTCGATACAAAATTTCACCGTTCCCTCGAAAAATGTTTACAAATCATGTTGCGTTTATATCCCTAATTTATCACCGAGACAATATAGCGGAGCGAGTCTAGGCATTTACGACGTCTCACCTATTATCTAATGACAAAATTTATTGTAATAATAAAACCCGCCTCTTATAAACTTCTTATCATCGATAATTTTAAAACGATATTTGTTGTAGTGATGTTCTGTAACGAGCTGCTATCGACTATCAAAAATATTACTATGTTAAACAGCCACCATTGATTTTTAAATTTTTATTTGGCTCAGAACATACCATGGTCATGTCATGTTTTACACTAACCATCATTTTTCATTTTTAACCATCTTAAATGTTTAAATAAATTGATTGTCCATGAAAACAAAAACCGAGCATCGATTAGTCAAGTCAAGATGCACGGCTGATTTCCGTCCTTTTATTGTGAATATACCACTGGATATGAATTCCTAGTGCTTAGTACAAGCAGCGTAAGAATATCCAATTATCCATATCATTCCGTGGGTAGTCCTTACAGGCGACAGAAGGAAATGAAATAGGGAGAGGGCAACATCTTTTTAATAACAGCTCAAAATAGTTTTAAAAAAAAACTAACTCTACTGCTAAGCGTGACAACTATGACAAAATCCTTCCCATGTAAGACTGTGGACTTCTGATAGGCTGTAATGAATAAATGAATGAGTGCATGCATTCCTATATATATTCCTAGTTATAGTTTTTTTTTTCATAGAATAAGGGTGACAAACGAGCACACGGTCCACCTGATGGTAAATGAATGCTGCGGCCCATAGATATCTAAATATATTCTCGATTAAGAATCAAAATGCAGATGCGTTGTCACCCGTGAGGACTGAATGCCTCGTTGCCAATAAAAAGGGTCTGCGATTTTACACTCACCATACGAAACAGCATCATTGAGCTGCTATTTTACGCTGGTATTCTGTAAGAGCATACTCCCCGGTCGAGCCGACCCAAAGTATAGTAACATTTAATAATGTGTGCAGCTATTTAATACATCCAAATACAATATGAGTATCTTCTAGAAAGAGTGAATACAGGCTATTAATTTTTTATAGAAGAGGGGGCAAACGAGCATGCGGCTCACCTGATGGTAGTGACTACCGCCGCCCATGAACAGTTGCAACACCAGGGCAATTGCAGGTGCGTTGACGGCCTTTCAAAATGGAGTAAGCTCTTTGCTTGAATATCCTTAAGTCGTATCGGTCCGGAAAAATCGCTGATGGTAAACGATTCCACAAAGAAGTTGTACGAGGCAGAAATTTATTATTAACTAAATTAGTTCGTTTACTTCCCAATACTGCATCGCTGTTTACATATTTATTTAATTAATAAAAAGAGAATAAAAATACGTACCATAAGATGAGAACGTAGTTAAGCACTAGCTACATTTAAAAAAAAATTACAATCAGTCGCAATCGCCCAACACTAATTTATAATACTTTCTAAAGTTCACAGACCTGTCTATGGAAAGGCTTATTTGTATTTTAAACGTTTTCGAAATTTTAAGAAGATAGGTATCGATTTAACCGGACGGAACCGGTTGTAGGCGGTTTGGAGCGGATGTAACAACTGAGCTTAAACAAGACAGTGTAATAAAAGGCGACGCTAGTTCAGCTTCGCGTTTACGTCGTCATGAATACAGGAATGTTGCGTTCCAAAAACATTTTATATTCCTGCTTTTTTAAATATAAAAATGTGCTGTTTTTATTTATATAAAGTAACAAGCGTGACAGCATATAGCATATTTTGCATATCGAAGTACAGCACCCGTACTTCGATATGCAAAATAAAAGAGAATATTATTCATATTTATTTTACATGGCGTAAGAAATTTTGCTGGTATTCCCTTTTTATAGTTTACTTATTACATGCGTACACAAACATTACATTCCATAAGTTAGGATTAGAAAGAAGTAAGTTAAAGTCAGAATCTTGTTAAGTTAGTTTCATTCTTAACTTGTAGGTACCTACTGGAAAAACGGTCCTTTAGAGAGACTTTTGAACTTAAAGGAGCTAAATGTCTGTCTGTATTCAGGTGCAGTATATGCATAAGCTGTAGAATGAGAAGCGATTGTTTTTCAAAGTTACTACTTATTTATACAAACTATTTAGTTTGTTATTTCTTTTGTTGAATTTCAAATGGTGTAAAAAATTGCCTACTAGGCAATTCCATCCAGCATTCTTTCGTTTAATAAAATAATAAAACATCTATAAAAAAGAGCAGATGTACTAGAAACAAAAAGTAAAATTTTTAACGTCTGTACTCGATATTAATATAATGACAATTATTTTTTGTGGAAGGCAAAAAAATGACCCTCGAATCGTTTTTTCCTAGTTAGATGAACTAGTAAGAAAAAAAATTCGGGGTAGAATTAACGCGAGCGTATGCAAATAAGACAGAAGAATTCATGCACGGAATATGGTATTAAAAACAACGGCTAGGGAGGGTTAGTTCCGGGGTCGGAATGGAGCTTTATGTGTGCGATGTTTTTTTCATCAATTTTCGATAGAAAAAAGTGATTATATGCAGTATGCACGTAGCCAAAAAAAGCGACGACTCACATGTATTAGTAACAATGTGTATTGAAGAGAACTTTATGCATATAACACGTTTGTTATCACAAAATGTTTGGCTTTGTTACATAATTTTTGGTTTTATAAAAAAATTAAATAACCAATAAAATTGCACAAAAATAATAAATAAGCATAATATTTATTAGGAAAAAGATAATTTTTACATAAGTATAAAAACAATACTGTAACTAATAAAAACAGACACTCACAGTGTTCATCTTTAGTTTTCTCTACTTTACACGATATTGAGTATCCCCTACTGACCGAATTTCAGTAAAGTATACAAAAAATTAAAAAAAAATATATTTTAAATTAAACTAATTTTTACGGATTATGTCGCGTTTAATTTTACTTTTTAATTCCCGACGTTTCGGGTGCTTTACAGCACCCATGGTCACGGGGGGACTGAGGTGTTTGACGTCCCAATGTCATAGTTAACCCGGCTACCTTCAGTTTTTTAATATTAATTTTTTGGTTCGATCTACGCAGAATGAGCTTACAGTATCTTGAAGTCTAGCAGTGGTATACTTGGGTTTGGATTTAATTTTATTAATTATAGGATCCCAAGCAGATGGCAGCACCCATCTTCTCTCCATGTTCATCCTGTGTTCTGACAGAAAACATCTGGCCGCCGAGCAAGTACTGCAAGATAACAAGCTTCGGGTCCCGCGCCTACGTCACAGGGACCGAGTGAAGCCGGCCACAGTCGAGCGTGTGCCTGCTGTACTACCCTATGTCAGAGGAGTCACAGACAAGGTTGGCTACATCTTGAAGCGAGCTTCCATTAAAACATACTTCAAGCCACCAAAGAAGATTAGTCAATTTTTACCATCCGTCAAGTGTCATATCCCTCTACAAGATGCAGGAGTGTACAAACTATGAATGTGGTCTCTCTTACATAGGACAAACAAAAAGATCTATAAAAACCCGCGTAAAAGAACATATAGCTGACTTGAAGCACCGACGTATCGGGAAGTCTGCAGTTTGTGAACATGTTCAAGATCGTCCCCGCCGTTACATTAGATTTGATAGACCACAAATCCTCGCAAAAGAACACCGATTCCTACCTAGGATGATTCGCGAGGCTATTGAAATTAAAAAACATCCTAATTTTAATAGAGAAGATGGATGGGTGCTGCCATCTGCTTGGGATCCTATAATTAATAAAATTAAATCCAAACCCAAGTATACCACTGCTAGACTTCAAGATACTGTAAGCTCATTCTGCGTAGATCGAACCAAAAATTAATATTAAAAAACTGAAGGTAGCCGGGCTAACTATGACATTGGGACGTCAAACACCTCAGTTCCCCCCGTGACCATGGGTGCTGTAAAGCACCCGAAACGTCGGGAATTAAAAAGTAAAATTAAACGCGATATAATCCGTAAAAATTAGTTTAATTTAATGTGTAGTCTTCGCGTAAATATAAGAAAACATTAAAAAAATATTTGGAATATCCAAAAGTGCACACCTCGAACGGGACGGCGTACAATATTAAAATTAAAAAAAATCTTTCTAAGGATTAAAATCTAAAACTAATAAAAAAAATCAAAGTAATAAGTTCAGTGCATCCATACCGACCAACTGACGTCCAAGTGAAATTATTTTTAATTAACTTTTTTTTTAATAATAATCGAAATAAATAATCTTATAACTACGTCAGAAGTATTAATTGAAATCTCCTCTTGCTATTGGTGTACTTTATTATTATATAAGTGGACTATAAAGCTGGTGAAAGTGATTTAAGTTGAGTGGATCGCGATTTTTGATTTGGTGACAATAGAACACTACATCTCCGCTTCGCGTTCGATGTGTGCAATATATGAACCGGCCATATAGCACGAGAAAACGGCGACCGAAAGTGGTACCGAAAAGCGAAGTGTAGAGCGGCATACCATTAACCGGCCTGAATAAAGATGCAGGCAGTCGATGGATGCAGGTGGCTCGGGACCGTGCTTTGTGGCACTTCTCAGTTTAGATCTTTGTTCATCAGTGGCTTTTTAAAGGGCTGTAATGATGATGATAATGATTATAAGAAATGATTACTAATTTAAAATATCGTTATTCTGTTGAACAACAAAATTTCCAAGTTCTGTTTGAAACTATAACAATATGTCCATCTTTTTCGACATCTTCCGATTGAAAAAGAAAGAACATTATAACTTTTAGGGACGTTGTAGTCAGGGCCAAAATTATCCAAGAAAATATCCTCTTTTTTTCCTCATCAGCTTGTAAAAGTTACATGAAAAAAAAATGCCTCTCCCATTGTTTGAGAATTGGCAAATAGCAGGAGGATTGATGATCGCAGTACCAGATATCTTGCACCTTTGATACTGCTGTCCGTCACTGGTCGGAATATTTTACGTTTGCCGTATACGAGATGGTGTACCGTGAAATGGCGGTGTAAGAATATCCACTACCCATATCGTCCCGTGGGTGTCGTAGGAGGTGACAGAGGGAAATTGAAACAGGAGATGGGCAGCAGTAACATCCTGACCAACTGAAAATAACAAAAAAGTGCGGTTACCAACCCGCCTGCCAAGCGTGGCAACTATGAAAACATCCCCCTATGAGGAGTCCTATGTTCAGCAGTGGACTTTTATAGGCTATAATGAATGGATGGGATGAATGGAAACGAGATGGTTACACTGCCATCTGTCAGATGCTATAAGATTATTCTGGTATTTCCCATAGTCGCCTCTTACGGCACCCACGGAGTGAAATGGCCTAGTGAATAATTCTTTAAAGGCTTTAAAGGCATGACACAGAAAATATCATGAAAACTTAAATACGTCTTAGGGTTACTGTAATATTACGCTAAAAAGTGACTATAATGAAACTTTATTCCTTGAAAAAACATTAATAATGATAGTAATTCGTTACAATGAAGAACTCCGTTCTCGGGATACAATCAAAAATTAAGGCATAAGGAAAATGTTACACTGACTTATGTAGGATTTCTCGTGCTATTGAATTAGATTATATGCTGCAATAGCTTTATTCCTTTATGTACCATTTGGAACTTATCCAAGGAGATTCTTATTAGAAATATGAATTAATTTTCCTAATAAGTTTATCTAAACACTCAAAACAGATATTGAAATGAACTGCTATAGTCAGAATTCAAACTATATAATCATTCAACATAACTTATTGATTCATCTATGAGATTCTGTCGATATTGAGAAGTGGCTAAAGGATTTTGTCAAGAAGATAAATAATATAATATTATATTGTTTATTGCAATGATTATGATGTAGTATTTTGTTATTTTTCAGTTTTTCCTGTTGTATCGAGAAACTGCCTTAATCGTCAATCATCAAGTAGGCGGATTTATGCTTTCAGTACCATACGTCTCGTTCATTTGAAGCTGTTTCCGCTGGTATTTTACGACTGGCGTTAATGTGGTGGTTAATCCGCTATTCAGTCGGAAGTCATAAGATCCATTTAACATTTCACTAATTTCTTGTGACACCTACGGGACAAAATGGGATGATGGAATCTATTACGCCGCGACCACATGACAAAGATGTTAAATCGTCATTTTCTATTCATTAAATTAAAACAAATTTATCATTTAAATGTTTCTTTTAAAATAAAAAAAGGACAATGGTAACTACAGAAAAGACATATTGTCAGTGAATGATACGATTTTCTTAATTTTAATGCTTCAAATGCTGAACATTATTTGTTTGCTTATAAAAATAAAATTCCTATCCAACTGTTTCGATTATGAAATAATTAATTATACAATTTTTAATAATTAATACTTACATTTTTGCACGCTATTTCATAAATCTTAATATTTAATGACAAAGATATTAGAAATGAAGATTTCAATGTCGATCTCAAATTTAATTTGATGTCAGTCTGTTCGGATAGTAAAGAGAAATAAATTTAACTGAAATTATTTTATTTAAATAAATTAATTTCTACTAAATAAAATTTACAAAGTTTCAGTGCTTTATATTTAAAAAAAAACGAGTATAGCATACATTTCAAAATTTCATCAATTCAGCCCAAAAAATCATATATAGATCATATGCCTCCCTATAGTTTGCCTATCAAGTTACTGACTATTTTTCCACGCGCCTACATCCAAAAAATCCGATCCCGAATCTCACAAATCATCCATCAAAATCATCCATCAAAAATCCATAGGCTGCCCAATAGGGAAGTTAGTAATGGCAATTATTTGGCACATAATAAAGAAAACCTGCAGTATATTCTTTTTACTTATTTTTGTTTTGATAATATTGCCGATATTATATGCAATTTCAATATATGTATTTTTATCATATGTAACGTATATCTATGTTTTGTGTCCGGGCTGAAGGGTATGAAGTGCCAGTACAAATATAGGCTAAGTCTTTTCTGTGAATCTTAGTCCTCAGAAGAGAAAACGCTCCTGTAGTCTTCTATGTTTAAAGTTGGCTGCCGGTGTCCATGGGCTGCAATAGCTACTTACCTTCCGGTGGACTATAAGTTCATTTGTCACTTTTTTTTCATAAAAATATACTCTAACTTAAGACCCTCAATGATCAGTCATATTAACCGACCGAACTATTACAAAAAAAACTTCGTATTCTAGTGACGATGTACAAGACTAAAGCAGAACAAAACTGCGAGTCATTTAGCGGAATCCGCATTCGTCGCTAAATTGCTCTGAATCACTCAACCGTTCCATTTAATTGCATGTATCTTCTTTGTTTGCTGTGTAGTGGTAGCGTCAGTAAATTCACTACCCTTCCCTTTATCATCCCGTGGGTGTCGTCAAGGCGACAGATTTCCAAGTGCAAGAGACAAAATTTTGAAAATGGTTATCCATGTCTTAATGACCTTCAAATAACCCCCTGAGCTCAATAAAGGGCACTTATTTCGAATTACAGACAGATATTTCAATTGTATATATAGTTACAGATAAAAATCGCTCAAGTGCATGCTAAGCACAATAAGCGTTTCGTGTCTATCCACCTGCCAGTCGTGGTGTATTTGCAAATCCATAAAAACATGGTGATGAAGAAGAAAAATCATTTTAAAATCTGCTGCTTTCTATGTTGGTCAGGCGGATTAGTGAGCACATACTCCATAAAATTACCACATATTATATTACAAACACAAATTGCACAAGGACAAACATCCAGACCCGGAACAATTATTTGTAGGCCATACAAATACTTGTTTCGTGCGGGATTCGAACCCGCAGCCCCCAGCGCAACAACTCATTGCTAAGTCACTGCGCCACGGAGCCGTCAAATTTAATTCGATCTTGTTCATCAACCAGCCCACTTTACTGCGGGTAAATGAGATAAAAACAACATTGCTTATTGTAGGCTTAATATATAATCCACATACACATTTATAAATTATAATTTCCCTTAGAGTGGGTATACAATAAGCAAGCTATTATGTATGCTCTAAGTAATTTCCGCAAACATAATATTTCCCTAAACCGTATTTTTTTACCCGGCCAAATTTCAATCCAGCCCCCAACCAAGTCAACTGACGTCGATGCAAATTCTTTTAAATAAAAGTGCCCGCATGGCTGATACTCGAGCCCGAGAGTCCGCGCACTACCGGCCCATTGTTTTATTTTTAAAAGCGATTTTTTTAAAACAATGGACTAATTGTGATCGGCGCCCCGCGAAGTGTTCTTTAGTTCCATTCTTTTATGTAAATTATTTTTTGAGTTGTTCTACTATTGAATTAATGCGGGTGTTTTACGTGCACGTGTGCCCCAGCCTCGTTGCTGAGGCTTATTAATAATTTTAATTTTAACCGTGAAAATGGGTTTACTCTTTAGTGCCTGTAATTTAGTTGTGTATATTTTACATGAAGAACAAGAAACAATATTTTAATTAATTTTCAATAAGATTTCGTTTTGTTTCATTATTATAATTCGCAATGCTGAATATCTCAAGATAATTGTATTATAAACATAAAAATTTAATGGTTTTCGCCGGATTTGTGTACTTACAGAAACGTCTCTACAATTTAATAGTTTCAGATTAAAACTGTTGTATCTGCTGTTATAGGTACCTTAAATACCTAGCACATAGGGGGCCGTATCTCTATTATAGATAAAAGAATGTTGGATGTATAAATAGTTCTTACCTATCTACTTACCAAATTTATTGTAATTACAATAATATTTTATATTTTTAATATATGATTTTGTTTTTAAATATAAAATTCATGTCCCAAAGTTAAGAAAAAGTATTCTGTTACCGTTATCGTTACAGCCTATCAAAAGATCACTACTGAACATAGGTGTTGTCCATAGATTGCCTCTTATGATGGATATTTGCCATGTTGCCATGCTTAGCTGGCGGGTTGGCAACCGCTGTTTTTTAGTTATTATTAGGAAGACGCTGCTGCCCGTCTCCTGCTTTATTTCCCTCTACCGCCTCTTATGACACCCACTTGACGACTAGGGGTAGTGGATATTCTTACACCGCCATACACCGTATAAAA
Source organism: Parnassius orleans (assembly GCA_029286625.1). Lineage (NCBI taxonomy): Eukaryota > Metazoa > Arthropoda > Insecta > Lepidoptera > Papilionidae > Parnassius > Parnassius orleans. Next base: position 1,116,358 of record JAGSMP010000076.1, on the reverse strand, counting down.
TGTAATTATTTTTATCATAGCGGTCTATCAAAGTCCACTATTGAACATAGGCCTCCACATTAATTATCTTAATTACTTAAATTAAAATAAATTACGTATAGTAATATAATATCTAATTTTATAGTGCCGTGCAGTGACGGCGTAAGAAAATCCACTACACGAAGTCATGCTGAGTGAAGTAAGAGGCAACGAGGGGAAACCGAAACAAGAGATGGGCAGCAGTATCTTCTCGATAACAACTTAATAATAATAAAAATCTGCTGTTATAAGCCCGTCTACCAAGCGTTGCAGCTATGATAAAATATCCCTCATATGAGACAAAATACTATATTTAGTCTCAGTTTTAAAAGAGATTTCCCGCGGAAATATGCGAATTAAATGTAAAGTATGAAAATTGACAGCAAATGTCAAATTTTGCGTAGACAGTGGCGCCGTGGCTAAGTGACTCTTTTAGTTAAAGACGGAATATTTTTTCTTAATCATATAGGTAGATAAATCTCATTTTAACTGTAATTTCACAACGTGTATCATGCTAATTAAAACAAAAAGTTATAATACGAATGTTTCCGCCCGGGATCGAACCGGGGACCTTGTGCGTGTGAAGCACACGTGATAACCGCTACACTACGGAAACTGTAGTCAGGAGTGTAAAACAACGGTTCACTAATATCGCTATCGCTAATAACATAATTTTACAAATTAAACAGTGTTGGTTAACTGAGATAAGACGTAATTTGCGGCATGAAATTAAATTAAGCTTTAATATTTTATAGCGGCGAGATTAAATAACACGAGTATGATGGAGATGGATGGATAATATACAATCTTACAATTATGTTTACATGTGATAAATATATGTATTATTATATTTCGTTGTAACTCAGGACCTTAAATTAATAGCCATAAAAATAAAAATCTAGGCGTTTTTAGCGTGTGAATATGTAAGTTTGTACCTTCCATAGATAGGCATAACATAGGCTTCCTCTCATTTCGTAAGAGAAAACTCCGCCGCGTTGCCCCAATACTAGTGAACCCAATACTCAGTGAAAGCAAATTATGGTTGTGTTTTTTTTAAAATAATATTTTAGGAATGTAGATTTCCTTATGTTTCTTTCCTTCAATTTTATAAAAGGTACATTTACCATACATTAATTTAGTTATTATATTTTTGTGTGTTTTTAATTAATCAGTAACAAACGTTGCTGTTAAAATTAGTATTTGTCTAATATTCGGGAATTGTGAAATTGACGAGTTATGCTACAGAGACATCTTTCGGAAATTTCTAGAATTAGCGCAACATGTAGCATCGTGAGTATCTGTATCATTATAGATATTTACTGGTCCTAATTTTTAATGCAGTGTTATTATAAGTACCGTGAAAACTGAAAAACTGGCAACTTTGTCATTTTTGGAAGGACTTAAAAGTTTAAGACCATTTTTCCAACAAAAAATGTATTGTGAGACTGGGCGTCAATGTTAAACGTGACATTATATTCTTCATAGATTTGGTATTTATTAATGATTTAAACAAATACTAATATTAAATAGAGAAAATACTCAAAAATAGAAAATGGCAAAGTTAACCTCACTTTCTGGCAACTTTGCCATCAGGGTTTATAATGAAAATAATAGGATTTGACTTCAAGGTTGAAGGTAAGTTTAACTCATAATATAATACACAACACCCAGAGTTATGATTTGCTTCTTTAATTGTGTTACAAATAGCAAATTTTACGATTGTGGCAAAGTTGCCCTCCCATTTTTCGATTTTTCATACAAACTTGAAAATATGGGTCAGGGTTGACAAAAATCCTTGATTACATACTTAACTTAATATTTTTATATTAAATCTTGTCACACTAATTTCTCGAGAAAAAATCGAAAATATATCAAACAAAAATACTCTCGACTAAAATTAAAAATAAAATTGGTGCAATAATAAGCTTAAATCAATTATAGTATAGAATAAAAAAAAGCTTGTTACAATAATTTTGAACAAGTATTTGTTTTTATTAGTCATCATCACCATTTTATTACGGGTCGTAATAAAATGATGTCAGGTCATCATTATTGTAATCAATCTAAATATTGTTTTACACAATAGCAAAACATTAACAATCATTCAAAATGACAATTAATGTTTTAATTGTCATTTTATGATTATTAATGTTTTGCTATTCTATTAGTTTAAATTGTCATACATACATAAAGTTGAAATTATGAAAATACTGAGTAGTAATAATATTATTAATGCTCGACAACACAGTAAAATAATATACTCGTATATTTCTCTATTATTTTCCTTCACTTTTAATAAAGATGAATTGATTGACGACTCATTTGGTAAAATCGGTCTAATGGGCTGCTACGGTGAAACATCGATACAATCATACATACATACATAGAATGTCAAGTGCAGAACACTTTGTTTAAATAGTTGTAATCGTTTAAAAATATAGGTTGAAAGTGACAACCCTTGGTTATAACAAAACATGGCAAAGTAACCGTCACATCGTGGCATCACTAGTATGGTAACTTTGTCAAGTTAGTTTTATAGATAAATGTTAAAAACGATATATTACATTTGATAACCATTAATATTACGTTACTACAAAGATATAGATACCTACATTTAGTATTTCAAACAAAAAAAATCTAAAGTTCTGGAGCACTGAACAAAGAGGTTATTGCGCCGGCACAATTCCGCGTTAAAATAAAATGCTAACTTTGCCATTTTCTATTTTGAGTATTTTGTCTATTTAATGTAAGTATTTGTTAAAATCATTAATAAATACCAAATCTATGAAGAATATAACGTCACATTTAACATTGACGCCCAGTCTGACAGTACATTTTTTGTTGGAAAATTGGTCTTAAACTTTTAAGTCCTTTCAAAAATGGCAGTTGCCAGTTTTCACGGTACTACGTATTTTACATTTAATGTCGATTAAGAATTAAAACACAAAAACATTGTCACCGCTAAGGACGTATCTCCCATTCTCGTCACTTTTCATATAAAATACAGCAGAATTTTGTTAGCATTTAACGCTGGCTATCTTTGATAGACTGGTCCTTCCCCAATTGAGCTAAACCATTTGTGCTGCAACCTTAATACTTGCGGCTCTATCGTGTTTAAAGAATCAATCTATTACTTGATGACAAGTGGCAATTCGGAAATTGATATTATCATTTTATACATTATTAAAGGTAATTCTTATATTATTATATACAATATTAAAAACTATAATAAAAAAAAACTAAAACTAGTAATTTAATTATCAAACAGTCCTACTCCACGCGGTATCGTACAGTAGAACGCTGGCTGCGTTTCCCCGCTGAATGGCTATACTTAGCCTTTGAACGAGAAAAGAGACAGCCCTCTTATCACCAGCAGCAACGACCAGCCGCGGATGGAGTTCCTTTAGGAACTTCACCGCACGTGGACCCCACGGACCGATAGTCTCTACAGCAAATGGCACAAATATGTAGTCATCTCTCAGAGACTTATATTTGCGCCACTTACTCAGTTCAGCTGCCTTTGATGCCGCCACGGCTCTAAACGAGGTACTCCTGAGATGAGAGGCCGCCAAAGTGTCTACGCAAGTAGCATCCCACACTAGGGCTTTACCTCTCTCCCAAGGGACCAATGTCAATTACCTGTAATCTATATTGAATAAATTATTACATCGTATAATTTAAATTTTCTACTTTTAGAAAGGCCTATGTTCTCTTCTTTTGTTATCGCATTTGCGCTGATTTGTGATGATGAGTTGGTCCATTTTCCGTTATAATTTACGTTTATTCAACTTCAATGAAGTAATGACGTTATTTGATCTATTAAATTAAGTCTCAGTGATAACAAAAAATCTAGTAAAATTCAGTAAAATGGAGTTAGCATCATGGCTTTTACTTTTATACTGAGTTGTATCAGTCGTAAAAATATATTAGGTACTATTCATTTTGAACACGGATAATTTGAAAACTATGGAAGAAAATCTATTATTTCTTTTTTTTAAATAAGCTAATCATTCATTCACTACTCATAAAAACGTGTGTCTACTTCTTTTAGTTCAGTCCAACGATTATATGTATGTAAAGATTATACTATCAAAGGAATGTGTTCCGAGCTGTCAGACACAAAGACATCAGTGCTACCTGGTGGATTTATGTATGCACCTAATACGAGTATGTACTTGGTTTAAATGTGATTAGAAATCACAGAAAACATATAAGTTTCAATTTACGTATTTATTCTTCATGGTTAGTAATTCTAAAGCTATGAAAAATTAAAGAAACTAAAGTTACAAAACCTACTGAACATGTAAGGCCTGCGAATTGAAATATTTTTAGGCCATTTTTAATTACTTAATTACTGATATTCAATTACTTAAATTCTTAATTCTATAATACGTCAGTCGTCGCTTATTTCTCACACGTCAGTTTATACTAAATCTATGTTCCTCACAGTTATTGAGTCATTCTGATCTCACGGACTGAAATGAAGTACTGAAATAAGTGAGTGGAATATTTCACTGAGCGAAAAAATATACTTCATACATTCTTTTCAATGGCACATTGTGCGAATGTCTACTTTGAAAGCATTCTGTAGTAGTACCATGTAACTCTAGTTGGGAGTTAGGAATGCAGAATGCTGCAGTCTTTACTGTTCTTGGTCTAGTCGTCTAGTCTAGGTCGTGTCTGTAGTTTAGTGCCTTCGTAGCGCTGTTCACTATAGCCCTCCATTCTGTCCTTGATTTTTCGCATTGCAGTCATGAATGAAAGGCCAGTAAGTGAACCTGGTCCGCCAAGCGGCTAGATGATCGGCCGCGTGGTCTTTTGCCCCCCACCTTGCCTACGACTATAAGTCTATCCAAGTTATTAGGCGGGCGTCGGGCAATGTGACCAAAGTAACTCAGAATTATATTGTATGCTAGCTACGTACGTGAGGGTAATATGGTCATCCGGTTAATATGGTCACATTCTTATAACTCAAAAACTACAGCCTTATTTGCATAGATGGCTCTGTGATACGATAGCTCTTCATCAGTCATTCAAATAATAAAGGGTCAAAAGAGCGCTGCATTATCGACGCCATTTTGACATTTGATTTATAGTAAATATTTTAGTCGATTTTAGTATTGGGTAGTGTATTTAGTTTTCTTTAAGTTGATTTTTCTAAGTGTTCCTAATTATTGCCAAGGCTTGTTTGCAATTTTTTTCTTAATATATTGGTTATAGTATACGACTTAGTGTTTTTGTCTCTGTCCTCCTCCTAGTTTTGCTTTTATAGGGCGGCAAAGCTTAAGGTGACCATATTACCCTCACGTACCTTAGTATAATCATTATTATTTGTAATCAACTTACACCCATTTCGTGCTTACAGAAATAACTAGTATATATTATTTTTATGATACAAATTCTGATATTGCAAATGAGGAATATTTAATAGAGGCTTAAAATCCAGCAATCGTATTCCAATAATATATCCGTAAAATCATCGTATAGAAGCAACCACATAATAATCATTAATACAATTTCATAGTCCCGATGCTAACCCATCAACCGTAGCATACGTTAACCGGTCATGAAATACGATAAACAGATTATATCGGATTATTATGGAAAATATTTCTTATATATTAACATTATAACGATTTGAAATCGACGCGATGTCCTTACAGGGATATCCAGTGAGATAGGCCAATTGCTGGAATTATGGGATAGGTTGGAGATTCGATAGGACGGAAATACGCAGACTTCGCAACGTTCGGATTCCTTTTTAGGGTCCCGTACCCTATTACTGTTATTCTGCTGTCTGTCTAATTGTCCACCTAAATGTCACGGATCTTTAGCTTAGACTAGACGGAATAATTTATAAACCTGGAAGAACAAGGGCCAGTTTGGACCAGAAAAAAACAGAAATTGTTCCCGACATGAGGCTGTCACTAAAATAAAAATAAAATATTAAAAGTAATATATCATCAAAGTAATATATCATTATCATTAGTTTATTTTTAAAAGCACCGAAAGTTATTTTAATCGTATTTAAATAATATAACCTTTCAAAATATGAACGTATCCGTAATTATTTACATTCCTAGAGAAGTCTATACTTTTTCTGAAGCCGAACGAAATTAAATTCCAGACAATGTCAACGGTATTAACGCATTTTAATTGTTAAACTAAAATAAATTATTTTACAAATTGTGATTTTACTTGTACAAATAAAAATAAAAATATTTTGTTGCAGGGTCTCAGAAACTAAACTAATTAGGATTTTGAAGTTTTTTTTAAGCAATAAAAGTTGAAAACATCGATTTCAAATATAGTTTTTAAGTCAACAATTTTAGAGCTCGTCCTAAAATTGTTCACTTGTCTTCAATATCTAGTTTAAAAATATAATTCATCATTGTATGCCCGGAACTCTAATAGAGCTAGGCCCGACTGCACTTGGTCGGTTTTATGGTTTGGTAAGGAGGTAAGGAGTAATTGGTAAGGAGGTTTATTTCTTGAGTATAATATGTAAATGTGTGTTTGTGTGGAAAAACAACGCAGATGGTGCAGAGGAGGTGGAAGAGATTAAGTTTAATTTTCGATTTATTAAGCAAAATTCTTTATATTATACATAAATAATACAAATCTAACCCATACGTCAAAATCTAACCACCTCTCAGATCAGATCTTAAAAAAACACTCTAAGGGGATAACTGGTAGAGCATTTACATTAAGACCGCCATTTGTATCCCTTATTTATAAACAAAATGTACTAAGCAGTTAATATAATAAGTAAATACTATTAACAAGAAAATTGTCAAAATGTCCAGTGTTTTTTTTGCAACCCTGTCATCGATACATTCGAAAGAAATCCATTCTGAGGTTAATCTAGACCGAGCGGTTATAAAAATCTTAAGTTTAATGTTATCTTCCAACATTGACACAGCCGGGGCTCGATGTTTCGTGTTTATCCCCTTGTTAACAACACGAAGTTACACCTCTGCACTCCGAGCAGTGGTTAAAATAACGCAATATTCCTTATACATTTTACGACGTTTTTATTAAAGAATCAATGCTTAATGTAAATGAAATTCAAAATGGAAGGCATATGTACCTTTATTGATACTTTTTTAAATATTATGTTACCCATTTGTATTATTTAATAACTAGTAAATCAATTTATAATAATTTGTTTATATAGATTGGTTCTTAAATTAAAATTATCTAAATTTTTATATTGTTTATAGGTGGTCAAAACTTTGAAAGTAATTTATATGCAAGCATTCCATTGCGTTTAAATAACTAGACGTATAACTATATGCATACGTATCTACGAGTATGGGCTATATAAAGCATAATATGCGAAGGAAAACATAATTATAAATCTTTTTAATTTCAATAGATGGCATTGTTTAAAAATATATATAACGTAGATCATGGCTGATGTTATTCTCTTTATTTTGCCCTCAACTTCAGAAAACATATTTAAAAATAATATTTATAAATTAAGTATGGTTACAAAAAGAAAATTAAAGGCACCTCCTACTTGATATTTACAAATTGTGCAACAATCGCGGAGCACACAAAAGTAAAAATTGTCTTAATTAAACAATACGCCATTATAATTATTTGAATGGTATTTAAACAAATTATTTTGTTTTATAATAGGCTTTTGTGATAAGCATTATCTTAGAGAATCATAGGATTATGACCTTTTAATTTATCTTTTATAATATTCATTCACCTAAGCCATTTTAACAAGAATATTGTAACATTCAATGACACTTTAAAATTTCTGTCATAAAGTTACGTATTGTTGAGATTTTTTCTTAACCGAATAGGAAAACTGGAACGGAATTATTTTCTAAATACCTAGCTAATCTGTGTTCTGCTTACTGACTGTTTAAAAAAACTAATGAAATATTGTGTTAAAAGTATTATGTCATTAGTATGTATTAGTAAGTAGTATGTATTAGTAGTACTTTTTCCTTTTCATCAACTCATAGACGTTCAGTGCTCAACAAAGGCCACACCCATTGTCATTTGCTTTCATCGCGCACTTGGCAGGTGGATTAGCGATCGCCGTACTAGTCCTCCCGCACCTTCGACGCTGTTCCCTATCATCGGTCTGGGTAATTTCCGCAGTCGTCTTTCACGTCTACCTCAGGATGAAATGGTTTTTTAATTAGGGGGGATAGTCAAACAGATTACCCTCATTAGAGTTTTTGGTTAATAACTTAGTTATAATGAACGGAAGAGTCGGAAGGGACGCCATATACGAAGGTTTATCGACCAAATTGGCGATATATTGAAAATGGGCCAGATTAGGAGTACCCTTAACCGACGAGCGTGTATGCGTAGATATATGGATGTAAAGGAGGCGAGAGAAGTGTGTCAGGGTCGTGCCAAATGGAGTCCGTAGTCTCTGCCTACCCTCTGTGTGACAGGCGTGAGTGTTTATGTATGTATGTATGTATTATAATGAATTTAATGCATCCATAACATAAATATAAAACTAGTTTTTTATATGTATGTACAAATAAAATTAATCACCATTCAATTGGTGGAATAAGGCTGATAAGAAGTCACCGCATGCAAAACATGTATATAGAAACGCTGTAGGGTGCATGTATTTTAAGTCTCATGTACAGTACTTAAGCAGCATCTAGATTATGAAGAAGCTGCTGCAATAATGAAGTGCCTCATTTCGCGGTAAAATTTGCATTACAAAGGAATGCAGCAAAGGCACTATTACCTAACAAGTGCGATGTCGGCGTCTGACGGTGATTGAAGTCTTTGTAGACAAAAACTGTTCGTCTGGCAATAATTAAACCGACTTAAAAAGGTAATACGTGACTGTTTTATGATAGAAAAGTTATCCTTTATCTTCGTTGGAGTTTTATGAGCGTTTATCTTTAATGATTCTGTACCCAAGTGACGCGTCCTAAGTTTATTATATATATTTTTTATAGAATAAGGGTGACAAACGATCACACAGTCCACCTGATGATAAGAGGATGCTATGGCCCATAGACATCTACATTTATCCTCGATTAAGAATCAAAATGTAGGTGCGTTGTCACCGCTGAGGGCTAAGATGGAATGCCTCCTTTCTAGTAAAACGAGTCTCCGGTTCTCTACACTCACCATACGAAACACAGCAGTATTAAGCTGCTATTTTACGCTGGTATTCTGTGAGAGCGTGGTCCTTCCCCGGTCGAGCCGACTCATTCATGCTACAACCATAATATAGCTGCAGCGTGGCTCTACCACGTAATAAATTTTTCAATAAACATTTCCCTTATGAATAAAAGTGGGGTGTTACAAGTGGAGATTGTTTTGTCCGACGGTCGTAACGATACACCATATCAAGGATAACTTTAAATTTAAAGTTAAAATTATAGCCTATATACCATCCTCAAGATCGCTAAGACCGCAACTCAGCGGTCACCCATCGCCGAGTCTACTTCTCCTGGCGAAACACGTTTCGTATTATCGAAGGCGGTGTATCTTTCTTGTTGGTGTTTGGATTAGTGGTGGCAGGAGGTGATTTTCAAACTAGGTAAGACACATCATTTTATTCTTTACACGGATCTTAGTTACATAAATTCTTTAATATGGTCTTTAATATGATTTCCGCAAAGTAACGCCTGATTCTATTTATTAATTTCTTTGGTACCGGCTGGGATCAATGGGATCAAAAACCTTGGTGATACTTACTGTGAAATTTACGGTGAGCGCTTAGCCGCTTAGCTACCATAGCTCTTTACGGCTATCATTTAATGCGAAAACTTAATTGTCTAAATTTGTCTTAAGTTAAAAAATGCAAAGGTTATATATATAACATTTAATTCAATAGAGACCTTTTCAGTTTTCGATTAAACTATTACTGCTTGAAACCATCTTAATATCTGACCAAGAGAGCATGAAATTACAATGTCTTGAATTCTATGGATGTTGTGAATCTAGGAAATAAAAATACCAAATTCGTAGCTTATAATGAGAATGATGCCCTCAAAAACATTTATTAATTTACAACTGCAGCAACGGTACCGTCGAATTCCATTCTTAAAAATGCCAGAGCATTGCGGCTTAATTAATTCATTTTAATATTCATTAAAATGGTCCTCGCAAATAATGGCTGCGATCCGCGGCGGACATTCACCTAACAGGCACATGTTGTTAACACAAAAACAATAACTTATATTATATTTTTTGGTGAGTTGTAAGCAACATTTTCGCTACTTAAAACTGTCACCGATTATTATTAAGAAAAATATATCATTATTATCTAGAATAGCTATGTTCGACTCTCTACACGAAGACGTTTTTTTATAGGATAAGGGTGACAAACGAGCCACAGTCCACCTGATGGTAAGTACTTGCTGTGTCCCATAGACATCTACATCCAACCTCGATTATGAATCAAAATGCAGATGCGCTGTCACCCGTGAGGACTAAGATGGAATGCCTTGTTTCCAGTAAAATGGGTCTCCGGTTCTCTACTCTCACCATACGAAACACAGCAGCGTTACGCTGCTATTTTACGCTGCTATTCTACAAGAGGCCCGGTTGAGCCGACCCATTCATGCTACAACTATACCACTAATATAGCTGCAGCATGACTCTACCACGTAAAACATGGACGTGGCGATATTGTGATATCCACTGGAGATAAACGGTGGCATGTGGAGTAGAACTGCGCTTTGTGGAAGCTTGCCGGGGTCACTAGAAATATAAAAATGATAATAATAATTCCAGGTACTGGATACTGAATATACGGTAAGGCTTTGGAAGGACAGAGCGGCGATCCAAGTGGAAAATTTGGCACAGGTTCTGATTATTGTAAATTTTTACAAATTACTATCCTAAAGAAGAATTTTTAATTTATCACCCATGGGATCTTTACAAAAAACTGAGTTACAAAAATCAAAAAATGAATAAAAGCGCCATACTCTACTGCAAATTTTAAAGGCGTAGAGAGATATGAGTTGATGACACAGCCTCTGATGATAGCAATATAAACATCCATATAATATATCAATTAGAAGATACTCAGGTCACATCTGGCCTGAGCTTCAGAGGTCAATAACCGACAGTCTAGTCAGTCTTAAGATTTTAGTCTGATAACGATAAGAAGAAGAATTAATATAATGGCTATGGCTACATACAACTAAGACTAAATACAAGTGATGAAATCATCAGCAAATATTAAACAAAATGCAAGAAGAGCCGATTCTTATTCACGGCAGCAAGATACAGGATAAAAGATGACTTTGATTATTAAATATGTTTTTTTTTGTAATATTTTAGATAATATTTTATTATATTAAAAATGTGCAGTGACGACCCCATATAGAATGTCCTACTCCATATTATCCCTTGGGTATCGTAAAAGAAATGAAGCAGACTGGAGTATCTTCTTAATAACAACTTAAAATAATTAAATATTGCGGTTGTCAACCCCGCCTGCCAAGCGTGACAGCTTTGGCAAATATATATATATATATATATATATATATATATGAAAATCTCTACGAGAGGCCTTTTTAACACGCTTTTATTAGCTTGGTATGTATCTTTGTAACGGAATTTTGAATGTGATTTTCATTTGCCAGGATCCTCAGGATTTGCGAATAATTCATAAAACAACTACGGTTTCTGCCAGTTCAATCTACTGTAAGCCGCGTAAAAGAACTTCGTTCTAAAAACCTAAGTTTAGCCGCACTAAAAATAGAAAATAAATTATAGTTTGAAAAACTAAAAACACGCTTTTGTAGATAACCGAACTACTACTTTTAGTTAAAAAATCATTTTATTGTAAAAAGCGTGGGGTACTTGAGTGGGGGATTTGTTGTAAATATTTTTGTGGATATTGGTAAAATTTGCGTAATCATAAAAATATCTGAAAAAGCACCCCACGTGTTTTTTTGGTTTTTTAAACTATTATTTATTAGCAGTGGCCTTTAGATAGGTTGCTTTTAGTCATGATAAAGAATCCGATATCCGACCGGATAGTCATCGGTTTTTGCACGTTTATATATTACACCCTAATATAAAGGTAATGTTTTCCTGGCAAATGAAATATAACCCAGGAGGATATATAACCCAACATTCAAATTCGGTCTAAATATATTAATTGCGGAGGATTATATATTTTTTAAAACGTTTACCCCCACACTAGGATTTTCTCCTGTATCGTGGAGGCAGTTTACAAACACAAATTGCACAAGGACAAACATCCAGACCCGGAACAATTATTTGTAGGTCATACAAATACTTGTTCCGTGCGGGATTCGAACCCGCGACCCCCGCGCAGCAACTCATTGCTAAGCCACTGCGCCACGGATCCGTATTGCAACAGTCTTCGCTGTAACCAGCGATCTTCTAATGTTACCATATTCTATTAAAGAAACATAACGAAATATAATTAAAATAGGACGAAGTAAATAAGTCATATATGTACGTATTACATAATAGCTCAATGTATCTATATCTATTATTACATTTGTTTATTGCGAACAAATTTGTTTTTAAGTGGCCATAAAATTACATGTATAAAATTTATAACAATAAATGTTAAACATCTGAATACTAATGTGTCCTTTAATTGGGAAGCGTTAGTCTTAAGCCGAACGTCCACCGCAAACTAAACTAACTTAGTTTATCTTAGCTCGCATAACTGAGCCAGTTTTTCATACATGTGCGTCCACCGCAAACTATGCCAGCTAAGCCAGGTAAAATAACCAAACTAAGTCAAACTAACTTAGTTGTGTAAGCCGATCCACAACTACGCGAACTAAGCTAAGCGCCTCTCACCCCCTTACCGTACTCCTCTGGCGCCTAACGCTTAGTGTATAGCTAGTAAGTTTGTTTTAGTTTATTACCGTTTATTAAAACAGCGGAACTAGTTTATTATATCTAGATATTTCCATAATATAATGTCGTATAGTATTTTACTATGGGGAACGCGAAAGACACTGAATTTATGTTTTTTTTTCTAAAGAAGACCATATTAGCAATCTACGATTTAAAACCTAAAACGTCTCTCAGAATAAATTAAGGAAATAAATATATTAGCTTTGTCATCTCAATGTGTTCACGAAAATGTATTTTAGTACAGTATACAAAAAAAGTGGTTAAAAAAATATTTTAAAATCATTCTGTAAATGCTTAGAACAGACAAAAGCTAATAGTACCAGTTATTCGACTCGACGAAGACAGTAACTCATTCTTGGGGCAATGTATCGTACGTTTTAAAAAATATCGTAGAAAATTTTACAAAGTCTATCGCTAAGCCAAAAAATATTATAATTTATTCTTGTGATTGTTGTCACTTGGTGAAACTACAGCTTCATTTTTGTGATTTGGATTAACACTTGTACTTATTTCACAAAATGTTATATACCCAAAAGGCAAACCCTTTCCCGTGAGGCAAAACCTTTCGGTTTTATAATTAGTGTAATAATATGTAATCTCTATATATAAACATCAATTGTTGTCCGTTAGTCTCGCAAAAATCGAAAATGACTGCATTGATTTTGATGAAATGATATGTGTGTGTTTGAGTTGGTCCCAGGATGGTTTAGATTTCACAATTGGATCACCCAATAGATGACGCTGTTGTCCAGATCCAGTAATCACCCGTGCGAAGCAATGGTGGATCGCTAGTTTAAAATAAATATTGTGAAATTAGTACAAGTGTTTATCCAAATTACAAAAAAAACTAATCAAGGTTTTAAAAAAAAGCGTTATTATAACAATATTATGAAGTTAATTGATGATGATAACCTCTGGGAGTCCGGTGATCGCTGCCGAGTTATTGCTAATTTGATTTGATAGTTAATTATTATTTAAAATGTGATAGTAAACTGTTCTTTTAAAAAAATCCGCTGTTTTTTTGTTATTTCTGTTCAGGACAAAAGTATTTTCTAAACGAGTGGTAAATTAAACATAAGAATAACTTTGAAGAAGTGTTGTTTCGCATAAAACATTTAATATTTTTATTTCTATTTCTGTTACAAAGGGATTAAGGTTTTTGTACAGCAATGGAGCGGTATAATTTGGCAGCATCAATCTTTACATCTGATTACACCGTGGGTGTCTTCAAGTCAGGAGTATAAAATTTTCTTAAGCGTAGTCAGAGCGCTTCATCATCTTCGGCTGCATCACCACTTATCAGGCAATAGTTGTCAAGAACTGGCTTATACGTTGGTCACTCAATAAGTTTTGAGATGCTCGAAATTTAAAAATGGAACGCACCCGTGTTATATGTTTCTAAAAAGCAAATTTATTTAAAAATAGAACTTCATAAGCCAATTTCTCAATATTAAAAAAAAAAACAAAGTTCTATTAATTTTCCTGCAACGCTACCCGCGCTTTTCATTTAAAACGATGGATCTTAACCGTGAACATTTGCGCGCTATGATATATATGATTTTAAATTTGGTTTAACCGAACAGTTTACAACAAGTTTACAACGGTTACAATCAGCATTAGGGGACTCAGCTCCATCACGCGCAATAATTTTTAGGTGGTTTGCTGAATTCAAAAGGTGTAAAATTAGTCTTAAAGATGACCAAAGAACCGGGGCCCCGCAAACAGCAGTAACGGCAGAAAATGTATGGACTACTGAAATGTTGGTGCGAGAAGACCCACGAATCACATATACGGACATCGAAAAGATTGTAAGCATTAGTTCGGGAAGCATTCATACCATCCTACATCAACATCTTAGAGTGAGGAAGCTTTGCGTTTGCTCTCCGAAAGCGAAAAACAGACTCGTGTGGATTGGTGCCATGAAATGCGTCTACGTTTTGAAAACTGGGCATCTAGGCGTGTTTCACAAATCGTTACTGGTGACGAGACATGGATCTATCAATATGATCCGGAAAATAAAAGGCAATCATCGGTATGGGTCTACTCAGAAGGACAGTTACCGACAAAACTGCAAAGACCTCGCAACGTCGGCAAAAAATGGTGCCTAGTTTTTTCGCGGAGCAGACATTTGTCGACGTCAATACTGGAAAATTGTAGGTCAGTCAACTCTGAATGGTATACTATAGTTGCATTACCCAAAGCTTTTCAAGCTGTGCGGGAGAGAAGACCAAAGACCGGGCTTCGGGGAATCATGCTGCATCACGATAACGCCTCTTCACATACCTCCCTTAGAACAAAAGCATTTATTGAGGAATCTGCTGTTGAAACTCTAGGTCACCCACCCTACAGCTCTGACTTGGCTCCTTGTGATTTCTTTTTGTTCCCAAGAGTCAAAGAAAAAATAAAAGGCAAGTTTTTTTCAAGCGCCGAAGAATCCGTGACTGCCTACGAAGAAGCGATTTCCGACCTGTCACATCAAGACTGGCAAAAGTATTTTCAGAGTAGGTTTAGGCGAATGGAACTTTGTATAGAGCATGATGGAGAATATTTCGAAAAGATGTAAAATAAATATTAATAGTATCTAGAATACTTTTTGTATATCTTAAAACTTATTGAGGGTCCTACGTAATAGATGAAAAAAAAAGAAGTCGCAAAATGCAAATAAACACAAGATCGTATTTTACCAATTTAGAAATAAATGGTTTCTTAGAACAATAAATTTAAATCGTTTTAGACGTCTTTAGAGCGGCTGTAACGTGATACTTTTTTAAAATAATTTGTGTGAATTCTTCGAATAAAATAGCGTATTTGGTATCACATAATATGTCAATTAAGTTCTGTTTAAAAGATATGATAGAAAATAAATTCGCACCATGTCGTTAATTGAATTAAAATTCCGACGTGGTACGAATTTATTTTAAAAGATATTACATTTTCTATATTACGGGTTCTGATTTTCGAATGATAATAGTTTAATACTGGCCATATTAGATCACTTAAATATATGAATTTTAAGTCTGAAATTCGACTCCAGACAGATCTTACTTTTAAATCGATTTTGGAAAATATTAGAATGATATATGAACTTACAGATGGAATGAATGGATGGAACCATCTGATGGTGAGTTGCTACTGATTACTTGGTCATCTGAAACCAACTTAAGAAAAAGAAGGCTACAGATGTATCGTCACCTCTAAGAACTAAATGTATTGGCACACAGTCTAAATTATAATGCCCAACTTACTCTTCAAACCGAAACAGCAATGGAGACCCCATTGCTGTTTCGGTTTGAAGAGATACATACAATTCACAACATCAAATGTTAAACATCTGAATAACTAATGTGTCATTTAATGGAGAAGAGTTAAGAAGATACTCCTGTCTGCTTAATTTTTTTTTACGATACCCAAGGGATAATATGGGGTAGTAGATTCTATATGGCGCCGTCACTGCACATTTTTAATATAAGAAATATTATCTAAACATTACAAAAATACATATTTAATAATCAATGTCATCTTTTATCCTGTACATTGCTGCCGTGAATAAGAATCGGCTCTTCTTGCATTTTGTTTAATATTTGCTGATGATTTCGTCACTTGTCAATATGTAGCCATAGCCATTATATTAATTCATAATCTTATCGCTATCAGACTAAAATCTTAAGACTGACTAGACTGTCGGCTATTGATCACTGACGCTCAGGCCAGATGTGACCTGAGTATTTGCTAATTGGTATATTATATAGATGTTTATAACGCCATCATCAAAGGCTGTGAGTCTCTCTACGCATTTAAAATTTGCAGTAAAGGATTGCGCTTTTATTCATATTTTGATTTTTCTAACTCAGTTTTTTGTAAAATCCCATGGGTGATAAATTATAAAATTCTTTCTGATCAAAGGATAGAAAATTGTAAAGATTTACAATAATCAGAACCTGTGCCAAATTTTCCACTTGTATCGCCGCTCTGTCCTTCCAAAGCCTTACCGTATATTCAGTATCCAGTAGCCGGAATAATTATTATTATCTGTTTTATATTTCTAGTGACCCTGGCAAGCTTCCACAAAGTACAGTTCTACTCCACATACCACCGTTTATCTCCAGTGGATATTGGCAAAGTAAATTTTTCCAACTTTAATAGAAAGAGACGTGTTTAGCAGTGGGATATATTATGTAAGTATTTTAGCTTACTGTCCAGCTGCTGTCATATTTTAGAAGGTAATTTTGATGCTACTCAAACTACCCACTTTTAACTAACTTTTAACGTGGTAGAACCACGCTGCAGCTATGTTATGGTTGTAGCTCAAATGGGTCGGCTCGACTGGGACTGGGACCATACTTTCATAGAATACCAGCGTTAAATAGCTGGTTAATGCTGCTGTGTTTCGTATGGTGAGTGTAGAGAACTGGAGACCTTTTTTCCTGGAAATAAGGCATTCCATCTAAGTCCTCAAGGGTGACAACGCATGTTCATTTTGGTTATTAATCGAAGATAAATATAGTCGATATAATACAGTCGAGTCGAGTTGAGATAATATACTAAGTATAGTATACGTCAATGGGCCAGAGCATCAACTTACCAACAGGTGGACTGTGTGCTCTTTCGTCACCCATATTCTATAAAACTCTATAGAAGAAGACATACAAGTTGTGCGTAATATAGGACCTGCTACAAATAAATCTGAAACGACTAGTCTATCGAGATATGGGAACACTAAACGAGAAGAGTAAAAATTACTCGTGCACATTTTATAGCGAATATTTACAACCTCAATTCTATTTAGATAACTTTAAAGTAAGATGGCTTTTAGAATGTCGTAAACTTAGTGCAATGATGAAATATGTATGTTTACTTACCTGTGTTTAATATTATCAACATCGCTTTCTTCATCATCATCAGTCTAAATAATACGCCACTAAATTTAGTAACGATTATACTGTTATCGATCCTACCTTACTTTTTTTTATAGAACAAGGGCATCTTCATTTATCCTCGATTAAGAATCAAAATGCAGATGCGTTGTCACCACTGAGGACTAAGATGGAGTGCCTCACCATACGAAACACAGCAGCATTAAGCTGCTATTTTACGATAGTATTCTTTGAGAGCGTGGTCCCACCCCGGTTGAGCCGACCCATTCGTGCTACAACCATAATATAGCTGCAGCATGGCTCTACCACGTAAAAACTTACTGGTCTTATTAAGACACTCTGGTCATTTTTATTTCTTCAGAGAAATTATATTTTAGTTTTTTACATCAATGAGTACCTACACTGTAACATATTATAGAATGACACTATAATTATTATAACTAAGTATCCCATTACTTACAGGAGGGCACCACATACATAATTAAAAAACGTTACGTTGATTCAGCAACTATAAATAAGTACTATTTAACTTTAGTAAAATAAAAATTAACAATGAAGGAACTACCGTTAGTACATAGTTTTATTCGCCAATAACTACTTTTTTTTGATGCCATCCATCGAAGTTGAGAATAGGTCTAATCTGCTTTGATATTCTTTATCATTATCATTATAGCAAACATTCTTGTTAAGGAACAATGTGATCTTAAATTGGTTCGACCTTGCGGTGCAACAAGTAATATTAAGAGTAAATAATAATATAATATCTTATTATTATACTAGCTGCTCCTCGCGACTTCGCCCGCGTGGAATTTTGCACGGAACCCCGATTCTTTCTCTAAAATAAAATTAGCCTAAGTTACTCCTTATAACATCAGTTATATGCCACTGATAGTCCCGTCAAAATAGGTCCAGCCGTTTCGGAGGTTAGCCGGAACAAACAGACAGACAGACAGACAGTATAGATTGTACTCTTCCACCGTATTTAAAGGTGCAAGATAGCATTTTATAAATACATATTTCCTTTCCAATATTCTGTAAGACTATAGAATTTTTTATTGCTTATCTCTATTTATTTTATAAAGATGTTTTCCTTAATAAAATAAATAGAGTCCATGGTAAAATTAAATTTAAGCGAGAATTGAAATTGAATTGGAACAAGATTGTTCCCTTAATTTGCTCGACTTAACAATAACAAGAAAAGAGTCGTCACATGTTTTCCAAATTTATCGAAAGCCAAATCATACCGACACGGTCATCCCCGCGTCATCGTGTCATCCGTGGCAACATAAATTAGCAACTTTTTATTGTTATATTAATCGTTTGTTCATTGTCCCATTAAGTAAAGAAAATTATTTAAAAGAAATTAATGTAATTTTACAAGTTAAAACATAATTATAGTGTGTTAAAAGTTAAGTAATATTTTTTAGTTTTTTAAAGCACAACCGGGTCGGTCTCCTAACAGAACGAATGTTGTTCAATCGGCAACTAAGCTAGTTAATTAACAGAATCAAGAGAAGCCATAATTTAAAAGAAGAGGAATTAATAGAATCAGGCTTTAATTTGCGGAAATCCATTGTATTAAAGATGTTAAGTATTAATTAGCTAAGAGCCTGAAGAGAAATGCATTATGTGCTGGTGTTGCGAGTGTTGCGAGTGTTGGGATTGGTGTTGACGGTGATAGTGCACACTATTGAGAGAGGTAGGTGCTCTTCAAGCTAGGTAAAACAAGTCATTTTATTTTATTACGCGGATCTTAGCTTTTAACACATTTAACTAAGCTAGTTTCTGGAATTTAGTTTATGGAATTCTGCGAATTGAAATAAACCGATTATTTCGTACGTAGTGCACCAAACGTTCCGCGAAATGAATATTAATTGTTCTTCATCTTATTTATCAGCCCATAAGGACGTGGATCTCATCGATGTCGGGAGGTTTTGCCTTAACCTTGACGTTTGGCAGCAATCACAGTACAAAACGAACCACATCCTTGTGGTGTGATGCTGCAGCCCGTCACCGGTCATTGTTAAGTTATTCATCTTACGGTTAGCATAAGCAAGATGGATATACCGCCATCTTTAGGAAGCTATAAAGTTTTTCTATCATATCATAGTCGCCCCTTACGACACCCACGGGACTAGAACAGTAATCCACCCATACATCCCTTACAGCACTTCACACGTTCAATGCTGAACATAGGCCTCCCCTAAGGAATGTCACAAAGCTAGATCCTAAGCTACTAGTATCCCTATACTTCGTTTACTGGTACAAAGATACCACTCGAGAACGATTTTCCCCATTGATTATCGGTTCTTCGAAGAATATAGCTATAGAATTCGTAATGAATATATCCGCAGTAGCATTAAAGTGATCGACATCGCCCAGCGGATCACAAAGCTGAAGTGGCAATGGGCTGGCATTGTAAGTCATAAATGTAAGTCATTAATCTTCATATTTTTTTAAATATAAACATGGTTTTATTAATTACGTACAAAAACACTCACAAAAATATACAAGGTTATGTGTTATATCCTAAGACATACAAGAAAATTCAGTGGCTTTCTCCGTTCGTCATGTCTCTTGCAAGAAACATTGTTAAATGGTTAATGCTACATTTTCTTACAATTTCGTGACTTTCATTTTCAATAAATGCGTAATTTCCTTTCATTAAGTCTACTGCTGACGTCCACCATTGGTTGCATCATAGGTGTGACGTTAACCATAGTTACCACACGTGGCAGGCGGGTTGACCACCGCAGTTTTTATTATTAATTAATTGTTATCATTTGTTGATGCTGCTGTCATCACCTGTTTAAGTTTCGCTCGGTAGTCTCTTACGACACCTACGAAATTATTTAGGGTTGTGGATTTTCTAATGCCGCTATTACACAGCGAGTTTTATTATTTACTAAACAATAAAAACTCAGTGCGTTAAACTCGAATTTTATTAGAATTTCTTCAACGAAACCAAGGTGCTTATACGTGCTGTCCTTGACAGCGGCGTATTTTTATACGTAGACGTGTAAATGTCAACGATTTTGTAGCTGCCGTGCGACTGACCAGCGGTTAACGCGAGTGTCGTGTGGCTGCACTGTGAGATGAATCTTAAACGCCGCGCGGTTCATGCATACACGGTATCAGATGCAATGCACAGATCAAAGTTACACCGCTTTAAAGAGAGAACTTTTGGAGTAAAATAACTCCAAATTGTCCCCTAATGGTAAATACTTTCTGGCTCTATTTATTATTAATCATTATAATAATCACTATTTATTATTAAACACTAGGATTTTCTGTTGTATCGTGAAGGCATAGAATAGAATAGAATCATTTTTATTCAATACAAATTATAAGAAGATTTATTGAGTCATTTAAGCGTACCACTTTTACATGCATAAATTTTACAAGTAATATCCAGACCACGACACACAGAGATTCGAAAACGCGGCCGTCAGCGTCGCAACTCATTGTCATAGGAATACGCCTAAATTTGGTTTATGAGCTGGCATATAATGAATTATATAAAGGAGTTTGTATAAAATACTGACTGTTCTTACGTACTTCATTAACTATTTAAAATAAAAATAATAAAAAAACTTAATAAATACGATGTTATTGCCAAGTGATGACAGCGTAACAGAATAACATCTACTTGGGTTTCGTGAGAGGCGACTATGGAAAATGCAAGATAGACCACATGACTTCCGAAAGATAGCGGTGTAAACATCACATTGACCCTAGAGATAAAATACCCAGACCATCGAAGGGCAGCAGAATTAAGCTGCAAGAGATCTGGATCTACGATAGCCTTGCCGCTTGTCGATAATGGTCTATTAGTGGACTTTTAAGGGCTGCTAAAAAGATGAATATATTTTTGTTGGCACGCAAAGTCTGCAAGCTATAATTCTACCTAGGAGTTCGTCAGGGCCCACCCTTTAGCTATTTCTGCCTCCTAATAGCAGCGCTTGCACTGCTGTGTTCCAGTGTGAAGGTTATAGAGAGCCAGTGTAATGAGGGCATCCACGACTTTTTCTGCCACCAGGGCGGCGCCACTAGAAAGTGAGGTATAATATTTGACAGATTTCATAGCGAGGAAGTTAATTTGTCCGGAAAAGTAAAGGTTGTTGTTTATTTCTGTACTATTAGCTATATTTTATATTAATAACATTCAAAATAAATAAACCAAACCACAGCTATTCATAAAAGTAGAAAAATTTAAAAAAAAGTTAAAAATGTGCAAAAACTTAAAGAGCAAACCACTGACGCATTGTTTTGTGTATTAATATAATACTCTAGAAACTGACAAACTTTTATTAAAAACCATCGACATCTGGTGAGCAAAAAATTATTAGCCCTCATTAGAGGTTGTGAGGCGTTACTCCTCAGAGGTGACAACGCATTTGTAGGCATTTTCGTTTGAGTTGGCTGCAGGTGTCCATAGACTGCCGTAGCCAGTAACCATTAGGGGACTGTGAGTTCGTTACACTATTTTTATTGTCCAACATAAAATAAAAAATGACAATATTTTAATTTGTAACAATATTTTAATAATTTACGCTTGAGTGAACATTGACATTAAAAGCAAGTCAGTCGATGTTTCGGTAGGTAGATAAATTTCCCTAATTTTTCGTTCACAACATAAAACCCTGTTCAGGTGACCTTAAAAATTTGGTACATCCGTCGGAGCACAAAATGTCCGGCTCATTGAGTCGCGCTTTAGCGTCCATCTACAGTTCACTGAAGTTTTAATGTTCCTTAAATAACTGGCGACCGCGCTTCGCTCTACTTACACCCACTTTGTATACTTTTATTTACAAATTGTCCGCCTCAATTACTTTTATAATATTGGCTTAATAATCAAGCTAACAGTGCACTTGATGGTAAGTGGCTACTGCATTCCATGTAAGTTGTGTTTTTTTTTTTTTTGCGGATGGAAAATCATCTAATGACGCCTTTCGCTGTGGGTGGAGCGGAAGGAGTGTCAGACTTTACTGACTAAAACCATCCGTGTTCCTTCAGTGCCCTTACGTTCCGGAGCCGCGGTATCTCTTTCGAACAGCCCGCAGCCCCGGCAGGCGTCGGCCCTTGCGGGCCCCTTCACGCTGCTGACAGCTCTTTGAGGCGCGCGTGGAACAAAACGCGCCGTCGACACGGCCTGTCGTCGTTAGACGGACGGACGGCGAGCTACCCATTGCTCGCCGTCCACAGGTCCGCGCCTACGGTGGTCAGGGGCCACGACGTAGCCCCGACGCCCGGGCGTCTCCGCGGCGGCGGGAAGAAAGCTGTTGCTCTTCCTTCTCCGCTCCGCCACCTTCAGCATCACTGCTTCGCAGAAGGTGGTGACGGCATCCCATTCCGTCTCGCTCCGGACCATGGCTTCGACCAGGGCCGGACGCGAGAGGCCGCCGCCTATCGCCGCTACGAGTACACGGCGGTGCTCCGCCCCAGGGCACACCTCCACGGTGTGCTCCACCGTGTCCTCCGGTCGATCCTCGGTGGGAGCACCTGGCGCGTTTCCCCGCCCGATTCGGTGCAGGAACCTCCCGCACACCGTGTCCGGTGAGGACCTGCGTCAGGCGGAAGGTGAGGACACCGTGGCGTCTCTCGCCACCTCAAAGAGGGTCTTATCGCCGCTATAGTGGCGTGCCCAGCACGGGGTTGCGACAGTCGCTCTCCATGTCGCCAGCGAGATCATGCCGAAGTCTGTTCTGCGCGACAACTTGCCGCGGCAGCGGGTTTCCCCGGCATAGTGCCTCCGCACGCCATTCGTGCAGGCGCGCGAGGACTATCGCTCCAGATCCCATGGCGGCAATCCAGCAAGGAGGCTCGCCGCCTGCGAGATCGCGGTAGCCGCGAACCATCTTTACGGCAACCACCCTTGGGGCGCGTTTAGGTGGTGGACGGCAAGCCGCGCCAAACCACGCGCCCACACCGGGGCCCCGTAAAGGCCATGGACCTCACGATCCCTGCGTAGAGCCTGGAGGAGGCGTTTGGCCCCAGGTTCGGCAGGAGCCGCCTGAAGGCAGCCCGGTCCGTTCCAGTTTGGGAGCCAAACGTCGGAAGTGCTCAACGAAGTTCCATCGGCCGTCGAGGACGAGTCCTAGGTGCTTCAACGTCGACTCGACGCCGACGGATACCCTCCTACCATCACTGAGGATCCCAGTGGTGGCCTGTTCCGAGGACCATGGAAGTGCATGGCCTCGGACTTGTGCAGAGCCACCTCGAGACCCAGTTGCCGGATCCTCTCAACGACTATCGCAGCCCCGCGTGTCATAGTTTCCGCCGCCGCCTCGTACGACCCCCCCTGTGCCAGTACCAGCGTATCGTCAGCGTAGCAAACTACGCTGACGCCGGTAGGAGGTCGGCGCAGCACCCAGTCGTAACCGATGTTCCACGGGGCGGCCCCAGAACCGAACCCTGGGACACCGCACGACATCTCTCGCCGGTTCCACTCACCGTTTCGACCGGGGTAGATGACGGCCCTGTCCGTCAGATAGTCCCCGACTATACGACGGAGATAGGTCGGCACCCGGTGATACGGAGTGCCTCCCCATGCAGCTCCAGGGCATGGAGTTGAAGGCGTTGGCGATGTCGAGAGACACCGCCAATACAACCCCTGGCCACTGCATCCCCGTCGTGAGGCTCTCACGCGCATGATGGCGTCCACTGTAGAGCGCCTCTGCGGAAACCAAACTGGTGTTCCGCAAGATCCGCCCCGTCCCGCAAGGTGCTCGGCGAGGCGGTTTGCAATTACTCTTTCAAAGAGCTTGCCCACCTCGTCGAGCAGCACCACGGGGTGCGCGGACGGAGAGTCCGCAGGGCGCCCTGGCTTCCGAATGAGGACCAGCTTCGTCTTCCAACGAAGGGAATTGGCCTCTCCAAGCATGCGCTTAGGAGCCCTCCAGTCGGGGCCCGAGAGTTTGAGGCCAGGACCCAGGCTTTGCCAGGCAACATCGGGTCCTGGGGCGGTATTCCTGGCCTTGAGCCTACGTACCGCCACCTCAGGTCTACCCCGGTCCCTTCCGGGATGTCGTCGTCGTCGTCCTGGTGGTCCGCTTCCGGCACCGCAGGTGGCGGAGCCATAGGCGGGGGCGGATGTTCCCCGCGCAGGGAACAGAGCGCTCACCACATCCTCCACGAGCTGAGGCCGGAGACTCTGCGTCAGCGGGGCCCAGGTGCGAGTTTATCCGCACCATCTTGTAAGGGCGCCCCACGGATCTCTATCGAGAGTCTCCAGCATCTCACGGGCCCGATCCGGGCCCGCAGGACAGCCCGGAGGGCGGTCTTCGCCGCTCTGTATCCCCGTACAGCCCCGCCTCATGGCTGCCGCATTCGGTGGACGAATGCGGAGCCTGCGATGCCTGGCGTACAGGTGCCGCGCGGCGACACACGCCTCGCGCAGAGACGTCAGCTCACGCGACCACCAATACACCTGACGCCGGGCACTTCCTGGCCGGACGCGGGCATTGCCACGTCACATATCTCGGACATGGCCTCCTGGAACCACCCTGCCTCATCATTGACGTCGGCAGGCCTGTCCGGTGATGACACCCAGGCCTGCACGATCGAGGCTTCCAGGAGGAGCCCGGTCCAGCTGCTTCAGCGCCCAACGCGGACCACTCGGGGCCTGTAGGACTGGCGCGCTCGAGGGCTGGGTGGAGACGTCAAACCGGATGTACCGGTGGTCGGAGTAGGTCTCCACCCTCCATGACACGCCAGTCAATGGCACGCGGCGACAGAGCGGGCTAGCGAACGAAATGTCCACCACCGACTCGCCCTGCATCCGCACACACGTGGGGACAGAACCCCTGATTTAGGACGACCAGGCCTGTCTCCAGAGCCCAGTCTTCCACCATCCTACCCCGCACATCTGTACGATGAGAACCCTGCCAAGTTCTTGGCATTGAAGTCCTGAGGACAAGTACGGGAGGATAGCTTCTGACGACGACTGCTCTCAGCTCTGCAAGAGAGTTGTGAAACTCGGGAGAGATCGGTTCGGGGAGAAGCACCCCACAATGACGAACTCCCGAACCGTGCTGTTACGCACCCTGACCCTCCTGACACCTTCAGGGTCGGGGTACTGGCGGCGGCTGAAGAAATGATGGCCACTGAGCCGTTAAGGTCCGCCACCCAGTCCTCCCTAGGCCAGACAAAATACGGCTCAGCGACCACAGCGATGTTAATCGACCACGCCATGCTCTGGAGCAACAGATCCTGAGCACAGGCGCAGTGGTTGATATTCGCCTGGAGGAAGCTTAATGGGGCCGTTATAGGCATTCCATTTCAGCTTCCTCCACGGGCGCCTCTGCGGGCGTCGGTGTCGCGGCGGCGGCGGCAGCGACAGCGACAGCGGCGGCGGCGGCAGTCGCGACTGCGGCGGTGGCCACAGAGGCGGTGGCGGCGGAGGGCCCTCCCTACCCGCGGCCTTGGCCTTGGCGGGTGGCACGCAGCCCTGCTTCCGGCCCGGTGATCGGCTGGTTGCCGGTCGCCGCACATGCATCACAGTGCGGCGTGGCGCAGCAGGTCGCCGATATGTGTCCGGCTGACAGCAGCGGAAGCAAAGGCCACTGCGGTCAACCTCCGAGGCGCATTTCACCGATACGTGGTGCCCCACGAGACAGCTGTAGCACTCAGAGGTCTGGGCTCCAGCAGCTTAACCTGCGCTGAGACCCAGCCCACCAGAAGCCTTCGGCCCTCCACTATGGTTTTGGCCGCCGTAACAGGGCAGCACACCGTGGCGGCATGCATACCCTGTTGGACCGGGCGCGGCGCCTGACCTGATCTGGTCAGTAGTGCACCCCGGACCTGGCGATGGCGGCCACCAACCTCCTCCGATACCGAGTCGTCCAGAGACCCATGATGCGCAGGTCTGCGCATCTGACGGCCTGGACACTGGCCTCGTCCGTCCAGGGACGCTCTGAGCTTCGCAGCCAGAGCGTCCGCGGTCGCGCCACTGATCCCCGGGATTCCAGCATACGGGCCCCGTCTGGGTGACTTTGAGCCGGAGGCCCCGGTGATCCTGAGCCCCCGAGATCCACCGCCTCTTTCGCCTTTGCGAGCAGATCGCGGTAGGTAACGCCCTTCTTTTCCGCGTCCGGCTGTAGTGTAATCACTACAGCTGCGGTCTTCGGGGCGCGGAGCCTAGCCGCGATCTTGCGCGCCCTGAACTGGCGCTGCTCCTGCTCTTGGCCTTTTGGCTGCCTTCTTCCCCTTATTTTTCCCCGACCACCTGCCAACCGGCTTCAGCCGCGGGAGGTGTAGGGAGCTGAGGGGCGGTGGCGGCGGCGGCAGCTTGCCGCTGGCGCTGGCACATTCGCCGCAGGCACTGGGGCTGGCGCAGCCACCGCCTGTGCTGCTGCTTTGCCCTTTTGCCTTCGCCTTGCCTCTCCTTCCCGTTGCCGGCTTAGCTGGAGCCGGTTCAGCCGGTACCGGTTTTGCCGGAGCCGGCTTTCAGGAGGAGGGGCACGCAGCCCCGCCCGAAGGCTGGCTGGACGGCCCCGGCTTATGATGCGGCAGCTGGTGGCCGCCGCACGAGACCGTTGCCGGCCTCGCCGCCGTCTTGTTTGCCCCTAGGGGGCTGCAGGACGATGCCTCCAGCACGGAGAACCGGTGCTGGAAGGCAGCCAGCTCGCCGGACCAGGTTCAGAACCTGGTTCTCCATCGGCACGGGCTGGCTTGGGCGCTGCGTCTGGGGCGCCGCGCGAGAGGCAGGCTCACGTAGACTGGCCAGGTCTGCGCGGAGCTTCTCGTTCTCCTTCTGGAGAGTCTCCATGGCGGACGTCAGGCGGGCCACATCCGCCCGCAGCCCGCTACCAAGTTGGCCTCCGCAGCCGCCATGATGGAGGCGGAGGCGGGAATGGCCTTTAACTTTGAGGAGGCCTTTTGCTTGTGGGCCACGACCTTGATCGCGGCCTCCACCTCCTTGCGAATCTGGCCTTACGCTCCACCTCGGAGCCGCCAGTCGCATCCGTCTCTTCGCCTGATACCTGAGCCGTATCGCCCGGGTGGCGCCTCCTCGGCATGCTTTGTTGCTTGTTCGGCCCTCTGATTGTCAGAGGGCCCCTCCTTGCCTCTCAGCCCGCCCCGCCTGTTGGTGGGGATTTTCCGGCCGAAGCCTCTTCATCGGCTGACGACCCTGGTCGCCATCCCGCCTGGACCTCTTGCGGAAGAACTTACTGGTCTCCGCGGTCCCAGGCTCCACGCGTCGGGAGCTCTCTGAGCCTCCCACTGCTCGATGCGGCGTCGGACTCTGTCCCCGCATCGTTCCTCCTCTCTCTGTTGCCGTTGTCGGCGGTTTTGTTTTTATTTCCATATTTGTACCCACGAGTATGGGAGTATTAAAGGTCCACCTTGGCAGTGACCCTTACCAAGGTAAGCAGATTTAGAGGATTTATTACTCGCCAGGGGGTCTGCAGGTACCTGGCGAGGAGCGCACTATCGACTGATTTGTTCGTAGAACCCCGTCAGCCATCCATCCCCGCGGTGCGTCGCCGCTTGAGATCGGGGTAACTTTATAGAGGTTTTCTCCGCGGTCCGGGCGGTTAAGCCAAGACCCTCGGTCCCAATCAAAGCCGCGAGACATGATCCACGACACTTCGATACTGGGATTACGAGATCGGCGGTGACAGCAAAGGATGAATCCTTCACTGTCGCCCGGAGGCAGGGTGTGCACACCGAGCCTGCCCTCACCTCTGCTATGCCCTCTGCTGATCAGAGGGTCACGCAGTGGAACGCGCCGTTGGTCCGGGACGGACCCCACCCATGTCGAATATTAGCCGCGGCAGTAACCTTCCCCAGGAGTAAGAATTTCTTCTCATTTCTCGAGGAAGATTACTGCCGCGCCCAGGGTGCACTGGCCCAGTAGCTGCTCTTCCCCCAGACTTATCGAGAGGGACCGCAACTACCAGGCACACGTGGAGGACTTCTGACTTCGCACCCGCGTTGTTACCCCTGAGGATTAAAAATTGGAATTCTATCCGCATTACATTCATTTATATACAATATTAATTACCTTAATAAAATAAACTTAAATTATCCTACAACCCTATTTCCTGCAGTATAGTGTTTGCATCTGCATATATACTGGCTTTCAGATTGGTTGTTGCTGGGTGACAGAAATAAATAGAAATAGGAAGGTGGTACCTAAGAAGTGAACCGTGGTTATTGTGAACTGTGGAAGTTAAGCACTTGCTGTAAATTTCACTCTGCGAGCAACCTGAGGTCATTTCCCGTTGGCAACAATGAAATTGTTAAATCCAATTTGAAGTGCTGGCACCACGTGTTCGGCGGCGAAGGAAAAAATCGTAAGGAAACCTGGCAAGCTTGAGAAAAAAATATTTTTCGAAGAGACGTGAAGTCCGCCAACACGCATTGGGGCAGCGCGGCGGTCATTTCTTCGCCTTAAAACCCTCTCAGAAAGGAGATGTCCCAGCAACTACCTAGGAGTCCGTCTGAGTTCGTACCACTCTCTTACTTATTTCCGCCGCTGTGTGCACTGCTGTTCCAGTCTGAAGGGTATAGAGAGCCAGCATATCCTAGCCTATTATATTCTCGGCTATCAAGACACAGAATAAAATAAACCTTCTGTTAATTAACAATAACATTAATAATATAATGAGGTGAGGTGGCAGCGTAAGATCATCTACATCTATTCTCGATTACGAATTAAAATGCAGATGCGTTGTCACCCGTGAGGACTAAGATGGAATGGCTCATTTCCAGTAAAAATAGGTCTCCGGTTCTGCTACACTCACCATACGAATCACAGCAGCATTAACCTGCTATCTTACGCTGGTAGTCTGTGAGAGCGTGGCCCTTCCCCGGTCAAGCCGACCCATTCGTGCTACAACTATAATATAGATACAGCAAGGCTTTACCACGTAAAACCATCCTTATCATATAAAAACCCCATATATGTCTGGTACTGCGATCGTCAAACCGCCTGCCAAAGGTGACGATTAAGACCAATCCTTTTCCTTAATACGGGAGAGGCCCATGTGCTGCAGTAGAATTTTATAGGCTGACTAGCGATCCGCCCCGGTCATGGGTGATTTCTGGATCTCGACAACAGCGCTACCTACCGGGTCCAATTGTGAATCTAAACCATTCTCGAATCAACTTCATCACATCCGTCCAGCCGTTTAGGAGGAGTTCGGTCACATACACATGGACAGAAAAATTATATATATAAAGATTAAAAGAAGATATAGATCAAACACGTGTTATTGAAGACTAGACTGGAATCAATAAATACACCTCATTTCGTTCCATTACCACTTTAAGTGTAAATGGTCTTCCTCGAACACAATTTAAATAAAGAAGTCATCTAAATACTGAATGCGCAGTGAAAGACAATACAACAACGTCTAGATTAACTTTAGAAGGCTTCGATGCTTGCATTTTTCACAGTTGAACGGCCACGCACACGTTAAAATAAATCTCATAAGTGACTTGGACGTAATAACGTTGGATTTCTGCAACTAGTAAGTCCATATTTATTTTTAAAATCGCGTAATATATTGAAAAAATGTAGAATTTCGTACACCCTCCACTGTTTTAATGATTTTTTGTGCTTTGGCTTCTTAAATAATTATTAGAATTTTTATTAAACTTTAAAACTGACATCCATATCATCTTTAAAGCCTTCTCAATATTTGTTAGGCAATATAAAGATTCATCAAAATAAGTTGGAGCGCTGCGTACGTTTAAGTGACTCCGAAATCAAGCTAAAACCATGTTCAACTTATTATATGAACGCGCACTCACGCACACACATGTTTCTAAAATTATTTGCCAAACAATAACATGGTTTTGAGTGCATATGTGTGCACCCAGTAGACTATTATGGGCTTTTCAATAAAGAGAGAAGAAAGATGTGTGTGTGAGTGTCAGTCAAAAATTGGGCGTGGTTTCGGCGTCACTTAGTGCCTTTTCATACGTGCCGGTTGCCGGTTAGCTGGTGGCGACTGTCCGGTAACACATTCAGCTTTCACACGAGACAATTTTGTATCCAGCAGTGAAGGACCACGTCTCAGTTCCATAGGTCATCACTGGCAACACGCACTGGTTGTACAATCTCGTTTTCAAGTGTTGAGGTATACCTGACGAGAAGATGTGTCGCAATTTCCGGAACGCTGCCCAGCCGAGTTGAATCCGTCGATTGACCTCTCGGTCGAAGTTGGACTTACCTAGTCGGACTATTTGTCCCAGGTAAACATACTCGTCAACAATTTCAAGCTTAGTGCTCCCAACAATTACCAGCATAGGTGTGACATGGAAATTAAACATGATCTTTGTTTTGTCCATGTTTATCTTAAGACCTATCCGTTGGGAGACACTATTGAGGTCATTGAGCATAGTCCTTAGGTCCTTCAGCGATTCTGCCATAAGGACTATATCGTCGGCAAATCGAAGGTGAGTGATGTACTCGCCATTGATGTTAATACTGTATCCTTTCCAGTCCAGTAACTTCAAAACGTCTTCCAATGCAGCGGTGAAGAGTTTCGGGGATATAACGTCACCCTGTCTTACACCTCTCTGTAGTTGGATAGGTTTCGTACTCTGATTCTGTACTCGGATAGCCATCGTAGCCCTACTGTACAAATACTTCAGCACTTCGATATACCGACAGTCAACTTGGCAATGCTAAAGGGACTGTAACACCGCCCAAATTTCGACGGAATCAAAGGGTTTCTCATAGTTCACATACGCAAGGCAAAGTGGCAGATTGTACTCTTTTGTCTTTTTACAGTTTCCACGAGCTTGTCATTCTTATCGTCCACTTCATTGCAGTCTTCTAGGTACTGAAAACGGTTTTGTAACTCGAGCTGAAAGGTTTCGGAACTTTGGACTAGAGCACGAGGGGGGCGGAGCGTTGACTTCATTAGACGAGACCTCTCCAACTTAACGTTTAGGTTCAGTGTGCGTCTAACCATTTGATGATCGCTGCCAGTTTTCACCCTCGCTATCACTGATACATTACTGAACAGTTGTCGTCTGGTCGTCATAATGAAGTCAATCTCATTTTTTGTCGAACCGTCGGGGCTCGACCAGGTCCACTTCCTGTGGGGCCGCTTCTGGAAGAAAGAGTTCATCATAAAGAGTCCCTCTTTCTCCATGAAGTCGGCCGGCTGCTGGCCCCAAGTTTCCGTTACCCTATTCCAAATTTCCCTAACTTCAGCTCACCGTTCTCTCTTGTGCCTAGTTTTGCATTGAAGTCTCCCGTTAATACCGTATAGTGAGTTTTGGAGCAATGCATGTCTTTAGGGATATCCTCGTACATTTCCTCCACCTCCTCATCTGGATGTGCCGAGGTTGGTGCGTAAATCTGTATGACCTTCAACGAATACCATTTGGTGATTTTGAATATAAGTTACGCAACCCTCATTGACACATTCGCAATCTTTACAACGTTGTTAACGAGATACTTGTGGACGATAAATCCGACACCTCCTTGGGACAGATGGTCGTCCTTCCGGTGATAGAACAAGTTGCCGGATTCGAGGATTACCGTGTCCTCCCCCTCTCTTCGGACCTCGGCTAATCCTATAATATGCCAGCGTAACTTGTCTATCTCTTCTTCCAGCTCCAGGATCTTCTCGTCAGTCCTCAGAGTGCGTGCGTTGTATGTTGCCAGTTCGAGTCGTCTTAGGTGGCAACCGAACTTCCACCGGAGATTCTTAGCACCCCCTGCTCCGCCGTTACCATGGTCGCCACCGTAGCCACTATAGCGGGGCCACCAGGGACTGGGGGCCGTCTCTTCGTAATTTTCAACATGGGGGGATATTTGCCATAGTTGCCACGCTTGGCGAGCGGGTTGGCAACCCAGTTTTTTTTTGTATTTTGTTGTTATCAGGAAGATGCAGCTGCCCATCTCCTGCCTGTTTCCCACAGTCGCCTCTTACGACACCCACGGGAAGATATGGGGTAGTAGATATTCTTAACCGCCACTACACGGCTACTTTCTAAAAATACACACCATTAATCATACTTTAGTTACATTGGGCTGATTTTTTATATATATATTATAAACAAAAACCGATTTAAAATGACAAAAATGTTCATTTTAGTTAGGCAACATTTATATTTATTGACATATATTAGTGTAGTTAGAAACCTGAGTTTTAATCTAGAAACCCTACAATGGTTTTCTTTCGTTCTTCGAAACTTGGATATACGAACTTCGAAGTAAATTGTATTCGATGAAATTTTTCCGTGAAATTTTGTTGGAGTTGATTACATTAAGCAACTCGTTACTGTTTCAAGAACTGTTGCGACAGAAATTTTGCGCAAGGATATATTAATTAGCGGCAGGGGGTAGGGGCGGAAAGAGTTCGGAGGAAGCTTTTTAACTTCTTCAATAAAGATTATGACGAAACGAGTGATTTCTTAATCACATTTAAGTTGTACTCGTTTAGAGAAATAGAAAGATAATAATTTTGAAATTCTTATATATTCAGCATAACAGATACGCCTTAAAATTATATTCTAACGGCCTTACTCATAATAGTTGACTAGCGCATAATTACATTAAGTATTAATTATTTATAACTTATAGCAACTTATAGCATTTTTTTTTAATTGCCGTTATTTTAACGAGTATGGCCGTATATGTACAAACATACTTCCATCCTCATCGTTACTAATAAAACTGGTATTTTTAATTTTTTAAAATCATGTATAAAGAATGACATCGCGAGAGAACCTGTACGACTGAGAAACTAAATTTTGAACTCATAATATGACAAACGCCGACAAGCACCATGGCAACACGGCAGGCTGTTCTCAGTTCCAAAACCCTCTCATAAAATAGTGAAGACGTGTTATTTTACTTTTGATATATGTTTTATATCAATGAAAGGAAAGTTCAATAGAAACAAAGGCACGTAGGTATTTCCTTTATTAAATTACTGATTTCTATCAGATAATATGCCTTGATCTTTAACAGAAATATGTGTAAAATTATAGTCCTCAAGACTATTAGGAAGATGTTCATGAAGATTCGAGAAACAATCACTGTTGCTACTACTGGATTCATTTAATCACTAACACGAGACCAAAGAGTAATTACGTCATACCACTACACAAAATGTATAATTGATGTATGTATACAAACATACAAAATGTATAATATACTCTTGATGAATTTTAACAGTGTTGTTAGATTCGCCTTAGTTGTAAAAGGACAAAGAGTATAATATTTAATTTTTATCTCTTTTTAGTATATGTTTCACGCAGTAGAGGTATTTAAGTAAACGTTTTAACTATCGGGTTCGTTTAAAAAAAAGTGAAGTAACAGCCTGCATACGTTCTCTGGGCACAGGCCTCCTCTTATATATGATTGAATTTTGAAACGGAAAAATCTAACAATTTCGGTGGAGTTTTTTAGTAGATAGCAAATTCTGATCCAATGCGGGATGGTAAAGTTTTTTTTTTTTTAATAGGATAAGGGCGACAAACGAGCACACAGTTCACCCGATGGTAAGTGGTTGCTGCGGCCCACAGACATCTACATCTATCCTCGATTACGAATCAAAATGCAGATGCGTTGTCGCCCGTGAGGACTAAGATGGAATGCCTCGTTTCCAGTAAAAAGGGTCTCCGGTTCTCTACACTCACCATACGAAACACAGCAGCGTAAAGCTGCTATTTTACGTTGGTGTTCTGTAAGATCGTGGTCCTTCCCCGGTCGAGCCGACCCATTCGTGCTACAACTATACTACTATTATAGCTGCAGCATAGCTCTACCACGTAAAAAGAGTTCACTGGTCTTTAAAATATTTTTTAGTTTCTCAGAAATGTAAACTTCCTCAAGACTACCACTTTGACTACCACCGTGGTTTGGTCATGTATAAAGAATTAATGAGGAAAGAGTGACAAAGCAAATTTATGTTGCAGAAGTAGGCGAAGTTTTATCGACCAAATTATCGATATATTGAAAATGGGCGAAATTAAGCGCACCCTTAACTGACGAGCGTATATGCGTAAGTATATGGATGTGGAGGAGGCGAGAGAGGTGTGCCAGGATCGTGCCAAATGGAAGTCCGTAGTCTCTGCCTACCTCTGAGTGACAGGCGTGAGTGTTTATGTATGTATGTATGTATGTACTACGACTTAGGTAGGACTTCTAGATGGTGGTTAGACTCTTATTCTGCTTAAGAGTCTATCTGGGTAGGTATCACCTTCTTACTTATTCCTGTATACAAGCAGCAGTGCCTGCACTGCCGTGTTCCGGTCTAATGGGTATAACATCATGGAGAGCATGACATCTTAGTCCTCAGAGGCGGCAACGCTTCTTCTTTAGCCTTCTTTCCTTTAAGTTGGTTGGAGCCACAGCCACTTACCATTAGATGGACTATGACTTATTTTGTCACTACAATTTTATAAAAAAGATGTTCATAAAAAGATTCACATCGGTAATTAAAATTACTATAAACAATTTAAATACTGCCGGCAGGGATCGAACCATACCGCAGTTAGCGTACCTACTATTTTTAGCGTTCGCCCAGCACTTGATCTGTTACTTAATATAAACTTTATATTTCGACGTAAGAGTTAAAATTTCATTGGTCAAACGTCAACATATTTATAATCTATTCATCATCATCATCATCATCATCAAGTACAGCCTTTCATATGTCCACTGCTGAACATAGGCCTCCCCCAAGAAATGCCACAAAGCACGGTCCTGAGCCACCTGCATCCATCGACTTCCTGAATGTCTTAACAGATGGTCACTCCATCTAGTTGGGGGTCGCCCCACACTTCGCCTACCTATTAATCAATTACCGTATAAGAAAATAAGAAGTCTGTTCGAAGAAGAAACTCCTCTTCCTCTCTGTCCCCTCTTTTCTGACAAATCTGTCATGTTAGTTTAGCTGCCGGACATGAGCCTCTACCATTTTGGGAAAGACTTTATTTAGAATAAGATGACAAGCGAGCACATAATCCAATAGATGGTAAATAGATGCTGCAGTCCATTGACACCCACAACTTACTTCTGTCCTCGATTAAGAATCAAAATGTGGATGCGTTGTCACCTTAAGGACTAAAATAGGATGCCTCGACACCAGTAAAATTAAAATGGGTCTCCGGTTCTCTATATTCACTTTAAGAAACTCAGCAGTTACGCTGATGTTTTACGCTGGTGAGAGGGTGATCCTTGACCAGTCGAACTGAGCCATTCGTGCTGCAGCGTGGTTCTACCACGTATAAATTTATAGAAAAAGCGCAAGGTTGGAAAAATAGAGTATATGGGTTTTAGACATGACATAGACATAAACATAGACATAGACATAGACATAGACAGACATATACTTAGACATAGACATAGACATAGACTTAGACATAGACATAGACATAGTCATAGACATAGACATAGTTATAGACATAGACATAGACATAGACATAGACATAGACATGCATTTATTCAGCAACTTACACTCATACAGTTTTAATACACAAAATAATATGATACATTAAAACATCAAAGCTCTATTATTTATTTTCATCTTTGATGTTTTAATGTATCATATTATTTTGTGTATCAAAAAATAAATAATAGAGAACAGACATAAAATAATCCGATTGTATGAGTGATGTGATGCTGAAGA
This sequence comes from Parnassius orleans, assembly GCA_029286625.1. Classification (NCBI taxonomy): domain Eukaryota; kingdom Metazoa; phylum Arthropoda; class Insecta; order Lepidoptera; family Papilionidae; genus Parnassius; species Parnassius orleans. The sequence goes on along the minus strand of JAGSMP010000076.1, from coordinate 1,080,003 downwards.
GAGCACTGACTCAACATAATGCAACTATTTAGAAGACATTCTGGTTGTTACCTCGAGCTTGGTCAAAATACTCAAAATGGTCCAAAAATTTAACTTAATAACAAAAAGTACCAGCCGAATTCACAGAATTAAAAAGAATACAATAATTTCCACCTTATAGTTTCTGAAGTCGCGGTTTTAATTCTTCTATGGACTATATCTTACCTTGTGGATTCGCTATTAGGGAATTTGAATAAAACACAGGTTTTTGTAATCAACTAATCATCTTTATTTTTTAAATATTCTTTGGTAATCAGTCCTTCAGTTTAAGAAATAATTAAACATTTATTAATAGTTTTGAAAATAATAAAATACCATAAGAGTAGAGTTGAGCCGTGGAGCTCAGATGGTTAGCGCTCGCTGTAAATTTCACAGTACGCGAGCAACCTGGGTTCGATCCCCGCCGGCACCAATGAAATTGTTGATTGTAATTTTAAGTGCTGATTTACCACGTGCTTGGCGGTGAAGGAAAACATCGTGAGGAAACCTGCATGTCTGAGAAATAAGAAAAAAAATATTTCGAAGACATATGAAGTTCGCCAACACGCATTGTGGCAGCGCGGCGGACATTTCCTTGCCCTAAAACCCTCTCAGAAATTAGAGGAGGCCTGTGCCCAGTAGCCTTTACAGTGCGGCGTGTATAGGCTGTAACTTTAACTTTAACTTTAAATATCAAAAAAGTCTTTTGTACCCATCTTGCCCCACGGGTGGGGCAAGACAGGGCACCCCCGTGTCAAGAGAGGTACCTAATTATTTATTGGTTTGACAGTGGAGACATATATGTATGACTTCATCGTTGCCATCTTCTACGTCGGCACACGAGCAATGGGCCCACTTACCACGTACCTAACAACTTATCCATCCTTCCACTGATTCCAAATATAGTTCAGCGCAATACAAAACATGCAGGATTCTCGTTTTCTTTTTCTGATGAAGACTATCTTTTCTGCTTATTTTGTTTCTTTTCTTCAATTTTGTCTGTCCGATTTCTCTTTTTTGTACTTGATACATCCTCCAGTATTTTCTTTTCTTAATTCTCTTCTTCCACCCGTTTCTTCTTTTTAATGCTATCTTCTAGACTATTTTGTACGGAGAGGACGTAATAATCGCAGTACTTCCACGTTGTCTTGAGGCACGAGTATTCTTTCGAGCAATTTTCACCTTTCTTTCTAGCGTACTCTGTGTGACTGAACATGCTTTTGCTGCTAGGTAGCAATTTTCATTTTGTCTTCCAATACAGCAGTTATCGTGTTTCGCATCGCTTCTTTTGACCTTTCATTATGGTCTATATTTCTTTAATTGTTTCTGACCATTCTGAAATGAAAAAAAACTTTGATTTTTGATTTCGAAATTTATGAGATTGGGTACGGTCTATTTTTCAACCCCTTCTCGTTTTACTCAAATTATTTAAACACTGTCAGAAACGTTATAAAAAAGTATTAAATAAAATATGTACCTAATAAATAGCTAAATTCTGCCTCAGATATACTCACAGCTGTTTCTGATATTTTATTTAATTACGTTAATATCACGTGTAATAAAATGAGAAAACATTAAAATTATCGTGCATATGACAGATAGTGCTCTAACTTTGTCACTCGACCACTCGTTTCGGTGACTCGCCGTACCCCGGCGGCGGCGATGGCAGCACGTCTAACGCGTATGCTCGATTCTGCAGCCATTACTTTATCTTGGCCCTCGCACCGTCTTGCCCCACCTTCTCCTATCGCCACGCTTTGCATCGCATGCATAGGAGTTTATATTGCTAAATATTTTGCATCTTTGACGATGCTGCTTACGCCGAAGAATTGCCTACGCCGCCATCTCATAATCATCCTTTGATTAAGAAGATAGATTTTTCTGCCATAAATGGACTCTTACGTGTCTGTGACCTCAAACCGAATAAATTAAGGCAACTGAATATTACCACACTACTTAATTATAATCTAAAGATGATTAATTCAATATTAAACGTTATTTACCTTGTAATGTTTTTTCGTTTAAGTTCTTTGTCACCAACCAAGTCACAGTTTTATGTATGTACCAACCATACTAAAAATAATAGGCTATTTTAAAAACACTATGAATCTTCATTAAGATTTTGTAATATCCAACTTAATTGTATCTTTATAGTACTCTACTATAACTCTTGTTTTAGGTAAATAAGGAGAAATATCGCGTGATTTACGGTTCAACTAACAATGGTTATAGTTTTATAGCGTAGGTGACGTAAGTTATGTTAGATATGTTTAAAAGTCCGTGCACAGGTTGTAAAAGTTTTATTAACTTAACTGAAATAGAAACAGATCTAATGACAGGTTTTACGACCTCTCGCAGAGTAAGAATTTTGTATATTTAGATTTATCTTTAATTCACTGGTTTCTAAATAATACGAGATTACTAAGATAATATTAATATATTTTTTATATATAGATAAATTAGTAATTAAGTGTTTCCTTGTTTATCTCGAATGCGTTCCTATTCCATTCATCCGATTACGATGAAACTTTGGCGAGTTGTTGTGTGCACGTCGAAGAATGTTTCACACAAAAAAGAGATATCGCAACACACGCCAGGCACAGCTTGTCAGCCAAATTTGTTATTCAATCTAGCGTGAATGGCTAAACTAATTTGGGTGAAATTTAGCACACATTTAAACCATGTCCTGTTTTAACACATATGACACGTTTTACCACGAAAATAAAACATGATCATGAACCTTGTGTTGGCGCAACGTTGGCGAAGCCACACGCAGATGTTGATAAAAAAAATTAAAATGGCAACCTTTAAAATCAAACTATAAATCGTAAATCATTATCAATTCTGAACATGGTATGTCATGCTGCTGCTGTATTATGACTGCGAAAAGGATGCATCAACTAGACCCGGACCACATAGAATATCAGCGTGAAACAGCTACTGTGTTTCGTATGGTAAGTGTAGAGAAGCGACGTCCCTTTTTAACTCGTAAGGAGGAAATCCATCTTAGTCCTCAGTGATGACAACGCATATGTGGTATGTTGGCTTCAGGTGTCTATACACTGCACTCACCACTTACCATCTGCTGGACTGTAAGCTCGTTAGTTTCTTCAGTTTCATAACAAAAAAATATATTGTATTCGTAACTACACTGTAATTACAGGCTCTCTATACACTTCACACCGGAACACAGCAGTGCAAGTACTACTATTTGGCGAATGGACCTGCAGGCAAATAATAATATGATTTATAATATTTATAATAAAAATTATAATATTAATTAATTAATTAATAATACTATTTATATTTTTTTCCGCCACGTTCTATCCATCAGTTATTGAATACGCGATCTGAATAAGTACGGATATTCCTTTGAAAACTTACCAGAGTTCCGTCGTGCTATGTAAATATCTCACCAGTATACAATAAAATATGCCTTTCATTAGTTACTGTAATTAATTACTAGTAATACCGTTATAACAGCCTGCCTTAGAAGTTATGAAGGCCAGTCCGATGACATAGTCATGGATTATTCCAGCCCGAACGTTAACGCTTAATTTTTTAAATTAAAGGATAATTAAAAATTATTCAACATAGATTACTTATTGAAAGTCATCTAAGCTTTCAATTCGATGTAAGAGAATCCATTACCCCATATCATCCCGTGGGTGTCGTAAGAGGAAACAGGAAATGGGCAACAGCATCTTGCAACATTGTTTGGCTCACTGTTCTTGTTCTTCATAAATTTTTAAATCAATATGTCAATAAAAATAATATTTATTTATCTTCGTGATAATAATTCAAAATAATAAAAAACTGCGAATGCAAACTCGCCTGCCAAGCGTGGCAACTATGGAAAATAAACGGCTGATAGCGCCAACCCTATGAGATCTATGAAGCCTAAGTTTAGCAGTGGACTGATATGCTGTAATAAATGAATGAAATAAAAAGTAAAAATGAAAGCAAATAGGTTATTAAGTTTTAAAAAGGTAACCCCGTCTTGTTCTGTCCATGGCTGCTGTGACATTAAACTTCTAGTTTGATTTGGAAATTTACATTAGTTTAGTTTAATGTATCTGATTTTATTTCGTCTATTTTTTTTATTTGCTCTTTTTATGAAATACAGGGCACTACTTATTGACAGGACGTTTAATGGCCACAACGCTTCACTTCGCCTTAGGGACTTCCTAAGGCGAAGTGAAGTGCCGGCCATAATCACTTGTATCGTCACATTCCACTTAAAGCAGCAAATTAAGCACCAATTAAAAATAAAACTTTGAATAATAAACGTTTGTATTTTATTTAATAGACACTAATAGTAGGTTTTAAAACAACAGTGAATGCAATAACTAATAGAGTTAATTAGAATCGCCGCTGGTGGTTGCCAATTCAAAATCAATAAACACAAAAAATATGGCTATAGATATACGAGATTGCAAACAAAATCTGTATTAACGCATGAATAAATTAACAAATTAACTTTTTGTAATTAGCATTTCAATTAAAATGGTTTAACATTTATAGGAAAACCAGTTATAAGAAATAATAATCAAAGTCGTGAGTGTGTAAACGCAAAATGCGAGAAGAGACGTCATTTTCAAAATTAGTTATATAATCTGATTTCTGTTGTAAAAATTTGCCTTTCATTAATTGCTTTTAAATGATAATATTTTTTAATGATATAATTAAAACATGATAATAGGGGCTGACTGAATGACTAGGAATTCCCTACCAGTTGACCAATTGAAGGAAAAAATTGACTTGGGTGTAGCAATACTGACAAAATTATTTATTTTTGCTAAAATATTCGCGTGGCAAAACTTCGCGAGGAAATCTTTATGTACAAGAAATAAAATGTTGTGAAGTATGGTAACACGCATTGGAACAGGGTGTCGGACTAACTAATTCATAACCCTCAAAAAAAAAAGAGAGGTAGCTTATGCTCAGCACTAAACGTATATTTTTTTAAAGGATAAAGGTGAAAAACGAGCGCACAATCCACCTGATGGTAAATGGTTGCTGCGGCCCATAGACATCTACATCTATCCTCGATTACAAATCAAAATGCTGATGCGTTGTCACCCGTGAGGACTAAGATGGAATGCCTCGTTTCCAGTAAAAAGGGTCTCCGGTTCTCTACACTCACCATACGAAAAACAGCAACGTTAAGCTGCTATTTTACGTTGGTATTCTGTGAGAGCGTGGTCCTTCCCCAGCCGAGCCGACCCATTCGTGCTACAACTGTACTACTAATATAGCTGCAGCATGGCTCTACCAAGTATATAATCTAACCTTACTAAAATATAAACAACAATAAAATAGTATTAATACCGTTTATGCTCTTAATATCTGTTAAGGCAATAAGCTTTATTAAATAACTAATATTTATAGGTCTATTAATTTCATGTTACATGTAACTTTCTATTTTTTGTAATCATTTGACCTTGGACCGTCGACTGTGAGTTTGTATACGGGTCCCGTGCCTAGTTTCCAGGTCATAACAATTTATTTGACAGGCGCCGCCTCCAGCAGTCGCATTTCTCTGGTGCATGTCTTGATTCGGCAGCTGCATTCTGCAACAGAATGGTAAAATCCATAAATTCTTAAAGAAGATAATAGTGATGCTAATAATATTACTAGTACTCTCGTACTAGTAATGTTAATAGCATTTAACGTGGCAGCATGGCTCTACCACGTCTTTTAACGTGGTAGAGCCATGCTGCAGCTATATTAGTAGTATAGTTGTAGCACGAATGGATCGGCTCGACCGGGGAAGGACCACGCTCTCACAGAATACCAGCGTAAAATAGCAGCTTCACACTGCTGTGTTTCGTATGGTGAGTGTAGAGAACCGGAGACCCATTTTACTGGAAAAGAGGCATTCCATCTTAGACCTCACGGGTGACGACGCATCTGCATTTTGATTCTTTATTGAGGATAAATGTAGATGTCTATGGGTCACAGCAACCACTTACCATCAGGTGGACTGTGTGCTCGTTTGTCACCCTATACTATAAAAAAAAACATTCATATTATGCTTAAAAAGCTTTAACCATTTGTGTTTGGTGTTGTACAAATGGCGGTTTGGAACCAATGACTTTCTGAGTTTGCAGTTCGTATCCTTAATGATTAGGCTGCTGTCGCTTACAATACGCACTACGCTTAGTTCTGCATTGTTTAAATGTTGAATAGTTTATTATTTTTACATATGTATAAATATACGAAAAGAAGCAGTGTCAAAGTTGCGAGACATCTGATCAATTCGCATGACAAGCGTGACATTAAGGCAAATTTTTAACATACCATTACCGTTACAGCCTATTAAAGTCCACTGCTGAGCATAGGCCTCCCCCATAGATTGCCTCATACGGGGGATATTTGCCATAGTTGCCACGCTTGACAAGCGGGTTGACTACCGCAGTTTTTTTAATTTTTAGTCGTTATTAGGAAGACACTGCTGCCCACTTCCTGATTTCTTTCCCTCTGTCACCTCCATGGGATAATATGAGGTAGTGGATATTCTTATACCGCCACTACACGGTAAAACTTTATCAACTAATCCGTGAAAATATTAATCTGTAATATGTTAAACAATAATATTTTAACGGATTCGGACGAATACTTAAGAATAAGAATAACATTAAAAGGGGAGTTGGTCGAGCAAGTAGATGAGTTTGTGTATTTGGGATGTAGCAGGGATGGTAGATATGATAAGGATATAGAACGACGAGTGAACGCAGGAAATAGAGTTAATGGGGCTCTACACTCTATTGTGGAAAGTCAGAATGTGTCCAAAAAGGCACGTATGACAATTCACAATGCTGTGTTAGTCTCTACTTTAATGTATGGTAGTGAACGTTGGGCGTGGCAGAAGAAGCACGAGAGTAGAATAAATGCTGTGGAAATGCGTTTATCAAGGAGTATGTTAGGGCTGAATCTGAATGACAGGGTGAGAAATTATTTGATAAGAGAAGAGTGTGGTTTGCAAGATGATGTTGTGAGCACGATTAATAAAGGAATGCTTCGGTGGTTTAGTCATGTAGAAAGAATGAATGAGGAAAGTGTGAGAAAGCAAATTTATGTTGCAGAAGTGAACGGCAGAGTCGGGAAGGGACGCCCTAGGCGTAAGTTTATCGACCAAATTGGCGATATATTTAAAATGGACCAAATTAAGAATACCCTTAACCGACGAGCATGTATACGTAGGTATATGGGTGTCAAATGGAAGTCCGTAGTCTCTGCCTACCCCTCTGGGTGACAGGCGTGAGTATTTATGTTTATGTATTTTATGTATGGCTGCTTCACGAATTGGTCAGTTCGACTAGGGAAGAATCACGTACGCTCTCGCAGAATACGAGAGCAAAATAGAGATAAAAATACTGCTGTGTTTCGTGATGAATAAAGAAAACGCTAAAATTTGCTGGTAATGAGGTATTACTTAAAGATGATAAAGCATCATAGATGATGGCCATCTCATCTACTTACCAAAATGTGGAAGTGAGCATGATTGTCACCCTTACTTCTATTCAAAAATGAAATTAATAAATTAGTATGTATTAGTAACATTTTTAAACAAGTTACATATTATAGTAATTTACATGTTTTATGAACGCACGACCTACTATACTATTTGGATTTGAAAATGGATTTGAATACCAGCTCGAGCCAAAAATAATTGTGCGAGGACTGTTGTTTTCGAGGCTGATAGTTTTGATGGTCTTCTTTCTTATTTAATTATACTGGTTTTATATAACTCTATTCACTGTTTTAACCGTTTTCAAAAAAAGGAGGAGGTACTCAATTCCACTGTATTTTTTTATGTGTGTTCCTCAGAACTTTTTACTTCGTGAATGATTATTTTTTTATTAGAAAGCTAGTGCTTCTCATGTGGTTCCATATAAATTTGATTAAGACCTGTCCAGTAGTTTTAGAGTTGTCCTTAATAATGCGTTTTTATTGACGTCGACTACATTGATGATGTTCTCATTTTATTTATATTGAAATCGGTTGTACAAATTTTTTAATTTTACCTCTTATATATAATATATATCTATATATATATATATATATATATATATATATAGATATATATTATATATAATATATATTATATAATATACACTTCCGGCACAAGATATATATTATCCCCAGTTCAGTTAGCTTACGACAGTATTCGGAAATTGTCATCATGAAATCGGCCAGACGGGCATCATTGTCATTCATCTACTTACTACTTACATTTTTTTTAAAATGAGTGTATAAAAACTGAAATTGAAAATTAATAAAATTTGTACTTACGTAAAATTTGTACGGGGCTATGTTAATAATCAATCATAAATTGATTGATAATGTTACATTTGATTATGTATTATTTTTATATAAAACTTTTAATAAAAAGCAAAAGCCGACTTAAAAAGTGTGGAAATTATTTTAAAAGGTTGGAACGATGTCTTAATGGCGCCTTGGGAGAGGCCTACGTCCAGTATTGGACTGACGCAAGCTGATGATGATGATGATAGTTTCCTAATGACTTTTATATAAAACAAAAACTTCCATATCGTTAATTCTTATTTCTATTTGAAAAATAGATTTTCACATGAGTAGATATAAGCGAAATTTTGTAAACTCTACAGACTGTTAGAAAATAATGTTATTAGAGATAAAGTGCATCGACTTCGTGCATATTAACCGCCTGCCTAGCGTAGTGGATATGGCCAAATACATCAAGAAATGAATACCATTAGCTTGCCTGCGTATGCTTCAAGACGCTAATATACGACAATAATATGTTGAAGATGACGATGATTGGAAATTCACAAAAATAATGAGAATGTCCCTCTTACAGTGCGTGCTGTGTATTCACGAACGCTCCGTGTATGTCAGCGCGTCGTGACAAGCCGTGTCACTGTGCACTCGTAAGCACCCGCGCTTACATTGCAGTCGATGTCTATCAATATTGTTTTGATAAATTATTGTGCACTGTCATTATAATAACTTTACTATCGAAAGTGGTGTAACTGGTAAGTGGTATTTAGTAATGATGAATGAAATTTATTTTTCTTTGTTCCTAATGGCAAGCCAAGTGAAGAATGCACAAAACACAAAAAATCTGCAATTGGTAAGGTGGAAGTATAGAATCTCATCTAAGCGACAACCTTGCTCGGGCTCTAACCATGTGTTACTGACACTTAAAACCAATTTCTTAAATAAGTCTCTGTAAAGGCCCATAATATGATTGAGTAAAGAAAAGTCTCATATGGTAGAGCTATGCTGCAGCACTATATTATGGTTGTAGTACAAATGGGTTGGCTCGACCAGGGTAGGACCACGCTCGCACAAAATACCAGCGTAAAATAGCAATAGCAATGGCTCAATCACCGTCCCCGTACGGTGAGTACATTCTCGCACATGCGACTCCCACTCCATCTCTCCAGCACCGCCGCACTTTGCGGCTGTGTTGGTTGACCCGCGCTTCCGATCCCGGACGGTTGTGCCCCACGCCTCCATCTCCCCGAGGGAGGTCGTCTCCGATTCGGCGGTAAAGCCATCGGGCTAGAGCCGTTCTCAGGTGGTGTTTAGTGGGTAGGCACTTCTTCAAAGTGAGTCCCACATAACCACGCAGCGGGCTGCGTGGTATGCTATGAGCATTCACCACCTCCCTCCCCCGCTTCCGGAGGGTGTACTTGCATTGGGCGCAAAAAAAATGCTGCTGTGTTTCGTATGGTGAGTGTAGAGATCCGGAGACTCTTTTACTGGAAACGAGGCATTCCATCTCAGTCCTCAGGAGTGACAACGCATCTGCATTTTGATTCTTAATCAAGGATAGTTGTAGCTTGTTTGTCACCCCTATTCTATATAAAAAGAGAAATAGAAAATTTTGATACTATGGTATTTCTTATGACGTTTGAATGATAAACCAGTTAACAGTCTACCTGATGAATGGTGAGTGGCTACTGCAGCCCACGGACTTCTTAAATAAATTTCAAGCAAAGAAACCCTTAGATTGGAACTTCGCTCATTTTTACACTATTTTTTGCACCCTTGAGTACTAAAATGAAATATGCCTCATCATCATTCATCCGTCTAAAGTCCTCTGCCGGATGTAGGCTTCCTGTAAACATTCCCTTGTAGGGAGATGCTGCTGTCCATCTTCTGTTTCAGTCTTACTCAATTGCCTCTTACAACACCTACGGTATGATATGGGGTAGTGGATACTCTTACAGACTCAAAATCTTACGGACGGACTAGATTTGGCTCACATCTTGTAATTATATTGACTTTTTGACCTTTTAAACCAGAAAACAACAGTTAGTGCACTGTTACAGTATAGGTGATAGGATGATTCCAATCTAGACTTCAAGGCAATAAGGAGCTCTACCACCATGTAAAGAATAAAACGTCTCGCAGCTTAAACTATGACTTCTATCACCGATCAGGGTACATCAAGTATAATTTATATCCTCGAACATTTTATTGTGGAGGCAATAAGCTGCGATTCAAACTTTGTACTTGCTACTTCGCAAGCAGGTATGATAATCACAGAGCGACCGTATTGGGCGGTTGACGTCGAAATTTATAAAGAACTATAGGTATAATATAATTTGAATTTGCCACTTCTAGTAGTGTCTTAAAATTGTTGAACTCGGTCGATTTAACATTAGTAAAAATACACATAAGAAGACTTTTGACTTTTGGCACGAATGGGTCGGCGCGACCGGGGAAGGACCACGCTCCCACAGAATACTTGCGTAAAATAGCAGCTCAATGCTCGTCGGCTCAATTACATATTAGGGTTTGCAAAGCAATTGCAGAAATGCTTAAGTTGCTCTCACTCTCTTTTCACTAAATTACAATAGAAAGTGATTGGTATCAACGATTTTAAGTAAGGCAGATTACGTTGAATGATATCTCTGGGGGTAATATTCTGGAATCTTTTTTTCCCTCAAGGCTGTTAAATGAATGGATCACGGTATTCAGTCACATAATAGCACAATGTTACCGTTACTTATGACCTCTTTTTTTCAAAAAAATAGACGTATCGCTTCTTAAGACGTATTTCTTCTTCTCTGTGGTTGCTTAACCTTATTACTAAAAGGTCTAAAAGATCTGTTGAAAATTAACAATAAATAAATTAAAATTATTTAAAATTTGCTACATTAAAAATAAATTAAAAAGTGGTAAATATGTAAATTATTAATGTGTTGAGTTTTTCTGTTATATTTACTTTTAATAGTTGTCTTATGATTCTGCAAGTGACCGGTCCTTTTTGATATTGATATTGAATACGTATTTAGGGTTACACTAATCTGTGACTTTTCGCGTCATTGCTGGTGTAGAAAAGAGATGTAGGTAATTTGCTTAAAGACTTACTTATACAACATCACTTTACTGGCACTTTTCGATTGACGTCACGAGGAGAAAATCGTGACTAAGTCGTGTCACAGGGCCACTCGATTGCCGTTCGTGAATACCCAGCCCACACTTACACCATCGATGGATATCTGGAAATTGATTTAGTAAATTATTATAGCCTTAGATTACAATACTGTGTGATATACGACTAAAGCCGCTATAACCTTTTAGAAATAATGCAGTTTTTCCCGCGGTTTTACTTCAGTATTTGAAGGAATACAATTTGAGGTTTTATTTAATCAAATTTAACCGTAGACAGTCCTCTGCTGGACATGCTTGTGTGTGCGAAACGTCATCAATTAAGTAATGAAATTAACTTGAAATATATTTTGTTGCCACTACTGACCATAATATTTTGTTATATTGTTTACCATATATATTGAAACTGACTTATATATTAAATAGAGAAGAAAAAAAAATTATTACAATTTACGTAAAAAAAAATTAATGAATCATAATTTGATTTAATTTTTTTTTTGAAAAAATTATTGAATGAAATCAAATAGAATCGAATAGAAAAAATTCATTCAAATTGAATTGAACTGATTGGGGTGTAAGAAGAAATATGCAATTTTTTCTCCAAATGTCTAACCAAAACTGCTGAACACTGCTGACTGACAGATGAGGCTCAGGTTTGATTGATGGTATAAACTCCATCCAGAAAACGCAGATATAAATTTTACAGACAATTGTTGGACCATTTTATTCTCCTGCACTTTCAGCAGCCCATGAAAGTATACAGCTGGATATGTACCTCTCACATTATAGGAAGGATTTTGCCTTAACCGTCTCGCTTGGCACGCGGGTCGACGATCGCTGTACCGGACGTTTCGCACCTTTGACACTAATGTTCGTCGCCGTTCTGGGTAATTTACGTCTGGCGTAAACTAGATGGTTAATACCACCATCTACCAGAAGCCACATGATATTTGTTGTATTTATAATCGCATCTCACACTCACAGGACGAAATGATCTGTTCGATTCTCTCGAATCGGATTCTCCCACCAAACGGGTGGACTATTACCAGTGAGGCAGTATCACCTGTCACCACATGCGTGGACTATTACCGTTACCGTACAGCTTATTACATACGAGGGATATTTGCCATAGTTGCCACGCTTGGCAGGCGGGTTGGCAACTGCAGTTTTTTTTGTCGTTATTTGGAAGACGCTGCCGATCTCCTGATTTATTTCCCGCTGTCGCCTCTTACGACACCCACGGGATGATATGGGGTAGTGGATATTCTTATACCGCTACTACACGGTAAACTACCAGTGAGGCAGTAGCACCTATCACCTCTGTGCTTACTAAGCTAACTGCCTAACGGTGAGTATGCGCAAAATTAAATGAAACAAATTATTCGTGTAAAAATAAGAATTCGTTACGCGCAAAATTTCCAACTAATGCATTCCAGCTAGCGTAATCTTGTAATGACAAATGTCAGAGATAAACCGATTATTAAGGTTTTCTCTTTTTAATTCAATATATTTTGTAAACCTGCTTTTAAGTGACAACTAAAGTCCATATACACCTGCAACCAGCTTCAAAAGAGTTCTGGAGGAGGTCTCTAGGACATTGCACCGCTTGCGTAGGACAGTAGTCTAATTGCGAATCCGAAATCAAGACATTTTGGATTCAGAGTCTTTACCCTTAACTTAAATTTGGTGCACCGGACAGACGGTATTTAATTTTCAATATGAATATTTTGTAATAGGCAAGAGATTTATGGACGGGGAATTTGTTTATGGTGTGATTGCTATTGAGATAAGGTAATCGATATTTCAGAGTCTGATTACAAAGGTCAAGAGTCGAGGAACGTTTATGAAATATAGAAAGAGATTTATTTAGATCGCGAGAAATTATTTTGAATCAATTTATAATTCAATGTTATTTAAATATATAATATGGAAGATCGTAGTGAATATCATCACTACGAGACAATATTCGAGGTATTAAATTGTTTTTTTTTTAATAAGAGGACAGTGGTAAAAGTATTTCGTCATGAAGCGTTTTAAGCAGTTTTATTATATCCAGCGTTCAATTGATAGCCTCAAGAGTTTTACTTAGTTAACCGCTGGAAGTCTGAACTCCGCTGCGTTTCCAAGAGTGTACCCATACTAACCTCGAAAAGTATGCGGTTTGGTATTTGGAGGGTTGATTTTTGTTACTAAATAAGGGTGACAATCGAGCACATAGTCTACCTGATGGTAAGTGAATGATGTGGCCCATAGACACCTACATCTATCCTAGATTACGAATCAAAATGTAGGTACGTTGTCACCGCCGAGGTTAAGGAAAAGGTGCCTTGTTTTCAGTAATAAATGTTCTTCAGTTCTCTACACTCACTATACGAAACAAAGCTAGTACTTTACGATGGTAGTCTGTAAGAGCGTGTGGTTCTTCCCTGCTCGAGCCGACCTATTCGTGCTGCAACCATATTATAGTTGGAGAGTGGCATAGTTACCGTTACAGTTACAGCCTATTAAATTCCACTGCTGAACATACGCCTCCCCCATAGATTGCCTCGTAGGGGGGATATTTGCCAAAGTTGCCACGCTTGGCAAGCGGGTTGACAACCGCAGTTTTTTATTTGTAGTCGTTATTAGAAAGACGCTGCGGCTGATCTCCTCTTGAAGACTCTCAGATTGTATTCGGACGGAAAGACAGGCACCGGCGAATTATTCCACTCCTTTGCTGTAGGTCGTTTACAGAGCGAATACTACAAACGAACGCACCACGTGTTATTGGTTCGCCCGCTTCCGTTCTGGAAATTACGACCTGAAAAATTAACCCCTTGGTCGTCCGAAAGTTTTGGTCGACAATAGCGAATTAAAGGCGATTGTGGAAGCTGATGATACTCAATATACGGCTGAATTAGCAGCAGCTTTTGACGTTAGCATCAAAACAATATTGGTCCATTGCATCAAATTGGCAAGGTAAAAAAGCTTGACAAATGTATGCCCCACGAACTCTACGATCACCAGCGCGAATTACGCGTCGAGACGTGACTAACTTGCACTGCTCAACAGGCACACAAACGAAGGAATTTTGAACCGCATTGTTATTTTTTTGCGTTTTCCTTCGCTTGACATTTTTCCTTCCGTTTGACAATCGCAAGCGTTCAGCTAGTTGGTTGCATACTGGTTCAGCACCTAAACAATGCCCTAAACGAAAACTAACCCCTAGAAATGTGATGGTCACTGTTTGGTGGTCTATCGCCGGTGTGATTAATTACAGCTTCTTGCCAAACGGGATGAGAATTACTGCAGATGTGTACTGTGAAGAACTGAACAAAATGATGAATAAGCTCACACATCTCCAACCAGCTTTGGTCAATCGCTCGTCCCCGCTGCTCCAACACGACAACGCGCGACCTCATACTGTACAGCAGACGGTCTCCAAGTTACATGAGCTGGGGTTGGAAGCTCTCCGTCATCCGCCGTACTCACCAGACCTTGCGCCTACAGACTTATACTTTTTCCAGAATTTGAATAACTTTTTGGCGGGAAAAAAATTCAATACCCGAGAGGTAGTAACAAAATGCCTTTGAAGAATTTGTCTCCGTCCAGCTGATTTCTTCAAGAAGAGGATCAATAAACTGCCACTGCGTTGGCAAAGATGCATCGATTGCATGGGTGATTACTTTGATTAATAGAAATAAAAAATATAGAAAAAAATACGTTAACTTATTTCATAAAAAACAGCAATTTCATAGGTAAAGACCTTATATTAAATTAGGAATCGCTTGAAAACCTGTTTTATATTAGGAGTTATCCATCAGTTGAATCGGTAATTTTTTTACTTTTGAAACTTATGAATACTTACATAATAATTATTTTTTGCAATAATATTACAAATTAAAAAAAAAGTGTAGTTTCACAGCTTTTTAATAATATTTATCTATTAAAATATTGTCCAACAACCGCCATTATAACGAACCAGTATGTAATAATTCATTTGCGTGATGTCACAGTGAAAATGAACGCTTGTGTATTTTTAATTTATACTGGCCGGTATAATTAAAACCATTTTGGTGTTGGAACCAAACATGCCGCATCTGCCCACAATGGCGACATGTTTTATAATTATATTAAAATGCAAACATCTTGTTGATTTTTAATACTAAACGTTAACTGCCAGTTATACAAGACTGCAGAGCTGGCAACTCATAAATCAAAAGGACATAAAAATTATAAATATTCAGTAGCCAGCCGTTACGAAACACGTGTAAATTTAATTGTCAAAGTTAGAATAGAACTTAGTAGAAACATTCAAGAATAATAGATAGCTTCATCATAGAATTGATATTTGCTATAGTTGCCACACTTGGCAGGAGGTTTGGCAACTGATGTTTTTTGATTATTTAGTGATTTTACTCTTAGGATACCCACATTATTCTAAGGGGTATGGAGTAGTAGATTATTTTACGCCACCATTACACGGCGCATTAAATAAAATAAGAAAAATGAGATATTAAATAAAATAATTTTATTGAATTATATTGATGATGTAATATGAATATGCATCATCATCATCATCATTAGCTCTTCGCAAGTCTACCGCTAAACATAGGTCTCCCCCAAGGAATGCCACAATTTTTTTTAAATAATGAAAAAAAAAACTTCCAACTTTCATAAGTTGCATGGTTACGGTGGAGCTGAAGTGATCGACGTCATGGTTCCATAATTAAATCGGGCTATTCAGCTTTTAACTTAGTCCTCTTCAAAAGTAGTGCCATTATCTATATAAATAAAATGATAAAGGTTTGCAGTTATGCGCGCATCACGAAAAAACTACTGGACAGATTTCAATTAGGTTTTCTAAGTTTTATTTCTTAGACACTTAGCCAAAAAATATTGCGATATCTTCATTTAATATAAAGTTATTAAAGTTTTAAGAAACAAAGATTTTTATACGGGGTTTTTCAAACGGTCAACTGTACGTCGCTTGCTCTCGCGTTACTAATCCAGATAATTTTTATATTTTAGTTACAAACGAAGCAACGAATAACATTGTTTACAAAGAAATGTTGTCTTTTTGATGTTTTTTCCTTCGCACATACGAAAACTTTGTTAATATATCAAGCAACGCGGACGAAGTCGCGGGTATCAGATAGTTTAAAAATATAAACAGGCTTTAACTATCGGTAAAATCTCGCAGCCTAAGTGATATGGTATTTGCCGTCTAGTGACGGCGGACGAGAATCCAATAACCCATATCGTTCCGTGAGGAGAATACAGGAGACGTGCAGTATATTTCTAATAACAACTTAGAATAATAAAACTACGATTGCCAACCCGCCTGCCAAAGGTGGCAACTATGGCAAATATCCTGCCTATGAGGCAACTTATGCAGAGGAGTTTTGATACTCTGTATAGTGGAATAAATATTGTGGAATATTGTATCTCGGTATTGATTTTATGTACCTCGGTATAAATTATATATATTTCATTTTCTAGTAGCAATATGTAAAGTGAAATGAAGGTCCGCCCAGAAATCCGTGTATATTTACGACCCTCTTACCTATTTTTGCCGTTAAAGGACGGTACCCACTAACGTATTGCGGTCTATACGGAATGGAGAGTCAAATATAATTATAGACTGATTTAATTAGATATCCGAGATATTAACGCATCTTAAGCCTTCATTTTTTGTAACTGGTTACAAGTGTGTGTAAAGACTGTTAATTTGTTTATAATTTTAATGTTTTATAAATTCTAGAAACCTATTCATCGGGAATAGATACTGACACGAAATGAAAATAATATCCATTCTACACACATTGAAACTGCTAGTGAGTAAATACGATATTACTCAAGCGAAATGTCCATCATTCTAAGCAATGTTAGTTCTATCGGATGCTGGTATGGACAATGAAATATACTTTCTGGAAATGACATGCTATTCGTATTGTGTATAAGTGTATGGACTTTTTATTACGCTTTGTGTGTGCTTTTATACGAATTTTATTACTCGGTGTAGGCATATCCCATCATTCAAAGTACAGATAGTTTTAATAATAATCAATCGTGTCGTCTTAGAGAGTACTATTGTTTAGTGAAACGCGATTATGAATGATACTAATCCATTATTTCAATAATTTATACAAATAAATAAAATTGAAGTGTCTGTTTGTAATGTCAAAATAACAGCTTTTTACTAAATGCATATGAACGTATATACGGTACTTATACGGTCTGTTTGTTCCGGCTAATCTCCGAAACGGCTGGACCGATTTCGACGGGACTTTCACTGGCAGATAGCTGATGTTATAAGGCTACTTAGGTTATAAGGAGTAACTTAGGCTACTTATATTTTAGAAAAAGAATTAGGGTTCCGCGCAACATAATTAAAACCCTAAATTACACGCGGGCGAAGTCGCGGGGAACAGCTAGTTTAATTATAAAATACAGAAAATTAATTACTAATCAGCATTACTGATTCTCTATTCTTTCCCTTAAAAAATATTTACATTAGAATTTTCTTTACACTTTTACATTAGAATTCTCTTTGCGTTGCAGATGCGTTTTAACATATTTTATAACTTATCAAACGATAATAATAATAGAAAATTGACAACATTGTCCCGAAAACCTGCGGATTCAAAACTAATATGACATCCATTTTAATTTTAAATTATTTAATGAAAAATTACCTTTTCGCTAGCTTACCATTACATTGATTAGAATTGACAGTCGCAATAAGAAATAGCACCTGGCACGATTTAGTATACTCGTATTTGACATATTCTTATAACATCAGAATTACTAACGATTCTCTTAATAGGAACTGGGTACAGTAGACCGTATATCGCAGACAAGTAACTTAAACTAAGAAGGTTACAGGTTCCTTATCTTACTTCTAGATTAAGAAGGAATGACTCACTGCGTATAATTATTCTTAGAATAGTTTATTTTTTAGAATATACATTACCAGGTCGTCATTCCATCTAGTTGGGGACTGCCCTATATTTCGCTTACCAGAGACTAATAGGTACTCGAAGTCCTGTGTCTTAGCAACCTCAGGTAAGACAGGTCGAATGATGACGATGATGATAATGATGAGTATTTATTGTAGTAAAACATTACTCAAACGCTGGGAATTTCATCTGTATCCTGGAGATGATTTATCGACAAACCGCACGTGGACAAATATCTTTATTCTACTCCTATTAGCTTCACATACCTTTAAACCGGTACGTGACAGTGCATACGCTGCCAAAGGCATATATAGTATATTAGTGGTATGGTATCTAACCAAATAGACAGAAAAACTTCTAGGCGGAAAATAAATCTTACTAGATAGCAATAGAAAAGCAAATTTTTAAAGTTTTTCTCACTTGTCGGGTCTGACAAAAAACCACTCATTTTTATCGATTCTGACAAGTTTTGTATAGTTTGTCAGACCGAACCACCCGACCAAAATCCAAATGGGGCCTTGCTCGAGCATGAACTTGTATGGCGTTATTCACACTTGTCGGTCCTGTTTTTCTCTCCCGATACTCTATATTCCATCGTCAGCCCTCATCATAATTGTAGGGAACTTACATTCCTTCTTTTTTCATTCTATTTTTCGTTCGGGATTGGATGCACCAAAATTTTATTTTAGCAAACTCCTGGAAATTACATTAATATTTTCAGCTTTACATTGAAAATTCCATCCTCTATAAACACTATCCGCATCGGATCCGATTAAAAATTCGATCGGTTGGATTCGAAAATACGATAAATTAAAAAAAAAACCGTTACAGGCCAAGATGTTAAGATATATTTAAGGAAACGGCACTACTCGTAGCATTCGTGGTAAAATATAAAATTAGTGGTAAAATCTATAACCTTACTCTATAACTATACCTTAACTTCCGACGTTTTACCCATAAAGTTGCATTGTATTTCTGACGTAGGTATAAGCCCCGCAAATTGGTAATGCACTAAAACCTTGTCACTTGTTCACGTGACGTCAACCGCAATTAAAAACACAGTGAACAAAAAAAAAATTTATAGAATAAGGGTGGACAAACGAGTACACAGTCCACCTGATGGTAAGTGGGTGCTGTGGCCTATAGAAATCTACATTTATACTCAATTAAGAATCAAAATGCAGATGCGTTGTCACCCCTGAGGACTGAGATGGAATGCCTCGTTTCCAGTAAAAAGGGTATCCGGTTCTATAGAGAATAGACTCACCATACGAAACACAGCAGCATTAAGCTGCTATTTTACGCCGGTACGAGTATTCTGTGAGACCCCGGACGAGCCCACCCATTCATGCTGCAACCACAATACAGCTGCAGCATGGCTCTACCACGTAAAAAGTTTTAAACTCATATTATTGATGTAAAAGTAACTGTGTCTGTCGCTTTCACGTTTAAACCGCTGAACCGGTTTTCATCTTTTTTTGGTTGTAGGTACTAAGTGGTAGGACTCTTTTTCTGTCTAGAAGTCCACCTGAGTTGGTACTACCCTTTATATATTTTTGCCGTCAAATTGCAGTGAGTGTACTGCTGTGTTCGGTCTGATGGGTATCTAAGTCATAAGAGGTGACAACGCATTTGTAGCCTATTTCATTTGAAGTTGGCTGCAGCTGTCCATGGACTGCAGTAACCACTCACCGTCAGGTGGACTATAAGTCCGTTTGTCACTTTAGTTTTATAAAAAATACTTAGCAGCGGGGAGAAGCACTATTCTTCGTCATTTATAACGCAACCCACACAACATTAGAACAATCTGCGTTTAAATGCAATGTGGGTATTTTCTTGAGAAAAGAGAGTAGGCTGCTTTTAACACCCATTCAAAATTACATCTCCAATCTCCACTTACAATAACTCGGATACCATTAGTCAATCTCTAGTTTATATTTTTTAAGGGTGTAATGAGAGAAACAAATCACAATCGTTATTATGATCATTATCATCATCTTCATCAGCCCATAAATGCCGATTAAGGTTAAGGCCTTCTTACAATCTTAAATCGTCAACCCACCCGCCAAACCGTCAGGCTTGGCGGGTGGGTTGACGATTGCAGTATCAAGTGTCTTACACCTTGACTTGTCGTCCTGCGTCTGGTGCAAACGCGATATACTGCTATCTATCGAAAGCCATGAGGTCTTTCTGGCATTCCCCATAGGAACCTCTTACGATACCCAGGGGCGAAATGGGGTAATAGATTCTTTTAAGCCGCCATGATATGGTAAATCACAATACCAATAAATTTAAATTTAGGATTCTTTTACAAAAATATTATGTAAAATAAGTTTTCATTTCCAGTTTCGACACATCCGTACACAATGCGGCGTAAATATACCTAACCAATAGTAGCCGTTTCCTCGATTCGATGTTTCGATGCTGCAGTACAAACATCGATATTGAGTATGATGTGATAAATTTCAAGATGAATACTTAACAAACTATCGTGTTGGCTAAAGTAATGTAATCACTAAAATAAATATCCGTTCGATCGAACATCGAGTTATTCTTTTATTTGTAATTTCATTTGTGGACTTCCGTGAATCTTTTGTACAAACTTTTTATGTTTGACAAGATCGACGTTTCAATCTATAAATAAACACGAGTAAGTGGATGTGTGTGGAAGTACTGGATTGGTTTTATGTGTACTTAATTTAATATTCTTCACGTATCAAATGTTTTTAGTCTGCTATATTATCAAATCCTTTGTTATTTTCACCACGTGTATACTTAGGAACCCAAATTAGAAAATCAGCTCAGGAACTAAAGGACTAAATAAACTTCCTTAGCAATGAAAATTTTATCGCCTTTCTTTTGTGCCTTGAAATAAGCAATAAAGGTACTCGTGGGAATGAATTTTAGGGTATAGTGGAAAATAGTGAAAATAAATGCGAGATTTTACATTGAAACATATGAAATGAAGGAAAAGGGCGGAGGCAAGACGGCGGTTTTGGTTCAATCTCTGTTGGTTAAGGTGTGCTCGAGATAAAACATATTTATTAAAATGATATAAAGTAGTGTTTTTGTGAGAAAAACGCTTTTATTTTGAAAATACCCCACATACATATTATATTAAGCAAAGGACAGTTATCGTACTCTTTACGTCTTACTCCAGTACACACGCAAGTACAAACTTCATAAGCCAACAATTTTTTTTTTATAGGATAGGGTGACAAACGAGCACACAGCCCACCTGATGGTAAGTGGTTGCTATGACCCATAGACATCTATATCTATCTTCAATAAAGAATCAAAATGCAGATGCGTTGTCACCCGTGAGGACTAAGATGGAATGCCTCTTTTTCCAGTAAAAAGGGTCTCCGGTTCTCTACACTCACCATACGAAACACAGCAGTGTTAAGCTGCTATTTTACGCTGGTATTCTGTGAGAGCGTGGTCCTTCCCGGTCGAGCCGACCCATTCGTGCTACAACTATACTACTAATATAGCTGCAGCATGGCTCTACCACGTAAAAAAAATTACACAATGTGTTTCTTTATACATATTTTATTATTTTATTGTAAGTATATGTAAATTTGACCACGTAGTGGCGGTCCCACTTCCATCATAGGCGGAATATTAGCCTATCAAAAGTCCACTGCTGACAAAGGCCTCCCTCTAAGATTGCCTCATTTTGCATAGTTGTCACGGTTGGCAACGGCAGTTTTTATTTTTAGTTATTAGGAATACGCTGCTAACCATCAAGAGGATTATTTATGTTGAATGTGAATGCAAACAAAATTTGAGCCACAATAGATTACCATAGACTAGTCAATGTCCGATATACTCATTGCATCCGGGATTCATGGCCCGTAGCGTTTTTGTAACAACAATTTGTGGCCCACGAACGTTCGGCGATAGTTCCCTTCGGTAATTGTGTATTGTTAGTCTAGTTTATGGGCCGCTTTATGTTGATTGTGACGGCTGATAGCATCTCCACGGCAGTTAACAGATTAGATAATAATAAAATTGTGTGCATCGGCGCCTATTCCGAGAGCCACAGGGCGTGTCATTAAATTGCTTTAGACAAAAGAGATATTATGGACGTCTGTAACGTCACGCACTATAAAACTATATGGCCTAATAATATAGATAAATTTAAAAGGTCGTGACGTCTGGCCCTTTATATTTGCATTACAAGTTAATGCCAGTGCTTCCGCAATAATGTAAAGTGCTACCGGACTAATGTAAAGTTTAAATTTCTAATGTTCTTGTTCCTAACAAGATAATAACAGCGTTTCTATGGCTTATGAACAATAAAAGTAGTACTTGCATTTTTATATAAGGGTGACTAACGAGCACACACCTTTTTACTTGATTAAGGATCAAAATGCAGATGCTTTGTCACCCCTAGGGACTAAGATGCAATTTCTTCTTTAATAATCTCTGGACATTGTAACCTGTGGATACACGCAGTCTATTCATAAAAAGGTTACACAGTAGGCTTTGTTATACAACAAGCATTGTTTAGCAACAGAAATACGAAAGCTGATCGTACATACCAAGACGAACTCTTACGCGTAGTAAACCTACCACCTAGTATAGGTTATAAATATAAAATAATTATTATAAATAATTTATCACTGATATTATCGTCATCGCCATCATCATCATCATCTTCATCAGTATGAACAACGCGCCCGAACTGAAAAACGGAACGGTAACAAAACGCCGGATATGTCTGGGCGGTCCAGTGCGCGCATTGTCATACAAAAGCTTGTTCTTTTTTACGTGGTGACCAGCAGATATTTTATTAACGGACAAAATAACTTCGGCCTTGTTAAAATCATGTTAAATTAAATGGTTCATTGTTGTGATTAGTGTCCTGATTGTTACAAACTCCTCAATTTAACGGACTGACGGAGGTATCATAATGATGCTCGTGACAGCAACCAGACCGTTTTTCTGGTAATATGACATTAAAGTTAAAAGTAAAGTCACAGCTTATATACGTCCCACTGCTGGGCACAGGTCTCCTCTCACTTCTGAGAGGGTTTTAAGGCAAGGAAGTGTCCGCCGCGCTGCCCCAATGCGTGTTGGCGGACTTCACATGTCTTTGAAATATTTGTTTTTCTGAGACATGCAGATTTCCTCACGATGTTTTCCTTCACCCCAAGCACGTAGTAAATCAGCAATTACAATTACAACTAACAATTTCACTGGTGCCGGCGTGGATCGAACCCGGGTTGCTCGCGTACTATGAAATTTACAGCAGGTGCTAAGCCCCTGGGCCACGACTCTGATGACTTTAGTCCCTTGTATTCAAGTTTTGAATAATTCGTGACGAGAAGATGTGTCTTAATCTCCCGAACGCTTAGCGATGTTTAGTTTCAAGTAATCGCGAACTGATGATTTGGCTCGGTACACTAACCGTTGTCTCTTGTAATTTTTATGTAAGATCGAATGCAATGTCTGACGAACTTCAGCAGTAATATTTCTAATTTTTTTAGTTGAATACCAATGTCTTAAGACCTTTTAAATTAATAACACCCTACATGACGCGAACAAAACCTATTGTCTCCGTTAATGCTATTATCAAAATTATTATTTACCTGTTTCTACCGCTCCTCAACCACTTATTACCCGAGACCCGGTTCGGCCCTTTCCGTTTGGATTTGTTTCGCAATTCTTAATTGACTTTTATTGTGTACATCCCTTTATTACATTTCGCATTACTTCCTTTTCATTACTTCTAAGTTATCAAACGACTCTTTGGAATCATTAATAATTTATCCAGCCCTTTGATGTCTATTCATTGGATTCTATTCACTTTAAACATTATTTCCATTTGATAGTCGCTTTATCTGTTTTTGTTTCTAAGGCGAGGTATAAGAAATGGGTCATGCATTAAAACCATCCATAAATTTTATAAACAATAGCACAAAAATGAGAAATTATAAACCTTGTAAGATATAGGTAAAAAGAATATCAACAATACATCATAACCTTACAAAGTAACCTTTTATAAGTGTAGCCTCGTGACGTATGACGTCAATTTGTCATTGCATCGTATATAATTTAATTATCACTTTCTTTAACTTTGAATTTATTTTAGGTGCAATTTTTATTTTACATACATAACACATAACACAAACACTCACGCATGTCACCCAGAGGGGTAGGCAGAGACTATGGACTTCCATTTGGCACGATCCTGACACACCTCTCTCGCCTCCTCCACATCCATATACCTACGCATACATGCTCGTCGGTTAAGGGTACTCTTAATGTGGCCCATTTTCAATATATCGCCAATTTGGTCGATAAATTTTCGCCTAGGGCGTCCCTTCCCGACTCTGCCTTTCACCTCTGCCACATAAATTTGCTTTGTCACTCTTTTCTCATTCTTTCTACATGACCAAACTACCGAAGCATTCCTTTCTTAATCCTGGTCACAACATCATCTTGCAAACCACACTCTTCTCTTATCACACAATTTCTCACTCTGTCATTCAGATTCAGCCCTAAGGATTAGGTGGATGAAGCCTACGGACGCGAGCGACTCATCCCCCCGCGAGCGATTTTTATTTTAATGTTATAATAATAAATCCTATCCTAGCAAAAACACAAAAATTAATTGTTTACCTCTTTTAATGAGAGTAAAATTTCCATGAAACTACTTTTCATCTAGTGAGCGTCATAAAAAGTGATGATAAATTCCAGAAAAAAAATCCCCAAACCATGCTAGCTAGCGTGATTATCATATTCAGACCAGTGTGTAACTTTGTCATGCATGTTTTTTTCAAGTTAAACGTTAAAACGATGTTTGTATATTGTACTATACACATCGATATACAAACACAAACATTCACTGATGATGAAGTCCTCCCGGTCGATTTCGTCCTAACGTTCGAATGCTGCCCGAAGCAATCAACTGCACAGGAGACTCAATTTAGTCTCCCCATGTTCAATGGAACGTTTACGCGATTAGATTAAAGGGTAGGTAAGCTGTAATGTCAGAGACACAGTCACAATCACTACACAACCGGTCCCGAAAAGCAACTAATTGTGTTTTCGTTCTAATGTTGGCTCCGAGCAGAATACCAACCGCAGTGACTCCTTGATCACTAAGCCTCAGGACGTTTGTCAAATTATATTGCCGTTTCCTAAGAATCAACGTCCATACCCAGACTCGTCTTCCATTTCCCGTTCTCAATAGTAGTAATGCTATTGCTATATGATAAAATATTAAAATTCTTCATAATACAGCGTAGAGATAGACAGATAGAAGTGATCGAAAACCAAAAATATGAGTAATTTCAAAATTATTTAAGTGAATATTTTGAAAAGGAAAAACATCTCAATAAAACAAGATTTTAAACATTTTGAAATAGTTAAACTACGCCTTAATCGAAAAAGTAACACCAAACCACATAATTTATAACGTCAAAATGCAATATTTTAACGATTAGTATAATGAATGATTCCATTTACATTACAACTTGAACAGAAACCAAGTTATATTTGCAGACGAAAAAGAAACATCACGCCCGATTACAAAATCAAGTACAAGCTAAGACAGGGTTTTAAATTTCCATAACTGATTTGAAACAGAAGCAAAATGACGTTGTATTTTCGTTTTAGAGTTCAACAAACTTTCATAACTACAATTTAGAATTCTCGGCGCGTGGGCCGAAGCCGAAATAATAGGCCCTGAGCACACGTCCCTTGCGTCGACTACAATGATCTATAAATATTGAAAAAAAAAAACGAGATAATCTATTGGTATCGCTTGATATTCTAACTATGTGGTCACTTTGTATGCTTTCGCTGAACCGCTTGGTGGACGGTTTGGAGTGATGACGCGAATATCTGTTTATGAAATACGTAATGTTTAATGTATACCAAACAGAGTGCATAATTTGAACGCATAATATGAAAGTAGATGCCATCGAAGACTGACTGCACAACCCATTTGGATACGTTCGCACCTTAAATGAATACGATGGGCTTAATTAGTTTTGACACTTCCTTTATACGGAACAAGCGATTAAGTATTTCGATGTAAATTAACGACGTACCTTGTTAATATTAGCATTGACATGTTAAGAGTAATAAATGGATGTCTATTGTAACAAAATGTATAAAACCACGCTTTTTTATTCAAGAAGTAATTTCAAATGCTGTGGCCGTAGATATCAACATGTATGCTTGATTAAAAATCCAAATACAGAAGAATTACCCCCGAGGAAGATAGAATGCCTCGTCACCAATAAAAAGGGTCTCCGGTTACTGTTACTCATCCTACGCAAAAAATTATTAAAAGCAGTTTGTACAACAAAGTCCCAGCAAATATACAAGGTCTCTTCTATTACCAAGTTCAAATATTTTATTAAACAAAAACTGTATATAAAGGGGTAAATATAATATAAATGAATACATGGTTGATAATAACCCCTAGGAATGAGGTGGTGACTTCCAAGCTGTTTTTAAAATAAATTTTGTAAATAATTTGTACAACCTTTCATATTGTATAATTTACTTTAAAAAAAAGTCCCACTGGGTTTCTTGCTGGTTTTTCCCAGGACCGAGGTTTTTCTGAACCAGTGGTCAAGTAAAAGATGAATTTCAATAAGAATTACATGTAATCTATATTGAATAAAAATTATTCTATTCTATATTAAATATGTGAAAATTTATAAGCGAAGATCCGCGTGAACCGCGACATAACTTTTTTTTTTAATTTCATTACAGAACTTCTGTCACAGGACAGGAATATAGTGCGGTGGCAAACACAGGTGCACTCTCTATTCCCTCACTCTCATAGTCCGATGGGATAGTCTCTGCGTGATAAACTTAGAAATGAGGATATCCGCAGTAGAACTAGAGTGACCGACATAGCCCAACGGATTAGTAAGCTGAAGTGGCAGTGGACCGGCCATATAGCTCGAAGAACCGACGACCGATGGGGAAAAAAGGTTCTCGAGTAGCAACCTCGTACCGGTAGGCGAAGTGTAGGGCGACCCCCCACTAGATGGAGTGACGACCTGGTAAGACATGCAGGAAGTCGATGGAGGCAGGTGGCTCAGGACCGTGATTTGTGGCATTCCTTGGAGGAGGCCTATGTACAGTAGTTGACTTGTGAAGGGCTGTAATGAAGATGATGATAGAAGAATTAAAACCCTACTTCAGTAACTATAAACTACTTGAGATAATAATACTTACTTATATATCTTATAGGCATTTTCCTGACACTGTTACATAATTAATTAATTAACAAATCATTTGAATAATATTAAATCATTTATATGTTGTTAAAATTCGATAAGTGTTGTTGTATATGTTACTTAAACTTATTGGTTAATATTTGCACACCACTAAGGTAGAATATGTAGAACGAATTATACTCAAACACCATTGTACAACCATATTCTTGCAAATAAAGATTATTATTATTATTATAAGGTGGAAATTATTGTATTCTTTTTAATTCTGTGAATTCGGCTTGTACTTTTTGTTATAGATTTTTTGGATTTTCAGTGGACTAAGGAATATCACAAGCTCGAGGTAACAACTAGAATGTCGACAATAAAGTCATAAACAATAAAGACATAGACAATGTGACAATAATAAATAATAATGTGTTTAAATAATAAATGCGTCGGTAAACAAGATACATACAACATATTGCTGAGAGTTCCCAGTGAGTAATCAGAGGATACTCGTGTTGGGAATGCCCAACTACTTCCCTTAAGGATGACAGTAAGATTACAAAAAGTCTATTATAAACCTAATTCACCTTGTACCTAATTGTTCACTAATGAACAATGAAGTATTAAAAGTGATCGTGGAAGCAGATCTTTTTTTTTTATATGATAGGGTGACAAACGGCACACAGTCCACCTGATGGTAAGTGGTTGCTGTGACCCATAGACATCTACATCTATCATTGATTACGAATAAAATGCAGATGCGTTGTCACCCGTGAGGACTAAGATGGAATGCCTCTTTTCCAGTAAAAAGGGTCTCCGGTTCTCTACACTCACCATACGAATCACAGCAGTGTTAAGCTGCTATTTTACGCTGGTATTCTGCGAGAGCGTGGTCCTTCCCCGGTCGAGCCGACCCATTCGTGCTACAACTATACTACTAATATAGATGCAGCATGGCTCTACCACGTAAAAAATCTTCCGCAAACCTATCGCAAACCACGTCAGAGTTAGCGGCAGGCTTTCGTGTAAAACAATTTTAATTCACTTGAAACAAATCGGAAAGGTGAAAAAGCTCGAAAAATTATGTAGTTGCATTAAAACCTTCATCCCCATTTTTCTACAAATTTTTATGGGACCAACCCTGATATAACCTGTTTAATAACAAAGAATAAAAATCGGTTCTAAATGACGAAAATATTGCGTAACATACTTACAGCCTGTTAAAGTCCACTACTGAATATAGGCCTCTTCTTAAACTATCTCATAAGGGGGATATTTATCATAATTGCCACGCTTGGCAGGTGGGTTGGCAACCGCAGTTTTTTTATTTTCTAGTAGTTATTAGGACGACACTGCTGCCCATCACCTGGTTCGTTTCCCTCAGTCGCCTCTTACGACACCCACGGGACGAGTAGTTAGTTATTGTTACACACAGCCATTACACGGTGATTGCGTAACACACACACAAGAAAAGAATATACAGTCAAACTGAGAAGCTATTTCATTTTTTGAAGTCAGCTGAAAAGAACATTAATTTCGAGGCAATATTTTAATGAACAAGTTTGCTATAGAATTGTAAAAAAAACTTTAATGCAAATTAATTTTTTGTGGACGTCAGTTGGTCTTATGTCAATATGTATATCGTGACATTTCTCGAAAGAGAGGTAAAGGGTATAATTGATATATAGGTAGTGGTGTTAGTGGTGGCATTTTTTTGTATATCAATGTGTGGCAATGACGCTTGACGAAGGGACGTGTGCTGTTCAAATTATATTAAGATATAAACTACTTAATTTTTACAACTTTATAAAATAGATAACGTAAATTAAAGTTATGAACTCGCGAGCAAAGCGGGTTTGATCCCCGCATATTTCTGTGTTGATTTCCTACGTGTTCGGCAATGAATTAAATCATTTTGACGGAATATGTATGTATATGAAATTAAATAAATGAATTAATGTCCACAAACACACATTCCTACAGCACGGCGGACTGTTCCGTGCTCTTGAAAATTTATACGTGCTGTGCCCAGCTGTGAGACGGACTACCAAAAATAGTGTGAATAGTGACGCTGTTAAAAAAAATCGCATTCCATATAACAGATTTCATTTCTTTTATTGTTAATAAAACCCTAAAACATTTTCTTTTACTCACTTTTTAAGACATTTGAACAAAATCGCCAGCTCAACTCGTTGTCAAGAAAACTTTTCTAATCTATAAACCAAAGTCTAAACAAAAGCTTTTAGAATTCAATAAATATAATTCTAAAGAATCAACAGAAACTCTAGTGAAATGTGAACGATAATGCGTTAAGTAAGGAACGATCAAATGAAAGTGGATTTGAATCTTAGAACTTAAAATATAAATAATAAAATTGCTAAATCACGCTATTCAGTTTTAGGCATGTAAACTGTAGAGGGGTTATAAAAACAAAGCACATTCTCACATATCTCACGACAGGCCTCCCATACAAAGTTGGGGCCATAGAATTTGTTTGTTTATAAGCGCCTTTTCACAGACTAAGTCGGCACGTTTTACAACAACACACTTATTCAAAACTTGACTGTGACAATACAAGCCTTGCGTTCGTTCAATCTATCAAACAAGGTACTTACAGATATAACATACATAAATGGTTGCAAATAATAGATTACTTTTATGCGTCATGGTAATTTATATTCTTTAAATTTATAAATTTAACATAATAAAATTCGAATTGAATAAACTTTCCAATATTGCAGAAAACTATAAAATACGTCAGCTATAACGTTGATAAGATTAAAGGTAGGTTCAGATGAAGTGTCAGAAACAAGAAGATAGGGATGTGTAATTACCGGAGACGCCTTTTCCTGGAAACCAGGCATTCCATCATAGCCCTCAGGGGTGACAACGCATCTGCCTTTTGATTCTTAATCGGGGGAGGATAAGGATGTCTATGGGCCACAGCATCCACTTACCATCAGGTGGACTGTGTGCTCGTTTGTCATCCTTATTCTTTTATTAAAAAAATGTGTGCACAATAAGGAGATAAGAGAATCAATTTTCCGAAAGGGCCATGCCTCAATCAATTATAATTTAAAATGTACACAAAAGTTAGGAAAGATACAGCCTACGCCTTCTCTTACTACCGAGAGAGTTATGGATTAGTCCTACGCGTTGCTTCACTACGGATTTTCGAACTTCACATATCCTTGAAATATTTTTTAATACTCAGACAGAGGATTTAGTCACGATAAGCCAACACTTAAAATTGCAATTAACAATTTCATTATCGCTATATTTTACGCAAACGTATCAGTAAGCAGAAGTAGCAATCGGCGGGCCTTATTGCTCGAAGAACCGACAACCGATGGGGGGAAACGGTTCTCGAGTGGCAGCAACGTACCGGCAAGCGCGGCCCTCTCTAGACAAAGTGACTACCTGGTAAGAGATAAGAGGGAGTCGATGGATGCAGGTAGCTGAGGAACGTATTTTGTGGCATTCCTACGTTCAGCAGTGGACTTGTGATGGGTTGTAATGATGACGATGATGATATTTAACGCACACGCTCAAATGAGTAAACGCAAACTTCATCAACCTAGCTTATGTATGACACCAAAGATTCGTACTAATAAAAGTATCGCACTTGAAGGAGCACAACTACACAAGCTGACATGTAAAAATTAGCTCATTTAACAATTTTAAGTCTTATCCCTTAACTATATTGTTGAAAATTAATTATAACAAATTAATTTTAAAATTACAAAGCTGTTTAATTAGTGTTTGGTTCGGTGATCATTAATTAGAATACTACCTTATGATGTATCTTATGTAAGTAACTTTTTTTTTGAGAATAAACTCTGTAAGCCTATTACTGAGATCAAACTCACTGGGTGGCTCACGTAAGAAATTAACAGCACAAAACGTGGTTCATTAATAGTCTTGGGTTTAAAGAAGAGCATTTGTCACGAAGAAGTTTCCACCTAGTCCAAGTCGCGGCGTCGGTTTTCGCGAAATTTTAAATTCGCTGTCAAAATCCATACTTTACATTTTAGTTCGCATATTGTCTCCTTTTTTAGAACAGACTCTTGTTTACACCAGAGGCAATGATTTATAAAATATATTTTTTAATAAGACGGATGCTAACTCTTCTCAAACCACAGTGTTTGATAAGTTTATAATGCGAGTTAACAATAATATGTATGGTTATTCCGGAGTCGGAGTGTCGTGATTGCTAAGATAATTTTATGGAATGGCCAGGCGCCACCGCGACAGCCGACTTCTACCAAATTCTTTCTGCTTCCACGCTGACTGACACGAATAATAATTTCATAATTGGCTCCCAATGGTTGGCTCACGTCTCTAAACGCAGACGTGGAATCGGATTATTATAAAATCTGTTCTGCTAACGACAATAAATAATAAATTGTACGCAGACAATTTTTATTAATTTTTAATTTTTTGTTATTTTTAAAATATTAGCAAAATTATTTATCTATTTAATAATTGCAATACATGTGATATAGTGACTATATAAACATTACACAACACAAACATATACATGTACCTTTTCTGGTATAGCAATATGGAAAAGGAGACAGACATCTAAAGCGTTTTATCTTCTTAGTACTCATTGACGGTTTAATAAGCTTTAATAAGAAGTAATTTTTTTACAAATTTAATAAATTTTCTAAACTTATTTTCTCTTTTTTTATATTTGACTAGCAGCTGGTACCCGTCGCGTTGCTGTCGAGAAGAAATAATTGTGGAAATATAGTTTTGAATTTGGAAGAGTTATATTATTTAATTAACTACATAACTAACTACTTATGTTATAATAAAAGTGCTATGTAAAGTTTTGCCGCAATCTGACGAACGGTATGGCAGCGCATAAAATACGAACAAACAAACAAATTTTTATACAGGGTTATTTTTCAAAGAGTATTTTATTTAAAGAATCGGGTGACAATCGAGCACACAGTCCAACTGATGGTAAGTGAATGCTGTGGCCCATAGACATCTACATTTATCCTCAATTGAGAATTAAAATGCAGATGCGTTGTCATCCGTGAAGGCTAAGATAGAATGCCTCGTTTCCAGTAAAAAGGATCTCCGGTTCTCTACATTCACCATACGAAACACAGCAGCATTAAGCTGCTATTTTACGCTGGTATTCTGTGAGATGGTCCTACCCCGGTTGAGCCGACCCATTCGGTGCTACTACTATAATATCTCTCTACCACTTAAAAAAGCCAAAGTAGCCAAATTTTATATTTAACTTAAAATATGTATATATAATATATATATATATATATATATATATATATATATATATATATATATATATATAATGATATACCGTTATTGAAGTTTTTGAAAATTCAAGTATCCTACAAGGCTCCTACTATAATTTTAAATTATCCCAAATTGAATGTGAAACATGGAGAACAAGTACGCGTACGCGCGCTTTTCTGTGTGCGATTCAATTCACAACGTTTTTGCTGACCGAGCGACCCTTACAAATGTGTGCGTGCGTAGTAAAATAGCAGATTATCATGCATTTTGAATTTAAAAGATAAAAAGGATAGAATGTTTGAGATATTTTTTAATTAACTTTTCTTCACCATTAGCCTATATTACTTATTCTGAACCTTCTCTGTATATTGTAAACGAATTATTATTGGGTATACTATTTACTATATACTATACCCTGTATATTAGATTTTATTGATCTTTTCTTGATTGATAAGGAATTATTTTGTTTCTTTTTCCGTTTTTCACTATCTAATAAAAAAATGTCCTCCCGATTAAAAAGCAGGGGGTTTCGTATGGTGAGTGTAGAGAACTGAAGATCCTTTTTAGTTCTCAAGGGTGACAACGCATCAGCATTTTCTTCTTAATCGATGATAGATGTAGAAGTCTGAAAGGCCATGGCATCCACTTACATATGGTGGACGTTATGTATTCGTTTGACATTCTTAAAAGATAGTTTTGAAATTACAGTCTATATACGTCCCACTGCTGGGCACAGGCCTCCTCTTATTTCTGAGGTTTAGGCCAAGTAAATGTCCGCCGCGCTGCCCCAATGCATGTTGGCAAACTTCACATGTCTTCGAAATATATTTTTTTTTCTTATTTCTTAGACTTGCAGGTTTTCTTGCGATGTTTTCCTTCACCGCCGAGCACGTGGGTGGAATTCTTATTCTATAAAAAATATGGTTGTTCATAGTGTACGAGGCACACATTAATCCCGAATATCCTCCGCACCTGTACACACAAAGTACAATTTTGAAACTATTTGCTATTACAGCTAATTAAATAGTATTGGATTACAATGGAACTAAATAAATATTTACAAGAGTGACTCACAACTATCTAACAGCCGAAAAATCAATTCTAAAATAGGTCTCGTTTAATACAGGGTAATGGGGGTCAATGTTTCAGCAAATCGTGACCTAAACCGTTGGAACAAGCAACAAGGCTGACAACTGGAAGTAGTAGGGGACAATCCTATTATATTTCTGCAATTCTGTACTGTTTTTTGACCTATAAGCATTAGGCGGATTTTACTAATTTTTTATAATGGGTTGCTTGTTAGTTAAATCTAGCTTATTCTGATTTATATATTAAGTTAATTTCATTATAGTAGGAGAGAGTAGAATAGAGTCAAATATTTTTATCCAGTACTAGCTGGTACCCGGCGCATTGTTGCCGCAGAAGAAATATTTGTGAAAATATCGTTTTAAATTTGGAAGGGTTATATTGTTAAATTAGGAATGATAAAGCATTCATTGAAATTGAATTATGAATATGACTTTCAAATAAATTTGTCGGAACGATACGCGCACCACCTACTGTAAGTTAATTGTACTATGCCTAGAACCTTAGCGCAAGTGCAAGCAATAAGTAGACTAAAGTTTTAGTGCAATCTGATGAACGGTACCGCAGAGCATAAAATACAAACTAACAAACATTAATTTTGATATATTAGAAGATAAGAAGATAGAATACAAGTAATTCTTATTGAAAGTATTTCTTTTACTCCTGCTTTAAAAACATCTCTGTCCGGGGAAGAACAAGCAAAAACCCCAGCGGGACGAGAAAAATTATACAATAAAAACACATGCTTTATAAACTTGTTATTAGAAAGATACTGCTGCTATGTTTTAATTTCCCTCTGTTGCCTCTTACGATACTTACAAATGATAAAGTATTGGATTCTCTTAGGCCGCCACTTCACGACTAAAGGATTTTTTAAATTTATTAAATCTTTCTCACTCAATTAATCTCAATCAATTTCACTCACAATCATTTTCTTATCTTAAGAGTAATTTTCACTATCGCTCCTCATCATTTGATAGTATTCTGCGTCTTATTCTAACTACAAGATTTGTATTCCTGCTCACTCCACTGGGTTCTATTCTAATTCCTTCTCTGTTCAGGCTACAATTCTTTGGAACTCCTTGCCCGATGACATCAGGAAAGCACCCAATGAGTACGTAAACGAATAGAGTAAGAAAGAAAGAGTTCGCCACCAACTATCCTCAAAATATTGTTAAACATTTTAAACACGCAGTTTTCCAAATTAAAGAAATTAATTTAAATGAAACTAGTTTTACGGATTTTATTGCGTATATTAACTTATTTTATATTCCCGACGTTTCGAGTACTTTACAGCACCCATGGTCACGGGCGGGACTGAGGTGTATGACGTCACAATGTCATAGTTAACCACGGCTACCTCCAGATTAAAAATTATTAATTTTTTGTTCCGATCTACGCAGTATGAACTTACAGTTTCTTGAAGTCTTCCAGTTGTATGCTTGGGTTGTTTGTTATTTATTAATTATGGGATTCCAAGCAGATGGTAGCACCAACCATACTCTCCTTTGAAATTAGGATGTTTTTGATTTCAGTAGCCTCGCGAATCATCCTTGGAAGAAATCGGTGTTCTTTAGCGAGGATTTGTGGTCTATCAAATCTAATGTAGTAACGGGGCGATCCTGTACGTGTTCACAGACTGCAGACTTCGGAGCGTCGATTCTTCACATCAGCTATGTGTTCTTTAACGCGGTTTTATGGATCTTTTAGTTTGTCCTATATAAGAGACCACATTCACAATCAAGCTTGTACACTCCTGCATCTTGCAGAGGGACATTACACTTGACTGATGGTAAAACTGACTAATCTTCTTCGGCGGTTTGAAGTATGTTTTAATGGAAGCACGCTTCAAGATGTAGCCAATCTTGTCAGTGTTGGAGCTCGGCGGCTAGGTGTTTACTGTCGCAGATCCCTCGTGCTGTCTGAAACAAAGATTTACCCATTGTTAAAATAAGTTAATATACGCGATAATATTCGTAAAACTAGTTTTATTTAAATGTGTAGTGTTCGCGTAAATATAAGAAATCATTTTATAAAGAAATTAAGTTTATTATAGTATTAAGCTGATTTAAAGTGGACAAACGGGTTAAGTCTACATGATGGTAAATGAAAACTGATGTCCCTAAACACCTGCAACCAATCTCAATACTGAAAGAATGAGTTCGCCACCAACTACCCTCAAAATATTGTTAAAAATTTTAGACACGCAGTTTTCCAAATTAAATAAATTAATCTTATTATAGTATTAAACTGATTTAAAGTAGACAAACGGGTTAAGCCTACATGATGGTAAATGAAAACTGATATCCACAGACACCTGCAACCAACTTCAATACTTTGCACAGAGAAGGCCACAGATGTTTTGACATCTCTGAGGATTAAGCTAAAATGTCTCAAAACCTGTAACCCTCTCTTGAATTTCAAGCTGAAACGCAGTAGGTTGCATCTTTAGGTCAGGAACAGTTTACGACTGAAGTTGAAAAATTTGTAATTTCGCAGTTCGTACCTTTACGGTTAAAATCATTAGACTACTGATGTTTTTATTTGATTGTTGATTAAATTACAGAATAATTGATTCTTTGAATGTGACTTTAGTTAATACTGTTATAATGTGTCTCGGCAAATGATAACTTTAATAATAGTTGTCGTTTGCCGAGAGAAGGCCAAGTCTAGAACGCCCTTAGATATTTATATAAGTAATGTTTACCGTCCACGCAAGTATCAAGCTATTTTAACATGTTTTATATTAGTTTTGCAATATATGTATTATGATTTATGTTGTATGTATTTAAAAATTCCTGATCAACGTGTGTTGTTTAATTTTTTTTATTTTAAATCCGTAATATTATTAAATTAAAAATTACAACGTTCAAATGACGGAAAACACATGAGTTTGTTAACAACTCAATTTAAATTTCGATTGTGTTCTTGATTTAAATATTGTAATTTGGAAATGTTTAAGCGATTAGTCACAATTGTTTTGAATTCAATAGTAATATCAATGAAAACAACGTAGAATTAAAGAACAAAAGGTGACACAATTGGTTTGCTTTAGACAATCCAATTAGGATTATTTTATTTTTTGACTGTAAAAATATGAAAAATACTCAATAATCGTCACGTCGGATAAGCGGAATGGTACCAAACGCTCGTTGTCTGTTTATTTATTCCTGATCTTTTTTGAAGAAAAGGGCAAACGAACATGAGGTTCATCTGATAGTTAGTGACTAACGTCGGCCAAAAACGACTGCAACAACAGGGGAATTGCAAATGCATTGCCGGTCCTTTTAAAAAGGGGTAGGCTCTTTTCTTGAAGGTCCCTAAGTCTTCTCGGTCCGAAAAAATTAACAGTGGTAGTCGGTTGTGCCAATCTTGTGATACACCTGTCTCACCTCATACATCTTATTCGTCTATGACAATACTCACGGGCTAATATGGGTGACAGATTATCTTACGAACACCCCACACTACAAAGGAATCATGTAAATATGTTTGCCTATGTACATATACTCTATAGAAAGTTATATAAAAATAATAACTAAATGTTCTTACAAAAACAAGCAAATATTTACCTATAATTTACACTAATTAAGTACCAGTAAAGCTCTGCCTTCAGTAACTTCAAGCGTAGTAGGTGGAGGTTCGGTTGCCATCTAAGACGACTCGACCTGGCAACACACAACGCACGCACCCTGTGGGCTGACGAGAAGATCCTGGAGCTAGAAGAAGAGATAGACAAGTTGCGCTGGAATATTATAGCATTATCCGAGGTCCGAAGAGAGGGGGAGGACACGGTGATCCTCGTATCCGGCAACTTCTTCTATCACCTAGAGGGTGACCATCTGTCCCGAGGAGGTGTCGGATTTATCGTCCACAACATAGACTTAGAATATACTAGCGTATAGACCACCTGACAGCCCGAAAACGCGTGACCAATTTTGATTTGTCATTGTGTGCGTTAGCTAGTGATGTATATTTTACTTAAAGGACTATCGAAAATGATTGTTAAGGAAGCTGTAAAAGATTATAAAAAATTGTTTAGTGCATGAAGTTGAATAACTTCAAAATTAACTGAATTTTATCATGATAGTTCTAAAATAATTAAAAATATTCATATAACATGTTCCTGGGAATAAGCTGAACCTACCTGCCTTTTGTTGGATTTTAATTCAAATGTATAAAACCCCAGGGACGAAAAAATTATACAATAAAACACACGCTTTATAAACTTCTTATTAGAAAGATACTGCTGCTATGTTTTAATTTCCTCTGTTGCCTCTTACGATACTCACAAATGATAAAGTATTGGATTCTCTTAGGCCGCCACTTCACGACTAAAGGATTTTTTAAATTTATTAAATCTTTCTCACTCAATCAATCTCAATCAATTTCACTCATAATCATTTTCTTATCTTAAGAGTAATTTTCACTATCGCTCCTCATCATTTGATAGTATTCTGTGTCTTATTCTAACTACAAGATTTGTATTCCTGCTCACTCCACTGGGTTCTATTCTAATTCCTTCTCTGTTAAGGCTACCATTCTTTGGAACTACTTGCCCGATGACATAAGGAAAGCACCCAATGAGTACGTAAACGAATAGAGTAAGAAAGAAAGAGTTCGCCACCAACTATCCTCAAAATATTGTTAAACATTTTAAACACGCAGTTTTCCAAATTAAAGAAATTAATTTAAATAAAACTAGTTTTACGGATTTTATCGCGTATATTAACTTATTTTATATTCCCGACGTTTCGAGTACTTTACAGCACCCATGGTCACGGGGGGGGGACTGAGGTGTATGACGTCACAATGTCATAGTTAACCACGGCTACCTCCAGATTAAAAATTACTAATTTTTTGTTCCGATCTACGCAGTATGAACTTACAGTTTCTTGAAGTCTTCCAGTTGTATGCTTGGGTTGTTTGTTATTTATTAATTATGGGATTCCAAGCAGATGATAGCACCCAGCCATCCTCTCTTTTGAAATTAGGATGTTTTTTGATTTCAATAGCCTCGCGAATCATCCTTGGAAGAAATCGGTGTTCTTTAGCGAGGATTTGTGGTCTATCAAATCTAATGTAGTAACGGGGGCGATCCTGTACGTGTTCACAGACTGCAGACTTCCCGGAGCGTCGATTCTTCACATCAGCTATGTGTTCTTTAACGCGGGTTTTTATGGATCTTTTAGTTTGTCCTATATAAGAGAGACCACATTCACAATCAAGCTTGTACACTCCTGCATCTTGCAGAGGGACATTACACTTGACTGATGGTAAAAACTGACTAATCTTCTTCGGCGGTTTGAAGTATGTTTTAATGGAAGCACGCTTCAAGATGTAGCCAATCTTGTCAGTGTTGGAGCTCGGCGGCTAGGTGTTTACTGTCGCAGATCCCTCGTGCTGTCTGAAACAAAGATTTACCCATTGTTAAAATAAGTTAATATACGCGATAATATTCGTAAAACTAGTTTTATTTAAATGTGTAGTGTTCGCGTAAATATAAGAAATCATTTTATAAAGAAATTAAGTTTATTATAGTATTAAGCTGATTTAAAGTGGACAAACGGGTTAAGTCTACATGATGGTAAATGAAAACTGATGTCCCTAGACACCTGCAACCAACCTCAATACT
This sequence comes from Parnassius orleans, assembly GCA_029286625.1. NCBI lineage: Eukaryota > Metazoa > Arthropoda > Insecta > Lepidoptera > Papilionidae > Parnassius > Parnassius orleans. The sequence continues at coordinate 1,040,461 of JAGSMP010000076.1, read as the reverse complement.
GAAAGAATGAGTTCGCCACCAACTACCCTCAAAATATTGTTAAAAATTTTAGACACGCAGTTTTCCAAATTAAATAAATTAACCTTATTATAGTATTAAACTGATTTAAATTAGACAAACGGGTTAAGTCTACATGATGGTAAATGAAAACTGATATCCACAGACACCTGCAACCAACTTCAATACTTTGCACAGAGAAGGCCACAGATGTTTTGACATCTCTGAGGATTAAGCTAAAATGTCTCAAAACCTGTAACCCTCTCTTGACTTTCAAGCTGAAACGCAGTAGGGTTGCATCTTTAGGTCAGGAACAGTTTACGACTGAACTACTACTGATGTTTTTATTTGATTGTTGATTAAATTACAGAATAATTGATTCTTTGAATGTGACTTTAGTTAATACTGTTATAATGTGTCTCTGCAAATGATAACTTTAATAATAGTTGTCGTTTGCCGAGAGAAGGCCAAGTCTAGAACGCCCTTAGATATTTATATAAGTAATGTTTACCGTCCACACAAGTATCAAGCTATTTTAACGTGTTTTATATTAGTTTTGCAATATATGTATTATGATTTATGTTGTATGTATTTAAAATTCATGATCAACGTGTGTTGTTTAATTTTTTTATTTTAAATCCGTAATATTATTAAATTAAAAATTACAACGTTCAAATGACGGAAAACACATGAGTTTGTTAACAACTCAATTTAAATTTCGATTGTGTTCTTGATTTAAATATTGTAATTTGGAAATGTTTAAGCGATTAGTCACAATTGTTTTGAATTCAATAGTAATATCAATGAAAACAACGTAGAATTAAAGAACAAAAGGTGACACAATTGGTTTGCTTTAGACAATCCAATTAGGATTATTTTATTTTTTGATAAGCGGAATGGTACCAAACGTTGTCTGTTTATTTATTCCTGATCTTTTTTGAAGAAAAGGGCAAACGAACATGAGGTTCATCTGATAGTTAGTGACAAACGTCGGCCAAAAACGACTGCAACAACAGGGGAATTGCAGATGCATTGCCGGTCCTTTTAAAAAGGGGTAGCTTTTTTTCTTGAAGGTCCCTAAGTCTTATCGGTCCGAAAAAATTAACAGTAGTAGCCGGTTGTGCCAATCTTGTGATACACCTGTCTTATTCGTCTATGACAATACTCACGGGCTAATATGGGTGACAGATTATCTTACGAACACCCCACACTACAAAGGAATCATGTAAATATGTTTGCTTATGTACATATACTCTATAGAAAGTTATATATTTTTATAGGAGAGGGGCAAACGAGCATGCGGCTCACCTGATGGTAGTGACTACCGCCGCCCATGAACAACTGCAACACCAAGGAACCAGAGTAATTGCAGATGCGTTGCCGGCCTTTTAAAAGGAGTAGGCTCTTTTCTTGAAGGTCCCTAAGTCTTATCGGTCCGAAAAATTAACAGTGGTAGCCGGTTGTGCCAATCTTGTGATACACCTGTCTTATTCGTCTATGACAATACTCACGGGCTAATATGGGTGATAGATTATCTTACGAACACCCCACACTACAAAGGAATCATGTAAATATGTTTGCTTATGTACATATACTCTATAGAAAGTTATATATTTTTATAGGAGAGGGGCAAACGAGCATGCGGCTCACCTGATGGTAGTGACTACCGCCGCCCATGAACAACTGCAACACCAAGGAACCAGAGTAATTGCAGATGCGTTGCCGGCCTTTTAAAAGGAGTAGGCTCTTTTCTTGAAGGTCCCTAAGTCGTATCGGTCCGAAAAATCGCTGGTGGTAAACTATTCCACAAGGAAGTTGTGCGAGGAAGAAAACATCTACTAAATCGCACAGTGGTGGACCGCCTATCATCCAGATGGTGTGGATGGTATCGGGAGTTCTGCCGCGATGTGCGTTCGTGAAATGTGGCGGCTGGGATTAATCCGAACAATTCCTCAGAGCACTCCCCGTGGTAAATGCGAAGAAAATGCAAAGAGATGCAACATCTCTTCGCAGCGCCAATGAATCGAGCCGATCGGAAAGGACTCGGTCGTCGACGATTCGAGCCGCTCTGCGCTGGATGCGGTCAAGTGGAAGGAGCTGGCACTGGGGCCCCAGCCAGAGATGGGAACAGTATTCCATGTGAGGCCGAACCTGCGCCTTGTAAAGTTGCAGGCGTTGTGCCGGCATGAAATACTGTCCCGCTCTGCTGAGCACGCTAAGCTTTTAGAGGCCAATTTGGCCTTCTCTTCCAAGTGACCGCGAAACTGCACGTCACTCGATATGTCGACGCCGAGGATTCCGATACTGGCTGAGGCAACAAGGGAGTGCCTGAAACTGAGGAGATACGACAAAGGGGTTCTTTTAGCGGTAAACGCGCAAACTTGTGTCTTCTGAGGATTAAACTGACTAGATTTAGTCGCCCCAATCCGAGACTTTGTTCAGCAAAGACTCGACTTCAGACACAAGTTTGTTCCGGTACTCGGCGACGTTTTCCCGAGAAATATTCGCACGGCCGGCGTTTAGAGCATCACCAGTACTATCATCCGCATAGCAATGAATGCTACCGGTTTGCAACATATCATTGATATGCAGAAGAAACAGCGTTGGTGATAGCACGCAGCCTTGTGGAACACCAGCGTTAATAGGCTTGTAGTCGCAGCATGCACCGTCTACAACGACATTGATGTCTGATCTGCAAGAAAGCTGGTGATCCAATTGCACAATTTATAAAAATAATAACTAAATGCTCTTACAAAACAAGCAAATATTTACCTATAATTTACACTAATTACACCAGTAAAGCTCTGCCTTCAGTAACTTCAAGCGTAGTAGGTGGAGGTTCGGTTGCCATCTAAGACGACTCGACCTGGCAACACACAACGCACGCACCCTGTGGACTGACGAGAAGATCCTGGAGCTAGAAGAAGAGATAGACAAGTTGCGCTGGAATATTATAGCATTATCCAAGGTCCGAAGAGAGGGGGAGGACACGGTGATCCTCGTATCCGGCAACTTGTTCTATCACCTGGAGGGTGACCATCTGTCCCAAGGAGGTGTCGGATTTATCGTCCACAAGTCTCTCGTTAACAACATTGTAAAGATTGGGAGTGTGTCGACGAGGGTTGCGTACCTTATACTCAGAATCACCAAACGGTATTCGCTGAAGGTCATACAGGTTTACGCACCAACCTCGGTACATCTCGATGAGGAGGTGGAGGAAATGTATGAAGATACATTTAGGGCCATGCATTCCTCCAAAACTCATTATACGGTGTTAATGGGAGACACAAGAAAGAACGGTGAGCTGAAGGTAGGGAAATTTGGAATAGGGCAACGGACTCCAAGGGGCCAGCAGCTGGTCGACTTCATGGAGAAAGAGCAACTCTTTATGATGAACTCTTTCTTCCAGAAGCGGCCCCACAGGAAGTGGACCTGGTCGATCCCCGACGGTTCGACAAAAAATGAGATTGACTTCATTATGACGACTAGACGGCTGCAAACGACGACTTCTGTACGGGCTGCCAGGCTGTTTCTAATTTGTTTTGTGTGGTTAATTGTGTAATATACATGATTGTAAGCTGTTATTTTAAAAAAAGTCCCGCTGGGTTTCTTGCTGGTTCTTCCCAGGACAGAGGTTTTTTCGAACCAGTGGTAATTAGACAAAGAGTGACTTTCAATAAGTATTATTTATAATCTATATTGAATAAAAAGTTTCTGTTTCTGTTTCTGTTTCTGTTTCTGTATTCTCTCACCACAACACGGCAAAGTAAAACAATTTCACCTATGAACGCAAATATATATTAGGTCCTTACATATAAATTGGCGTTCTATACAGGAGGAATATAAAGTCAATTTTTTGTAAAATATATTGAATTAATCAAAGTGCACCGTTGTTATCTATGCACTTTTGCCATCTCATTTACTAAAAAAACCATGGGGCGAGAATCAATAAACTCTTTGAAGGCGGTTTGGACTGCCGCATCGGAGTTGAATTTTTTCCTTGTAAGAAGTTGTCCAAATTCCGGAAAAGTGGTAATCTGTTGGAGCAAGGTCCGGGGAGTACGGTGGATGTCGCAGACATTCCAATTGTAGCTCATCTAACTTAGTGGTTGTTTGTTGTGCAGTGTGTGGTCTTGCGTTGTCGTGAAGCAGCAGTAGCCTAGAGCGATTGACCAATCTCGGTTGTTTAGCAGCTAGTTCTTCCTTCATGGTTTGTAGTTGCTGACAATAGATATCTGCCGTAATCGTTTGGCCAGATTTTAGAAAGCTGTAGTGAACGACACCGGCGCTAGTCGTACAGTATCCACTTTTCATCACAAGTAATGATTCGATTTAAAATCCTTCATTATTGTGTCGGTTGAGCAAAGTAACACAGCAGTCGACGCGTGTTTGCAAGTTCGATTCACTCAATTCATGAGGTACCCATCGTTCAAGTTTTTACTTTCCCGATTTGCTTCAAGTAAGTTCAAAGTTCACAATAGCCTTTAATTCTTCATTTTCCACTTTGATCTCCGGCCGTCCACGGGGGTTGGTTCTGGAGGTCGAAATTTCCAGAACGAAAACGTTGAAACCAAAACGTACCGTGCTTTCTTTTGCGACACCAGCGCCGTACACATCATTAATCCTTCGAGCTGTTTCTGCAGCACTGGTACCACAGTAGAACTCATACTCGTAAATATACCGATATTTCATGTTTTCCATTGTGCGGTAATAAGCGACGTTAAAGAAAAATAATGAGGAAAAACAAATGAAGGACTGTTTTCAAAACTCAAATGTACCAGCTAAATGAATTTATAAATTTGAATTTGGAATTCTTAAACAAAGAGGAGATATTTCAGATCAAAGTGGTCAGTACGACAAAACGCTAATTTCATATGTAAGGACCTAATATTATAATACATAACATAATATATTTATAATATTAAAGTGAGAAATGAGCTGATAGACTACGATAGTCCATGGAAACCTGCAACTAATTTTAAATAAAGTACTAAACTGGAATTCCTCCCAAACTGTGTGTTTTGTATTAGTTCCTTAATCTTTAAACCGATACATTGTGGTCAGCGGCAAAAAGAGTACTTGTCCTATTTCCATAATAACTTCATTATCGACTTCCTGCGTTTCTTACATCTTACGTCACTCCGTTTGCGGAACGGCCCTAAAATTAAGATACAATCTACTCCCATTTGCGTATGCGGACTATGAGAAAGCCTTTGATTCCGTCGTAATTTGGGCGGTGCTACATTCCCTTCAGCGGTGCCAAGTTGAATGTCGGTATATCGAAGTGTTGAAGTGTTTGTACAGTGGGGCTAAGATGGCTTCTCGTCAGGTAAACCTCAAAACCTGTAAACGAAATTTTACAACCAGTGCGTGTTGCCAGTGATGACTTATGGATCAGACGTGGTCCTTCTGCTGGCCTGGGGACACTCAAGGTCGCTCAGCGAGCTATGGAGAGAGCTATGCTGGAGGTTTTGCGTGATAAAGTTAGAAGGGATATCACAGTAGAACCAGAGTGACTGACATAGCGGATAAATAAGTAAAGCCATATGGCTCGAAGAACCGACAACCGATGGGAGAAAGGTTCTCAGTGGCATCTTGTAAGTAGACGAAGTGTAGGGCGACCCCCCACTAAATGGATTGACGACGTAATAAGACATGCAGGAAGTCGATGGATGCAGGTGGCTCAGGACCGTGCTTTGTGGCATTCCTTGGGGGAGGCCTATGTTCAGCAGTGGACTTGTGAAGGGCTGTAATGACCATGATGATGATGATGATAATGATTATATTGCATTCATAGAGTTAAGTATTTTACAACCAATCTGTCAATACATTTTAGCGGCATTTTGTTCATTAATTCCGCAAAATTTTTATTAGAATATTTTGTTCGTCTTATGGTATCCACAAAAATCATAAGAAAAAACTTTTGCAGCCAGATACAATTGCAGTTATTGTAGTCGATTCTCACTTAGAGGAGGTCAATGTACATCAGAAACATTTTGCGGGCTCATGATGATACGATAAAAATTAAAACGTTATATGAATAAAAATATTCTAAGAACGTCAAATATGAATGCATTCATACATTGCCGCGTTTCATTGTCGGGTTGGCAACCTCAGTTTTTTTAATTATTTTCTAATTTTATTAGGAAGATGCTGCTGTCTATCTCCTGTTTCATTACAATATGTCGCCTCCTACTACAGCTACGGGAAGGTATGGGATGGTGTATTCTCTCACCACAACACGGCAAAGTAAAACAATTTCACCTATGAACGCAAATATATATTAGGTCCTTACATATGAAATTGGCGTTCTATACGGGAGGAATATAAAGTAAATTTTTTTTGTAAAATATATTTAATTAATCAAAGTATGCACCGTTGCTATCTATGCACTTTTGCCATCTCATAGGTAGTTCATTGATCCCTTTACTAAAAAACCATGGGGGCGAGAATCAATAAACTCTTTGAAGGCGGTTTGGACTGCCGCATCGGAGTTGAATAATTTTTTTCCTTGTAAGTTGTCCAAATTCCGGAAAAATGGTAATCTGTTGGAGCAAGGTCCGGGGAGTACGGTGGATGTCGCAGACATTCCAATTGTAGCTCATCTAACTTAGTGGTTGTTTGTTGTGCAGTGTGGACTTGCGTTGTCGTGAAGCAGCAGTAGCCTAGAGCGATTGACCAACCTCGGTTGTTTAGCAGCTAGTTCTTCCTTCATGGTTTGTAGTTGCTGACAATAGATATCTGCCGTAATCGTTTGGCCAAATTTTGAAAGCTGTACTGAACGACACCGGCGCTAGTCCACCAAATACTCACAAGTAACTTTTCTAAGTAAATTTTCGTTTAGAGCAGGATTTGGCTGGGTCTCCAGGGTTCAGCCATTGCGACGAGCGCTTCCGATTATCGTACAGTATCCACTTTTCATCACAAGTAATGATTCGATTTAAAATCCTTCATTATTGTGTCGGGTGAGCAAAGTAACACAGCAGTCGACGCGTGTTTGCAAGTTCGATTCACTCAATTCATGAGGTACCCATCGTTCAAGTTTTTTACTTTCCCGATTTGCTTCAAGTGGATTAATATAGTTTTATCACTTACCCCGAGCCTGCAGCTATCTCTGAAGTGCTTTGTGATGGATCCGCTTCCTCAATAGCCTTTAATTCTTCATTTTCCACTTTGGTCTCCGGCCATCCACGGGGTTGGTTCTGAAGGTCGAAATTTCCAGAACGCAAACGTTGAAACCAAAAACGTACCGTGCTTTCTTTTGCGACACTAGCGCCGTACACATCATTAATCCTTCGAGCTGTTTCTGCAGCACTGCAGCCACGGTAGAACTCGTACTCGTAAATATACCGATATTTCATGTTTTCCATTGTGCGGTAATAAGCGACGCCAAAGAATAAAATAATAAGGAAAAAAACAAATGAATGACTGTTTTCAAAACTCAAATGTACCAGTCAAATGAATTTATAAATTTGTATTTGGAATTCTTAACCAAAGAGGAGATATTTCAAATCAAAGTGGTTAGTACGATAAAACGCTAATTTCATATGTAAGGATCTAATATTATAATACATAACACAACATATTTATAATATTAAAGTGAGAAATGAGCTGATAGACCACGATAGTCCATGGAAACCTGCAACTAATTTTAAATAAAGCAAACTACAGGAGCGTTGTCACTACTGTGAGCAAAACTGGAATCCCTCCCAAACTGTGTGTTTTTGTATTAGTTCCCTTAATCTTTAAACCGATACATTGTGGTCAGCGGCAGAAAAGGAGTACTTGTCCTATTTCCATAATAACTTCATTATCGACTTCCTGCGTTTCTTACTTGTTACGTCACTCCGTTTGCGGGAACGGCCCTAGAATTAAGTTAAAATTACTTGTAGTATCTTACCGGCCGTCATTCGAGAACTTTTCTTCCGCATCGGTTGTTGGTACTTCGAGTTGGTGGATAAAAATGGCACAAGACCGTTCTGTGGCATTCCTTGGAGGAGACTTATGTTAAACAGTGAAATTGTATAGGCCTGTAATGATGATGATATTCCTTTAAGAACTTTCATATTATATGAAAGTTTCACTTGTCCAGTGATCTTGTCCGTCCGTCCGTACTCAGTTCTTTCCAATAAAACATTTTTTCCTTTTATTAATAAATCGAAAACAGTAAATTTTCTAATATTAAAAACAACTCAAGTTATAATTCAAATTAATATCAAAACGTGCCGAGTTTGATTGAATTTGAATATCTAGTGTGGGTGGTATAGTTTCATCCTTCCATATAAGTATTAAAGTAAAAATCGATATCAGGTAGAAGAACACCATTAAATTATTTTATTACTATAAGCATTTTATTTTAACAAAAATCCTGTTTCTATTGAACTGTTACCGACTATATTAACTTTTTTCTTCGCACACTGAAAAGAGGTGCTGCCTTGTCTGTGTATTCGATTCATAAGTAATAGATTTAAAAAAGAAACACCTGAAGCAACTTGCGCTATAAAAACTGAACACGGAAAAGAGGCAATACTCGCCTGTTTCTATAGTCTACTCAGTAGGGGGCTGTCAAGAGATTGACAATGAAAGATCCCATTGAAAAGCAACGTGCACCTCGCGCAGTTATTCAACGTTGCAATTGGTCATGTCGTTTCAATCGGCATTCATTTTGCGCGCAATTTGTTGCCAGCGACGCGGCAACAGGTTATCTGCGCGCGCGCAGCTTCCGTGTTAGGCGTAACACATAATGAACAGTTTTCACGAGCTACGCAGAATCCTGCAAAGGTATAGAGAAGTTTTTTTATTATTTTATTTAACCAGTTATTAAATCCTCAATGTTCAACAAATTTGTAATAACTCTATACTATAAAAAAGGCTAATTTATTTTTAAACCCGACGCAAAAAGAGGTTTGTTATAAGTTTGACCGCTATGTGTGTCTATCTGTCTGTCTGTGTGTCTGTCTGTGACACCTTAGCTCTTAAACGGCTGAACCGGGTGCGGTTTTGTTTATTTAAAAGCAGGTTTTCTATCGGTGGCTTTTAGAGATGTTTTAACAAAATCAGTTCAGCCGTTTCAAGGTCATCAGTTGTTTTGTTAGCTACGCTAGGGTTCTTTTCAGGGGTTTTTTAATTTTTCAATTTAAGTTATACAACACTATAATATTTTAGACCAGCATTCAGCAAGGGTATTCGGTGATATGCTCATCGACCCATCAGCCCAGCGTGGTGAGTATTCAAAAATATTTTATGTTGTGCATGTTATTTGGCGCATTTGATTTCAATTCAAGTAGATGATAATATCTCCTCTCACTTCCACCATTGGACAAACAGACGCTCAGGGTCTCCAAACCCCTTTATGTCGACATACCACGCATTTGAAACTGTTTTCTTCGTCTTTTGTAATGCGTACACCAAAAGAGTGGATTACTTTGAAAGCGTCTACCTTTCCTTCCGATCACAACGTTAAGATAGTGCAGCTTACCACCTAGGGCTACATCGACATGTAATCAAGCACTATCTTTTAGGCATAAAAAGGACCTAAAATGGATTGAGAAAGGCTGATAAAGAAAGATAAAGAATTTATTAATTAATAACATAACAAAATTCTAAGCAAGTGTTCGAGGATAAAGTTGGAAATTGATCATACCGCTTCTTATTCACAAATGCACTCCACTGAAACATTACATCCTACTGTCGCTGATCTGGGGATTATTTCGGATCGTTGCTAGGTGGTAGGACTTGTTTTCTATCTAGGAGTCCGTCTAAATCGGTATCATTCTCTTACTTTTTTCTGACACCTTTTGTGCACCGGTTTAAAGCCAGCCAGTAAAATACAAACTAATACAGCCAGTTTAATACATCTTGTATTATACTGGCTGTATTAGTACATCACAAAGTACATCACAAATAATACATTCTGTATGTAACTGTCTAAACTGGTTGGTAAAGCATTTCAACATAGGCGAAGATGACAACGAATATGTGACCTTATTTGTTTGAAGTTGGTGGTATAATATATTCATGAGCTGTAGAAGCTACCAACCATCTCTTATTACTTTTTTTATTGTTAATAACTTTTTTTTATAGAATAAGGGTGACAAACGAGCATACAGTCCACCTGATGGTAAGTGGATCCTGTGGCCGATAGACATCTACACTTATCTTAGATTAAGAATCAAAATGCAGATGCATTGTCACACGGAGGACTAAGATGGAATGCCTCGTTTCCAGTAAAAAGGGTCTCCGGTTCTCTACACTCACCATACGAAACACAGCAGAATAAAACTGCTATTTTAAGTTGTTATTCTGGTTGGTTCTCAGCGGTCGAGCCGACCCATACCTGCTACAACCATAATAATATAGCTGCAGCGTGGCTCTACACGTAAAAAGTAATTATATTAGCTTTTATATATCTCTAATACTGTTTAAAAACACTCGTATTTACATAATGGTAATGTAACGGATGCTCTTGAGGCACCACATAGCGCATGGTCCAGTGATGGTAAATTTCAAGATCACGCCAGGTGGTATACTTTATTTTTCTACTTCATAAAATTTTACTGCTGATATGATGAATCTAAAAAGGTCTGTAACTGCAAAAGCGACGCGAGCAAACAGCAATTTGTTTGTATGTGTGTATGTATGTATGCTTGCGTCATGTTATTTAAATCAAATTCAACTGCTTATACTGCAACTACATAAGGAGTCAATGATATGAATGTACTCTTAGCTGATTCGACAACATCGATATACCATTTACTACTTGTAACGTGTCCCTCGTACCGTAAATAAGTGAATCAAATGCAGATGGCGCTCATCGATACGACGATAATATACTGTTGTAGTGTTTAAATTCCCGCTTTCACCATATCGAATGCAATGAAAATACTGAGTGCATTCGTTCGTAATTACCAGCACATAATAATGAGGACTTTCATTCATATGTTTCATAGTATTTAGAAAAATAATAGAATTTGAATTTCGAATTAGAGCACCTTTTTTTGAAAACGTCAACGTAATTAAATTAAATTTAAAAAAATTAGTAGCTTAGAGGCATTTACTGCAATAATAAGGCTAATTTTTCAATAACAAAATGTACATTACCATTATACGTGGTAGAGCCATGCTGCTGCTATACTAGTAGTATAGTTGTAGCACTAATGGGTCGGCTCGACCGGGGTAGGACCACGCTCTCACAGAATACCAGTGTAAAATAGTAGCTTAACGCTGCTGTGTTTCGTATGGTGAGAACCGGAGACCCCTTTTACTGGAAACGAGACATTCCATCTTAGTCCTTACGGATGACAACGCATCTGCATTTTGATTCGTAGTCGAGGATAGATGTAGATGTCTATGGGCCACAGTATCCACTTACTATCAGGTCGACTGTGTGCTCGTTTGTCACCCTTATCCTATATAAAAAGTGCATCATATTCGGAGCAAAATATGAATAATCCAATTATAAAGAGAGCATTGCTTTCATATTCTCGTGATCTAGGGTTGATCTAGGGATAGTTGAGTGTCAACATCGACGATCTTACTTACTGAATAATATTGAATCAAGACATGTGATAATGTGGATTGTTTAATGAGAGGTGCTTTTTATTTGTTCGAGCACAAACGCAAATACCAATTGTTTTTCTAACGTATACAACGTAACGGTTAGCACTGTAACTTGAAATTTAGCGTCATAAGAATTACGAAAATTTTGCCTATTGTCGCGTAGGCGGGTGTTGGGTCAAGAAAATTGTGTGTATATAGTACGATATATGTGTATATACTACGTAATAGTACGACTCGACTCAAGCTGAAACATCTAGTGTAGATAAGTTGCTAAAAATAAAAGTAATCAAATGTGATTATTAAAAAGCTTATACTAAATAGCTTATAGCTTATAGCTGTACTAAAATTTGTTCTATAAGTGATAAACTACGTAAACACCAACTGTATCAACCTATATTCGCAATAAACGATTTGAATTTGAATTTGAATTTGAATTTGAAAAGTTTGAGTATAATCATTGTATTACCGGGTATAAACCATCTCTAATCTCTACATAGTATCAAAAACCAAGTCGCTTCCCGCCGTCTATAATCTTTTGTACTACGCAACGGATTTTGATACATATAATCATATAATCACGCCTCTTTACCGTAGGGGTAGGCAGAGACCACTTCTTTCCACTTGCTACGATCCTTATATACTTGTTTCGCTTCGTCCACTTTCATTATTCCTTCATACATGCTCTTCGGTTTAGGGTACTCTTGACCTGGCCTTTTTCAAGACGTCCCTGATTTGGTCGAGAAAAGTCCTCCTAGGTCTACCCTTCCAACACTTTCATTCACACTCGCCTTATACACTTTTTCGTCAATCGTTCTTCATTCATTCTCTCGACATGGCCAAACCATCTCAGCAATCGGATTTTGATGCGGTCATCAATAGACAGAACGATTCAAGAGGAAGGTTTGTAATATGTATGATACATGGATATCTAATATACAAAAATTACTTTTTGTTTGTTCGTATTTTATGCGCTGTCATACCGTTCATCAGACGGTAAAACTTTGTCAACTTATAGCTTGCAATTACGCGAAGGTTATAGGCATAGTACAATTAATTTACAATAGGTGGCGCGCGAGTCGTACAGACAAATTTATTTGAAAGTTATATATCATTCAATTTCAATAAAAGTATTTTGATCATTCCCAATTAAACAATATAACTGTTCCAAATTTAAAACGATTTTTCCACAATTATATCTTATGCGGTTGCAAAGCGGCGAGTATCAACTAGTTATATAATAATTCTTCTGTCCGTGTGTATGTGACCGAACTCCTCCTAAACGGCTGGACCGATTTTGATAAAATATTGTGTGTGTGATTAAATTCATTAGAGAATGGTTTAGATTCACAATTGGACCCGGTAGGTGGCGTTGTTGTCGATATCCAGAAATCAACCGTGCGAAGCCAGGGCGGATCGCTAGTTTTAAAAATAAAAATAGGCGTGGGTGCGACACGTCTGCGAAATCGCAAATGGTCACCAATTGGTTGCTCTTAGAAACAAGAGATGAGAGACGAGTTAACAATAGGCAAGTTCTTTCGCAGCCATTTTGGATATGTGCATTTAAGAAAAATCCTGAATGAATACTTGAGCGAGTGTTCATTATGCGTTAAATTACGCGTGGAATGCAATTGGTTCTAGAAATATAAAAAAATTGACACTTGAAAATGATTGACTTTGATCATTTAATCATTACAGTCATTACACATGATGTTCGAAAAACCAGGCATACCTAATTCTGTAAAAAAAGTAGTAAGTGTACCGTGTAGTGACGGTGTAAGAATATCCACTACATCGATCATATCGTCCTGTGGGTTTCGTAAGATGTCGCCTCTGGAGAACCTTGGCCAGAGGGAAACAAATCAGGAGATGGGCAGCAGCATCTTCCTAATAACGACCAAGCCAAGCGTGGCAACTATGGCAAATATACCCCCTATGAGGCAATCTATGGGGGAGGCCTATATTCAGCAGTGGACTTTAATAGGCTGTAACGGTAACGGTAACGGCTAGGGTAACTTACTACGACTACGACTAAAATAACTTTTGCACACATCGAACGCGAAGCGGAGATGTAGTGCTCTATTGTCACCAAATCAAAAAATCGCGATCCACTCAACTTAAATTTTTGGAAATTTACACTTTCAAGATAGATCATTTAAAGTTTAATAACTATTTTTTTTAAATTCTGATTGATGATTTGATTAGTAACGTCATATTAGTAACAGTAATAAATGTTAAGTCAGTTGGTTTTATTTTTATTAATGTTTTAATAATATTGTAATAAATTGTAATAAACAAATAGTGATTACCCTCTTTATATTTAATAATTTTACAATTAAGTGGCCTTATCGCTAAACAGTGATCCCTTCAAAGCATTTATTTGGCAAAGGAGCTTTATTTAAAATTTCGATTATTTTTAAAATTACTGTTTCTGTAAACTTCTATATGTTTAAGTTTTAAAATATAAAAGATCAACTTTCTACTCCATTACTATTCTATATTGGAACCTGCTGAAATTATCAGTGTAGCTCTCAATCACATTGGCTATCTCTTTGTGAAATTATTCTCTCATGTTGCGATGGATTTTCTAATTATTTGGCTCTCGATTTTCTTTCTTTCTTTCATTGGACAGTTTTTACACTTTACATATTATATATAGAGTTTGTAAAGTTAAAATTATTTTTTGGCTTAGAATGTAGGTTGCTTATGTATAACTAATGAATTATCCGTGACGTGTTCAAGACTTTGTTTAATTAGGCGAGCCATTTATTATTTAAGCGTGAGAAAATATGCATGTTTACAAATTCGGGCAATTATAGTAGAGTGCTTAAAACTAGTTCCCATTGGTTATAATACATGTTCTTTGCATATAAATAATGATTTCATTGTACCGTTTTTATGTTCACTGCAGTATTTATTATATACTTAATTGATGTGAACCAATCATGAGCTCCCTGTATAATGGATTAAATAAATTTGCATAAACGATTTGTACAAACCGTTTCCCACGTGGGTTCTCTAACGAGCCTACCTGTTTAGGTCTATCAACTGGTGTTCCGGAATTTTTACACTAAAATTAACATAAATTATATTAAATATATGTTATAGAGTAATAACTGTCCAGTGGTCAATTAAAATTTTACGTTAAAAATGCATATACCGCGACATTCTCTTTAGATTACTATGAATAATTTTCCCGATGTTTTGTCATTAAATGAAACCGGCTTCACGTCATTTACAACTCATTATTATGTTAATGTTGTAGAATTAATAAAAAAAATCTAGTATATTTACATGATAATAAGGTCAGTTCTAATTTTTTGAAGAGATTTATGAATATAGTGGTCTTAATATAAGCCGAATTAACAAAATCTAGCGATTACAAAATAAAATTCCATCGATGCCGACATTTTTTAAAAGAGAAAATCTACAATTCTAATGTAGGTTTATTTTTTTAAGTCATTTCTATTTAAGTTACGCGAAATTTTCGTCAATTATCAATCGATTTTAAAGATTATTTTTTTATTAAATAAGTTAGGTAATTCTGAAGTTCGATCTTTAATTCTTCTACAGTTACGTTATATCTTAGCTGTGAATTCCCAACGTGAAATAATTTAATTCTTCTTCGTTCTTTGTCGGCTTGTTCTTTTATTCACAAGTAATTTTTCCAAGTTATGTGCATAAAAAATTTTGGTGAGAAAACAAAATAACTCGAATATTTTTTTTGCGATGTTGATTGGAAAATAGTGAACAGAATAGCGCAGGGAGTGATTTCCCATAAAAATCACGTGTAGCGCTACACAATATTTTATATCTATTAATTTCTGATGGAATGAAAGCTCAGTTTCATCACAAATTTACAAGAAAAGGTTCGTAGGTAGGTAATAGAAGAACGACGATGCCTCCAACGCCGACATCGTGGTCTACGTGCGATTCTGCTGGCGATTTCGATACTAAACTAAACTATGAATATGCGAACTAAATTATAGAATTTGACAGCAAATGACAACTTTACCGAAGATTTTTGATGCCGTGGTAAGGATCTGCCAGCTCTTTGGAAACAATGGCTCTCTATTTTTTTATATAATGAAAACCTGCCCAGTCAATTAATATAAAATTTGTAGTTCAGATAAAATATTCGAATAAAACAATGCGGTAATGAATTTAGATAAGTTTAAATTAAAACTGGCACATTGCTAGTTCCTCCAAAATGATGAAATTTATAATGACGTATAAAAAAATTTATAAAATTTTTATACGTCATTATGAATTTCTTTTTATAAATAATTGAAATTTAATAACATAAATTTTCTAAAACATTTTTTTTCCTTTTGTTATCTTTAAAAAAACGTTACCCCTACACTAGGATTTTCTCCTGTTTCGTGGAGGCAGTTTACAAACATAAATTGCACAAGGACCCGGAACAGTTACTTGCAGGTCATACAAATACTTGTTCCGTGCAGGATTCGAACCCGCGGCCTCAGCGCAGTAACTCATCGCTTAAACACTACGCCACGGAGCCGTCAAAAACTTTAGCGTGGTTCTTTACGTTATTATTTTTTATTTGCTGATTGCACTTTCATTTGTTTTGTAAAATATAATTACCGAAGGAGGGCCAAACATAAAACGGCAGCACATTCTGCTTCGTGTAATGTGTTTCGTACGTGAGCTGTGATTCATATAATGATTGAGGTATCTCGAAGAACACTTTTACTGATATCTGTGAGTAATAGAAACTACTTATGATCAGGTAGGCTATGTGCTTATTTACACCTCTCCTTGTACAAAAATATAATAAAAATAAATAAATAAATGAATAAACTGTAATTATAAAATACTCGGTCAGTTAAATTGATTTAAGATGTTTATTACAGCATTCCTTGGGCTGTTTAACCTTGGTCAAAGCATTTATATTAATAATGTCGCCATAAATTTTCATAACAAATTTGCCAGTCAACGTCCAAGTTGCAGTCGCTTATACCAGGACCTAGAGAAATATTGTTACATTGGTATTAAATTTATTCTTGCCATTAACCTCCTTTGTTACTGACTGAATGTTTCAGGAAACTAGTAATCTGGAAAGTACAAATCGTCAGATAGAGTAACTCACGCTCTGATGACGTCTTTCCCTTAATCGGTAAGCGGGCGTGACGAGCCGCATCGAAGTCCGCGGATGGCGTGCACTTCTCTCTCAGTAAACACCAAGACCTGTTCTACGTCAGCAGAAGCGCCATCCGGGAGCCTGAAGACCCTTCAAAACGGATTTTTTTTATAGAATAAGGGTGACAAACGAGCACAAAATCCACCTGATTGTATACTGTAGCCCATAGACATCTCCATATATCCTTATTAAGAATCAAAAGGCAGCGTTGTGACCCCTGAGGGCTCTTATTGCTATTTTACGGATGGCTGGACCGTGACGGTGGCCGACCTGCCGTCGGATGGTAGGAGGCATGAATCGCCCAAGCGCACCTTATAAAGCGCATCCGGTACATCGGTGCGGCGCGTCTGTTGTCTCTTCATGCAGTTTTGCACCCTGCGCGTCTCAATCGGCAATGATTCAGTTTCCGGCACTCGCAAGACTCGTCATGACTGAGTATTTTTTTATTTTAATAAATTTTGTCGAAACCCGCAGTAATAGAGTCGTCTACGCACTTGAACGTTTTTACCCGTCTGCGAGACGCAAAGGAGGGTAGGAGTGTACTTACATAATTTTATGTTGCATCGAAGACAACAATTTATCAGTTATATAAAGATTTAAGACAGCATCCTGCAAGTCAACATTACCATTTTTCTTGAATTATTCATCATCATTATCATTTCAACTTACTTACATGCCTTCACAGCTTCGCTGCTGCACATGGACTTCAAAAATACGGTCAATAAGCTACCTGCATCCATCGACTTTCTGTCGTCACTCCATCCATGAGCTATGAATTGTAGACAACAACTTAATAGATTTATAGCATGGTAGACACACTGCAGCGATATTATGTTTGCTGCAGGAATGGGTCAGCGTTGTGTTTCGTATCTTGAGTGTAGAATCGGAGATCCATTTTACTGGTATCAAAGCATTTTATCGTAATCCTCAGAGGTGACAACGGATCTGCATTATGATTCTTAATCGATTATAGATGTAGGAGTCTATGGGTCACAGCATCCATTTTAATCAGGTGAACTGTGTACTCGTTTGTCACCATTATTCTATAAAGGAAAATATATAGATTTATGATAAAATTGTCTTCTTCTCGGCGTGAGAGCATATCAGAAACAGAAACAGACATTTTTTATTCAATATAGATTATAAATAATGCTTATAAAAAAAACCTCTGTCCTGGGAAGAACCAGCAATAAACCCAGCGGGATTATAGGGATATTTTTTTTAAATAACAGCTTACAATAGTGTGTATGTTACACAATTAACAACACGAAACAAATTAGAAATAGCTTGGTAGTATCATATTTCACCACTGAAGAAGTCTGCTTAGATCCTTAGCCAATAACATCATTTTGTGTATATCAGGTCTAAATATCCAAATTAATGATGCGTCGTCTAAGGTCTGTTGATGCTATCACGTGGTCACAAAAGCATAGCTACTGTTTCCATCTGTTTCAATTTTTCAAAATTTTGATATAACACTTTTAACTAAGCGTTCGCCGTAATCTCAAAGTACGCGAGCCATTCGGGTTGGATCCCCGTTGGTACTAATTAATAATAAAAATGTTATTTACAATTTTAAGTGCCGGTTCAGAGCTTGGTGGTGAAGATAGACATCAAGGAAACCTGCATGTCTACGAATTAAAAATACTTCAAAGTACGTGAAGTCCGCCACAATGCACTGTAATTTGCAGAAATGAGAGGATCCTCGGCACAGTGATTGATAATAGTAATCATCTGAATATTATGTCTTCACGGCAAGTGTTAACAACAAAGAAGTTTTAAGTATATTATTTTCTTTTGTACTTTTTTTTTGTTTATTTTGATCTAAAATATATTAACTTTTTAATCTGTACTACAATTTATACAAGTAATACTTTATTTTCATATTTATGCAGTATTTACGCATCATCTTCACCACTAAGTCAGCGCGCTTTACCATCTTCGGCTGTTTCAAAACTTACCTTCAGGTGCGATAGTTGTCAAGCACCGACTTAAAATGGTTGCAAAAAAGACGTATATAGGCTGTAACTTAACACTGTTGGACGATGTTCACTAAGTCAAGTTGAATAAATTTTAAAAGAGAATGTCTACAATTCTAATGCAGGTTTATTTTTTAAGTCATTTCTATTTAAGTTACATGAAATTTTCGTCAATTATCAATCGATTTTAAAGATTATTTTTTATTAAATAAGTTAGGTAATTCTGAAGTTCGATCTTTAATTCTTCTACAGTTACGTTATATCTTAGCTGTGAATTCCCAACGTGAAATAATTTAATTCTTCTTCGTTCTTTGTCGGCTTGTTCTTTTATTCACAAGTAATTTTTCCAAGTTACGTGTATAAAAAATTTTGGTGAAAACAAAATAACTCGAATATTTTTTTTGCGATGTTGATTGGAAAATAGTGAACAGAATAGCGCAGGAGTGATTTCATAAAAATCACGTGTAGCGCTACACAATATTTTATATCTATTAATTTCTGATGGAATGAAAGCTCAGTTTCATCACAAATTTACAAGAAAAGGTTCGTAGGTAGGTAATAGAAGAACGACGATGCCTCCAACGCCGACATCGTGGTCTACGTGCGATTCTGCTGGCGATTTCGATACTAAACTAAACTATTATCTGTTTCACGAACGAAGTCCCGCGTGAATATGCGATCTAAATTATAGAATTTGACAGCAAATGACAACTTTAGCGAAGATTTTTGATGCCGTGGTTAAGGGTCTGCCAGCTCTTTGGAAACAATGGCTCTCTATTTTTTTTTATATATAATGAAAAACCTGCCCAGTCAATTAATATAAAATTTGTAGTTCAGATAAAATATTCGAATAAAACAATGCGGTAATGAATTTAGATAAGTTTAAATTAAAACTGGCACATTGCTAGTTCCTCCAAAATGTTGAAATTTATAATGACGTATAAAAAAATTTATAAAATTTTTATACGTCATTATAAATTTCTTTTTATAAATAATTGAAATTTAATAACATAAATTTTCTAAAACATTTTTTTTCCTTTTGTTATCTTTAAAAAAACGTTACCCCTACACTAGGATTTTCTCCTGTTTCGTGGAGGCAGTTTACAAACATAAATTGCACAAGGACCCGGAACAGTTACTTGCAGGTCATACAAATACTTGTTCCGTGCAGGATTCGAACCCGCGGCCCTCAGCGCAGTAACTCATCGCTTAAACACTACGCCACGGAGCCGTCAAAAAAACTTTAGCGTGGTTCTTTACGTTATTATTTTTTATTTGCTGATTGCACTTTCATTTGTTTTGTAAAATATAATTACCGAAGGAGGGCCAAACATAAAACGGCAGCACATTCTGCTTCGTGTAATGTGTTTCGTACGTGAGCTGTGATTCATATAATGATTGAGGTATCTCGAAGAACACTTTTACTGATATCTGTGAGTAATAGAAACTACTTATGATCAGGTAGGCTATGTGCTTATTTACACCTCTCCTTGTACAAAAATATAATAAAAATAAATAAATAAATGAATAAACTGTAATTATAAAATACTCGGTCAGTTAAATTGATTTAAGATGTTTATTACAGCATTCCTTGGGCTGTTTAACCTTGGTCAAAGCATTTATATTAATAATGTCGCCATAAATTTTCATAACAAATTTGCCAGTCAACGTCCAAGTTGCAGTCGCTTATACCAGGACCTAGAGAAATATTGTTACATTGGTATTAAATTTATTCTTGCCATTAACCTCCTTTGTTACTGACTGAATGTTTCAGGAAACTAGTAATCTGGAAAGTAGAAATCGTCAGATAGAGTAACTCACGCTCTGATGACGTCTTTCCCTTAATCGGTAAGCGGGCGTGACGAGCAGTAAACATCAAGACCCGTTCTACGTCAGCAGAAGCGCCATCCGGGAGCCTGAAGACCCTTCAAAACGGATTTTTTAATAGAATAAGGGTGACAAACGAGCACAAAATCCACCTGATTGTAAATGGATGCTATAGCCCATAGACATCTCCATATATCCTTATTAAGAATCAAAAGACAGCGTTGTCACCCCTGAGGACTATTATTGCTATTTTACGGATGGCTGGACCGTGACGGTGGCCGACCTGCCGTCGGATGGTAGGAGGCATGAATCGCCCAAGCGCACCTTATAAAGCGCATCCGGTACATCGGTGCGGCGCGTCTGTTGTCTCTTCATGCAGTTTTGCACCCTGCGCGTCTCAATCGGCAATGATTCAGTTTCCGGCACTCGCAAGACTCGTCATGACTGAGTATTTTTTTTTTAAATAAATTTTGTCGAAACCCGCAGTAATAGAGTCGTCTACGCACTTGATCGTTTTTACCCGACTGCGAGACGCAAAGGAGGGTAGGGAGTGTACTTACATAATTTTATGTTGCATCGAAGACACAACAATTTTTCAGTTATATAAAGATTTAAGTCAACATTACCATTTTTCTTGAATTATTCATCATCATTATCATTTCAACTTACTTACATGCCTTCACAGCTTCGCTGCTGCACATGGACTTCCAAAAAATACGGTCAATAAGCTACCTGCATCCATCGACTTTCTGTCGTCACTCCATCCATGAGCTATGAATTGTAGACAACAACTTAATAGATTTATAGCATGGTAGACACACACTGCAGCGATATTATGTTTGCTGCAGGAATGGGTCAGCGTTGTGTTTCGTATCTTGAGTGTAGAGAATCGGAGATCCATTTTACTGGTATCAAAGCATTTTATCGTAATCCTCAGAGGTGACAACGGATCTGCATTTTGATTCTTAATCGATTATAGATGTAGGAGTCTATGGGACACAGCATCCATTTTAATCAGGTGAACTGTGTACTCGTTTGTCACCATTATTCTATAAAGGAAAATATATAGATTTATGACGAAATTGTCTTCTTCTCGGCGTGAGCATATTAGAAACAGAAACAGACATTTTTATTCAATAGAGATTATAAATAATACTTATTGAAAGTCAGTCTTTGTTTTAATTACCATTGGTTCGAAAAAAAAACCTCTGTCCTGGGAAGAACCAGCAATAAACCCAGCGGGACTTTTTTTTTTTAAATAACAGCTTACAATCAGTGTGTATGTTACACAATTAACAACACGAAACAAATTAGAAATAGCTTGGTAGTATCATATTTCACCACTGAAGAAGTCTGCTTAGATCCTTAGCCAATAACATCATTTTGTGTATATCAGGCCTAAATATCCAAATTAATGATGCGGCGTCTAAGGTCTGTTGATGCTATGACGTGGTCACAAAAGCATAGCTACTGTTTCCATCTGTTTAAATTTTTCAAAATTTTTGATATAACACTTTTAACTAAGCGTTCGCCGTAATCTCAAAGTACGCGAGCCATTCGGGTTGGATCCCCGTTGGTACTAATTAATAATAAAAATGTTATTTACAATTTTAAGTGCCGGTTCGGAGCTTGGTGGTGAAGATAGACATCGTAAGGAAACCTGCATGTCTACGAATTAAAAATACTTCAAAGTACGTGAAGTCCGCCACAATGCACTGTAATTTGCAGAAATGAGAGGATCCTCGGCACAGTGATTGATAATAGTAATCATCTGAATATTATGTCTTCACGGCAAGTGTTAACAACAAAGAAGTTTTAAGTATATTATTTTCTTTTGTAATTTTTTTTGTTTATTTTGATCTAAAATATATTACCTTTTTAATCAGTACTACAATTTATACAAGTAATACTTTATTTTAATATTTATGCAGTATTTACGCATCTTCTTCACCACTAAGTCAGCGCTTTACTATCTTCGGCTGTTTCAAAACTTACCATCAGATGCGATAGTTGTCAAGCACTGACTTAAAATGGTTGCAAAAAGACGTATACAGGCTGTAACTTAACACTGTTGGACGATGTTCACTAAGTTGTTGAATAAATTTTAAAAGAGAATGTCTACAATTCTAATGCAGGTTTATTTTTTAAGTCATTTCTATTTAAGTTACATGAAATTTTCGTCAATTATCAATCGATTTTAAAGATTATTTTTTATTAAATAAGTTAGGTAATTCTGAAGTTCGATCTTTAATTCTTCTACAGTTACGTTATATCTTAGCTGTGAATTCCCAACGTGAAATAATTTAATTCTTCTTCGTTCTTTGTCGGCTTGTTCTTTTATTCACAAGTAAATTTTTCCAAGTTATGTGCATAAAAAATTTTGGTGAGAAAACAAAATAACTCGAATATTTTTTTTTTGCGATGTTGATTGGAAAATAGTGAACAGAATAGCGCAGGGAGTGATTTCCCATAA
The DNA here is from genome assembly GCA_029286625.1 of Parnassius orleans. Taxonomy (NCBI): domain Eukaryota; kingdom Metazoa; phylum Arthropoda; class Insecta; order Lepidoptera; family Papilionidae; genus Parnassius; species Parnassius orleans. The sequence goes on along the minus strand of JAGSMP010000076.1, from coordinate 1,017,468 downwards.
ATATCACGTGTAGCGCTACACAATATTTTATATCTATTAATTTCTGATGGAATGAAAGCTCAGTTTCGTCGACACAAATTTACAAGAAAAGGTTCGTAGGTAGGTAATAGAAGAACGACGATGCCTCCAACGTCGACATCGTGGTCTACGTGCGATTCTGCTAGCGATTTCGATACTGAACTAAACTATGAATATGCGAACGAAATTATAGAATTTGACAGCAAATGACAACTTTAGCGAAGATTTTTGATGCCGTGGTCTGCCAGCTCTTTGGAAACAATGGCTCTCTATTTTTTTTTTATATATAATGAAAAACCTGCCCAGTCAATTAATATAAAATTTGTAGTTCAGATAAAATATTCGAATAAAACAATGCGGTAATGAATTTAGATAAGTTTAAATTAAAACTGGCACATTGCTAGTTCCTCCAAAATGTTGAAATTTATAATGACGTATAAAAAATTTATAAAATTTTAAACGTCATTATGAATTCTTTATAAATAATTGAAATTTAATAACATAAATTTTCTAAAACATTTTTTTTCCTTTTGTTATCTTTAAAAAAACGTTACCCCTACACTAGGATTTTCTCCTGTTTCGTGGAGGCAGTTTACAAACATAAATTGCACAAGGACCCGGAACAGTTACTTGCAGGTCATACAAATACTTGTTCCGTGCAGGATTCGAACCCGCGGCCCTCAGCGCAGTAACTCATCGCTTAAACACTACGCCACGGAGCCGTCAAAAAAACTTTAGCGTGGTTCTTTACGTTATTATTTTTTATTTGCTGATTGCACTTTCATTTGTTTTGTAAAATATAATTACCGAAGGAGGGCCAAACATAAAACGGCAGCACATTCTGCTTCGTGTAATGTGTTTCGTACGTGAGCTGTGATTCATATAATGATTGAGGTATCTCGAAGAACACTTTTACTGATATCTGTGAGTAATAGAAACTACTTATGATCAGGTAGGCTATGTGCTTATTTACACCTCTCCTTGTACAAAAATATAATAAAAATAAATAAATAAATGAATAAACTGTAATTATAAAATACTCGGTCAGTTAAATTGATTTAAGATGTTTATTACAGCATTCCTGGGCTGTTTAACCTTGGTCAAAGCATTTATATTAATAATGTCGCCATAAATTTTCATAACAAATTTGCCAGTCAACGTCAAGTTGCAGTCGCTTATACCAGGGTACCTAGAGAAATATTGTTACATTGGTATTAAATTTATTCTTGCCATTAACCTCCTTTGTTACTGACTGAATGTTTCAGAAACTAGTAATCTGGAAAGTACAAATCGTCAGATAGAGTAACTCACGCCTGATGACGTCTTTCCTTAATCGGTAAGCGGGCGACGAGCAGTAAACATCAAGACCCGTTCTACGTCAGCAGAAGCGCCATCCGGGAGCCTGAAGACCCTTCAAAACGGATTTTTTTTATAGAATAAGGGTGACAAACGAGCACAAAATCCACCTGATTGTAAATGGATGCTATAGCCCATAGACATCTCCATATATCCTTATTAAGAATCAAAAGGCAGCGTTGTCACCCCTGAGGGCTCTTATTGCTATTTTACGGATGGCTGGACCGTGACGGTGGCCGACCTGCCGTCGGATGGTAGGAGGCATGAATCGTCCAAGCGCATCTTATAAAGCGCATCCGGTCCGACGTAAGACAACGTCGTCATCGAGGCCCTGCTGTTACGCGTACATCGGTGCGGCGCGTCTGTTGTCTCTTCATGCAGTTTTGGACCCTGCGCGTCTCAATCGGCAATGATTCAGTTTCCGGCACTCGCAAGACTCGTCATGACTGAGTATTTTTTTTTTAAATAAATTTTGTCGAAACCCGCAGTAATAGAGTCGTCTACGCACTTGATCGTTTTTACCCGACTGCGAGACGCAAAGGAGGGTAGGAGTGTACTTACATAATTTTATGTTGCATCGAAGACAGAACAATTTTCAGGTTATATAAAGATTTGAGACAGCATCCTGCAAGTCAACATTACCATTTTTCTTGAATTATTCATCATCATTATCATTTCAACTTACTTACATGCCTTCACAGCTTCGCTGCTGCACATGGACTTCCAAAAAATACGGTCAATAAGCTACCTGCATCCATCGACTTTCTGTCGTCACTCCATCCATGAACTATGAATTGTAGACAACAACTTTATAGATTTATAGCATGGTAGACACACACTGCAGCGATATTATGTTTGCTGCAGGAATGGGTCAGCGTTGTGTTTCGTATCTTGAGTGTAGAGAATCGGAGATCCATTTTACTGGTATCAAAGCATTTTATCGTAATCCTCAGAGGTGACAACGGATCTGCATTATGATTCTTAATCGATTATAGATGTAGGAGTCTATGGGTCACAGCATCCATTTTAATCAGGTGAACTGTGTACTCGTTTGTCACCATTATTCTATAAAGGAAAATATATAGATTTATGACGAAATTGTCTTCTTCTCGGCGTGAGAGCATATTAGAAACAGAAACAGACATTTTTTATTCAATAGAGATTATAAATAATACTTATTGAAAGTCAGTCTTTTTTTTAATTACCATTGGTTCGAAAAAAAAACCTCTGTCCTGGGAAGAACCAGCAATAAACCCAGCGGGACTTTTTTTTTTTAAATAACAGCTTACAATCATGTATGTTACACAATTAACAACACGAAACAAATTATAAATAGCTTGGTAGTATCATATTTCACCACTGAAGAAGTTTGCTTAGATCCTTAGCCAATAACATCATTTTGTGTATATCAGGCCTAAATATCCAAATTAATGATGCGGCGTCTAAGGTCTGTTGATGCTATGACGTGGTCACAAAAGCATAGCTACTGTTTCCATCTGTTTAAATTTTTCAAAATTTTGATATAACACTTTTAACTAAGCGTTCGCCGTAATCTCAAAGTACGCGAGCCATTCAGGTTGGATCCCGTTGGTACTAATTAATAATAAAATGTTATTTACAATTTTAAGTGCCGGTTCGAGCTTGGTGGTGAAGATAGACATCGTAAGGAAACCTGCATGTCTACGAATTAAAAATACTTCAAAGTACGTGAAGTCCGCCACAATGCACTGTAATTTGCAGAAATGAGGATCCTCGGCACAGTGATTGATATAGTAATCATCTGAATATTATGTCTTCACGGCAAGTGTTAACAACAAAGAAGTTTTAAGTATATTATTTTCTTTTGTACTTTTTTTGTTTATTTTGATCTAAAATATATTAACTTTTAATCTGTACTACAATTTATAAAAGTAATACTTTATTTTCATATTTATGCAGTATTTACGCATCATCTTCACCACTAAGTCAGCGCGCTTTACTATCTTCGGCTGTTTCAAACTTACCATCAGGTGCGATAGTTGTCAGCACTGACTTAAAATGGTTGCAAAAAGACGTATACAGGCTGTAACTTAACACTGTTGGACGATGTTCACTAAGTTGTTGAATAAATTTTAAAAGAGAATTAAACTTGAGCGTCTTCAAAATTTTTGTATAAGATTCATATTTGGTTTGCAAATATGATCACGTTTTGTTTCCGTAATAAACTCAAGTGGCTTCCTATTCGTCTTCGCCGGAATGCACATATTCTGTCACTTCTTTACAATGTTCTCTTTAATCCTTCCTATCCTTCTTATCTTAAGGATCGCTTTGAATTCCTTCACTACTCCCATTCGAAAGTTTTGAGATCATCAGAAAATTTCACATTAAAAATGCCTGCCCATAATACCAAATTTTTGGACAGGTCGTTTACTATCCAAGCAGTCCGTCTATGGAATGCCCTACCTCTGTCAGTCAGATGCGCCCAATCTTTATCTGTTTTTCAGAAGCTTGTACACAATCACTATCTTAACCTTTGAATTCATGCCATCTATGTATGTATACATTCGTATTTTTATGTCTTTATTTGTTATTTATTTCTATATATTATATGGATATCTTTATAAATATTGTTTCTGCATCACCAAACCACACAATTTTCTGCTTTTTGTAATCCTGTCCATCCAAAGGTTGTCTGGAAGAAATCGCTTTAGCGATAAGACCGCCCATTGTGTCACTATTTTGTTTTTATTTTTCTTTCGTTTATGTATTGATTTGTACAATAAAGAATTATCTATCTATCTATCTATCTAATAGTTTCAATTGAATACAGTTATTAAATGCTACATTAACCCTACAACATAACGACTTCCTTGTTTAGATTAAGGTTGTCTATTTGTTTTGCTATGAATTTATTATATTTAATTGTTCGTTTACGTTAACTTAAATATATATATTAAAATAACAGTTATAACTTATAACGAGAATATGCAAAAGTCAAACCATCATCATTATTTTACGAGGTAGAGTCACGCTGGAGCTATATTATGGCTGTAGCACGAATGGGTCGGCTCGCCCGGGATAGAACCACGCTCTCACAGAATACCAGAATAATGCTTCTGTGTTTCGTATGGTGAGTGTAGAGAACCGGAGACCTTTTGACTGGAAACAAGGAATTCCATCTTAGTCCTCTGGGATGACAACGCTTCTGCATTTTGTTTCTTAATCGAAAATAGATGTCGGAGTCTATGGGTCGCATCATCCACTTTTGACCACTATTCTCTAAAAAAAAATTATCAAAACTTTTACAAGTCCGCTGCTGCACATAGGCCTCCAAAGCATGATCCTAAGCCACCTGCATCCATATACTTCTTGAATCTCTTACCTGGTCGTCGGTCCATTTTGGGGCTGCCCTACCCTTTTTTATACGATAAGGGTGACAAGCGAGCACACAGTCCACCTGATGGTAAGTAGTTGCTGTGGCCCATAGACATCTACATCTATCTTTGTTTGCGAATCAAAATGCACATGCGTTGTCAGCCGTGAGGACTAACGTGGAATGACTCTTTTGCAATAAAAAGGGTATCCGGTTCTCTACACCCACCATACGAAACACAGCAGCGTTAAGCTGCTATTTTACGCTGGTGTTCTGTGAGAGCGTGGTCTTTACCCGGTCGAGCCGACCCATTCGTGCTACAACTGTACAATTTATTAATACAGCAGCTGTAAAAACAATTAATATAGCTGCAGCATGGCTCAACCACGTTTACTTACTTCCCTCCGCCCTGCCCATTGCAATTTCAGCTAACTGATTTGTCAATCCGAAAAAGTAGTACACTAATAATACAGCGAAAAACAGCGGAATTAATAAAGCTTATTATAGTACAATAACATTCTATTAGTTTATGAATTTTATGTTAACAAAAAAAAGCTATTCATACGATAATCGGACGATTATTTTTTTCTAATTTATACGATTATTGTATGATTTATTTATTTTTAATCGTCCGATATATTTTAAATATTTTAAATTTAAAAAATAAATATAATAAAAATATTTTTAATAATTTTAGACAATAATTGAATAAAATAAAGTAGCTCTATATGCTTATATACTTTGATACTCGTATGATTAGGCTATTTGCGTCTATTAAAACATTATACCAATCTTGCGTGGGTTGTACCATAAATAAATTAAAATTTAATATTGATCGAATTGAACTTTTAATTTCAAAAATTATCGGACGAATAAGTATTTTTTATTTATGCGTTTATCGTATGAACTATCGTATGGTTAGCAACAATAAAAAAAACTCACTAATAATTTGCACATAATAGCTTCTGAAATCTGTGCTAAAAGACATTTGTTTTTTTATAGGAGAGGGAAAACGAGCATACGGCTCACCTGATGGTAAGTGACTACCGCCGCCCATGAACAACTGCAACACCAGGGGAATTGCAGGTGCGGTGCCGGCCTTTTAGAAAGGAGTAAGCTCTTTTCTTGAAGGTCCCTAAGTCGTCACGTCGACAGTATATCGATCGCAAATTATTTTTTTAGTCGCCAAGTTTTTGAAGTCGATTTTTGATTTATTGGCATCAATGTCCGTGAAGCGTGGCAACTATGCCAAAGAACCTATCAAAAGCTCACTGAATATAGACCTCCCCCAGAGATTGCCTCATAGGAGGGGATATTTGAACCAATCCAGAGTATTAACTTGAAGTGTTGAAGACTTCTTTTCGCTAATTGGTCTCTCTTATCGCTAAATCTCGAATCGGACAGCTAGTTTTGCGAGCATTATGCAAATCAAATAATCTACTAACTGGCTACTGGAGATATTGCAGTTAAAATATCTATTTAGATTAAGACCGACTTATCACGTGTAAATTATTATAAGGAAAGCGAAACTATTAGCATTTGTATGGTAATTATGAGCTAGTTCAATATATCCCAGAACGAACTTATACATAGGTATTTGTATGTGATTTTACAAATTAAAATTTAATTTAAAAATGTAATATTAGTGGTTATTGGATCTGTATTTCTTGGTCTGTGATATGTAATCGTATCTTGTAGTGGGGTATTTTATAACAAAAACTGGGAGAGAATCGATTTCAATATGATATTATTCGAATAGTTTTTTTAAGAACAAGTGTAACAAACATGATGGCAAGGTGGATGCTGTTGCATTAAGCTGCCATTTTGCGCTGGTGTTCTGTGTGTTACTTCGGAGTCCTTACCCGGTCGAGCCAACACATTCGTGCTTTTTTATTATTTTTTTATTAAAAATATTCAGCAATATTATTATAACATTATTAATATTCCCTTTAATCCCTCCTGGTAAGCTAAAAATGTTTGTGTTGGGAGTGGCTTGCGACAGTATTCAATTGGTGGATCGAACCCACGACCTTTTGAGTTCGCGGTCCGCACCCTGCCATTAGGCTATTTTTCTTTTTCTCTTTTAGATAAAACGTTACCCCCACACTAGGTATAGCATCCTCCTGTATCGGAGGCAGTTTGCAAACATAAATTGCACAAGGACAAACACCCAGACTCAAACCAATTATTTGTAGGTCATACAAATATGTACTTGTTCCGTGCAGGATTCTAACACGCGGCCCTTAGCGCCGCTACTCAATACTAACCTACTGCGCCATGGAGCCGTCTCTACTTATCCCTAAGACCATTTCTAAGTACTTCAGCAGCCTCGTATCGGTAAGAAGAGTATATGGCGGAACGCTTACTAGGCACTGACAGAATAACAGCGCTGTAGCTTTGGTGACACTGTTACAGCATCATCAAGTCGGATGCCTTTTCGTTCCTGCAACCCAATCCGACGAAAAAGAGGGGTGTTATATGCTTAACGTGTTTATCTGTGTATTTGGATGTCTGTCTGTGGCATCGTAGCTCCCAAACGGATGAACCAATTTAGACTTAGTTTTTTTTTTTGTTTGAAAGGTGACTCGATCGAGAGTGTTCTTAGCTTCATAACTTGATCGAGAGTGTTCTTAGATTCAAGAAAAACTTTTCAGCCGTTTGAAGATCATCAGCTCTTTTTGTTTCGGGTTTTTAAATTTAAAATTATGTTTGTTGTAATAATTTATTTGTACGTTTTGTTGTGCGTGATGACTAAACCATTCGTTGGTTCATTCATATTTACTTGACGGAGTAAAGACCCGTCGATGAATGTGACATTTGTTTGTTAGTGGCCTATGTTTAATAGTGATCATACAAGAGACTGTGACAATACCTAACGTTATCCACAAACCTTATTCAAGAGTAACTAACAGTCCAGCAGATTAGTAGGCTAAAGTGGTTAGGTGCTTGAGTGGCAGCCGCGTACTGGCCCCCCCCCCTCACTAGCTAGTCGATGGATACAAGTGGCTAGGGCCGTGTTGTGTGGCATTCCCTGAGGAGGTCTGTATTCCGCAGTGTACTTGTAGTTAGTTGTAATTATGATAAATATGGTTATGATAAAATGAGCTAACAATCCACCTGATAGCAAGTAGGTATGGTGGCATAGATATAGCCCGTTGACACCTGCGACCAACTTCAAATTAATAAAGCTCTAAAATACGTTGTCAGCCCTAAGGACCGAGGCTAAAGGACTAAGGTGAGTAAGGTTTTACTGAAATCACATATGCCTCACAGCATGTCATTTTACTGGATCTCTTACACATCAATATGCAGCACTGGGTGCATTTCTATTTGGCGGTGGAAAAAGTTATAGGTTGGCGGAGTACTTGACTTTTTTTTATAGGATAAGGGTGACAAATGAGCACACAGTCTACCTGATGGTAAGTGGTTACTGTGGGCCATAGACATCTACATCTATCCTCGATTACAAATCAAAATGCAGATGCGTTGTCACCCGTGAGGACTAAGATGGAATGCCTCGTTTCCAGTAAAAAGGGTCTACGGTTCTCTACACTTCTCCTCACTGAATATCGATTATTTGTAATTTTTACTATTTTTACTTTCTTTTAATACGCCAAATTTCAAGTTTCTAAGCTACTTAGAAGTGGTCTAGGTTTTTGATGGTTGAGACTCAGTGAATCTGATGAATCAGCACTTTTCAGACGTCATTAGGTTTGCTCATGAAATTTGGGATTATAGATATTTATGAGCGCCTTTTTAGATATGTAATATTACAAGTGTATATAGGTCTAATAGTTTTTTAGTAATGATGGTCGATAGTAACCCGAAATGGTTTTTGTAAATATTACGCATATTGGCGACGCGCCGCCCTATTCTTTTACGAACTTGGCTGACGTGCTGCTGTGAAAAACGTAGTGATTACATACTTTACTACCGTGTGTCTAGATACGCCTGGTACTATTGGCACTATCCACTGGTAGCACCACAGCCGGAAGGGACATTTTTGGATACTGAATAGGTTCTATAAAATATTTAAGGCAATTCGTTCGCCCATTTGAAGGGTGACATGTTTGTTTGTCTATTAGAATGTTTTATAATCGAATACACCTGTTAAATTAAATTCGAGAATAACCATACAATAGCGTAAAAACGCAGGTGCGCACCGGATCCGCCTCTTAGCACTGCACCTTGAGTATTTTTTACAAATAAAAGTCCGTTAAAACGCTCTTTTCGGTTAATTTTCGAATGTATTATTCGAATTTCGAACCGTAATATGGCGATCGTTGACGTATCTGTTAATTTGAATGGACAACTTGATTGTGGCTCGTTCACACTGCAACGTTGCGTCAGAATGTATAATCGATATTTGTTTTTTAATCTCACGATTATTATCTTTTAAATTGATTGCATTGCTAAGTATTAGTTGACGCAAATTATGTGAATCAAACTCTTGAAAATGCGTTGTTTGCTTAGAGATAAATATTCTGCTACTGTTCTGATAATTATATAAAATTAATTTACAACGAAAAATTTAAATCGATTTGAGAGAAGATAATTAAGAATAAGAGTGGTGAATTGAAACCAGTTACTTTTAAGAAATAAAATTTTAATTAAGCTTATGGTTTGGAATTCAGATAAGGATCTTCGATTAAAAAATAGATATCAAATATTTTAAATTTCTCAGACATGTAGGTTTGCTCATGATGAGTTCCATCACAGAACATGCTGTAATACATACGCAGAAAATTTCGATAGAATGATTCAGTGGTACCGGTAAGGTATCGGGCAATTTAATATGAGCTTTTTCACCCTTTCGCGTTCAAAATTTATTTGGACCGATAGCGAAGTGCGGGTAAGGTGTGAGGTAGTTTCCACGGCATCTACTTACCATCAGGTGGACTTTGTGCTCGTTTGTCACCCATATGTTATTTAAAAAATCCGCCGTAGATCCGCGGTAACCGATATAGAACAACGGATCAGTAAGCTGAAGTAGCAATTGCTTGGCCATTTAGTGCGAATAACCGACAACCAGAAATATTCTTGAGTGGCAGCCTTGTACCATTAAGCTTTTTACTAGGTGATCTTTTTCTGCCTAGGAGCCGAATGGGTACCTATGTATTCCGCCAAACACCAGTGCTTGGCAGAATTAATAAATAAATTAAGTAAGTTGAAATAAACATTAATTTTGTTAACGAGAAAAGCACACACACACACACGTCCACTTGATGGTATATTTATGTACGTTATAGCCAATAAACGACTAGGTAAATCAATCCTAGAAAACGCAGACGCGTTATCCACACTAATACTTTTGCTTGTCACCTTTGAAGAATGCCTAGCTACGAGTTCACGTCACTCACTCTACGAAACTCATTCCATTGCTCGCTGAGCAACCTTGAGCTTCCTCATACGGCCAGCAGTGAAGGACCTTGTCTCGTGCTGGCTTGATTTTCTTTTAGGTAATTCATTGGGGATAAGAACGTTGTTTCAGTCTGTAATAACTACATGTTTAGACCAGTTTCACAGAAAATTAATCCTGGAAATAATTTACAGAAATATGCAACAGGAATACTGTAGCTTATTTCTGTAAACTTTTTACTGAAATGGAGTTTTTTTTTATAGGAGAGGGGGCAAACGAGCATGCGGCTCACCTGATGGTAAGTGACTACCGCCGCCCATGAACAACTGCAACACCAGGGGAATTGCAGATGTGTTGCCGGCCTTTATTAGTATTTGGCCTCTTTTTATTTAAATTAATCTTTATTAATTATTTATACATATTTTAAAGTTATTATGAAAGTTAAAATATTGTAGAAAAGATAAAACATCGATAGCAATCAAAATGTCAGCATGTATTAATCTTTTGATTTCATCTTCGATATAAGATTTATGGCAATAATTACAAACGTTTAATTTTGATTATAGTTTATGTTCGTAGCTATAGGCTAGCTTATTTTAGTGCGCATTCATTATATAAAATATTCCTCATAAATCCTAAATTAATAGCCAGTCATTAAAACCGCCGGAGGAAATGAGATTGATGGATTGGGGTACCGGGCTTATTGAAATATCTATATATACGATTATTTAACAACGAAAGTCCGATTGTTAAATGTTACCTTTTATTTCTAATTATATATTGCGTATGTAGCGTGGCAGACTCGTACTGGTAGGCGAAGTGTAGGACGACCCCCACTAGATGGATGACCACCTGGTAAGTGGCAGGAAGTCGATGGATGCAGGTGGCTCAAGACCGTGCTTTGTGGCATTCCTTGGGGAGGCCTATGTTCAGCAATGGACTTGTGAAGGGCTGTAATGATGATGATGATGATGTCAACTATTTCCTTCAATCAACCTATTTCCTGTGGTGTCGTAAAAGATGAATATGGGAAAGACAAGAAAGGTCTCATGGCCTCGGACAGATAAAAGTGAAATCAATTACCCTATTTCATTCTTTTGGAATTGTAAGAAAAGATTTTAAAATAGAAAATAATTCTTAACCTACTGTCCATGGTGGTAAGCCACGTTTATATGTTATATATAATATTAGTCAATTTTTTTTTATTTTGTCAATATGTTTAATATCAGTAGCTTTTTTCTGATTTACTATAATGTTCATTTTATTTTTGGCACTTATCACATTATTTTCCACACGTCCCGGGTTGACCCGGACACCCTTTGTAATCCTTTTATTAAGGTGTACAATAAAGTGTAAGTAAATACATAAATAAATAAAATATGCCAGATGTAATAAACACAGGAGAAGCTTAGCAGTTTCAGATGTGCAACATATCTGGTACTGCGATCGGCAAACCGCCTGTCAAGCGTCGTGTATAGCAACAATGATTCAGGCAATGGCGACGCGCATGAGGCCCAGAGAGGCCCATGTCCAGTTGCGAAATGTCACGGACTGATTAAGTGAAAAGAAAATAGAAAATATTATGATAGGATACTAATAAAAGAGATAGGTAGATGTTGCGTCTCATGAGTTTTTCTTTATAATTTCAGTCCATCTTAACCCACTAAAAGCAAAGTAAGGTTACTATATTTACTACTTTATTATATGTAGGTACTTCCAACTATTAGGCACAGGCCTCCTTATTTTTGCTTTAGTTTTAGGGTGTGAAAGGTGTTGGCGGATAATCGATTTTTTAATTTCTCAGACATGCAGAAATTAAAAAAATCGATTGTCCGCCAATAGTAAATCGACACTTAGCCCGCAAATACGAGTAAATCTAAATATCATAATAAATAACAAATGAAATATATCAACTAGCCTAATAAATGACAATTAATGTACCCTATAAAAGGCTAGACATACGCTGTCACAAATCACAGTTTCGCTGTCTCTTATCTATACATCTATACAAATAAATAAAATTGAAGTGTCTGTTTGTAATGTCAGAATAACAGCTTTTGCTAAATGCATATGAAAGTATATACGGTGCTTATAACAAAAACAGAATTTTTAAAATTTTTGTCTGTCTGTTTGTTCCGGGTAATCTCCGAAACGGCTGGACCGATTTCGACGGGACTTTCACTGGCAGATACCTGATGTTATAAGGAGTAACTTAAGCTACTTATATTTTAGAAAAAGAGTTAGAGTTCCGCGATATTTAAAACCCTAAATTACACGCTGGCGAAATCGCGGGGAACAGCTAGTAGTAACATAAAATCACAAACCTCCTTCCAATAGAATAGGATTTGTGCCGTATAGTTGGAAGCATGTTTTATTTATGGATTATTAAAAACAGGTGTCGGCTATAGCGAACTTATCTTAATTAAGTTTAAATTTTTCGCTCACTTTTAAATTGCAATTTTTCATACATACCAGCTGCCCAAGGGACAATATTTTTGGTTTGAAATACCCAATCACATTATTTCTTACTCATTACTTCAGTTAACTCTTATCAATCGACGTAGTCAGTGCCTTCGTTAAAGCCTTCAAAAGTTATCGTCGGAAAGCGTTATATATTACACAACTGTAATCCCTAATTGGTTGCAACAAGGAAGGAAGTGGCTTGCGTAATTTAGCAGATGTTTGTGATCGGGGGTTCGTTGATAAATTAACAAGTCATTCCTTCGATGTGTTTGCTCGTAGTTTGGGGATAATGAAATGATCTTTATCGGAACATGTGCTTATTTGTGGGTACTTTTGTAACTTTATAACCTCGACTTGTGTTTCAATTACTCGCTAATGTGTTAAGTGTGGACCGGTGGGTAATGAATGGTTATCAATATATTTTATTAGTCATTTTTTTTTTAGATAATTGTGTACGAACGAGCACACAGTCATTCTGATGTTAATTGGATATTGTGGCCCATATATATCTTAATCTATCCTACAATAAGAATCAAAATAAAGATGCGTTGTCACAGTATAAAGGGTCTCCGGTTTTCTGCACTCAACATACGAAACACAGCAAGATTAAGCTGCTATTTTACGCTGGTATTCTATGAGAGAATGGTCCTATCCCGGTTTAGCCGACCCATTCGTGCTACAACAATAATATATCTGCAATATGGCTCTGTTACGCAGAAAATTTATTATGATATTTATCTTGCTACTAAAGTCACATCTTTCTATATTACACGAACTAATCATACGTAAGAAAATTTCGTTTGTGAAGTGTCATTTTTAAAACAACCGTTTCAAATTAAGGTTGCTCTGCTCTGAGAAGGAAAGTACTGTTCAAGCAACTATTTCTTCCCTTTTTTGTATCAAATTATATTCTCATACCTTCGCATACCGTGTAGTGGCGCTGTAAGAATATCCACTACCCCATATCATCCCGTGGGTGTCGTAAGAGGCGACAGAGGGAAACAAATCAGGAGATGGGCAGCAGCGTCTTTCTAATAACGACTTAAAATTAAAAAAAAACTGCGGTTGCAAACCCGCTAGTTGACACACTTATTTTTTTTTTGAAAGTGTACGCTGTTGGCCCTGCGGTCTTGACAGCTTCATCGAAATTAGGCTCGTAAGCGAGGACCTACGAGCTATTGAGTGCAACGATTCTGCCGGCGGCGAGGCGGTGCGAAGCGCCGCTCCGCCGACTGCAGTCCGATGTGATTCAAGGGCCCTTCAGAAGGAGGTACGAACCTCGGCTTGAACCACTATCGCAATGTTGGTTACGGGTCGCAAAGCTAAAAACGCCCCATATCACGGGTATTGAACCTCGTGTACGGGGTGTGTCTGTGACCTCGCGTTCGCCGGCGAACGCGGTGTGCCCTAGTGTTCTGTACTAGTGTAGTGTCTGAATGTGTGTGTGTGTTAGATATATGAATTCACTCTCCTGTAGAGGGGTGGGCGGGATCGACCTATTTATCGAAGTGATCTCGTCGTCGGGATCAAGAAGAACGTTCTTAGGACGTCTCCTATGGAGGGCAGCATCCCTCACTGGGGAGTACGAGCCCGCCTCATTTACCAACGGATTTATGTGCTCTTTTATCGAAGATGGAGGGCATGTCGAGGTCGCGGTGGAGATCCGCGTTCCTCACATAGTAAGGAGCTCCTGTGATATGTCGCAGGAATTTGTTTTGAACGAATTGAAGTTGTCTAAGCCTCTCTTTGGGGACGTGGGCAAAGGACACACCCGCATATGTCATAATAGGATGTACGCAGGTTTTGAAAAGATGCAGTTTGTGTCTCAGGGACAGCTTTTATTGGTTAAGTTGAAAAGGCGATATAATACGAATTTCGCCTTATTTCTAACTGTTTTAATGTGCTGAGAGGAGCTCATTGCTTTATCTAATAGTACCCCCAGGTATTTCACCTCTCGAACCCATGGCTAGCGGGTTGCTGGCTAAGTGTGTCAACTATGGCAAATACCCGCTCCCCCCTCCTATGAGGCAATCTATGGGGGAGGGCTGTGTTCAGCAGTGGACTTTAATAGGCTGTAACGGTAACCTTTAAGTAACGATGGAAAGCTTAAACATTTATGTACATTTTAAAAGGCAAAGCGACAGTGCGTATAGAATTAATAAGTGACAATTTTCCTTTGTATACTGCGTTGTTCTATAAACGGTGTTCTGCTGACATTAATTAACGCACGTAACGGTTTTAATCATTACCGCAAAAAGATAATTTTACATTTAATTTTATTCGATGAAAGAATAATGATGCTTAAATGCTTAATGAGACGAATGATTTAATAATTATATTATTATAAAAAGAAAACTACAAATTTCTTCGTATTTAGTTGAAGCTTATATAGGATTTAAGATCAATGTGGGTGTCTTCAAGGCAAGAGTGAATAGGCTTTTGTTAAGTCAGTGTGCTTCACTATCAAATCTTAGGCTACATCACCACTTACCATCAGGTGGGATTGTAGTAAAGTGCTGGCTTAGAATAATATAAAAATATAAAATAAAAAAGTCTAAGGAAGCTCGTAATATTTAAATAATCATCTAATTTATATAATACATATACAAAACTCCGTCTGCATTGTTTTTATTACAGTATTTCAGCATTTTTCGTCATATGAGGATATATAGGAATCCGTTCATTTTTCTTCCCTTATAAGTAGCACGTTGACAGAAAAGACGGCTCCGTGGCGCAGTGGCTTAGCATTGAGTTGCGGCGCTGAGAGTCGCGGGATCGAAACTAATTGTACGGATTTTATTGCGTTTGATTTTAACTTTTTAATTCCCGATATTTTGGGCGCTTTTACTGAAGTGTATGACGGCACGACGATCTACGCAGAAACTGCAGTATCTTGAAGGCTTGCAGTAATATCCTTGGGTTTGGACTTTGTGTGATTGTATCACACAGCCACCTTCTATATTGAAATTAGGATGTTTAAAATTTCAAATGCCGTAAGGAATCCGAAACGTCTGGAATTAAAAAAAGGTTAAAATCAAAGCGAAAAATCCATACAATTATTTTAATTCTCTTTAGTTAGTAATAAGAGGTAAAATTAAAAATTTTGTACAACCGAATTCAGTATAAATAAAATGAGAACATCTTCAATGTAGTCGAAGTCAATTAAATACGCATTATTTAGGATAACTCAAAAACTACTGGTCAGATCTTGATCAAATTTATATGGGACTACATAAAAAACACCAGCATTCAAACAAAAAGAATTATCAAAATCGGTTCACCTAAAAAAAAGTTCTAAGATAACACACATAAAAAATACAGTTGAATTGAGAACCTCCTCATTTTTTTGAAGTCGGTTGAAAAATTAAGATAATTTTACTGGCATTATCGCGTTCCGAATGCTTTATCCTGATGTCGCACTTATAGCCGGCTTCCTACAGCTTTTAATTTCAATTTTATGCGAGATATACACGAATGCATATGCGCAGATAAGTTTGAAAATCTTTACGATTTTAAATTAAGTAACGCGTTAAAACAAAGAGTAGTTTCGACTTACCTTTAACAAAATATTAACTTTACGAGAGATTGTTTTATAACCACCGTTATTGATCAAAGCTAGTTACGGGTAGCTTCAATCTTTTAGTTTTAATTGTTTTAAATGTTCATTTTAATTTAAAATTCAAGTTGGGTCAAATTTAATTAATATTTCTACGTCAATTATAGCATAATATGTTGGAAGTAAAAATTAAAAACTTGTATCTAGTACCATATTTTTAAATATATATGTAGGCGAAAGACGATCATCCCAGATACACTCATGATGGATGGCGCAAATATGCTTGCGTTACAACATAAAGTACAAGAAAATATAATTAACAGATCGTTATCAATTCGTCGCAAATATATGGTACGCTTTTCCGATGATGTTAATCTCAAAAATCCTATATAACAACAACGGTTGCCACGATACCACCGATACGACGCTTTGCTATAATAAAACCTTACTATTGAACTGGCCAGTATTTTATAGTAGTGCCTACACGGCCAATCCTGACATACGACCGTCCTCGGGCGTGTATCTTCATGAATTCCTGTAACAAACACTATTAATCACCACTTCTTCCGCTCGTCTATCCTGACATGAATAGGTTTACTGTCCCTATATTTGGAAATTCACACACTCATACGCAAGGCGATTTGGTTGGAACACATGCAAACTAACACTAGCTAAGGCGTCCTTTTGACCAACCATCATCTCATATGACTACATGGACCGGACAACTAGCTCTTTCCACTAAACACACATAGACACACAGCTCTTTATACAGCTTGCACGGCACTATTAGCATCGATGGAAGATATACACTTTAACAACACATACCCTCTTGTAAAAATACTAACATCCTCGATCATACAATAATCGAAAGCGTGCGTCCCTTCGACCACGCATGGACCGGACGGCACCTTTCTCTCAAGCCACCACATACAGCTGTAAACTAGTATGTCCCTACGACCAACCGCTCGGGTCTGGCCCGGACGATACTGTTATCTGTACTCTGTTCAACCAACCTGACTGGACCGGACGGGTGCGTCCCTTCGACCAGTGTAACTCCACAATTCATAAGCCTGGACCGGACGAATGTGTCCTTTCAACCAGCCGCGCGTGGCATGGCCCGGTACGACATTGTCACTTCGACCAGCTTCACCCAAATCCAACCCTCAACATCAAACATTCATTAGCCTAGCCCAAACAATTATATATATATTATTTTACACCTTTTAATATATTATTAAAAGGTGTTAATAATATATATATAAATATATATTATTAACACCTTTGATTTCTATAGGCTGACCGAGTCCTGAAATATTGGCAAAAGCTTGTCTGCGGTATTGAAATTTTTACTAAAAATTAACAGTAACAAGTAAGTAACAGTAACAGTAATAAAAGTTTAGAATCATAAAAAAATTATGTTATGTATTAATAAGTTAACATTAAATAATTATTGTCAATTTGACAAAATGTTTCGTCGCGTTTTGGAGAGTTTACCTATACATATCTCGATTTGTCGATGATGCGTTCAACAATCCGCCTTACCAGCGTGGTAAGTAGGGGCAACCCCTTCCAAAAATGCATCTCATCTGGCACATTCTTGTGAGCTGTGTGACATGCCAATAGGGAAGGCTAAAGGTGATTGTAATAATGAGCTACATATAGAAATTTAATTAATTCGACTTAAGAAACCTAAATTTTGGTTTGTCAGAGGTATTATTTTTATTAGCTTCGTTGCTTATGAGAACTCAAGAAGAAATGGCATTCCGCGGGTATCTTAATTTTGTGTAATTTTCAGTGATAGTTTAATAGTTTAAATTTACAAACAAATGAAAAGAAATTAACCGAGACGTGGTCCTTCACGGCTGGCCGCAAGTGCTTAAAATCATCCAGCGAGCTGTGGAGTGGGCCTTTGAAATTTCTCTGCTTGAATACCATTGTGAGAAAACTTAAGAATTGTGTAATATTATTTTCGGTAATTCTTACACTAGTAATACACGGTCCAATGCCTTATAGTCCCGTGGGTGTCGTAAGAGGCGACAGAGTGAAACCAACCAAGAGATGAGCAGCAGTGTTTTCCTAATAACAATAAAAAATAAAAAATAAACTGAAGTTGCCAATCCGCCTATCAAGCGTGGCAACTATGAGAAATATCCACCTATTAGGCAATCTATGGAAGAGGCTTACATTTAATAGGCTGTAACTTTTTGAAATATTATTTTCAGTAATATTAATTTCGGTATACTATACACGGGTAATAAATATACTTTGAGTAATATTATTTTTAAAAAATATTGGCTATACAGTATACATAAAAAAACATGCGTGAGTGTCGTGAAACACTCGGCTGGAATGAAGTTACTTTCGTAGTATATTATTATTGATAAACGTATTATATTATTGATTAACAAATACAAATAAATGAATTACTAGCGTCTATTAAAATAAGGCGCCATTTAAAATAAAATAATATTTCTTTCGTGGTAAGATAAGAAAAAGTGCGAGGGAGATGGAAATTATTCCATCTCGCTTCCTTATGGCTGCCAAGGCCGTCTATACTAAGTCAGAAGGGGTCGTGACGGAAAAATCTTACACTTTTTCTCGCCTAGCCCCCATCCGCCAAATTCGTACCGTCCGATAAGGAACTTCGTTCCAATAAAACTAAAGTGCCTATGCGTAATATTAAAATAACTGGCTTCTATTACTAACTCAGGAGGTATTTGCATGCTATTAATTTTTATCTGTCTGCTTGTCTGTCTGTTTTTCCAGGCTAAATCCTCGGAATAGCTAAACCGATTATGACGAAACTTTACGAACAGACAGAGAACAATGCCAGGAGGGATCTAGGCTATATTTTTTTTAAATGATTAAAGATTTTTTTTAAAAATAGTATAATTGATAATAGTAATGGTCTTTGAATATCTTAAATGTAAATAACGCCACAGTAATAAATCCTATCCAGGCGAAGCTGGGGCGGGTTGCAAGTTTTCAATAATATCACTTTCAGTACAACGATATCGTGATGATGCAAATCCAGTTAGTCTTACACACCCATTATCATTTTGTAACCAAACATTCTCAGGCACTGAAAGTAGTACCTTCCATATAACATTATTCAAACACAGTACCCGAACAACGCATTGCGAAATGTTAGGGACGCGCCTCTACATTTTACAACTGCTGAGGTCAGAGGTCTTCGTATTTATGGTTATAGTGGCCGCATCGGCCACCGGTCGCGGGTTAATAAATTGTTTTCGAGTAATAAACGAAATGAGAGAGCTCCGACCATTAGAGAATTAGTCGCTTAAGGCAAACTTATCATTTATTCTGAGACTGATTTACCGTTGGCATAACGGAGCTTTAACCCTAGGAGTTTGTAAGTAGAAATAGTTTCTATTGTATACCGTAGATTTTAACGGGTAGTGCCATCGCGATTGCTATAAAGGTAAATTCAGCAGGTCTACCAATGTAAAATTGAAATATTAATAACATCCGTTACCATTACAGCTTACATACGTCCTACGGCTGGGCACAGACCTCCTCTAATTTCTGAGACACTTTCGCTTATGTATGTTTTTTTATTAGAATAGGGGTGACAAACGAGCACACAGTCTACCTGATTAAGTGGATGCTGAGGCCCTTATACATCTACATCTATTCTCGATAATAAGAATTAGGGAATTTACTGGAAATTTTCTTCCTCACACACAACTTCTTTGTTGAATCGACTACCACTAGCGATTTTTCCGGACCGATACGACTGAGGGAACGTTCAAGAAAAGAGCCTATTCTTTTTTAAAAGGCCGGCAAGGTATCTACAATTCCCCTGGTGTTCTAGTTGTTCATAAGCGACGGTAGTCACTTACCATTAGGTAAGCCTCATGGTCGTTTGTCCCCTCATATATAAGAAAAAAATCTGCCGTGTTTCGTAAGATGAGGGACTTGAATAACCAAGTTGCGGTATTAAAGCATTCGATCTTAGTTTAAGTATAACAATACCCTCATTATATATACCTACATATTGATTATATAGATC
This sequence comes from Parnassius orleans, assembly GCA_029286625.1. NCBI lineage: Eukaryota > Metazoa > Arthropoda > Insecta > Lepidoptera > Papilionidae > Parnassius > Parnassius orleans. Next base: position 997,331 of record JAGSMP010000076.1, on the reverse strand, counting down.
ATCAAATTGATCAATATATGTACATAAATACACAATGGCATTAATTTATTATATAACCATCTATCATATAATACCGTGTAGTGGCGGTGCAAAAGAATCTACTACCTCATATCATCTCGTGGGTGTCGTAAGAGGTGACACATGATAAAGGAACAGGAAATGGGCAGCTGCATCTTCCTGATAATAACTCAAAACTGCGGTTGCCAACCTGCCAAACATGGCAAACATTCTCCCTCCGAGGCCGTCTATGGTGGAGGCCTATGTTCAGCAGTGGATTTTTGATAGACTGTAATAAATGACGAATGAATGTAAATCTCATGAAATTGTAATTTACATTAAAGGACTTCGAGAATTCCTAAGGAGACTATGGTAAGAAATAAATATAATAACACTTTCGTCTATGTATGTTTGCGAATATATAATATTTTGTTGCCGTGTAAGTCGATTAGATAAAATTGAAAGTTAATTAACAATTTTAAAAAGCATATATAAATAATTTTTAAAATAGATGTATTCATAATTAAAAGAGACGACGTACGATAATTATATTCCGTTGGAAGCCTATAGCGTCCTAACGAGCCTGACCAGATTTACGCTGATACGTTATCTTGGACCGGTAACACATGTAATGCAACGCTCAATTAGTTTGCTAAGTGATTAAGATTTTAAACTTACAAAATTGTTTGAACACCCATCGGGTGTAAAACACGTTTTAGAATTATTGTTTCTTATGAAATATGATTACGTCTTACGAAATAATTATGAGAATATTTTATTAAACAGCAATTAGAATAAGCTTCGAAACGTATGAAATTGTTTGCGTAATACAAGGTATAAATCCGTACATCTGTCACTGAGGGGAGCGAGAGATGTACAGATTTACATGAATAGGGATTCCTATAATATCCTTTGCACTTTCACCCTATTTCATAATGCTCATTTCTGTTATATATAATCTCTTTTTTAATTTTGTGTATTACCATACAAAAAAAATTGACACGAATCCAGCACAACTTGATCAACAAGTGGTAAAACAAAAAATTTTGCACAATCGACTTCAATATAAATAAAATGAGAACATCATCAATGTAGTCGAAGTTAATTAAATAAGCATTATTAAGGAAACTCAAAATTGCTGGTGAAATCTTGATCATATTTATATGGGACCACATGAGAAGCATTCAAATAAAAAAAGAATCATCAAAATCGGTTCACCTAGAAAAAATTCTGAACACATAAAAAAATAAAAGACAGTCGAATTGCGAACCTCCTGCTTTTTTTGAAGTTGGTTGAAATTAATAATGAGTACTATTACAATGTAGAATAAGACAAGTAGATTTCCATGTGGTGATCGCGTAGAGGAGTCCATCGACGTATTTCCTCCCGTGGGTACGAGGCGACAATGGATAATTTAAAATTAAAATTTTGTACAACCGACTTCAATGTAAATTATTAAGAATAACTCAAAATCTATTGGTCAGACCTTGATCAAATTTATATGGAATCACATGTGAGGCATCAGCTTTCAAACAAAAAAAGAATTATTGAAATCGGTTCACCCAGTAAAAAGTTATGAGGTAACACACATAAAAAAAACATACAGTCGAATTGAATACCTCCTCCTGTTGAAGTTGGTAGAAAATGTTAGAAAAATCTAATGGCTTCCGAAAGATGGCAGTATAATTATTTAGCTTATACCAGGCGTAAAATATTCAAACCGGTGACGGGGGGTACTACCAAAAATGGGGGAGTATAATGTATAGTTCATCGTTCAGTAGCGGCGTAAAATAATATATTAACCTGTATTATCCCGTGAGTATCACAACAAGCGACAGAGGTAAATGAAAACAGGAAAAGATAGCAACTTAAGTGATAACAATTTAAAAAGTTAAAAGAACTTCGGGTGCCTGATCGCCAGCCTAGCGTGGCAACAATGGCAAAATATTGTTAAATATCTTCTCTAATTTAAGTCAAGTAAGTTATTGTAAAAGCGGTGTAAAATATCTATTACACCAATTCATCCCGTGGGTGCCGTAAGAATCGACAGAGGGAAACTGAACCAGGAAATGGGCACCAGCGTTTCTCGATAATTGCTAAATCAAAACCAAATGCGGTTTTCAATCCGTTTCTCAAGCGTGGCACCTATGGCAAATATCCCTCCTATGAGGTAATCTATGGGGGAGGCCCATTTAGTACTGCGATCATCAATCCGCCTGTCGACCGTGACGATCTGAAGATTATGGCGAATCCTCCCTACAACGTCAGAGGCGTTATGTTTAGCATGGTACCAAATTTTTTCACTCGTTTCAATTTTTATTGTTAGCTAATGTTTTACTGATTTTTTTCAAAAGCTCAACGTTTTCGTCGTCGCGCCATGGTCACTACTTTTTGACCGTCTTCGACGTATTTGCTGTCTTTTGATACTATTCGTATATAAAAAATAGAAATCGAAAGCAACAAATGAGTTACTCTTTGCTACTCTTCAATTTTGTTTGTACACTAGCGACCTGATCCGGCTTTGACTGGATCTATTAAAACAGGGGAACTAAATAATAAGCGGCAGAGAAGGTAAAAATATAATGAAGTATAAAAACTATCCGTAATGTTTTCTAACATCATGGTTAATTATATAATATAAAAATAATATTAATTATCATCATTAAAATAATGAACAAAATTAATTTACTATTAAATATTTCATATTAAAAAATTTTTTTAGAACTTCCACCTACACAAACATAGCAGCTAATTAATGTTGTACACCTATTTTCATTTCCATATAGGTGTTTTTTACTTTACCATCTAATTAAAAGAATACTTAGAACGTATACGTACGGTACGTACTTATATGTACGGTAACCTAACAGTAATTACATACACGGTAACGTTATTGCGACAATCTACGATCGCAATCATCTTGAATGCATTGTGAAAAAGTTCTAGAACGAGGAACATTTAAATTAAAAATAAATGATATTTAGAACTATTTTTACATATTTAAAAAATATTTTTCGTTTCGACCGAGTGAGAAGTCTTCGGTGCGTTACTGGTGCGTCGTGTTTTTTTGCGGGCGTAAGTCGCGCGCTGCAACTTTTTTGACGCGTAGGTACTCGTTACCCGGTCGGGCAAGTGTGCGCATCGTTTTAGCCACGTCCACTTTTTGTCGCCGATCGCCAATTACGTGTCGACTTACGCGAAATCCATTGAATGATTTCGAATTTTCGAGTTGAATGGTCGATTAATTTTCGTGTGGTCGCGTCTTGAGCGGGATAGACATGAACATCGGAAGACCTTTTCCGAACGATTGGTTTCACGATGAAACTTTGAAAGTGCGGGCCGCCTCAAAAGCGTCAGATGCGCTGGTTACAAAACCGCGGGTAGCTTGTATTATAAACATCCCACTGTTGGACACAGGCTTTTTCTCTTTTCTGCGAGTTACTTCTTATATAATTATAAAAATAAAATTTAAGTATCTATCTGTAATATCGAAATAACTGTTTTATATTGAGCTAAGGGGGTTATTTGCATGTCATTGAGACACGAATAACCATTTATTTAAAAAAAACTGTCTGTCCGAGCTAATCTTCGGAATGGCTGAACCGATTTTAATTAAACTTCACAAACAGATACAGAGTAATATTAGAAAGGATCTAGACTACGTTTTGTCCGAAAAACTTTTTTTTTATAAGAAGGGTGACAAAAGAGCACACAGTCCACCTGATGGTAAATGTACGCTAAGACCCATAGACATCTACATTTATCCTCGATTAAGAATCAAAATGCAGACCCTTGAGGACTAAGACGGAATGCCTCGTTTTCAGTAAAAAGGGTCTCCGGTTCTCTACACTCACCATACGAAACACTGCAGTATTAAGCTGCCATTGAATGCCAGAAAACTCTTATGGCTTCCAATAGACGGCGGCATAACCATCTCGTTTGAGCCACACGTTCTATATAAATCACATTATTATCAATAACTGAAACGGACCAGGAGACAGGGATTAGTCACTGTAGACGTTTATCCAGAAACTCTTATCACACCACGTTGGGTTCGGGAACAACGAGGCGGATGTGAACCCCGTGAAGAAGTATCATGCAAGAGCGTGATGCCGCTGGACCTCTCTCAGAAGAAAGGTGGGACGACCAAGATTACGGGTCCTACCACAGTGTTCCCGGTCTCGCCGTCTTCATAATACATCTTCAGAGGACTGTAATGTGTTTTCTTTTGTGGAAGACACTTTAGGAAATGAAACAGCAATTATCTTCAAAATTTCCCCATAAGAGAGCAACATTAACTTTCACTAATTTCCTATCACTTCCCTATGCGTTTGTTTTTCTTTCTTGATCAAATATAAAACTGGTAGCTGCTCCCGAACTGTCCCGAACGAATTGACCAGTAACCAGTTTACTGAGCTACTTCAAAGCTATACGCGAAAGAGAACCGCGCACCGCGCGCGGTTTGGCAAAATTTTACATCGATTTTTGCTATTGCTCTCTTACATTTTTCCCAATAACTTTATTCATAAAAAACATATGATCATACAATTTGTACACAACAATAGCACAAAAAGTCTTAATATTATTACATACATCACATTATAATCACATAAAAACTTTTTAATTTATTTAACAAAATATGCCTATTTTACAACATTTTTTCCAAAGTTAGAAATCTTAAATATCTAACACACAAGGTTGAAATAACAATCTTTATTAATAATCATAAACAACTTAACTATTACAATAGTTTAATTCACGAATTTACACATATTTTTCACTTAAAACAACTTTAATTTTCTTATATAAAACTATCTTTATTTCACTATATTTAGCACAAATTTAAACATTTTTAACACAGAACTATCTTATTTTATACACACACTGACCCCTACTACATTAAGGCAGTGGAGGATGAGGTCCGCCGCCGGAACTCGCCCAACACAGCCTCTGACCCTATCCCTATCACTGTGTCCATGATGAGATCTCATCCCTCATCAAAGGAATGAAGCCCAAATTGGTTGGAGAAGCCATTAAACATCTTCCTGAGCAGGTGTTAACCCTTCTAGCTATTATCTTCAACGCCTGCTTAAACCTTAGTTAGTTTTCCACCACGTGGAAAGAGGCAACTGTCATTGGTATCCCCAAGTCAGGAAAGGCTCACCACCTCCCTCAGTCATCGTCCCATCAGCTTCCTAAAGGCCATGGGCAAACTCTTTGAAAAGTCATCCTCAATCGCATGAGACGCCATCTGTTTCCCACAGACGGTAACCCTCTTGTCATCCCTCACCAATTTGGTTTCCGAGCGAAACACTTTTGTCCCCAACAAGTTCACCGTATTGTGGAATATATCCTCAGCGGTTTTATCCTCGTCGCCATAAGACCATCGCGGTCTTTTCGACATAGCTAAGGCATTCGATAGAGTCTGGCACGAAGGCCTTATCTACAAACTCTATAAAATAGGCCTCCCTGATCGTCTTGTCCGTTTCGTGGTCTCCTATCTGAAGGATCGTACCTTTCGTTTTAGACACGAAGGCACGCCTCCTCTCAGCGTCATATCAAAGCCGGTGTCCCTCAGGGCTCCGTGCTTGCCCTCTTCTATATATCCTGTACACCAACGACATTCCCATCCCGTCGAATGGTGTTCAGCTCTCCTCTTCGCAGATGAACTGCCCTCTACTGTAAAGGTACCTCACTACTTTCATACGGAACAAGATCAAAGTCAGTTAATGACTTAGGAGCTTGGTTCCAAAATGGCGCATCGATGTGAACCCGGAGAACAGCTCCGCCATTCACTTCGATCATAAACGACGCCGCCTCACTACCATTCCCTCAATCCGTATGCTAGGGACCCCTGTCCCTTGGCATACGACCATAAATATTTAGGTGTCACCCTTGACACGAGTCTCACCTTCGGGCCCCATGACAAAAGAGTAACCCGCAACGCACGTTTTTATCTGAGTAGGCTCAACAGTAAGCTGGGCTGACACAGTAAAATGTCCCTCCGCAACAAGCGAACCCTTTATAAGGTCTGTATACGACCAGTCATGACATACGCAGCTCCCATTTTTGCTCACGCAAAACCCAAAATCTTAAACGAACTACAAATAGTTCAAAACTATTTTTGTCGTCGGGCTACGAACGCACCCTGGTACGTCCGTAACGCCGACCTCCACCGAGACTTAGAGCTCCCCACAATTCAACAGTTCCTAAAATCACTCTCTGAGAACTTCTTCAAAGCCTCAGAGTCCCACTCTAACCATCTCATTCGTGAGGCAGCTTCCTATGCAGCCCCACTTCCCTCTCGCTATCGAGTCCGCAGACCGAGAAACTCTCTCTTTCGGCTGATCTGAACTGCCTCTTGGCGGCTTAGGCCGAATCTTCTTAAGTTGCCTTAGTTAGGCGCGACTCTCAGCGGCTACTCGCCGCCTGCGCCCCCTTATCCCTTAAGGGGGTCGCATCAAATTTCGGCGGAAAGGCCACTATGGCTAAAGCCGTTCCCAGGTGGTGTTTAGTGGGTAAGGCACTTCTTTAAAGTGAGTCCCACATAACCACACAGCCGGCTGTGTGGTATGCTATGAGCATTTGCCACCTCCTCCCCGCTTCCGGAGGGTGCCTTGCATTGGGTGCAAAAAGGAGGCTAATGCCTTCCGTGTTTTGCCTGATAAGGATATCGTATTGCAAAGGTTTACATACGATATCCTTATCAGTCTAATATTTTATCAGTTATCACAAAAACAAAAATAATCTCAAGTGCTAAATAAGACAGCTCCGTGGCGCAGTGGCTTAGCAATTAAGTTGCAGCGCTAAGGGCCGCAGGTTCGAATCCGCACGGAACAACTACGTATGGCCTACAAATAATTGTTCCGGGTCAGGATGTTTGTCCTTGTGCAATTTATGTTTGTGAACTGCCCCACGATACAGGAGAAAATCCTAGCGTGGAGATTACGTTTTAAAAAAAAAAGATAAATAAAAAAGGAAAAATAAAATAAAATAAATATATTTCCCTCTTAAATAAGCATTTAATTTAACGTAATACTTCTATTCGTATTGCACAGCTGATTACTGTGTAATACATGACTCTAAATTAATTCAAAAATAAATTTTCATGGAACTAACGCTCAACCGGGAATCGAACCCCGAACTTTCGTTCGAAATTTTATTCAATATATTTACTTCTAACATAAATTAAGTGCCTGTCATAATTAAATATATTTTACGAGTCTTTAACTTTGTTTATTATTTTTCTCAGGAATTTAAGTAAACAATTTTTAGGCGCGTCATAACAACATATTACCTACTCATCTGTTTATACACTCTACATAATATTAAACCAAAAATAAAAAGTAATACGATCATTATTTAACAAAGGCAATCCCGTAGTATCTCAAAACATGAACAAAACAAAAAATACGACTCAGATAAAATATCGACACGACAAAATGTAACTGGTTATATTTAGGATACATTTATGAATAAAACTAATTTTATCAACATATTTATTTATTTTTAAATCCCGACGTTTTGAAGGACGGAATGCAATCGAGCTTCGGAAATTGTAACTTATAATACGAGTATTAGGTTGTTTACTATGCGTATTCTCGCTTTTTCGGTATTTTAGTATGTGTCATTTAATTTACTGCGTCGTTGGTCTTATGATCGTTAGCGCCAATGCTGATCATGTTTAATTGACATTACAATTTTCTTTTTTCTCTTTTAAAACCGTTACCTCCACACTAGGATTGTCTCCTGTATCGTGGAGGCAGTTTACATACATAAATATCAAGAGGACAAACATCCAGACTGGGAACAATTATTTGTAGGCCATACAAATATTTGATCCGTTACTAAGCTATTACGCCACAGAGCCGTCATGGTGCCAGGCGTGAATACCGGGTTGGAATAAAATAAGTTACTTGGCTTTTCTGTCCAGACATTCTCAGTAGCAGCACAGAGTGAGGAAGTTGGCGGTATCTCACTCCCGTGCCTCGCAAACTTCGCAAAGCAGTTGGTCCTGCGCCTACTTTCTTTCTGGTGGAGTTAAATTGACTTCCCTTTGATTATGAGAGTGATCCTTCTCCTCCGTTATGATTGGCCGCCGTGACGACAATTCGATCTGGAAAATATAATTTAATTAAATCTCATTGAAATTGGAATATATGTTTTTCTAAGACAAAAGTGAAAAGAAATCTTATTCATTAAAACAAATTTATATTTATATTTATATCATTTTAGGTAAAGAGCACTGCTAATATTTAAAAAAAATGTTATCTATATAGAAACAATAATACAAGTGGCTTGATTAACAGTTATTTCTGAACCTGTTGTTTTGTTTAAAACCAGCCGCAGGAACATAATATTATCGTATCATACCACTGATATGATCTCATATGACTGACTGTTTCATCGGAAGCACTTTCTTCATAGCGTCAAAATCAAATTATTTTTATTCAAAATTAGTAATTAGAAAGCACTTTTTGAAAGTTTAAGAACTACACCATCGTTTTTCAATAAGTCCCTACTACAAGAGACCTTGTGAAAAAAAGCAGAAAGCAAAAAGCATCAACCTTATGAAACGTAATATATAATATATACAGGGTCTAGGCTCCGAATATGTTTTTGTCCCATTCGGTGTCGAGACCCTTGTTCTGTGGGGTCCTAGCGCTATAAAGCTTTTTAAGGAAATATCAAAAAGTTTAGTCGACGTTACAGGAGACCGAAGAGTTGGCAGCTACCTCGGACAAAGAATTAGTCTAGCTATTCAAAGGGGGAACGCTGCCAGTATCTTCGGAACTTTGCTTAATAGACCTCCTTTTTAATAATATATTTTAGTTATTATAATATTTTTTTAAGGTTTTTTGTTTTAGGTTCATTGTTCTAGTATATATTTTATTTTATAAATTGTGTAATACTTAAACTTTTGTAATTGTTAATAAATTTAAATATAAAGATGTAGATGTTAATATAGATGTCAAAGCATCTGTTGTAAATGTCTATGAACCGCAGCATCCACTCACCATCAGGTAAGACCGTGTGCTCGTTTGTTACTCTTACTCTATAATAAAAAACACAAATCAATAAAATCTAATCTGTATAGATTGTAGCAGAACCTTTAAGCCAGAGTATCACAAAATTCGCTTCACCCACACAAAAACTAAATGAAGGGTGACTCATCCTTAGCAAATTTACGATTGTGAACTACTCTTGAATATCAGTAGCTATAACTGATATCGAGAAGCGGTCATGCGGGCACTGCTCCCATTTATAGTTTACTTTTTAATATTAAACAAGTTTATAAAATTTGAAAGTTAAAACATAAACATAAAAAATTTGAACATCACTACCATCTATGCTACATACATAAGTGTCAAAACTACATTGAGTGCAAGTCTTGTTTTTAACTGAAATGTGTCCAAAGTAAATTCATAATAGATTGTCATTATTGTATATGTTTATGCTAAAATAACCTGTATGCAATAAAAATACTAAACTTTTTCCCGTGAAACCGAGTATTGGGACTTTAATAAACATTAAATTAACTGGTAATATTAAAATTGTATTGTTTATAAATATAATAAACGCGGCCACGCGTTATTTTTCACCAATAATATCATAAATTATCGCCAGTAATATACACAGACACTCGCAATAAGTGAGAAAAAATTATGTAGTTTTGAGTTCGATGACATTTTTTTTAAAGAAGTGTGGCGCTTTTATCTTCTGCGTGTTATTAGCATTGAAATTGTGAAAATATTTTATATATATAGTAATTGTTTTATGATATTTATGACTGATTTATTTTTTAAATTTATTACTTATGATATTTAAAACAATGTAATCAAAAATTGATTTTAATGCATTGATCATTATAATATAATTTATAATCTTTAAATTGTTCTCCCATTCTTATTTTATTACGTACTGCGTCTACGTAACTACGCGCATACATTAGTAATTTAATGACTTTATTAATTAATTTGTACGTATAGAGTTACAGTCTTATATTACAATTAGATTGTATAATTCATCATCATGGCGGTGTCACCCCTGTGCCACGGCAAGCACGTAAAGCCGTTGCTCCTTGCATTGCATCTGAAAGTACGTAAAGTCGTTCGCCATATACAAAAAAATATTAATAAAATGCACTTAACTAAAATAAGACGATGTTATCTAATTTAGAATCTAGTGATTTGAACATTGCTTTATGACATTCCTTGGGGAAGGCCTATGCTCAGCAGTGGAGTTGTGAAGGGCTTTAACGATGGTGATGATGATGATAATGATGATAAACTCGTATACAATGAAACAGTTTTGTGGAGTATGTGGTATGTGGTAGAGCCACGCTGCAGTCATATACAACTGGCTCGACCAGAGAAAGGGTATCTACGCTTGCACAGAATAAAAATAAAGTAAAGTTACAACCTATATACGTCCCACTGCTGGGCACAGGCCTCCTCTCACTTCTGAGAGGGCTTTAGGGCAAGGAAGTGTCCGCCGCACTGCCCCAATGCGTGTTGGCGTTGGATTTTTTTTATTTCTCAGACATGCCGGTTTTCACACGATGTTTTCCTACACATTCGAGCACATGGTAAATGAGCACTTAAAATTGCAATTAACAATTTCATTGGTGCCGGCGGGGATCGAACCCGGTTTGCTCGCGTACTGTGAAATTTACAGCGAGCGCTGCTCGCACAGAATATCATGGTAGAATAGCAGCATCAAGCTACTGTGTTTTGGACCAACACGTAACACCTGCAGTTGTTCACAGGCAACAGTTGACACTTACCATTAGGTGAACCGCATGCTTGTTTGACCCCTTTTAAATAAAAAAATAATTCAAAATTTTTATTTTTTTAAGAAGGTAATTTAATGGTACTTTAATGGCTAAAACTGATAATTAATAGTTCTTGATTAGCCAAGATATAGAAAAACGCTAAAAGAGACAACAGTTAGGATTAAAGTATCAGTTTTTGTACCTTATAATTTTGATGCACAATAAAAGAGTAAGTAATTTGAAAATACGAATTTACCCAATTTAATAGCAACCTTGCGCCGTGGCAGAGTGGAGGGTTCTCTTGCTGTAATTATTAAATTAAAGGTCGAACGCATTGCTTGATTCTCAGAACCATAATGTCATAAATACGGTCCACTGTAAGGACTCACGACTGTTTGTTATTTAATTTTGAATTTATTTTGCAATGACAAAAGATTATTAATGTTATAACCTATCTAAATTTACAGGCATATCTAAAGTGGGATTCGAAAAAGCTCTAACGCCGAAGACAAGGTATTAACGCTCCCACGAACGTTTTAAATTAACATAACAATCTGTGAATGCGCTGTAAATTATGATTTAGACTTTATGCCGTTAGAAATATATGAAACTCCACAATAGCTACATTTCCATATGGCACGGATTATAAATTACGCTCTTTTTCAACCAATCGCTTATATGGGTTTTAAAAACGTTGTACAGATGCTTATATTTTATTACTAAACTTGAAATTACGAATTAATCCGGTATCCGAAGCTGGTATTATCATGAGATTTAAATTTCTTTAAAGTTTTACTACCAGTTAGGAGTTTGGATTATTATTTATGTTCGTCTTCCAAATGCTTTGAATACAACATTTTAATAACTTTAACTTCCCATTTAGAATTTGTTGTAGGAAATGGTACTATACTTTAAAGTCCAAATATTAACACATCTCCACGTTTTGAAATATATGCTTAAAGGTTGCTTTGTAAGTAAGTAGTAGTTTTTATGTCACATTCATATGACGTGATATTTTAAATCGTCCGAAGAATTATTATTACTATGCAATCACTCGGGGGTATCGCGTAAACAAAACATTAAACCTAACATATGAAATTACACAACGAATAATTATGCTTAGAACAATTTTGCACTCTAGGATCATGGAAATAAAGATGCTTTTTAAAAATATCGTCTCATAAACAAATTATCTCGGACGGACATAAATCATCGTGCCGCGATCAGCAATCACAGACTAAGAGAAAACAATCAGACAAGCAATCTCCAAAAAGTGAATGTTAATTGAAATTTGAAGGTACTCACACACAATGTTTGGCAATCGTAGATATAGAACATCATAATAAATCATTTATTTCTCAATATTTATTAAAAGATTAAATTGACGGTCTCACAGATGTAAAATGTTTGGTAATTTTAAAAGATCTGTGCAGCCTATTTATATTCTAGAGAGCAGCAGAAAAAGTTGTCCTTCTGTAGTTCGTGAGGCTCAAAAAGTGTCAGTGCTTAAAAGGCAAGTTAACCCAATGACTTAATGCATGACTTGTACATATATATATATATATATATATATACATATATAGTAGGTGTGTGTGTGTGTGTGTGTGTATGTATTATGAATGGATGTATGTATCTTTATTTTATATTGTGTATATTAATATTATAATATTTATTATGAAAGTGCACACTAAATCTGCTTCAGTTTGAATCTGTCCAGTATCGGTGGAAGAAATTTCAATATGAAATAAGCAGTGCCTTTGTAGAAAACATATTTTTATTTTTCATTGTAACATTACTTTGTGTGTACATAAATTGTTAAATAAATAAAAAGTCCACCATAATGCTTGTTGGCAGAATGATTTTAACATCTTAGATATGCAAGTTTCCTCAGGGCATTTCCCTTCACCACAGAGCACGTGGTAAATGAGCACTTAAAATTGCGATAAACAATTTTAGTGGTATCGACGGCGATTGAACTCGGGTTACTCGCGGTCTATGAATTGTAAGCTCTTGAAATACAACAACTCTTATAAAATATACTTGTAAAGAAATATTTCTATAAAAATTAGAGTGTCAAAAGATACTGTGTTACATAAACTCTACAACTCTACATCTATTCTGAAATAAGAATCGATTTACAGATGCGAAAAGTCGTAAAGTCAAAATCAAAATATTTTCATTCAAAAAGCTAATGCTTCACAAAACACTTTTTTAAAGTCAAGAAAGATACACCATGGCTTCATAAGACGCTACGGGCGGGAAACCGTGCCGAACTTAAATCGAAATTAGTAAGGTTAACAAGTGATAAAATTAAAATTTTGTACAACCGACTTCAATATAAATTATTAAGGATAACTCAAAAACGACTGGTCAGACCTTAATCAAATTTATATGGAACCACCTGGGAAGCACCAAATCGGTTCAGGCGTCTTTGAATAATCGGTGAAAATACATAAAAAAAATATTCCGACGAATTGAGAACCTCCTCCTTTTTGAAGTTGAAGTTGAAGTTGAAAAGAGTTATCAAATAACATGTGAAAGTCCCCTCGTTTATTGTTCGCGATTCAGAATACGATCGAGGTCCAAATATGTCTCCACTCCCATCCACAGCAAAGATAAAGATGATATATACGTGGCAGAGTCACGCTACAGCTATATAAATGCTGCGTACGAATGGGTTGTCTCAACCAAGAAAGAACTAGTCTCGCAGAATGCCAGCCAAAAAAATTCGTATGGCAAGCAACCAGAGACCCTTTTTAATGGAAATTATCTACTTTTTTTTTCTTTGATTTAGTGCTCATTTGCCTCCTTTATTCTAAAAAAAAGAATGTTCTGAAATGCAGATATCTATGGGTCACATCATCCACTTACCATCAGGTGGACTGTGTGCTCCTTTGTCACTCTTATCCTATAAAAAAGCTCGCTTCAGTTTTATTTATATGTTAGATAAGAAATTGTTCCTGTTTTACATACATTCTATTTTTTTATTTCAGATAAAAACAAACACATAAAATTTGCGGGATCAATAAATGCGAATGACTCTGGATTGTCATTTAATCTATAGAGGCTACCTTGTCTTAAGAATTACTCATATCGTTCTATACAGTGATAAAAATGGTGATTCATTTTAATGCCATTATAAATTTATTTGAAAAAAAAAAGCATTTCTATTTAAGTTTTAAGTATCATGATGTGCTCCTTTTTGACTTTCAAAAGCTTCTCACGTTTCGAAATTTAAAATGCTTTCTATCTCCTAATATGTACCGTGGGCTTAGAAAGGGGTTGGTATTTCTACCTGCAGGATTTATGTGACCCCGCACCTGTGTCCGTCCACTCGTATTTTAGTATTTTTTTACGTCATTTCTTAACTAATCCCAGACCATATCTTTTCTTGAGAATATTTATTGGGTAATAGGAACGAAAATAAAAAAATATTGGAATAAATTTTAGGATAGATGCTTATAAAATCGATGTCTTACTATTATCTTGCTTATTTAGGATTACATTAGTTTTAAAGTGATGTTCATCATTATAACAACTATCAGTGCTTCTAAGTCTTTTGCCGGACTTGACCTTAATCAAGTTAGCATGCGTTTCTGCAAATAAGAGTTGCCTACACTCACCACATAGTAGCTCAGGGGCGAAGCCCTTGACGTAAACACAGTACACAAGCAACACGGCTTCGGTCCCGTTCCAACAATGACATTGTTTAAGGGAAGCGAGAGCTTAAGTAACTTCGCATTGGCAATCCTCTTCATCGGTCGCTAGTATTTTAACTTACTTGACACTGGTGAAGAGGACAACGGATCATGTAAGACAGAATTCATTGTAGAAACTTTTTATCCCTGGAATGAATGGGCATTCTGGTGGGATAATTGTTTGCACCATTGGTGGAATCATAATCATTAATACAGGCCACCACAACTTCCCAACATTATATTACTCAAAATATACTTTTTGAAAAGACTAAGTATATGCAACTAAATGGAGTGATGACCACTAGATGGAGTGATGACCTGGTGAGACATGCAGGAAGTTTATAGATGCAGGTGACTCAGGACCGTGCTTTGTGACATTCCTTGGGGAAGGCCTATGTTCGACAGTGGACTTATGAAGGGCTCCCGCATCCATTGACATTCTGCGTATTTTACCAAGTCGTCAGCCCATTTGATGGGAATCGTTCGACACTCCGCCTACTCCGCTAGTCCGCTACTTATAAAATTGTTTTTCTTTTAATGGAAGGAAGTATGACAATAGAACACACAGTCCATACTCACCATTGATTAAGAATTAAAATGTAGATGCATTATCAACTCTGAGTACTAATATGTAATGTCTCATTACAAGAAAAAGGGGTCTACGATTCTTGTCACTGATAGTGTGAAACACAGCAGCATTATGACGATATTTCACATTTGTAATCTGAGTTCTTAACCGAATAAGCCGTCCTATTAGTTTAACAATTAAAGAATAAGCTGTTGAACCAAGATAATGGTTGTGATATTATACGAGTTACCTGGTCGAATTTCTGTACAGCAAAACTCAAAATATTATCAAGTAAAAACTCCTTTGATCAGCTGGAGCTTGACATTGATTTCCTCTCTTAAGATAATACCAGAGTAGAATAGCAAGTCGATTAAACTGTGCATCTTTATCTTTCTTATCGGCCCATAAAAGTCCACCGCTATATATGGGCCTTTGGTGGCGCAGTCATCGCGCCACAAGCGAAACGCACTGAAGCCTAAATCGCGCTATCAAAGTTCCGAAGTACTGCGGTATATTGTACAGAATAGCTCTACTACCACATGGAAAATTGGTCGCTCCCCAGGCCAATCACATTGTCTGGCGAGATCTTCCCTTTTCCTTTCACGGCCAAATGTCTCTTGTATTTTTTACCTTATCACGCTGGCTGGTGGATTGATAATCGCAGTGCAAGACGTCTCGCACCTTTGACGCAACTGTCCGTCGCTGGTCTAGGTATTTTAAGTCTGATGTAAAAGGGAACGCAGCTTGAGCTAGAAAGCATAGCTGTTGCTTGTCGGAAAGTAAATCACATATAAATCTAAAACTATGTTTAAGCAACAGAACTGTAAACTTTAACTGTACGATAATTTTGTTTTTATAGAATAAGGGTAACAAACGATCACACAGTCCACTTGATGGTAAGTGGATGCTGTGTCCCATAGACATCTACATCTATCCTCGATTAAGAATCAAAATGTAAATGCGTTGCCACCCCTGAGGACTAAGATGGGATGCCCCGTTTCCAGTCAAAAGGGTCTCCGGTTCTCTACACTCACCATACGCAACACAGCAGCATTGAGCTGCTATTTTACACTGGTATTCTGTGAGAGCGTGGTCCTAACCCAGTCGAGCTGACCCATTCGTGCTACAACCATAATATAGCTGCAGCATGGCTCTACCACGTTAAAAAAGTTAAAGGTTTGAATGTACCTTTCGTGACAGAGATATGGAGTTATTAGTGGGATTAAAGTATGTTTAAAACAGCCTATTGAAGTTCATTGCTTGGCATATGCCTCATCATAGATGGCCTCAATGGGGAATATTTTCCATAGTTGCCATACTTGGTAGGCGGGCTGTCAATCGCAGTTTTTTACTACTATTATTATTACTACCGCACTATATCCTTCAGACCTGAACACAGCAGTGCACGCACTTAGGTAAGAGGGTAGTATCTCCCTAGACGGACTCCCGGGTTGACAAAAAAGCTAAGACTTAGTAATTCACTTACCATCAGTCACCCTTATTCTATAAAAAAGACCATGCAAGCAATGGGGAACACTTTGTTCCAGCAACAACCGTTAATGAGCATCTACGTTTATCAGCAAAGGCAAACGCCAATCCAAATTAAGCCGGAGCAATTTGTCATAGCGGTAGTTATAAATTATCAATTTCGTAATATAGTTGATATAACACAATGTCACCTCGGTACACGGTGTGTCGATCGATCATAAATTATAGTGACGAGAGGCCGTTAATCAAACGAGTGGATACCCCGTCTAGTATTTGTCGCTGCAATTCGTGATCGTGATTTGTAAAGGCCACTAGATCGCGTAATAAAGAGTGATATTTGTTTACTTATTGCTCGGGCTTCACTGGAAAATGATCAGATGGTAAAAATATAACTTTCAAATAATAATAAATATGTCTTCGAGACTGAATTTGATTACGGCGGCCAGTTTTTTTAATGGAGACTATCCAGCTGCGCAAGACATTATTATAGTGAACGCGGGTGTGCAGTGTGTACAAGTACAGGTGCGTTCTTTATTCCCTTACTCTCATAGTCCAATGGCACGGCAATCCAACAGGACCCGAGATATTAGTCGCTCAAGTTCCAGACATGCATTTTGAATTTCTTAATACGGGAACATCGTAAGCTCTGTTAAGTTTTTAAATTAAAGGTTTTGTTTTTTATATTGGATATCACTGTGGTTTGAGAAATTTCAGTCATAATCTTCATCTTGTTTATTAGCTCGTGAAACATATTAGCCCGTGGAAAACGTGGAACACTGTTGGTTATGGCCTCTAAAACATAACTTAATAAATTACTAAATTACACGGGTTTATAACAATCAACTATTGAATTGCAGGTCTATTTTTCGAATTAAAGTCTCGAAGTCAAGTTGAAATTAATTACAAATACTAAGGTCTACTTTCCTTTGGAGGTGTAAACAATTCAAACTTCAAATCAACGCAATCAAAAGATACAGTCATTTATGTCACATATTTTTGATACTCGCAAACTCACTATCAAAACATCGCGTCACTTTACAGTACCGGACATCTTGCGTCTTTGTCGCTGCTGCCCGTACCATCAACTATAGAAACCGCAATTTTCTTCTGACATTTCGAATAGTCGTCTTTTACGCCGCCCACGGAACGAAATAGGATCATGGATTCTCTTACTACACTCGGTTTAACTGTAATTCGTTAGTCTAGTCTAAATAACTTCATTTTGTTAATTACGAGCTGGTACACAGCGCGTTGCTACCATTGAAGAAATAATTGTGGAAATATCGTTTTGAATTTGGAATAGTTATATTGTTTATTAGGAATGATAATACATTCATTGAAGTTGAATGATACGCGCGCCACCTACTGTAAGTTAATTGTACTATGCCTATTACCTTCGCGCCACTGCATAAGTTATATAAGTTAACAAAGTTTTACCGCACCAGAGAACGGTATGGCAGCGCATAAAATACGAACAAACAAATATTAATTTTATATATTAGGTTAATTACAACCTATCAAAAGTTCACTGATAAACATAGATTGCCGCATAGGGGAGGTACTTGCTATAGTTTCCACGCTTGGCAGGCGGGTAGGCAGCCGCAGTTTTTTATTATTTTGATTTGTAACCAGTAAGATGCTGCTGCCCATCTTCTGTTTCCATTTTCCTCTTTCGCCTCTTACTACCTATGATCCTACTTAGATGAATGCCGAGGCAGAAAAGAAGTCACACCACCAGATTTGCCTGAACAATTTTTAAAAAAGAATGCCAATCTGACTACTCTCAGGCAACACTATGCGCTTTCTTGTGTTGTCCATTATCCCATAGTTGGATATTAATTGAAGGGAGACGCCTGGGCCCGACACGGTTGTATATGGTGTGGTCTGACGCGTTTTGCCCTAAAGCGTTTTGCCGAGGCACGGTGCACAACGTAACAACGTTTTTTCACATAACTGTTACACCTGTGGGCGATGAGGTCGTCACTTTCCTGTAACTTTATTATTATTTTTACGTATATATATATATATATATATATAT
This sequence comes from Parnassius orleans, assembly GCA_029286625.1. NCBI lineage: Eukaryota > Metazoa > Arthropoda > Insecta > Lepidoptera > Papilionidae > Parnassius > Parnassius orleans. The sequence goes on along the minus strand of JAGSMP010000076.1, from coordinate 978,768 downwards.
ATATTAAGATTAATGTATCGGAAAATATTAGAAATAAAAATAGAGAGCCCGCACTATAAACTTTTTTTATAAAATAAGGATGACAATTGAGCAATCAGTACACCTGATGGTAAGTGGATGTTGTGGCCCTAAAACATCTACATCTATCCTCGATTAATAATCAAAATGCAGTTGCGTTGTGACCCCTGGGGACTAAAACGGAATGCCTCGTTTCCAGTAAAAAGGGTCTCCAGTTCTCTACACTTACCCTATAACTAAAAACAGCAGCATGAAGCTACTATTTTACGTTGGTATTCTGTGGGAGCGTAGTCCTTCCCCGGTCGAGCCGACCCATTCGTGCTACAATCATAATATAGCTGCAGTATTTCTCTACAAAAATGCTTGGTTTTAAGATGATATCCTACCTAAGTATAGTTTAAAAATTCTACCCAGCGTAATATTCTAAACATTTTTATCTCACTCCCAATATATTCCAAGAGTTATTTTTATGAGCTCTTCTGGATAGGTAACACCCTCTTACTTATTTCTGCCACCTAATTGCAGTGCTTCCACTGCTGTGTTCCAGTCTGTAAAGTATAGAGAGCTAGTATAGTTAAAGGCTGTAAGGTATTCCATCTTTGTCCTCAAAGTTGATATGGCATCATTAGCCTTTTTTGTTTGAAGTTGTTTACATTTGTCTATGGACTGCAGTTACCACTTTCCATCAGGTGGACATTAAAAAATCAGCCCCAGGATCAATATTCAAATTCTCGCCTAAATTGCCCTATTGTATCTCTTCAGCTAAATTACAAATGATTGCGTCAACTGTTTTATACTACTTAAGAATCGCATATGATAGGGATATGGAAATGTTTCTACAAGTGTTAAGTGTTATACGGTATGGAACACCAAAACTAAAATAAATTCAGTCATTATAGCTATTTATTTTCATTATGACTTAACGCATAATCATAACGATATACTTACGAATAACGATAAATAAGAATAACGATACGATAGATACTTCATAGGTTTTGAAATTCTCGGTCTATTTTCATAACACTAATATTAGATATAGAGCTGGTAGTGCCCGTGGTAGAAGAAATAAATAACTCAGACCTCTACCGACGGGGCGCGCGGCCATATTTGTTAGATTTATTATTTTCGTTCACTTTATCGATAATTTCGGCTGCGGGCAACCTTTCACCCGACCGGATTCCTCAGCGCATCGTTAGAATTTCACCAATAAATAAAACCGAGTTGCGTTCATCTCGTAACTGCGCGTGGGATGGCTTTAAGCGTCATACAAACGCATGTGAGTGGAGGTCGTTGACCGCTGAGCTGTCACTTGATATTTTATGAACTTGTTGTTTGTAATAGTAAAAAGTTTTGTTTTCTTTTGAAGAGTTCCTTTACTTTTCTGTTCTACATTCGACTGCATTTTCTTTTAATGAACACTTACATGTTACACTCCAACTATAAGTACGAGGTTGAATAACTGATTTAAATTTTATTTTTTTATTTCACGTTGTACCTACTCTGATATAAATCTCAACCCGATCAAATGGCCATTAAATTAGTTTTGTGTTTTTATAACCCAATAATTATACTTTTGAATTCTTATTAACAGTTAATATTATATTATTTATTTTTATTTTCCATAGATAAAATATATCATAGGTAATAGGTATTATAATACTCACGCCAAATTAACTATCATACATTAAGGAAATGAATAAAATAGGATAAATTGTCAAGGATTTATTGCAATTTCTTCCATAATAAAAAGTTCAGTGGTTTAATTAGCTAATAATGAAAAAACCGACCAAGTGCAACTAGTGTCGCATGCCAAAATTACGCTGCTTATGAATAGGAATTAAAAAAACAAAATAAAATGTAACGTAACGTAACGTGCAATATTAGCACTGCTGCTTGGCGGCAGAAATAGTTAATAGGATGGTAAGAACTCAGACAGAGAGGTAGAAAAGATTACTGCTTCTCATTATTCTCATTCAATTGTTAAAGTGCACTGTAGTACTCCCATTGTAGAGAAGATTTGCCTTAATCGTCACGCTTGGCAAGCGTATTGACGATCGCAGTACCAGACGTCTAGCACCTTTGAAGATGCCCCATGTCGCTGGTGTGGGTATTTTTACGGCATAAACGAGATGATTAAAGCACTATCATTCAGAGATATAGGATAGGATAGGGTGTCAAACGAGCACACATTCCACTTGATGGTAAGTGGTTGCTGTGACCCATAGACCCACAGATCTTTTTAGTGTATCCCATAGTCGCCTCTTACGACACCCACGGAATGAAATAGGGTGATGGGTTCTCCTAAGATACCCTCACGGCACCCGCCGTCACACTACATATACAACAACTGACAACGCACCTGCAATTGCCCTGGTGTTGCAGTTGTTCATGGGCGGCGGTCGATACTTACCATCAGGTGAGCCGCATGCTCGTTTGCCCCTTCTTTTATATAAAAAAACTACTATAAGCTATTTATTGGAACGAAGTTCCTTATCGGACGGTACGAATTTGGAGGATGGGGGCTAGGCGAGAAAAAGTGTAAGATTTTTCCGTCACGACCCCTTCTGACGTCGTGTAGACGGCCTTGGCGGCTATAAGGAAGCGAAATATCCATCTCCCTCGCACTTTTTCTTATCTTTCCATGAAAAAAATATTATTTTATTTTAAGTGATACTTCATTTTAATAGACGCTAGTAATTAATTTATTTGTATTTGTTAATCAATAATATAATACGTTTATCAATAATAATATACTACGAAAGGAACTTCGTTCCAACCGAGTGTTCCACGACACTCATGCATGTTTTTTTTTATTATTCAAAAACAACGGTTTCGCCTTACGACATCATCAGGGTTTATTATTGTATGAACAGTGAATATAGAACAGAATAGAAAAACTGGGAATTCATAGTAATAAATTATCCACAAAATTTTTAGAATGGTTTTTTTAACTATTAAATTTAATACTAGATGAAATTCTCTTTTTCAATTCGATTTTCCCATCATTTTGATTTTTTTATTTAAATCTTGTTACACTTACTAATTTAAATAATTTTACTAAAATCTATTAAGTTCCGATAGGTTAATTTTTATTACTTATCTATAAGCTAACAATACAGAAAAACTACATACACTCAGACAAAATTGATGGAGTATCTCCAAGTAGCAACATTTGCAAATATAAATTAAACATCGGCCACAAATTTGTTTTTTGTTTATAATTCTGAAGTGCCAATCGAACTTACAGTCCACCTGATAGAAAGTCGCTACTTCAGTCCTTGGACATCTGCAGCCACCTGCAAATAAAGACGGCTATAGATGCCTTGTTACCCTACCCCTAAAGAATAACATGGAATGCCTCACAGTCTGACTATACACCTGTACCCTTCAGACATTAAAATTACAAATTTAACTTTCATTTTAGTTCTTGGATTTTTTTTACATATTTCATCAATTACATATTTAATCAATTTATCAAACTTTTTTATTTATTTCAGGCAAATGAAAAGCATCCGTGAGCCGCAGGCCTTAACTGACCCGTTAGGTATACGTCCAACCATTTAGATAGAGGAATTTATTGCGTCGGTGGCATTCGCCGAGATTCAGACAAGCGCTGATGACGACAACGGCGGTGTCACTCGAGCACTGCACATTTAAGATAACGCGGAGTCGAGTTAGTGGTAACGTTAAATTTAAAAGGTTTTGCGTTTTAGGCCGCTGTAAAGATAGGCGAGCCGATACCGTATCAAAATGTAGTCTTGCATAGTACAAGTATTATGCTTCATTAAATTAATGTTCTGTAAAATTACTTAAAATGCATCAATTTTGTGGCTGAATATACTGGCGGCGTGGAGTCAAAGGCGCGAGACATTTGGGTTCAGAACGCTTTAATTTCTGCAGATACACTCGACTGAGGAAGACCTACCCGTTAACCTATAGTTATTGTCGATTTGCCATCATTAGAAGATTAGTGTCTAAGTCTAAGATATTGAATACTGAATAATTCTACTAATACTACTGACAGTATTAGAATTGTGATTGTGCAAGCGATGGGTTAGCAAACTTCTTTCACAATTTTCTATCTACTCCCATATTGTTAGCTAAACATGGTCCGAGTGGTTCGCTGCTGTTTAGCAGAGTCCCTTCGGGTACTAGAGGCGTAACGTATACACATTTTGTCACCAACTGTTGAATTGTAGGTCTTATATGCATTCGAATCAAAGCCAAGCTGCCAGCACCCTTTTTAAAACTAACACGTTAAAAACATTTTTTTTTCTCTTTATTGACCTACTGCAGGACTGATTTCATTGTCACCGCTCTGAGGTATTAACCTTGTAGTGGTGGTGTAAGAATATCCACTACCATATATCGTCCCGAGGGTGTCGTAAGAGGTGACAGAGGGAAAATGAAACAGGAGATGTGCAGCAGCATCTTCCTGATAACAAATCAAAATAATAAAATAAAATTAATTTAAATAATAATTCACCATTTCTATTTTTTTTTTAATTTTACGCGTTAAGGCTTCTTTTTACATTTGGAGTTCATTTGGATTAGTATCATCATCTTCTTCTTATTTATTTCACCTATTAGCCGTTCACTAACTGCTTAAATCCGAATGGCAGCGAATTAGTACAATTACAGGTTGTGTGGCGCTTCATCCTAGTCCCCAGGGACAACACATCTGTGAAATTCTTGGTTTCAAGTTTACTGAAGGTATCCATGGGCTGCAAAAGTTTGTTACCTTTAGATGAACTGGTAGTTTGTTTAAGACTTAAATTTATTAAAGGAAAATAAAAACTTTTATCTCATATAATCAAAATATCATCATTATCAAAAGTCCACTGTTGAAAAGGGCCTCCTTGGTTGTAGGAAAGAAAAATAAATTCAATATAAAAAAGAGAAAAATAAACATTATACCGAAACTCGCGCGAGAATGGTCTCGAAAAACTTTCCGGTGTACTCATAAGGAAGTCGTTAATATTAAATCGTTCTTCGGAATCATAAATGTGGTTGTACCTACTGATTGGTACTTGCGTGATAGATGGATTTTTGCGGCACTCGTAACTCTACAGCATAACTCAATTATAATAAATGTCCAATGTGATAAGTTTTGAAAGGCACAGTGAAGATTTCATAGAGAATTAACGCTGAAACTACACATTAAATGAAACTAATTTTACGCATATTATTTTAACAAATTTTAAAACTCGACGCTTTATTATATTGTATAAGCTGAAGATTAGATTAATGAGTTAATAATGATATCGGGATGTTGAGCACATTAGTTCCCTTTGATCATCCAACGGTTACCATTACTAGGCTGTAATGGTAAAAAATCCACCGCTGAACATAGGTCTCTCATATAGATTGCCTCATTGGGAGGATTTTACCATAGTTGCCACGCTTGGCAGGCGGGTTTGCAACTGCAGTTTTTTTATAATTTTGAATTGTTATCAGCAGAAAGATGCTGCTGCCCATCTTTAAGCGTTCTGTTTGAATTAAAAATTAAACGTTAAATTTATTTCATTCAAAGTGCAAATATTTTTTAGTTAGTAGTTCAAAGTTAGTTTTCAATATTTTGGACTAATTAAAACAAAATGCAAGCAATATAAATAATTAGAATACCAACAAATCTCTGATTATAACAGATTATGACATCATTCATGGAATTTTATTTTCTTCTGAAACCTTTATCATTGCTTACATTATCTATACAAATAAATAAAATAGAAGTGTCCGTTTGTAATGTCAAAATAACAGCTTTTTACTAAATGCATATGAAAGTATATACGGTACTTATAACAAAAAAAACAATTTTTAAAATTTTTGTCCGTCTGTCTGTCTGTCTGTTTATTTCGGCTAATCCCTGAAACGGCTGGACCAATTTTGACGGGACTTTCACTGGCAGATAGCTGATGTTATAAGAAGTACCTTAGGATACGCAGGTCCGCGCAAAATTAAAACCCGTGAAATCCATCGTTATAAATTTCACGTGGACGAAGTCGCGGGGAACAGCTAGTAAGTAAATAAAAACGTTGCAGTAAACCAGTTTCCAAAGCGCCCATTCATTTTTCATCTACGGCAAAGGGCAAAGTGAACGTTTTTCTACAAATTGTTGAAGGCATCAATCCACATAATGTCAGTGCCCTCCCACGAAGACTGAGTTAGATTACATATAGATTATGGGATTTATAGGTACACCACAATGGTCCCATAAAGGTTTTATGTGGGTGTCCATCGCTATTTGTATGGTAATCACATCATGTGTATCTCATCGGCTTGCCACTAATGCGTTTATGTGAAAAAATCTCCGGAGAAACTACTCCGTTGAATTGAAAGCACTTTGAAATGAATCATACCATTCTAAAGTAAGAATCACTCATCAAAGTACTCCTATTAATTTATATTATATTTGAAGCCTGATTGTGAAGGATAATCGAGTTTAATGATTTCTTATATTTAAGCGAACACAACACATTGAATAAAACTACTTCAATGGATTTTATCGCGTTTAATTGTTTAAAATAATAGGTCTAAATTAATGAATTCAATTAAACGCAATCCGTAAAAGTAGTTTTATTCGATAATTGAATTTGCTATGCACTAATGAGCTCTAAATTTGAACATTTTTTAAAATATTCGTTTTAGTTATTGGTAGGTCTTTTTTTGACTGTACTAGATACATTATATTTTGAAAGTCAAGAAGTCAAAAGTGTGAGTATATATACGACCTATTTTAGATGTTATTATCAAAGCTCCGCAATCGCAAAGCGCATCTTTTTCTTCTTTATCAGCATTTTTGGACTACTGTTATGGCATTTCCATAAATGCACCAGCCGACATGCACGTTCTGGACGTGCCCCCCATAACCACTTTGCTAGATAGACAGACCTATTAATGTTAATAATAAGTCGGAACTCTCTAGATGGAAGGACTCCTTTTCTGCCTTCTATCCGCCTGAGCAGAAATAGGTAAGTGTACTGTACTGAACTGAACGGATAGATTTGGCAGCTGTACAAGTAGGCATTTTCACCTGTACATGTCTCTGGAGTTGTATCCGTCCGTTACAGCCTATCAAAAGTCCTTATATTGCTGAATATAGGCTTTACAAATATATTTCCTCATATATTTGCCATTGTTCTCACGCACTTTTTTAAATTGCGCGTTGTTCCCAAGGCAAACGTGCTGGCAACCGCAGTTTTTTTCTTTGAATTGTTATTTAGGAAGATGCTTCTGCCCATTTCCTCTTTCATTTCCCTCTGTCGCCTCTTACGATACCCACGTGATGATATGGGGCAGTAGATTCTAGATTTGTAGTCTTAACTTCAACGGATAAATTAGGGTAAAAAATTCTACTAAAGCATTCAACAATATTTTATGTATTTTTTTTTAAAAACACTAAAAATGATGTTGCCGATCACCAGAAGGATCAGTCAGACAAATCTAAAAATTATCAATTTTATCAAAACTTATCAAGCGTGATCAATTGTTTTATGTGCGGGCTAGCATTAATTTTGCAATTTATGTTTGCGAATTTTATAATAATTTAAATTTATATTTGTTATGGATTTTTATCAGTACACGTGATTTTTATATTTGTTCCTTGCTTACCGTGTAAAGGCGGTGTAAGGTTATCCACTACCACATTTCATCCCGCGGGAGTCGTAAGAGGCAACACAGGGAACTAAAAATAAAAAACTGCGGTTATGGAAGATATCGCCCCTATAAGGCAATCTATGGGGGAGCCCTATGTTCAGCAGTGGACTTTAATAGGCTGTCGTTACAGCCATTACCGTTGTTACGGCTTACTTAAATGTTAATAAGAAGGTATAAGTTTGTCGTAGAGGCAAGATCGTCAATCCTTTGCCAAGCGCGGTGATAACGTGGATTACGTAGACAGTCCTTAAAGTTACAGCCTATACACGTCCCACTGCTGGGCACAGGCCTCCTATCATTTCTGAGACGGATTTAGGGCAAGGAAGTGTTCGCCGCGCTGCCCCAATGCGTGTTGGGGAACTTCACATGTCTTCGAAATATTTTTTTTTCTTATATTCAGACATGCAGGTTTCCTCACGACGTTTTCCTTCACCGCTGAGCACGTGGTAAATCAGAACTTAAAATTGCAATTAACAATTTCATTGGTACTGGCGGGACCTAGGGGGAGGCCTATGTATAGCAGTGGACTTGTGATGAGTTGTAATGATGATGATAGTGCAAATTTCACCCGCAAAAAATCAACCATATTGATTGTTTTAATTTTACGTTTCTTAGTTAAATACAGATTTCTCATGCTTACGCGATCACTGCACATTGACCAAACTTTCCATTACTGATTATATCACGTTTCAACTGATTGGCAGCACCCATATGGTCATGGAGGAACTGAGTTGTTTGATGTCGCGATGTCATAGTAAGCCTGGGATACGTTTAGCTAAAGCTCTTCGCGCTGGAAGAATTAAACTTATTTTAAAGTTTAAATAAACGAGATAAAATCCGTAAAGTAGTTCTATTCAAATCCCTAGTTAAAGTTAAATGTCTTAATTGATCTATTAATCAACATTTCTTTCTATTTAAACCCACATAATTACCTTCACGTAGGCGTATAAAAACCTAAACCACGAACATACGCGGTATTCGAGTATTTTCCACGTCCATTAGAGCGGCCCGCACCAAGTGTTTCTTAGAAGCAAATAATCCAAGTGCACATTATCCATTTACAATGAAATGCTAGAAGCAGTAATGTCGGCTGCCGGTTATGCCCTTACTCTTATTGCGTAAAGCCAATGCCCCCACTCCTCTCATGTTTAGGGCTGTCATTTTATGTTTAATACGATATCGATATCGACGGCCGCGTAGCAAAGTGGTAGGTAGATAGCTACTACGTAGTAATTCCAAGAATAAGTCTGAATAAATTCCGAGAATTGCATCTGTAGCTAACGTTAGTTACAATAAATTGCTATTGGTTTTGTTTCTGATTTGTAATTGTCTCTGTCTGTCTAACGCTCCATCTTAGTTTACCTTTGATAATTTTTATTTTCTTCGTCTTTACTCCTTAAATACACGAATAAGGCAATTATGTATTATAGCTGTAAATATGAGAATATAGGTCTTAATTAAAGTCGTAATAAATTTATGTGAAAATATACCAATATTTTTACTTTAGACGCACCCGCGGGCAATAACTAACTATGGATTAATTGAACAAGACCTACAACAATTATCGCAGCGGGCATCTCAACAAACTACGAATATTTCCATGTAATTGAAACATTTATTACGACTTTACCAGTTTAAGCGTTGGGACATTTATAAGTAAATGCTAAGCCAACAAAAAACCAATTAAGGGAACTGTTCAGAAACTCTTAAATAAATCATTTCATTCCGTAGAATTTCGGATTCTTTGAAAATAGTTGCATCAAACCTTTAAAAATAGGCTCTAAATATTTATAAAATGTTGGAGTTTTGAATAAAAATATCTAGTTTATAACTGCGTTACAACTACTTTGAAATAGGCAGATCTCTTTGCAGATTCTTAGTGAGTCATATTATATAGTTAGAGGTATATTATAATTTGAATAGTACAGTAAATCTCTGGCTTATTTAGACTTAACAACCTTCGAATACTATCGGAATTATAGCTTACATGAGGAGTACTCGCCAAAACTTTTAACCCCTGAGAATGAAGTGAACTCCACAGAACTAGATTTTTATATTTTTTTCAATTAACTATGTAACATAAACTATGATTGTAAACTGTGATTTTTTAAAAAAAAAGTCCAAGTCCAAAAGATAAATTAAACATAGGAATAACAATTAATAAGTATCTATATTGAAAAGAAACTATTCAATACAGATTATAAATAATACTCATATCATCTATTCTATTCATAGCTTGTGAATGCAACAAGACTTGATCTACCGAGGAAAGAACACTCTCTCACAGAATACCAGCGTAAAATACGAGTAGCAACATTGTGCCACAGAAAGCATCTGCATTTTAATGATTGTTAAAACATATAACTTGGAACGTTAACATATATAAGTTCCTGTACTTTTGTATTTGTACTTTGACTATCATTGTACACATTTATATATATTCTATATTTTATTTTAAGTAAATCAGTACCAATAAGTTACCTGAAAGAAATCACTTCCAGAGTGATAAGACCGCCTGTTGCACATATATGTGATATCCTGTCTTTAGTGTAAAATAAAGAATCAATAAATAAAGAAAATAAATTATTATTTATTAACTTAACCGTTTTTAAAAAGAACGTATATTGTATCTATAAACTTTATCGCAGAATATAAACACGTCCGGTAAATACTTTGAAATTGTTCTTGACAGTCCTTAAAACACTTGAAACATTGTTGCGGTCACCATCTTGAAACCGTTTAGAGTTCGATTGAAGTAAATTTAATGATAATATTGGCACTTGTTGACAGGTTAAAGTTTTTTCAATTATCCAATAAATTGTTTCTTTTCAACTTTTAAAAGACAAAAGCATTATCATAAAAGAAGTAAAAAATCGTAACTGATACAAGCGTTATAAATTTATTTGGACTTTCGACTTACGAGAGGTATTTTTTTAATTATTTTTCAGACAAATAACAAAAACTTTTTTTTAAATTAGAAAGTGAATATAAAAAAGAAATTTTAATTTATAATTGTGTAACATTTCCTCATAATATTTTTTTAATGAATTTGTTTATAACGTGAATTAAATTTTTGATAAAATTGCATTACTTATTAAATATTCTTTATTTCATAAATCAAATCAATGGCTTCTTTAATATCATCATTGCAGCCCATAACACATCCGCTGTACGCGAGTTTCTCTCATTGATTGCCTTGAAGCACGATCCTGAGTAACGGGCTTCAAGTTTTTCACAAAAATACAAAGAAATACTATTGTATTTTTTTGTTTATTAAACAATATTTTAACTAAAATGAATATTAAAAATTTTGATTAAAAAATATTTGAAGTCCTTTTAATTTTGTACAAATTTTTCACGCCCTCCAAAGATATTTTCAAGGACGTTTCCTCTTTGATATTTGATAACGTTTAAAAAGTTTAATATATATTTTAAATTTTAGTAGTGAGAATTAACTTACGAGAGAGAGAGACATTAAATATAAAATCATTGAACATTTTATTAAAAAATAACTCGGCAGTCGATTACCGATTACGCACAACCTATAAAGCTTTTTCACATAGATAGACATTGGTACAACTTGGTTGCCGTATATATGGAGCAGCGTACAGCGTACACGTTTACGTGGTAGAGCCATGCTGCAGCTATATTAGTAGTATAGTTGTAGCGTGAATTGGTCGGCTTGACCGGGGAAGGACCACGCTCTCACAGAATACCAGCGTAAAATAGGAGCTTAATGCTGCAGTGTTTCGTGTGGTAAGTGTAGAGAACCGGAGACCCTTTTTACTGGAAACGAGGCATTCCATCTTTCTCCTCACGGGTAACAATGCATCTGCATTTTAATTCGTAATCGAGGATAGATTTAGATGTCTGTGGGCCGCAGCAACCACTTACCATCAGGCGAACTGTGTGCTCGTTTGTCACTCTTACCCTATAAAAAAAAGTACACGCCTTATACACTATCAGTGTTACGTTCACCATTTAATGTAATTATTTATATCTAAATATACCACAAAATATTTTAGACATTACCAATATGCACGCAGTTGTCTGATGTTTCAACAGAATCTCATATCACATGGTAATTCGCTTTAATTAATTTCACTAGCAAATCAAAATCAATTTTGTGCGATATATAGGAGAATGGAGCTACGAATGTGACATTGCTGCAATACAATCGTCAAATAGTAGGTATCTACGAAATACCCGCAGTGATCTGACTGTAAATGATTTGGACGCGCAAATACTAGGATATGAACCACTGGAAGCATGGTCGCCGCACTTTAGAACATATAGTTTGGAAGCATTCACAAGGACGGTTACACATTCTATGTGAAAGTTTCCATTTTACACCAAACACTTTTGTGCGGCACAGCGCCGTGCTGTGTCCCATACATGTGAAAATACCCTAAAGCTTTGTACACTTCATAATCAAGATTCGTTTCATTATTAATGAGCTTAGTGCCTCACTGAGAAGGCTCAGCTTATCTTAGTTTTATAACAAATAGTTTGTTATGAGAAAAGTCCATTATAGTATACAATTCAATAAAAAATAGGCTTTAAATTTTGCTGCAAGTCGTTTTATCTTTAACATGCTGTGTCTAGAGGATGAAAATAATTTACTTGTTTAAAAATTAACTTGTTTCGGCGGCAACTAATGCAACACGATTTCATAAAGCTGTAACCAACATTACTGCATCATTGGTAGTAGTAGTCGTAAACGCGATTGCAGATCATGAGTTCCCGGGTTCGAATCCCGGGATGGGCCAAATATCAGTTATTGCGTTTTTCTGTCGAGAAATTCTCCGTATAAGCCTGGAGTCAACAACAACCGATTTGGAAGAAAGTTTCTCGAGCGGCAGCCGTAACACACGCAGGAAGTCGATGGTTACAGGTGGCTCAGGAACGTGCGTTATGGCATTCCTTCCGAGAGGCCTATGTTCAGCAATAGACTTGTAAAATTGTAGAAAAAAAGCCTATAGTCAAGAAAGAAGTCGTTGGTTGCTTATCACCGTGCCTCGGTAAGCACGTAAAGCCGTTAGTCCTGCGTCTGATCTCTCTCCGGTCATGACGGGTTACCGTCCCATCGGACTATGAGAGTGAAGGAATAGAGAGTGCACCTATGCTTGCGCATACACTCGGGAACTATTATCCTGTCCAGCGCAGATGGCTTGGCCGCTATAACCGAAATTCGGTTTAGAGAATATTATTATTATTTACCTTTTTTTTAAATATCTATAACGCGTGAAAATGAATTTCTTTAGAACTAAAAATGTCGTATGCGGATTGGTTTCGTTATAAAATTTTCTTAAGCGGTGATTTCTTAGGTGGTCCCATTTTTCGCTCAGAAGTCCGCCTGAGTTGATGTTACTTTCTTTCCAATATATACTGCCAACCGTACCCACGTTTGTATTCTGTGAACGGTAAGAAGGCCTACAGACTGTGAGACATCTCATTTTATTCCTCAAGGGCGACAATGCATTCTGTGGCTTGTTAGAACTTGGGTTGAAGACTTATGTATAATACATTAAAATTACATAAATATAATTGCGTTAATTTATTATAAGAAATAATATGTAAAAAAAAATAGGGTAACCACATTTTTTACAATTAATGAGATCTTACATATTAAACATTATCCTGGAATTTTCCTTTCCACTCTTGCCTTAGACATTTCGGTGTTGGAGTGATCGAGGAAAACTGACACAACAAGTTATTCAAACCACTCTCTGTACTCACCAGAAACGATAACCATTTAGCACGGGTGCACTCTCAATTCTCTCACTCTCATAGTATGATAGAATGGCCATCTGACATGACTGAAGAGAGAAAAGGCGCGGGAACAACGACTTTATGTACGTGTTTTCCGAGACATGGAAGTGAAACACATTGACTCTGTGCTGCAACTGAGAATTGATTGACTGAAAAATCCTCATGATCGGCGGTCGACTAAACCAAAGATGCAGTCATTTAAAAAAAAGTAATAATATTATATATCATGCAACAGCACATGCGATCCAAAGTGTGGTGTGGCGATTCAAAAAAAATTCTGAAGCTGTGGGATATATCTGCCCTGGCAACACCTCACAAATTGACCATAATATCTCTTCGACTTGGTAATTTTTCAAAGCAATACGGATGAACATGTACCTCGCAGACCGGCCGGAACCGACGAGTCGGCGTGAGAACGCACAATGTTGTCTCAGGGACGTGTACACAACCTGTTGGCGGACTCCACAAGACATGGCCGGTGCAAGATGGAAGAAAAAAGCGAGCGATACAGATAGAGGGGTAGTGTTTGTGGAATGCACAACGAAACTAGTTGTAAATAGTGGCTTTACGGTTTTACAAATATGTTTTTTCTTTTCAAATTCATGGAATTTCTTATTTAATTTAAACTTTTAATTTCTCTTTTTAAATTTAACTTCGGCGTTAGTAATTATCTGGTACGTGCTAAATATACGACAGCGAAAATATTTGACCAGCTTGCGGTAATTATTTTGTAGCCCACATTAGTTGTATATAGTGTTCACCCTTCACAAGCCACTCATCATAATCATCGTCAATATCGACCTATCAATTAGCTAATAATAACTTTTACATCATATAATAATTTGCACTATATCTGTAGTGTAAAATACATTATAAATTTTCATATCGTCGGGTTATCACCTTTGCAACAGGGCAAGTACTGCCGAGCTACGGTTTGAAATACGATAAAAGATCCAATATATTTACAGGCTGTGAGGTATTTAATCCTACTTTTGACGAGTGATTACGCATATTCGCCTTCTTAGTTCGAAGTTGATTACAGGTGTTTATGAGCTGCAATAGCCACTGGTGAACTACCGACTCATTTGTCAACAGCAAAGCCCAACAGGTCAGTTAGCTAAAATGGCAACGGACCGGCCATGTAGCTTGAAGAATCCAGAACAAAAAATTAATGAACAAACATGGGGAACAAAGGTTCTTGAGTGAGAGTTTTGTATTGTTAAGTGAAGTGTAGAGCGGCCCTCGACTAGATGGAGTGATGATCCAGTAAGACATGCAGGAAGCCGATGGATGCCTATGATCAGCAGTGCACTTGTGAAGAGCTGTAATAATGACGATGATGATGATGTCAACTACAATGGAAAGAACTATTTCTTATCTTGATAAAGTCCTCTTAAAGATATCATCTATGTTGTTTCAATATATTAAGGTTACATATAGTTTTTATAGACATCTAGTGGTATTTCTATCGCTACGGCTTGTGACTCAATCTTAACAATTTGTCAGTTTTGTATGGCACGTTGACGGATCGCCTGCTAACTCATAAGGTCTTCGACCCACCTTCCGGCTCCGTTCGCAAATATCCTCAACAAATATTATGGAACTGGACAACCTCCTATGTATGAGTCCACAAAAATGTTTACACAACGTTTTTCTATGGCTTTTTCAAATTTTCAAACTTGTTTAGCGAGCGCACGTGATTAAAAGCGTGATTAAAGACGGTTAGCGTCATGCTTGTAAAACAATAATCTTTTTGTTTATAACTAACTTTAAAAGAAGGACAAGGTTCTTTATTTGACGCGCTTGTTTTCTTGCGTATGTTCACCGACTTCTCGGTAATGGCTGAGCCGATGTATATTTTTTTTAATTAAATAGGTTATACCTTAATAGAAGTCTCATTTAAATTTGAGGTAAAAATTCCAACCCTAAGGCAAAAATTGTTGATGGGAGGATTTTAACTATTAAGAAGACATTCAGTTTATGATGTTCAGCTAAGTCCACTTAAAAGAGTACATTAATAAAACGTAAAACCGTCTTCTAAAACCAAAAAGAATGAAATAATTTTCACACATGTAGGTATGTATAAATATTTGTTTATATAAATTTATGCATGTATAATTTTTTTATTTACAGTGTTTTTATTTGTTTTTATTCTTCATCGAAGTCTGCAGCTGCCAATAATGTTCTTCCCCTTCCATAGTTGGCAAGCAGCGAATGCCACAAGGTATAAAATCCACCCATTTTAAATATTATATTGAGGTATATACAATGCTATTTCTTCCTTGGCCGCGGAGCACGTGGTGAATTCGCTCTCAAAACTGTAAGTTACAATTTCATTGGTACCGGGGATCGCACCCGGAATGCAATGGAACGACGAATTATTTAATTATTTCAATTTAATTAATTAATTATTTTTATCTCTTAAAAAACGTTACCCCCACACTAGGATGTTCTCCTGTATCGTGAAGGCAGTTTACAAACATAAATTGCACAAGGACAAACATCCAGACCCGGAACAATTATTTGTAGGCCATACAAATACTTGTTCCGTGCGGGATTCGAACCCGCGGCCCCCAGCGTTGCAACTCATTGCTAAGCCACTGCGCCACGGAGCCTTAATAATAATAACGCTTAGCCCATGGGCCACGAATGCTAAGCAATCATGGCCCATGAGCTAAGCTCGCAGTTGAAAATAAACAAGTGGTAAAATTAAAAATTTTGTACAACCGACTTCAATATAAATTATTAAGGACAACTCAAAAACTATTGGTCAGACCTTGATCAAATTTATATGGGACCACATGAGAAGCACCAGCTTTCAAATAAAAATTAAAGAATCATTGAAATCGGAATTGAGTGCCTCCTCTTTTTTGAAGTCGGTAGAAAATATATTAAGGACATGTACGGACACACAAACAAGTAGAAATTTCTGCCTAGCAGTGGAACATATATTACTTATAGCCTGTTATAAAAATCGGATTTTATCGTTTCTGATTTTCTGTCTTAATATCACTAAATAAATATAAATGATTATATGTTTTATTTCAACATGAAAAGGAAAACTATAGTGAATTCGTCATTCAATTATCTAAGCTTTCAAAGAGGTCCAGATAAGGCGTAAATAAATAAAAATATTAATTAGCCCACATTGTCAAAGATGAATAAATATTTAGAATAAATAAATAACTATTGGTTTACAGTCGCATTTTAATTACTTCATTTATTTATTACAGTCTACAAAAATCTCCTGCTGAACAAAGGCCTTCCCCGTGGCACTTTATTTCTTCTATACACTATATCTTAGCATCGATTTTAGTATGTGAAATTAATAATATACGCGATAAAATCCGTAAAACTTAGTTTCATTTAAATGTGAAAATTCCAATATTTTCATTTATTTGAATTCAGCGACCCAAGCCAGGATTTGTAAACATAAGAAATCATTATGTAAACCAGTACGGACTGCTAATCTAATATATAAAAATTAATGTTTGTTTGTTCGTAATTTATGCGCTGCCATAACGTTCATCAGATTGCGCTAAAACTTAGTCAACTTATTACTTCCACTTGCTCGAAGGTAATTGGCATAGTACAATAAACTTACACTAGGTGGCGCCCGCATCCTGTCGAAAAATTTATTTGAAAGTAATTCAAGTTCAATTTCAATGAATGTATTATCATTCCTAATTAAACACTATAAATAATCCAAATTTGAAACGATATTTCCACAATTATTTCTTCTGCGGCAGCAACGCGCCGGGTACCAGCTAGTTGCAAATAAAATTAACCGGTTAGAAGATCTCAAGACCACTTAAATTTCTTAAAGAGATGCCTAGACCATAATCTCATTCCTACGCGTGTCAAAATATCAACCAAAAGGATATTCGAGGAAGCGCTAAGATCTTAAATCAGTCAAGTAAAAAGTTGTTATGATTTTAAACTGAAGGTAGCCGTGGTTAACTATGACGTTGGGACGTCAAACGCCTCAGTCCGCCCGTGACCATTGGTGCTGTAAAGTACTCAAAACGAAATCGAATTTAAAATAAGTTAATATACATGATAAAATCCGTAAAACTTAGATTCATTCAAATGTGAAAATTTTAATATTTTCATTTATTTGAATTCAGCGACCCAAGCCAGGATTTGTTCGAAGCGCAAAGAAACCGGTATAAATAACACGACTGCTGTGTCCAACTACTGATTTATTACTAATCCACTGTGCTCAAGTTAATACTATTTTGACATGGTTAACTATCGCAATGACTGCGGTCTAAAGGTCAGAGTAATTTGCATACAGCATTTCGAACCCCGTTCTTGGTCTGAAGGTATTTCGGTGCCAACCATTGTCAAAATATCAACTGTTTTTGAATCCAGTTTTCATATGCATTTCCCCGTGTTTCTGAGACTAAATCCTAAACTGGTAATCCACACAGTTCACCCGATGATTAGCGGATGCCATAGCTTATATTTCGATCGAGGAAAGATTCCTACGTCTACCCTCGAACAAAATAACAAATGCAGATACGTTGTCTCCCCTGAAAATTATGTGAAATGCCTCATTACCCACCTCACGAAACACAGTTTTATGCTCATTTAGATGTTCTCTGGAAAAAAGCATGGTAGTTTCCGGTTGAGCCGATACATTTGTATTGCAGCTATTATACAGTGTCGCTCTTTAATAATGAGTAAAGAGTTTTTAGAATGACGACCTTACTGATGAAACTAGACGTCAACTTATGAAATGCTTAAAGTTGTTCTCTCCCTTTTCACTAAATGACATTATAAAGAGACAGGTTTGTAGATAATTATAATATTTAATTTAAGTAAGCGAAATCAATGGTTAAAAGTAAGGCCGTTAATTTTAAAGAACTTTAAAAACTTGCAACAAAAGAGCACACGAGTAATTTACTGAAGCCGTGTACGCCCGTGAATAGCGGTCGAATAGCCCGTAAATCAAAAAAAGTTATAAACTATGAATTTTACATTATAAATCATCACTCATTTCTATTAAGAGTTATTACTATCTTTCGTTCTTCCTCTACCACAAATAATGACCGTTTCAACGAAAGAGATAGCTGTATTTCGTACAGTTGTCAAAAATACACCTAAATCAAAATTGTAACAGTAAAATTATACGTGCTATTCAAAATAGAACGCCCAAACTGGCAATAACGGAAATTAAATTTATGTTTTTTTATTTAGTGGTTTGAGGTTTCCGTTCATAACTAATTCCTTATTTAAAAGCAACGTACGTAGCTTAATTCATATTAGGCGCACATAAATATGGTTTTGATAAGGCTTTGTGACAAATAATATATGTAGTTTGGTTAGTGCTATAAGTCAAGTAAGACATGAAATTTTCTTTTACACTTAACTAGCTAGTACTCGGAGCATTGCTGCTGCAGAAGAAATAATCGTGGAAATATTGTTTTAAAGGAAGAGTTATATTGTTTAATTAGGAATGATAATACATTAATTAAAATTGAATGACATGACTTTCAAATAAATTGGCCGGTACGATACGCGCGCCACCTACTGTAAGTTAATTGTACTATACCTATAACCTTCAGGCAAGTGCAAGCAATAAGTTGACAAAGTTGTAGGGCAATCTGTTGAACGGCATGGCAGCGCATAAAATACGAACAAACAAACATAATTTTTATATATTAGAAGATTAGAATGGCCAAAGTATAAATTATTTAATAATAACTAAGCTAATGTTCAGAAACTCAATAAAAATGTAAAATTTTCATTTTATATTAAGGTCTAACGGACTGACAAGTTCTACTTTACCTTACTTGCCCGTTGTAGGTGGGATTTGTTTTAATCGTAATCTATCAGGAAACATTACACCTTTCTTACATTTTCCATAGACGTCTTACGACACCATTACCGTTACCGTTACATCCTATTAAAATTCACTGCTGAACATAGGCCTCCCCATAGATTGCCTCATAGGGGGGATATTTGCCATAGTTGCCACGCTTGGCAAGCGAATTAACCGTCCCGGCTGCAGAAGTCTTCTAAGAAATACAAATTTTTGCTTTATTTTATTTTTAAATATAAATATACAACACTTCTCACTTTTATTTTAGTGCAATAATTACTAAATAAGAGCCGTGATAGCTCAGATGGTCAGCGCTCGCTGTTAATTTCCCCGCCGCGCCGGCACCAATGAAATTATTAATTGCAATTTTAAGTGCTGATTTATGTGCTCGGCGGTGAAGGAAAACATCGTGAGGACACCTGCATGTCTGAGAAATAAGAAAAACATTTTTTTGAAGGCATGTGAAGTTCGCCAACACGCATTGGGGCAGTGCGGCAGACACTTCCTTGCCTTAAAACCCTTTCAGAAATGAGAGGAGGCCTGTGCCCAGTAGTGGGACGTATATAGGCTGTAACTCTAACTCTAACTCTACTAAATTTACCATAAACCTTTTAATAAAATAAGCAAGGACGTTTTTAAAATGTTATAAAATAACAGAGTATTTTCCACCATAGTAAAACTGAATAATAAATAATCATTACTACTTCTTTAAACCGTGTAGTGATGATGAAAGAATATCCACTACCACATATCGTCCCGTGGGTGTCGTAAGAGGTGGCAGAGGGAAACACATCAGGAGATCGGCAGCAGCGTATTCCTCATAACGAATACAAATAAAAAACTGCGGTGCCAACCCGCTTGCCAAGCGTGGCAACTGTGGCATTTATTCCCCTATGAGGCATGGGGGAGGCCTATGTTCAGCAGTGGATTTTAAATAGGCTGTAACGGTAACGGTATATCGTCCCGTAGGTGTCGTAATAGACGACAGAGGGAAACAAACCAGAAGATGGTCAACAGCGTTTTCCTAATAACAACTAAAAAATAAAAAACTGCATTGCCGACCCGCCTCACCGTCGCGTCGTGGCAACTATGACAAATAATACCCCCTATGAGTTAATCTATGGGCACGCAGTAAAATATGTTGAGCAGTGGACTTTTAATAGATTGCAACGGTAACGGTAACTTCTTTTTGCATCTTACGACAATGCAAGTACTTGTAGATACACTACCGACGCCGTCTATTGGAAGAGAAGCGTACATTTATTTCATTCGACAACATTTAGATTATATTTTTTATTTAGAATTAGGGTGAAGAACAAGCATAGTCCACCTGAAGGGCTAGCATGGGCAGGAGACAATTTTATCCCCGGGGAAAGGAGAAAATATTTATCCCCTCGCTTAGTTTTATCCACCCTTAGAGCATGGGCACACCGGTGGATATAATATCCACAGTAGATATATTGGGAGATAGACTTAGACTTAGATAGATTTTTTGTACGAATATAAACTTCAACCCACGTGCAATGAACTAGGATAAAATTGTCCCTTTCAAATTTCAAAAAAGCATAATTTTTTATCTTTCATATAGCTCCATGCTACGGACGGGGGATATATGTCTACTCGTTATGTCAAACGGGGACATACTTCTCCCCGTTTGACATAACAAGATAATTTTATCTCTTGTCAGTGGATATAATCGGGGGATAAAATTGTTGTCCCCCGCCCATGCTAGCCGGGCTGATGGTAATTGGATTCTGCGGCCCATAGATATCTACATATATCCTCAATTAAGAATCAAAATGCGTTGTCATACCTAAGGGCTAAGATGGTAACCTATTCGTGCTGCAACTATAATATTATTGTAGTAAGACTTTACCATTTACATTCTTCTCTCCTCATTCATGGAAAAATTTAACCCTTATACAAAAACATTAAAATGTTTTAAAAAAAAATTCGTCCGTCATACATCGCTAATCCTTTTTTTTTAAGTGAAGATTTTCGTGAAATTCTCGTATTTGCATCACGTTGAACTAGGTAAGCAGATTGGTGAACATAGAAACGAAACTCTGACACTGATAATGCTGTCATTACCTTAGCAGTCTGTACGGTTAGTTTTTGGACAACTTTCCCAAAATCTTTTGGTGAATAATGAACAGATGAGATTGCCATTTTTAACCGACTTCAAAAAAGGAGGAGGTACTCAATTCAACTGTATTTTTTTATGTGTGTTTTTTTTTTTCTCTAAGTGAACCGATTTTGATAATTCTTTTTTTATTTGAAAGCTGGTGCTTTTCATGTGGTCCCATATAATATTTGATAAATATTTGACCAGAAGTTTTTGAGTTATCCTTAATAATGCGTATTTAATTGACTTCGACTACAAAGATGATGTTCTCATTTTATTTAAATTGAAGTCGGTTGTACAAATTTTTTAATTTTACCACTTATGTTTTCTAAAGGCTTAATTTAGTAGTAACATTATGCTTTGAACGGCAGTGTAATGTTTAGTAAAATACTGTGATTTCTATCGGTAAAATGTACAGCTATAAAACAATAACTATTTAATAAGAAACAAAGTGCATTTTAACTCAAGTACCAGCTAAAAGTTAAGGATAGTGGAATTCGCCGTCCTAGTTATGGCATTGTTTCAATGTAGCTCGTTAGAACGAAAATCATAAACAATACTTGGAAATAAACTAAATTCTTATTATAGTAATCTAAGTCAATTTATTCTGTGATCTAGCTCGATATTTCATTTAACCGGATCAAAGATAATGAGCCCATAGATCTAATCGATCGCCTGTCATGTCAATCGATAAATTATTTAATTCATGCCGTGAAATCGTTCTCTTGTTCAAGTAATTATCCATTAGTCTACTTGAATTTTATCAAAACATTTCCCTTTCATGTTTCGTTTAATACTGTCATTAGTGTATGCCTTTTGGCCCCATGTTTTATTTGTGGTATTTAAAACTATTTCCAAAATTCTTGGAATATGTTTGCCACAAATATCTTGTCATGTCTTGTAGTCAAGAATTTATTTTAAAACTGTGTTTTTTGGCAATGCAAAGCAATGTGTACAAAGTGAGTTCGCGACGATGAAAAGTGTTTGGAAACAAAGTGATTGAAAAATAATATTAAAAGTATTTGTGACAAACCTAAGTGAAAAGTGCAATAATATAATTTTACAACATGTTTACAACCTCAGTATTATAGTATAGGGCATCGTTTGGTAATAGCTAAGAAAATAACTCTTATTTGTACAAACAAAAAGTCGA
Organism: Parnassius orleans; assembly: GCA_029286625.1. Lineage (NCBI taxonomy): Eukaryota > Metazoa > Arthropoda > Insecta > Lepidoptera > Papilionidae > Parnassius > Parnassius orleans. Next base: position 956,217 of record JAGSMP010000076.1, on the reverse strand, counting down.
ACAATGAGAGCGCGACACGTATAGAACATTCTAGAAATAATTAATTAACTGCTAATATTTAGTCCCGAAAATGATGGAAATAATTAATTATTATTATTGAATTAGATTAAGAAAATAAAAGAATATTTGGCGTGATGAAACTTATTTCCTATTTATAGTAAAATTAAAGAATTAATGTACCCAAATATTGTGAAAATTTGGGATATTTTGGTTAATAACTTTTTACATTGTTAATATATTAAGAAATCTTTATGATGTGGTAATAGACAACTGAATTACCGATTTAACAATGTATAGTACATTAGTGTAGGAAGTAATCGTGTATAGAATAAATTGTAATTTAAGACAATTGTATAGTAAAAATGTTATGCAATAAAGAGGCAAAACGAACAATGGCAAGCGGCTTACTTTAAAGTAACGCTCGAGTCTACCTTATGGCTTCGGGGCCCAGTAACATTGTAGTAGCTGAAGTGACTAGTAGCAGAACCAAGAAGTAGCTGAATATAGAATATAGTGAATAGTAGCTAGCAACATAGTAGCTGATAATAGCAGCTACACAAGTGATAGTAATAGTTAGTTGCACAACATAGTAGCTGATAATAGCAGTTAGATAAACAGTGAAAATAAAAGCAGATAGCACTAGTAGTAGTAAGTTACTACAACTGAAGAAATCGTTTGAAAAATATAGTGACCAACCAATAGTGAACAACCGATATAGAACAACCGTAGTTGACCAACCGTATTCAACAACCGTGGTCAATAACCAATAGTCAGAAGATTTCCGCCGAACAGTTGAGCAGTCAAACCGCTGGCCACTGCCTTGCATTTTGATTTAACCTCAGTCCACAGTACCCTAGCTGCACCCACAAAGACGGCAGTAGAAGTATCCTCCGGAACCTATAGGTGTAGGACGTGAGCGACTCGCGGAGTATTTTCGATAACACTTACTCCCGAGTTTCGCCCGTTCGGCACAAATTGTATATTACAATGCTAGAGCACATAGGAAAACATCTGGCGTATATCGTCGCGCGATTACACGTAGTATTATTGGTTCTTCAGTCAGCCAATATTCGATACTTCTTTCTTGGCTCTTTACACTATTGTGGGAAGTCAGAATGTGTCAAAAAAGGCACGTAATGCTGTATTAGTTCCAACCCTTATATATGGTAGTGAAAGTCTGGTGTGGCAGAAGAAGCACGAGAGTAGAATAAATGCTATAGAAATGCGGTCATTAAAGAGTATGTTAGGGATGAATCAGAATGACAGGATGAGAAATTGTATGATAAGAGAAAAATGTGGTTTGCAAGATGATGTTGTGACCAGGATTAAGAAAGGAATGCTTCGGTGGTTTGGTCATGTAGAAAGAATGAACGAGGAACGGGTGACAAAGCAAATTTATGTTGCAGAAGTGAACGGAAGAGTCGGGAAGGGACGCCCTAGACGAAAGTTTATCGACCAAATTGGCGATATATTGAAGATGGGCAGAAGGCCAGTACCCTTAACCGACGAGCATGAGACATAATATATTCTAGTTTTAATTGTAAATAAAAGAAAATTCAAATTAGAAGCTGAGATATATGATCAAAATCACGTAGGTATCATTCGTACATGTACGTACGTAAATTTCCAAAAAGCTATTCGAAATGATGTTCCGTCTGTTTGTGAGATTATGTATATAAATATTACTCCATATTTTAATAATTAACATCGCATACAAAATACGTTATAACATTATTTTTAATAACATACATAATCATCATCATCGTGATTACAGCTAAGGAAAGTTCACTGACGACCATCCCCTTAGATTGCCTCATATATTATACGAGTATATGCGGGATATTTGCCATAGGTGCAACCGCAGTTTTTTAGTCAGGAAGACGCTGCCCATCTCCTAGTTTATTTCCTTCTTACGCCACCAACGGGATGATTGACTCTCTTAAGCTGAAGCTACACGGCACGGTAGACACATTGTTTTATAGTATTAATGTCGTACAGACCGAATTTCGGTCACGATGGCATCTGGGCATCACAGGATTAAAGCGCATTTGTGTGTGCACAAGAACAGGTGCATTCTTATTACCCCACTCTCATAGCCCGATGGGACAGTAATTCAACCCAACTGGAGATATCAGGCGTAGTACCAACGGCACGGAGTTGAAACACTGCCAGCTTCCTATCACCGGGCTGCTACTACAATTTTCTTGGAGGAAAACCCGTTAACTGAATATAGGGATTCAAACCCGGGACCCCATGATCGGCTGTCGCACTAATAACCACTAGACCAACGAGACTACTTATTTATTTCGTACTCATCAACATAATATTTTATTCAAGCATAAGTTGATATCATACTATTGTCGTTTATTTAACGGTATTCATTTTCTTGTTTAAAAAAAACACGAGAGTAAATGCAAATTAAGTTCCATAAACATCTTAAACAGATAAGTTATGTTTGTGTTTGCAAGTTTAAATATTGTAAAGTTATAGATATGTTAATAATTGATAAGTCCCAAACGATGACACTCTGTTGGTCAACGCCCCCTAGTGCCTCCATTTAGCTACTAATGTTATTAATATATGTATATACATTCATGCAGGCTGCTAACTAACTAGATACATTTTATAAAAGTGTACGAAGCGTGTGGTGTCTGCACGTTATGATTTTGTGGAATATTCCATTAAATAATCTTGACAATATTATCATTCTTGCCGATTTCGATATAAATAAAAATTTCAGTATCGTTGGATACTATAAATTGAGAGAAAAGATATTTTAGCTTGATATAAAAGTGCTTGTTCACATTATCTTGCAGGCGCAGTTACGAAATATCAAACATATAATGGCATAGTATGCAAATACTCACACACAAAACGCAGGTGCGGTTTCATAGTTACTGAAACCGCACCAGCGTTTATGCCGATTACGTTTAAGCATTTATCGTATGTAAAATAAAAAATGAAAGCATTATTTCTTTTAGCACTCAAAATATAAAACTATGAATTAATTTAACGCACTAATCCATAGTTCATCTGAATTCAAGTGACTATTGCACCCCATAGATATAATATTATGCATCCAAATTCAAACACAAAATACCTCATAGCTGGTTATTCTAGTGCGTTTGACGATGGTGTTACTTTAGTGGGAATCAAACGAAGCCAATCACGATATCCAACACAGTCACACAATTGCATCGTAGACCAAAACAAAGGATATGCTGCTAACTGGTAAAAAATATAAGAATAACTTGTGGTACCTATCGAGGTGGCCTCTTACGTAAAGTATACCTACCACTTAGTTATCATATTATACTAACAAAACGTACATTCATATAATATTAAAGAATTATAGTAAACTTATACCAAACAACAGAAGTGCGCGATGGACACCACATTTCTTCCACAATAAGTTTATCATAGCACCGTCTACAATTTCATTACTATATCAAGTTTTATTGTCACCCTAATAAAGAGTGTAACACATCGAGCGGATGGGATGCAATCAGCATGTAAATGCAGCTCTCACTACGCGGGGCAAACATCGAATATTGATCGCCGCATTATGTTAATGTTTGAATTTAAAACGTCGCCGACGACCGGATCGAGGGCGCTGAAGCCTCTTGCGAATCGCTGTCATGCCACCGGTGTGAAAATACCTTAACCTTTTATTGTTTATGTTCAAAGAAGTGCATCATTTATTATACCAATATTTAGTAGCAATTATTATGGCTTACCACGGGCAATTTGTTTACCTTGTTTGGGACTTCTTTTTTGGAATAAAACCAAGTGTAGTAAATATAATTTATAATATGGATTTGTAATCATGAATCATCCATATTCGTTGCGGTCTCTCGTTAAGAAAAAACCGTAACTTCGTATTATTTTAAATAATATTAGGGATCCGACTAAACCTGTGTGTTTTATAATTGTTCTTGCCGTCTAGTGGCGGCATAAAAGAATCAAAGCAATCAATCTGTTCGTCCTATGGTTGTATTAAGGAGGTTTTTATAGAATAAGGGTGACAAGCGAGCACACAGCCCACTTGATGGTAACTGGATGCCGTGGCTCATAGACATGCACATCTATCTTGAATTAAGTATGCAAATGCGTTGTCACCTGAGGACTAAAATGGAATGCCTCGTTTCCAGTAAAAAAGGTCTCCGGTTCTCTACACTCACCATACGAAATACAGCAGCATTGAGCTGCTATTTTACGCTGGTATTCTGTGAGAGTGCTACCTTTCCCCGGTCGAGCCGACCCATTCGTGCTTCAACTATAATATGGCTGCAAAACGACTCTACCACGTGTATATATATATATAGCTGCAGCGTGGCTCTACCATGTATAAAGTTTATGTTACTGTGAGCAATACCAGAAAAATCTCATGTCTACCAATGGATGGCGGTAAAATGACCAAAAAGGCGACCAATGGGAGCATCATTTGAGGTACGAGACGTCTGGTATTGCTGGTATCGGCAGATTTGGCAACGAAAGTGACCTATGTACAGCAATGGGCTTTCTGCCTATGTGTTCGTCTGAGTAGGTATTACCTTCTTAACTATTTCTGTCGCCAAATAGCAGTGCCAACACTGCTGTGTTCCGTTATGAAGGGTATAGAGAGCCAGTGTAATTACAGGCTGTGAGGCATTACCTGCAGTCCTCAGGAAGACAACGCATCTGTACGCAACGCCTTCTTTGTTTGAAGTTAGCTTTACCTTCATACTATAAGGTCGCTTGTCACTTCAGTTTTATAAAAATAAGTTTTCAATACTTGTTGCTAAAATTTTCTACTTTTTGCTTTTATTGTATCATTTCTGTAATGAATGTTCGTTAAAGGAAGTGCTTATTCGCGTAACAATTAACCCGTACCTCAGTGCCGAAAGAGCTTAAGGGCCCGACACCCGTCTTAAAGTTTTTTATAAACTTTAAGACGGGTGTCGGTTTGAGTTTATTTGCCGGTGAAATACTTATTGTAATTTTATGCGCTAAAATACCACACAATTTAATATTGCTTAGACAAAAATGAGTTAATAGTCAAATTGCTATTGCAAATCATGAGCACCAGATGCCAACTTCAAACAAAGTAAGCGACAAATGCGTTGTCACCCCTGACACTAACACGAAAAACTTAACAGTCCGTGACTACAACTGATTATGATATCTCTGTGTCAAATCCCGACATTTTGTCGGGATTAGACCCAGAGAACTTATTGTGATTTTCTGTCAACACATTCTCAGTAGAAGCCGAAGTTGGCGGTGTTTCGCCCCCGTGCCTTGGAAATCAAGGTTCTTCACTTGATTTCTCCAGTCATGTCGAATTTCCGTCTGTTCGTAGTATGTAAGTGATGGAATAGAAAGTTCACCTGTTTTTGCGCACATGCTTGTGTCCTGTGAGGGTGGCTAGTCTCCGTTGAAACTGGTCGTTGTGACCGAAATTCGGTCTACAAGACATTAACACTAAACATAATTTAAAACTAACTAGCTAGCAAACTTCGTTCTGCAGCATATGCTGTAAAAAAAGCATAGCATAATGTCATATGGAATTTTGTTATGGGGTAATGCGATTGACCTTGAAACTATCTTTGTTTTGCAGAAGAAAGCCATTACAGAAATTTATAGCATAGGTCCGAAGGAATCCCTTAGAAAAATATTTAAAGAAATAAATATTTAACTTTGGCTTGTGGCTTTTATACACAAAAACAAAAATAACTTTATTTAAAATAGTGATGTACATTCTGCAAATACTAGGAACAAGCACAAGTTAGTTATACCAGTAACTCGAATTCAAAGAATCATTAATTCCTTAATGGGGTATGTATACGCTTTTACAACAAAGTTCCAGAAAATATGCAGGCATTATCTATCAAAAATTTTTTAAAATTTTTATTGAACAATAGTTGTAAGAGTTATTATACTACTAAATAGTACAAGATTGATATCTATATAATAACCCCTGGGAATTAGATGATCGCTACCATGCTGTTGCTAAATGTTTTCATACTTAATTGTATAAAATACATAATGATTTCTTATATTTACACGAACACTACACATTGAATAAAACTAATTTTACGGATTATATCGCGTTTAATCAACTTATTTTTATTAATTCCCGACGTTTCGGGTGCTTTACAGCACCCATGGTCACGGGGGACTGAGGTGATTGACGTCCCGATGTCAGAGTTAATCCGGAGTACCTTCAGCTTTTTAATTATTAATTTTGGTCTGATCTACGCAGAATGAACTGTGTCTTGAAGTCTTGCAGTGGTATGCTTGGGTTTAGTTTTAATTTTATTAATTACAGGATCCCAAGCAGGTGGTAGTACCCAGCCTCCCTCTCTATTGAAATTAGGATGTTTTTTAATTTCAATAGCCTCACGTATCATCCTTGGCAGGAATCGATGTTCTTTCGCGAGAATCTGTGGTTTATCAAATCTAATGTAATGGCGGGGGCCGTCTAGGATATGATCACTCTGGTTCTACTGCAGATATCCTCATTTCTAAGTTTATCACGCAGAGAAACTCCGAGCATGTCCCTCTCCATAGCTCGCTGAGCGACCTTGAGCTTCCTCATCCGGCCAGCAGTGAAGGACCACGTCGCAGTTCCATAGGTCATCACTGGCAACACGCACTCGTTGTACAGTCTCGTTTTCAAGTTTTGAGGTATATCTGACGATAAGATGTGCCGTAATTTCCCGAACGTTGCCCAACCGAGTTGAATCCGTCGATTGACCTCTCGGTCGAAGTTGGACTTACCTAGTCGGACTACTTGTACCAGGTAAACCTACTCGTCAACAACTTCGAGCTTAGTGCTCCCAACAACTACCGGCATAGGTGTGACATGGACATTAAACATAATCTTTGTTTTGTCCATGTTCATCTTAAGACCTATCCGTTGGGAGACACTATTGAGGTCATTGAGCATAGTGCTTAGGTCTTAGGTATAAAATACATTATTACATATTAATTTCATGTTTAAAAAAGTCCTTGATTTCTCGCTGGTTCATCCCAGGACAGTGTTTTTTTCCGAATCAGTGGTAAAACTTATATCACTTTCAATAAGCATTCTTTTAATCCATATTGAATGAAAATAATATAATAATAATAATAATATATGTATATTTATCATTTCCATTTATATATTTGTACAGTCCAACCAGATGAGAGAACTTTTTAATTACTCCTCCCCCGCCATAATAATAATAATAATAACTATATAGAAAAAAATAAGCCCCCTAAAATCCAACCACACGTCCAGATCATCCATCAGATCACGTGGGGGGCGGACACACAATGAGAATGAACTGGCGTGGCTAACGAGGCCCTGGTGACCCATTAAAAATGGAGACCAAATCAAAAAGTAAACTGAGAGGGCCGCTTCCCGGTGGCGATCGCCGGGGTACACCTGGAGCTGACGTTGGGTGTTTCTGCAGAAGATCCGTCAGTGGTGAGGAGTTGAGCAGGTGGGCTCCCAACGGGAATTCAGAACCCGAAAATGCTAGAGCCGACAACGCTGGACTGGACATATGGGCAATTGCTTCTACTAAACACGGACAGTAGAAGCAATTGCCCATATGAAGCTTTTAACCCAAGTACCGCATCATACAATTCCTCGGTACAGTCATCACCAACCTCCTCGGGTAATAGAGATTCATCAACGCCAGCCCTGGATGTTGCGCGGGAGGCAAATGTCTTTTTACCCGCGTCCACCAAGACCGGCAAAACTAGGGTGTGGATGAAATGAAGCAACCAAGAAAACCTATTTATCATGCGCACCTACTACTACGTAACAAAACTGGAGACCGATCTCACCATATGTAAGAAAAAACTGCACGAATGTTTCGAGCTAAAATATCCTGATGTGTCACAACAAAAAATTTCAGACCAGAAAAGAGTAATAGAAATGAATAAGCTTTTATCTCAAGACTTTCTTGACCGACTAAAATAACAAATACGAAAACAACTACAAGAGGAAGAAGAAGTTTGCTACACCAACGAAGGACAAGCTACAGTAGAAACGACACCTTTGCCCATTTAATCACTATTACCCTCACAAACACAGCCATTCATCTCATCTAAGCAACATACACAGACCACACATACATCCACACAAACAGAATCGATAACCCTATTAATAGAAAAAGACATTAGTGAACACTCATAATACTGCCGAACACAAGTTCAACAAATAAGAGACAAATTCAGAACAACCTTAACAGTGTATTCAGGAATGGACCCAATCGCTAGTTCAAAATTACCCAAACTTAAACATTGCCCTAAACATACTGAACTGATATACCTATTCAATGATGATATTCTTGAAGAATACATCTCATCAGACACACAATTAATAGATTTACACTCGTTAATATACAATGCACTGCGATTGTCATCTCGGAGGAACTAAAATAGAAAATCACGGAAAACAGAGGACGTAAGGACAAAAAATCGACCACCGTGGCAACAAAGGTTAGAAAAAGATATTATGAAATTATAGAACTATTATATCATATTTGCCACTAATAAAAAAACAATTATATAGAAACTTAGGGAATCCACAGATTGACACAGATATATTAGGAATGTAGAAACTCCAACAGCTGAACAGTTAGACGAATTTTGGTCTGCTATATGGGAACAATAGGTACTACATAATGAGAATGCCGTCTAGATTACTGAAGAAGAACAGAGATGGAGTACAATAGAAGAAATGGAGTTTACTGAGATTACAGAAGATGAGATCCCAAATATTACAGAAAGATTACATAACTGAAAATCTCCAGGTATTGATATAGTTCATAACTACTGGTATAAGAAATTAACATGCCTACATAAGGCTAGAGCCAAAAACCTATCAGATATCATTTTTGCGAAACAAAACATCCCCAAATTCATTGCTACAGGTATAACATACATGGTAATAAAGGGTAATTATTCCACACAACCGGCCTAATATCGACCAATCACGTGCTTACCAACTATCTACAAAATGTTGACATTAGCAATAGCGAGGAAAGTTAACCTACATATAGAACGACGCAATATACTTACCGAAGAGCAGAAAGGTTGCAGGCGGGGCCACATGGGATGTAAGAAGCAACTCATTGTAGACTCAACCATCTTAAAACACGCTACTGCAACACTGTACATACATAGATTATAAAAAAGCTTTTGACAGCATCCCACATTCTTGGCTGATACGAATACTGGAAATATACAAGATTAACCCTGAAGTAATATATATATATATATATATATGGATGACATTAAATTATATGTACGGACAGAAAAATGAAAATGAAAACATTAATAAAAATCAACACATAATTTAGCAAGAACATAATTAAATATGCAATTTGGACTGGATAAATGTAAAACCATTCTTTTAATAAAAGGCAAGATCTAGCCAGGTGACTATGCAGTTTATAACAAAGATACAATTACAGCAATGGAGCCAACCGATTTATACAAATACTTGGGATTCCAACAACTTAATGGACTAGACCATACATCTATAAAGAACACAATAATTCTAGAATATAAAAAGAGAATTAACGCCATATCTAAAGCCCAGCTCTCAGGAAAACATTTTATAAAAGTTCTTAATACTTACGCGAACCCTATTCTAACAAATTCATTTAGAATCATAAAATGGAACCAAACGGATACAGAACAAATAGAACGAATGACACATACCACATTGAAAAAACACAACAACCTGCATCCAAAGTCTGCAATAGAACGGCTCACAATAAATAGACAAGATGGAGGTAGAGGTTTAATAGATATCTATCACTTATGGCAGACGCAGATCTACAGCTTAAAAATATTCTTTCATACCAAATCGCAAACGAGTGAAATACACAAAGCTATAACTCACAACGACAAAAACTACACACCACTAAACACTGACGAACAGACAGGCCTAGAAAACTCGAGCAATAGAGATCCAGAGCAAAAGAAAATATAAAAATGGAAGAAAAAAGTACTACACGAGCGACACCCACACGACATAAGCCAACCCTACATAGACACAAACGCGTCAAACATGTGGCTTAAAAAAGGTAGCCTATTCCCAGAAACAGAGGGTTTTTTAATAGCAATATATTTTTATACAAGACCAGGTAATTAACACAAAAAAACTATAGAAAACACATTATCAAAGATCCACAGTTACAAACGATAAATGCCGCAAGTGCAACAGCCAATCAGAAACAATACAACACATAACCGGAGCATTTTCTACGGAAGAGCAGGACATCCTGGCACAGTTATATATTTACTTAAAAGATCCCAACAACGGATTAATGTATCTATTTTAACAAACCACGTAATAATAATAATAAAAAATGACCAAGCCTCACACAGATAGATTACATAATCAGCTCGCAAACATCATACATCAAAAATTGGCACTCAAACATAAACTTATTCAAAATACAAACATCCCGTACTACAAATACACACCACAAACAGTTCTAGAAAATTTCTCACACGATCTTTACTACGACCACGCTATACTAACTATATATATACGGGACAAAACCATTCATTATAATAGACCAGACATTACTCTACAAGATAAAAAAAAACCACGTACTTAATAGATATTGCAGTACCCAATACACATAACATTTAAAAACCAATGAAAAAAAAAAAATTGTAAATATGCTGTGTTAAAGGAAGAAATTGGAAGAATATGAGAGCAACAAAATCCCAAATATAATTTTCAATAACCTAAAACTTATAGACTTAACAGAAAACACATACATAGCCCTACAAAAATCCGCGATTTTAAATACTTGCAGGATAGTGACAAAGTTCTTGCAGTTGGAAGAAAATGAAATAGTTCAAAGTCCCACAATCCCTACATCTACAACAAACACACACCACACACTGTTATTTACTTGGTTAAAAGCCCGTAAATACAGTTTTTACTAACTTTTGCAAAAAGATAGAGCTTTAAACTTTTCCGATAATAATAATACAATATCTTTTTTATTTCAGAATTCATTCCATATGTATATAAATTCTTTAAAATCGATTCCAAATATAAATTCTTAAAAACTACGGTTAGTAATGATTTATCACTGGCAGAACTGTCTCCATCCAGTGTTTTACATAAATACTGTCTAAGCACTGAACACATGTGACACTAATGTCACATGTGTTCAGTGTCTCCATCCAGTGTTTTACATAAATACTGTGTGTAAGCACTAACACTGAATGTATGTGAAGCAATGAATGATAAGATGGATGAAGTATGCGATATGCTGTATGATAGAGGAATAGATGTGTTATGTGTAAATGAGACGAAAAGAAAGGGAAAGGATCCCACTACACATGGCATGTATACCGCGTACTGGTCTGGTGTAAACGAGACCGAGCGGGCATGCCAGGGAGTCGGTATCATCCTTTCAGAAAGAATGGGTCATTGTGTAAAAGAGTATGAATGTGTCCCGAGACTGCTATGGATACGAATGAAAGTGGGCTTAAAGAAGTTGTTTGTTCTAGGGGTCTACGCTCCAGACATGTCTAAGCCCACTTATATCCGAGAGCAGTTTTGGGAGATGGTAAGGATGGTGCTAATGAAATGCAAGGGTAATGAAAATATTGTTATATTAGGAGATTTTAATGGAAGGGTTGGTGTGAAGAGGCTTGCTTATGAAAGGATATTGGGAACGTTTGATGATGAAAGCATAAATGAGAATGGTGAAAGCCTCCTCACCGTATGTGTGGAAAAGAACCTTTTTGTGACGAACACTTTCTTTCGTCATAAGAAGATTCACATGTATACATGGGAAAGAGGTGGTGATAGAAGCATGATAGATTTCATAATTGTGGATGAAAAAATGGGGAGCGCAGTGGTAGATACAAGGGTTTACCGGGGGTCCAACGTAGGGACGGATCATTACTTGGCCTTATGCCGAATTAATGGTCTATTCAGACGTTGGCGAAATCGGACATCTGTGTCTACCACTGCGTTACAGCGTATAAGAACAGAGAGGTTACAAGATGAAGGTGTGAAAGAGAGGTTCAAATGTAGACTGAGAGAAAATATAAGTGGTATGGATGAATTGTGTATGAATGATTTAGACTTGGAGACTGTGTGGTATAATATCAAGAAAGATTTGGTGGATGCAGCTACCGAAGTATGTGGTGTAACTAAGAGAACGAATGAAAGGAAAAATAACACTTTATGGTGGGATGATGAGGTACGGATGGAAGTAGAAGCAAAGAAGAGAGCATGGCTAGATTTACTAGCAACCAAGGCTATGTAATGATATTGAAAGAAAAAAGGCAGTCTTTAGACATCTAAATAAGAGAGTAAAAGAAGTATTTGAAAGAAAAAAGCAAGAAAGAACTGATAAGAATGATAGAAGAATATTGGATAACTTCCAGGCAAATATTAAAATGTTCTGGAAACTCGTAAGAACTGCCAGGGGATATTCAAAACAACCTAGAATGAATGCTATACGAGACCAGAATGGCTGTATTCTGAATGACGAAGTGTCGAGTTTAAGATGGAAGGAATACTTTGAAAGCGTGTTTATGAGTGATGAGACGTTTGAATTAAATGAAATAGAAATTCCGACAGAAGAGGCAAGAGATAGAGAGATAAGTATAGATGAAATAATGAAAGCAATGAAAAGTATGAAAGCAGGTAAGGCAGCCGGATATGATAGAGTATCACTCGAAATGCTGAGGGCTGGAGAGGGAGTGGTGGCAGACCTGCTGTACACCTTGTTTAATTTGTGTTGGGAACTTAAGCGGGTACCGGGAGACTGGTGCAAAGCCGTGATAGTCCCAATATATAAGGGAAAAGGATCGCAGCAGGACTGTAAAAACTACCGTGGTATCAGCCTTCTTAGCATTGTGGGAAAACTGTATGCTAAGGTGCTAATTGAAAGAGTTATGAAAGATACTGATGGAAAAATTTGGGATGTGCAAGCGGGATTTAGAAAGGAAATGGGATGTACGGATCAGATCTTTTCCATGCGCATGATCGCGGAGAAGTTTTTGGCCAAAAACCATAAGGTTTTTTGTGCGTTAGTGGACTTGGAAAAGGCTTATGACAGAGTGGACAGGGATGTATTATGGGAAACACTGAACTCATTTGGGTTGAGCGCTGGGTTGATACAGGCATTGAAGTATCTGTATAGGAACTCCAGTGCTTGTGTCAGGATCAACGGGGCCTACTCTGACTGGTTTGGTATCCATAAAGGTGTCAGACAGGGCTGTGTGGCTTCCCCGTGGTTGTTCAACCTATTTATGGACAGTTATTTGGAAAATTTGAAAGTTGAAGAATGCGGTTAAGAATGGGTGAGTTAACCGTCAAATGCCTTTTGTACGCCGATGATCAAGTCATACTTGCGTCGTCGGCGGCCGAGTTGCCAATGATGGTTACATTAATGAACAGGTCATTAAAAGAAAGGGGGAAAGAAAGTGAACGCAAGTAAGACGAAAGTTATGTCTTTTGAAAGAGAAGAGAAGAAAGTAAAACGATATGTGAAATAAGAATAGAAGGGGGAATTGGTCGAGCAAGTAGATGAGTTTGTGTATTTGGGATGTGTATTTAGCAAGGATGGTAGATATGATAAGGATATAGAACGACGAGTGAACGCAGGAAATAGAGTAAATGGGGCTCTACGCTCTATTGTGGAAAGTCAGAATGTGTCCCCAAAGTGCACGTACACGTGGCAATTCACAATGCTGTGTTAGTCCCTACTTTAATGTATGGTAGTGAAAGTTGGGTGTGGCAGAAGAAGCACGAGAGTAGAATAAATGCTGTAGAAATGCGGTCATTAAGGAGTATGTTAGGGCTGAATCTAAATGACAGAATGAGAAATTGTGTGTGGTCTGCAAGATGATGTTGTGACCAGGATTAAGAAAGAAATGCTTCGGTGGTTTGGTCATGTAGAAAGAATGAATAAGGAAAGAGTGACAAAGCAAATTTATGTGGCAGAGGTGAACGGCAGAGTCGGGAAGGGACGCCCTAGGCGAAAATTTATCGACCAAATTGACGATATATTGAAAATGAGCCAAATTAAGAGTACCCTTAATTGACGAGCGTGTATGCGTAGGTATATGGATGTGGAGGAGGCGAGAGAGTTGTGTCAGGATCGTGCCAAATGGAAGTCCATAGTCTCTACCTACCCCTCTGGGTGACAGGCGTGAGTTTATGTACATGCTATGTTTGTATGTCTAAGCAATTTATAACAGTATCCAGGAGACTATTAGTGCTAACCCGTATTCCCATCATCAGGGATGCTATCCGCTTACGTATAAACGCGTGAAAACCAAAAATGATTCTTTTATATTCTTTTCTGTACTAATGTATTAGTTAGTACACATGTTATCGTACTCGTAATAGTAAACGGAGTGTAGTACAGCCCCCATCTGATGGGGTGACGATCTGGTAAGACATGCGGGAAGCTCATGTATGTAGTTGACTCAGGACCAAACCAATATGTATTCTTGTAATCTATATGGATTAAAAATAATTCTATTCTATTCTACTAGAAAGACAAAACACGGCAATGGGTCCACTTTGACTTGGCGGCAACTTAAACTTAATTTTTTGTATACGTTTTAAACATAACACAATGTGTATGTCAAGCGTTATGTTTATGTTATATGTTTTACGTCAAAGTAAATGCTGTGTTGTCGGATAGAAAATATATATGTACCTACTGAAATTTAGAGGTTTTAATTGCTTCTTACTGACCTTATTGTGCCGCGTAAATGCAGCATAAGGAAATTCACTAACCCTTATCATCCTGTAAGTGTCATAAGAAGAAACAGAAGAAAACTAACACAGGACATGTGAGCAGCATCTTCCTGATAACAATTCAATAGTATTGCACGCCTCATAACGCGAAGCGTTATAGGTGTGTTTTTAAAAACTACGGTTGCCACCTCACTTACAAGCGTGGCAACTATGGCCAATATCCGCCCCGATGAGGTATTGTACAGTGGAAACCTAAGTTTAGAAGTGGATTCATTCATTACTGCAATGAATAAATTACTACTTACTTTTGATTTTGTTCAAATTTTTCTGCTTTAGAGAACCCGCGAAATTTTGCTACTATACATCTTTCTTAAAATGTACAGTCATTATTCCTGAGCCGTATGCCAATAGGTTTTATTTTAATGTTTCGTCGAAAAATTCAGAAGGTTTACCGCTACCATCATTCTTTTAAATTTCGAAACAAGAAGTAAATTTTTACAAATATATGCACATATTTATGTTTTATTTATTCACTGAACTGAACAGTAACTCTTTTTAAGACAACGCTAGGTTTTTGCTCTGTTATAACGTTACTAAAATGGTCACTTCTACGCATTAATAAATTGATATCCGAACTCGTGCGACTAAAGTTATGCGAAAGTTTATTATCGTATTTTATTCATCCTTAACGCCCATAATGATATGGAACTCAAAAAACACACTTATTCTGCATGTGACTTTGTGCAATTGAAACTGCAAGATATTTGCAATCAAAGTGATTATTTTGGAAGCTTGACCGTTTAGTCAGTAGAAGTTTAAGCGGAATACATTTGAAAATTTTAATATAAAAACATAAGAAAAACCTAAGTAAGGGACGGAAGTAGCTATATATAAAAATCAATTGCTGTCAGTTAGTCTAGCTAAAACTCGAAAACCGACCGATTGTAATGAAATTTTTTGTGTGTATTAACTGGGTTCCTAGATGGTTTAGATTTACATTTGTACCCGGTAGGTGGCGCTGTTGTCGAGATCCAAAATCACCCGTGCGAAGCTAGGGTGGATCGCTACTTATCTATAAAAAGTGTTAAATAGATAGATAGATAGAGCACTTTGCACACACGATTGCACGCCAAAAATGGAAACACGAAATAAATGTGATAAAACAGTGTCTTCACGCTAAAAGTGATTTCTCCTATTTTAATTTGGGTGAACAGGATTGCAAAAGAACAAAAAGCATGTATAGTTTGACCATAAGCAGTATGTTTTATATGGTACATATAATTATATAAACAGATCATATCACTGATGCAATTTGTTTGAACAAGTTGCACATTTGCTATGTTAGGGCTCCATTTCTGCCTAGTAGTCAATCCGGGCAAATACTACCCTATTACCTGTCGATTATATAGAGTGCCAGTTGTCTCATGTTGTTCTGGGACTTGGGTCCAATGTTTGTGTTGGATTTATAACAAAACGAATGTGCCAGCTGTGTTTCTTGCCTAGAATGTCGTAAAAGGCGACTATTGGGATATTGGGCTTGTAATAGTGTAGGCAATGGGCTAGTCACCTATTGCTCCTTTTACAATTTTCCATCTAAACCCATATTTTTATGGCTAAGCGTGGCGTACCACGAGTAAATCGATGTTTTTTGGACATTACCTCTTCGGGGATTTCAGGCGTGGAGACAGTTTTGTAGAGAGCTAGTATAACTTTATCTATTGTAAATATTTTAATTACGTCTATCATACTGATTCTCCACTGTCATCATCTTGTGTTTTATATGTTTTTTTTCCTTTTAATTAATTGTCTAATTTATGTACATCTTCCCTATCTGCAATTCATTGTAAACAATTGTTCTTTGCGCAAAAAGGTTGTCTGGAAGAAATCGCTTCCACAGCGATAAGACCGCTTATTGTACTTTCTATATAATTATTTAATTTTGTTTTCATTTTAATGTGTATTGGTGTACAATAAACAATATATTGATTCATTATTATTATTTACTTATTTATTTTTACAAAGTATAGTTATTTAATAACATCCGACAGTACAAATAAACTTACAAACCTTTTTCCATGTACCGCCGATTTGTAACTTTGGTCATGTTCAATCGGTTGGCGTTGCGACAACTTATTTATTGTACATACATGCTGTAATAAAATAGCAAAATGTTTTTTTAACCAGGTGTGTACCAAAGCAAAGCATAGTTAATGAGTATGATAAATGAAAATTAGTAATTTAGATAATAATGTTATAATTGTGTGTATCAATTATTTATATTATTGATTGATTAAATGGTGTGAGTTCTCAAATGTGACATCACCTCTGTAGCCACCTTTCGTTGGAGTTGGTTATATAATGCATGCAGTAGCCACTTACCATCTGGTACACTGAAAGTTCATTTGTCACTTCAATTTATAAAACACGTGGACAAACTTCTAAACTCGGAATAATTATTTGAAGGCTATATAAATATTTGTTCCGTAGCTATTTGTACCTGCGACCCTGAAACGCCGCTACTAAAAGTTAAGCCGCTATGATACCTAGCCGTCAATCGTAATCTTCCAGTAATGTCGAAGACTTAGTTAGCAACTTGAAAGAGATGACATTATTTCTCGTTACCGTTACCGTTACAGCTTATTAAAGTACACTGCTGAACATAGGCCTCCCCACAGATCGCCCATAGGGGCTATTATATGTATAGGATTTCCTAGAAGTCGACGTCAAACCGGAATCGGGTGATAGGTCAAGTTATAATAGTCAAAATAAAAATATAAAAAATCTTTGGTATGTATTTTAAAATTTACAGGCATTTATAAAAAAATCGAGAAAATCTACACCCCTTGACGGTCTTTTAACTCCTGTTGGTACAAATTTTAACATTTTTTTTAATTTTCTTTTTATTATGTAATCCTGAATAATCCTTCTGAAAACTGTTGCTTAAATTCTACTGCCAGCTGCTCCGGTCCAGAAGGAAATGTATGTTTTCCCAACCAAGCATTTAGAATTAATACTTTGCCCAGTTTTAAATGACTGTACTGAAAAAAAAATGTACTACATGAGTTTGACAAGTAACTTTAAAAGTTGGCGCATTTAATAAGAATTCCAAAATGGTGTAACACTTGCAAGGTTATTAGTAAAACTATGGATTTTTTTTTAAAGAAACCCAAGTTGTAAATTAGTTTTCCCTACCTGTGTAAAATTATTTTTGTGTACCTAACCTAAGGCTTTCCTCAAGCCTGTTACTTAATATTCTAGTTTGAGTGAAACGGAGGGAACCAGTTGACGAAGTGTGACACAAAACAGATCGATTGATATTACCAAATAATACTGGCATAGTCTAATTAAAGTAAAAGTCCATAATAAATTCTCTGGCTCTACGTGATTCACGTATTCATACGTAAATGTAGATTCACTGATCATACACCAGAATCTTACAAGATATTTTTACCGTTACAGTTTATAAAAGTCGACTGCAGAAAATAGGACTTTTCCATAGATTGTCTCTTACAGGGGATAGTTGCCTTAGTTGCCACGCTTGACAGGTGGAATGGCAACGGCAGTTATTTAATTTTTTACGTTGTTATTAGGAAAATGCTACTCCTAATGTCCTAGTTTGTATATATAGATAGCATATTTATTATTAAGTTCATGCTTAAATGATTTTAAATCGTTATTCTTCTTTGTCAACTATATAACAGGTTACTGTTGAATATAAATATCTCCCATATTAGGGAAGATTTCTTATAATCACCACCCTTGGTGTGCAGATTGACGAAATCAGAGCCAGAAGTCTGCCAACTATAACTTTGACTGGTGTTTAACACTTAGTACTTAGTATCGGAGGGCGATCTTCCTGTGATTTCCTATAGTTGCCTCTAAATACACGCAAAGGGCGATAGGGAATAATGAATTCTATTACGCCACCTACGCACGGAATTTTTATATTTTGTATATATTCTGTATTTCATTTATTCATTATTATGGTATTTTGCCTTTTTATGCTTGTTCTTTCAGCCTTAGTTACTACAATCGAGTAGTTGCCTGTTTAAAGTAATGCTAATTACGTGAACGGTCTCACAGAATACCAGCGTAAAATAGCAGATTAACACTGCTGTGTTTCGTATGGTGAGTTTAGAGAACCGGAGACTCTTTTTACTGGAAAAGAGACATTCCATCTTAGTCCTCACGGCTGACAACGCATCTGCATTTTGATTTTTTATTGAGGATAGATGTAGATGTCTATGGGTCATAGCAACCACTTACCATCAGGTGGACTGTGTGCTCGTTTGTCACCCTATCCTATAAAAAAAATTATAAAAACAACCCGTACTCGAATATCCTATATATAAACATCATCATCATCATCATTACAACCATTCACAAGTCCACTGCTGAATATAAGCCTCCCCCAAAGAATGCCATAAAGCACGGTCCTGAGCCACCTGCATCAATTGACTTCCTGAATTTCTTCACCAGCTCGTCACTCCATCTAGTGGGGGGCCGCCCCACACTTCGCCTACCGGTACGTAGCTGCCACTCGAGAACCTTTCTTTCACATCGGTTGTCGGTTCATCAAGCTATATGACCAGCCCATTGCCACTTCAACTTACTGATCTGTTGGGCCATGTCGGTTACCCTAGTTCTACCGCGTTCTCTGTATCATGCAGAGAAAATTCCTAGCATAGACCACCCCACATATATAGTACTGATAGTTCTTACTTATGTTTTATTATTTAACCAAGGAAATTGATTTATACAACTACAGTGTACAGAACTTGATATATTAATACAACACTTCAAAATAAATGTCAGGGTTGACACTATAGGATTATATCTAAGTTGATACATTCTCAGATTCTAATGAGTGTAATAGAGACGTCCCACTCCACAATACTATTCTGAAGCAGTAGCGCAAGATTGACAGCGGCCTACGAGGGACAGTTATGCGAACCGACGTGGCTCTCGCCATTGTATGGTAATAGGGCTGTGATACGCATGCATTAGTTGCCTAGCTAAAATCAGCACTAGGACCCGTATGGCAGCGATCCAAATGGGTGATACAATTATCATAATGATCAATTGTTGATGGCTTTTACTGCGCGCGATATATCGTGTTAGAATTAGAAATAGAAGAAAAAAGAAAAGACCACGATCTGTATAGAATGTTGAGTAGACGAGTCTGTGAATAGACTACGAGTTACATTGTTGTGCCAAATTGTTATGTTTGTTTTGTTACTGGCACATAATTATTCGTTTGTTTTACTTCTGTATACATTGTGGGTATACTCGTGTATACTATTTATAAAAATTCTTTAACAGCTCTTATTAAAACAGTTGACATAAAAGTCCACAAAAGTCTAGAATTTTATAGAAGACAAATTGTTAAAATTTCGGATAAAGGACTGTAGTTTTAGGACCTTGCTGCTCCCATCGTGTCGAGAACAGGTCTAAGAAGCCCTGGGATTCGCCGCTTGGAGTAGCGTAAGAGAATCCATCACCACATATTATAACATGGCTGTCGTAAGAGACGTCAATGTAAAAACCCAATTTGAAAAAACCAGATTAGCCACAGGGAGCATCAAAGGTGCATCTTGTACTATTAAGTGATCACTAATCCATCTGTCAAGCGTGATGATTATGGGAGCGAAATTATTTCTAAAATGGGAAAGACCATGTTGTTAGAGTAGATAGTTAATAGGCGGATAAAAAAGAAGAATTAGATGTCTTGCAATGTTATCTCCAGTTACCCATTGCATTCATCTTTGTGGAAAATCCCATAAGTGCGAAATGCCAAACAAAGCTAGACCGAAATGAGGTAATATGGATTCTACACCAACGACAAAGTCCGTTTGAATCACATTTTCTGATATATTGTTGAATGAATTCATTCTTTTTTTTTATTACAACCAATAAAACACTGCTAACTTTAAGCCATCCATAGATTACCATATAGGGTGAGTATATATAGTTCAAGGTACAGTAGCGTAAAACGCGTAAGAGAATCTATTGACCTGTATCATCCCGTGGGTGTCGTAAGAAGCGGCAGAGATAAAAGAAAACAGAAGATAGCAATCAACTGAAATGATAACAATACAAAAATTAAAAGAACTGCAGGTGCCAAATCGCCGGTCTAGCGTGGCAACAATGACAAATATTGTTAAATGTCTTGTCTAATTTAAATCAAGTAAGTTTTCGTAACCGTATTGTGGCGGTGTAAAATATCCACTACCCCATTTCATCCCGTGGGTTTCGTAAGAGGCGACGGGGGGAAACTGAACCAGGAGATAAGCAGCAGCGTTTTCTTGATCATAGCTAATTCAAAAAAACTGCGGTTGCTAACTCGATCGCCAAGCGCCAATTATGGCAAATAACCTGCCTACGAGGTACTCTATGGGAGAGGCCTATGTTCAGCAATAGACGTTAAATGGCTATAGAGATAACTTTTCGTAAAAAGTAAAGTAAAGTTACAGCCTATATACGTCTCACTGCGACTGCCTCGTTGCTCTAGTTGTTGTAGTGATGCGACTGCTGATCATGAGGTCCCGGGTTTGAATCCCTGGTCGGGCCAAAATAAATCAATTATTGGGTTTTTTCAGTCAAATAGTCAGTAGCTGCCCGGAGTCAGGAAGTTGGCACTGTATAACCCCGTGCCTCGGAAAGCACGTAAAGTCGCTGGTCCTGCGCCTGATCTCTCTCCAGTCGTGTTGGATTACCGTCCCATCGAAATATGAGAATGAGGGAATAGGGAGTGCACCTGTGCTTGCGCATACACTTGGGCACTATAATCCTGTCCTGCGCCGATGGCTGGACTCCGTTGAGGCTGGCCGCCGTGACCGAAATTCGGTCTGGAAGACATTATTATTATTACGTCCCACTGCTGGGCACAGGCTTCCTCTCATTTCTGAGTAAGTTTTAGGGCAAATAAATGTTCGCCGCGCTGCCCCAATGCGTATTAGCGAACACGTCTTCGAATTTTTTTTTATTTCTCAGACATGCAGGTTTCCACGATGTTTTCCTTCCCCGCCGAGCATGTGGTAAATCAGCACTTAAAGTTGCAATTAACTATGTAATTAGTGCCGACCGGTGGGGATCGAACCCGGGTTGATCGCGTACTGTGAAATTTACAGCGGGTGCTTAGCCCCTGAGCTACCACGGCTCTCGTAAAACATCAAAAATCTATAGATAAATGCGAGCTACAAAGCGTATACTAATGAAATATTCACACCAAGCGCAGTGTGTAACGTCATATCTTAACCGCAAGTTCTCACGAGTTATACTGAAGCACAGAGCCTGTAAGCTTTGTCATTAAAAATTTAGTACATATTTTATGGTTAAGTACAAGGAAGTGTGTTAGATTTTTCTCTGGTTTCTGTGACACACGGTGCGTGACATTTGCAATATCCATAAGTTTAAAGTACTTAAGATTTGTGGAAATTTTCACTACGATTTCTAAGGCGCATTCGATTTTATAGCAATTTTTGATTAATTTGCAAGCCTATTTCCTTATGTTATGTTTTTATTAAATACTGATTTTGAACGATTTCTTTTAAAAGCTTCGTTCAATACCTAACAGGTCATTTAGGAATTATACGATAATCCTCCTTGTAGATTTTAGTATCGATACTACTACTAATTGATTGAAAGCCAAAACATTGCCACAGGGGCTAGCTAGAGTTTCATAAATAGCGTGTGTAATAAATAGCACCTTAATTTGAATAGATTTATTTATTTATTTATTTAAACTTTATTGAACCTTACACATTAAGTAAAGGAACAAAAGGCGGACTTAATGCTAAAAGCATTCTCTGCCAGTCAACCTTAAGGCAGTGATATAACTACGAAGGCATACAAAGAAATATAAATACACACATACATATACATATTATACATACATACACAATTTGAATAGATTAAACTGTAATCGAAGCAGCTTGGCAAGCGGGTTGACAGCCGCATTTTTTTATTGTTAGTCGTTATTAGGAAGATGCTGCAGTCCATCTCCTGATTTGTTTCACTCTGTCGCCTCTTACAACATCTACGGGATGATATGGGGTAGTGGATATTCTTACACCGTCACTTCACTGTGTTCGAAATCACCATCATCAAAATGAACAATATCGTCATCACCAGCCTCATCATATGCTTTACACAAGTTATTACAAGAATGCAAGAGGTTCGTCATATTTTGTATGGATTTTCTGCCTTCTGTCGGCCGCAAGAATCACTATCACAATAAACGTGGTAGTAACGTGGTAGAGCCATGCTGCAGCTATATTAGTAGTATAGTTGTAGCACAAATGGGTCGGCTCGACCGGGGGGGAATACGCTCTCACAGAATACCAGCGTAAAATAGCAGCTTAACACTGCTGTGTTTCGTATGGTGAGTGTAGAGAACCGGAGACCCTTTTTACTGGAAAAGAGGCATTCCATCTTAGTCCTCACGGCTGACAACGCATCTGCATTTTGATTCGCAAACGAGGATAGATGTAGATGTCTATGGGCCACAGCAACCACTTACCATCAGATGGACTGTGTGCTCGTTTGTCACCCTATCCTATAAAAAAAAAACACGTGCAGGTTGAAAGAACGCTTTGAGAGAATTATGTATTACATAACTTCACTTATGTCTTGATTGGTGGATCTAGCAAGGAACTTTACAGTAAATTAACAGGTAGATAAAGAATAAGAAGATTTAATTCAGAAAAAAAAATTAAAAATTGCGCCTTGATACAACTGTCCGTGTGTCTCGCACGCTATTACGTAAAACCAATCACGCAAGACCTTCAAAAGCTCTACGTTGATGCATTTGGAAATGTCTAGAGGTTTTGGAGGTAATGATAATAAACATGTTTATGGTAGGAAAAGTCCATTTGAAGTTGAGACAGCGTTTGTGGTTAGCTTACTGATGGGATTTTCATGTTTTATTACAGTGTCAAAGTAATATTTGTCTTCGTGTTGATTTCTGCTTCCAGTTTCTATGCTCGTGCGCAAATCTTTAGATAAAGTTCTAAAATTTGTTTTTGTAAATATTCGGACGAAAAAATTATAACGTGAAAATAGTGACGTAAAAATAAAAAAAATCAGTCAAACGTTACCATATCTTTTTAATATTCTATCGTTTCAAAATAAGGTTCATCTGATAAGAGAAACGACGAATCTTTGCATGCATCTTATTTTTAAGGACATATGATACAGTAATTTTATCAAAAATAAAAGGAAGTAGACCAATAGATAATCAGTGGAGGATCTGTCGTAAAATTTCACAAAACAAAAACTACAACACAATTAACTGAATCAGGCGTTACTTTGCGGAAATCCAATAAATTTTTAAATTAAATACGTTAAAATTATTTAGCTAAGAACCGCGTAAAAAATATAAATGAATAGTGGTGACGGGGGCGGTGCACCCAATTGAGGGAGTGCAGGAGGTGCTCTTAAGGTAAGACATATCATTATTATTTTTTACGTGGATCTTACCTAAACAATTTTTACATATTTAATATAAAAATTACAGCAGACCAGTCCTCACAAGCAGCACTTGTTCACAAGTATGACGTGTATAGCAGCCATCGCCCTCCTCAATAATTGTTTTTGTGTAATCAAACCATTAATTACAGACTATCAAAAGTCCACTTCTGAACGTAGGCCTCTGCCATAGATTGCTGCAATAGGGGGGTTATTTTATCATACTCACCACGCTTGGTGGGCTAGTTGATTACCGCAGCTTTTGTAGTATTTTGAGTTGTTATCTGGAAGATCCTGCTGCTCATTTGCTGATTCATTTCCCTACATCGCCTCTTACGATACCCACGTGATGATATGGAGTAGTAGTGGTAGCAGTTCTCTTACGCCGCCACTACACGGCTCTATCTCACTGTAACAACTATTGTTATAGTTATTCCATTTCACGATGAAGTTTTGACTTTGGTTGTTGTTAGCCGTGCACATACACATTGTGTTAGTGTGCGTAGGCCTCGGGAGCGCCCCCGAGCACACTAACACAATGTGTATGTGCAATAACTATAACAAGCAAAGTTTTTACCATTAAAGTAAAGTTTGGTGCGCCATAATAATAATTATAGACAGTAAATAAATAAATAATTTAAATACTATATAATTAGCATTTATGTGATAAAAATTTAAAAACTAAAATTACTAGAAATAACTAACAATAACCTGCAAAGGAAACTGAATCCTCCTAAATTCTATTTTCACTAGTCGGCAAAAATCAAAACGAATCCTGATATACGTTAAAAACTGAGCTTTCTTAGTCGTAATGGAGTAAAGTATTAACCTCTTATCTAATTGTTTCCGTTTTGAAACTCCCTACCCGCTAGGTCAGTGATTAAACAAGTTCGGGTTGTTTCGTTCACGCATTTCATTACAGATAATCGCCGCGATGCGAGCTAAATAAATAGCGTGACTAGAGGCACGTTCATTTCGTTGGACTGCAGTGAATATTTCAAAGTAGACATGCAATATTTAGTTGAATAAGGTGCCTAGTACAAGCGTTAACTATAAAAAAAAAAAATTTTTATTTGACCGTTCCGTAGCGTAGTTAGATAGGACAATAATTAAAGTGCCGAAAATGATGTAAGCCCAACCAAAACAACACTAACTACACTAATTTGCCTAAACCACTCATGTCTCAAGTAACACTACGTGATAATTTCAAACACACTGATGCCTGACCCGCCAGAGGCAATCATGATAGTTCTCGAAAAGGTATAGATAATTAATTTGTAGTTTATTTACACAAACATTTTCTAATTAATCCCAAAGCAATTAATAGCCGAATTATTAGGATCCTGACTGTTCTTCATAATGCTTTTTATGATTGAAAAAGCATTGTGTGGACATACCCTAAAAAGTCGGAAAACAACGTTACTCCGCAAATTAGAAAACGAAATAAATTAACTGGAAACGTATCATCAAGACCAAAATAGATTTGCTAACATTCTAATCTCTAATACAGGGAAATATGGTATACAATTGCTTTCGCTAAACGCAAATATAGAATGTCAGATTATACTCGTATGCATTAGAATAATTGCAATGGGCAAGTCCAATGCGCGGTTATTAAAAAAACATTAGGAATTGTGGATTAATTAGCTTAGGAGAAGCGTATATCAAGCGTACATGGTGAATTAGATTATGGTAGATTTATAAGTTGGAGTTTCTCTGCATGATAGATTTCGTAATAAGGATATCCGCAGTAGAACTAGAGTAAATGACGTAGTTCAACGGATCAGTAAGCTGAAGTAGCAATGGGCATCGAAGAACCGACAACTGATAGGTAAGACAGGTTCTCGAGAGGCAGCTTCTTACTAGTAAGTAAAGTGTAGGGCGGCCCTTCCATTAGATGAAATTACGACATGGTAAGATATGCAGGAAGCCAATGGATGAAGGTGGCTCAGGACCGTGCAGCAGCAGTAGAGTTATAATGGGTTGTAATGATGACGATGGTGATAATGATGATGATGATGACAATGATTTATTTGTTGTCTTAATAATATATTTTAAGTGATACCACTAGATTAATAATAATAAATAAATAATAATTTCTCCTATATTGTAGGGCGTATGACACATAATTATTATACATGGGCAAACATTCAGACCTATAAAAATCTTTTGGTAGGTTTTCTCAAAAAATTATAACTTTCTGTTTTGAATTGCTCATAAAACTCTGAGTACCACTTTTCACGCTGAGCGGGCGGTAATGTTGCGTCATAGTAATTCACTACTTTAGAATCAACTTCAACAGTAAAGCTCTTATAACCCATACTAATATCGTCGGTGGCGGACCAATTTTGTGTAAACAACGATAATTATTTCTTGCACAACTTGTTGCGTAATATTTTTCTCATACAGGAAAGGCAAAAGGTTCTTAGCTCATACAGCCATGAAGGTTTTTTTATAAAAGAGGGGGCAAACAAGCGGCTCACCTGATGGTAAGTGACTACCGCCGCCCATGAACAACCGCAACACCAGGGGAATTGCAGGTGCCTTGCCGGCCTTTTTAAAAGGAGTAAGCTCTTTTCTTGAAGTTCCCTAAGTCGTATCGGTCCCGAAAAATCGCCGGTGGTAAACATTTCCACAGAAAACGAGGAAGAAAACTCCTAATAAAACGCACAGTGGTGGACCGCCAAGCATCCAGATGGTGAGGATGGTATCGTGAATTTTGACGCGATGAGCGTTCGTGACAGTTGGTGGCTGGAATTAATCTGAACAATTCCTCAGAGCACTCCCCGTGGTAGATGCGATAGAAAATGCAAAGGGATGCAACATCCCCACGCAGTGCCAGTGAATCGAGCCGATCGGAAAGAACTCAGTCGTCGACGATTCGAACTGCTCTAAGCTGGATGCGGTCAAGTGGAAAGATGAAGGTGATCATTATCAAATATATAGAAAAGTTAACAGCAATATACACACATGAACATCGTTTCTTTTGCACAAGTGTGGGACAAGTATTTGATATTTTCATTCTTCTACTTTTATAATGAACTAGCGATCCGGCATCGCACGGGTGATTTCTAGATCTCGAAAATAGCAAAACCACCGGATCCATTTATAAAATATGCGAATCTAAACCATACAGGGACACACTCAAACACACATAAAAAATTTCATCATTCATTTTCAAAATCTGTCCAGCCGTTTAGGAGGAGTTTATTGACAAACAAGTTGCTTTTATTGTGGTAAGTGATGACGATTTCTTTGTAATTTTAATCGCGAAAATCTATAAAGACTCTATTGTGAATAAAAAAATTCAGTTAGTCAGTCAATCAGATAAATTAACGAACGAACTGACAGAGGGGCCCACAGTCAAACTAACGGGTGGACCCACAAACGAACCAAGAAACGAATTGGGCAAACTATACGCTTGTGTTTCCTATTGTAAATAAGCATCAAAATAACCGCTAGATAGATTATCTGCCGCGAAAACTAGTCTACCGATAGGATTACCTTTACACCAAGACGTGTAAAGTTCACCATTCCGATATACCTACTTCAAACACGTGATTGATTTGTGCGTCTGCTATCAGTTCCCAAAAATCATAAATCACAAAGTAAAATAAAAAGTGTCGTACAAACTATAACACCCTATCCCACACTCTTAGTAGTTGAATTTTCCAAAATCCTTTCTTAGTGAATGCCTACGTCATTAAAGGCAGCAACTGTCCAAATTTCAGATTTCTATCTCTAGCGGGATGGGCTATGCGTTGATAGATGAGACAGACACTCAGGACATCTTTTATGTAATAATCTAAAAAAAGATAAGTACTCCAATTTTCGATGTTCACCGTTCAAGTATTAATATAATGAAATGATTTCCTCTCACTCCCACTTGGATTTTTACATTTAAAATAAGAATAAACGTTAGTAGCGTAAGCACTATTAATTTAAATCAAAGGTGTAAACTCTATACCTAATTATAGATCAGGCAAAGTATGTATGACAGAAGCATTTTCGTCATCCTCTCGCGCGTAAATAAGATACAGATTAATAAAAGGTCGGGGAAAAATTTTCTTCTTATTTTATATACAAATTCAACACAGTTTTTTTTTCAAAGTTTAATAACATTTAATTATAATATATATGTACCATCTTGTAGGTAGTGACAAAATCCCGTTGCTGTAAATCTTGTGGGATTTGATCAAAAAAATGCGACAAGTAGTTTTGACAATCTCGATGTTAACCTAACACTACCCAAAGAATTATGAAGAGACCGAAAAAGGTGAAAATCTGAGGGTGCAAGGTCAGGACTATATGGTGGATGTATTAACTCTTCCTAACCAAGCTCTCTCAATTTTTGCTAAGTGGCTAAAGATGTGTGTGGTCAGACGTTATCATGATGAAAGACCACTCCTTTTCTGTTGATCAATTCCGGCCGTTTCTTTTTTTTTCAATTTCTTGCTTGAGTCTCATTAATTGTTGGCAGTAGAGATTCAAATTGATGGTTTGCCCGGCGGTAAAAGCTCATAATAAACGATGCCCTTCAAATTCCACCATACACACAGCATCACCTTATTGCGTGTTAATCCGGGTTTCGTTACAGTCTGTGGAGCTTTACTACCCTTTGACCATGATCTTTTTCGATCGTTCTTGTCGTAAGTGATCCACCTTTCATCACTAGTGATCAATCTTTTCAAAAATGGTTCGGTTTCATTACGTCAATAGATAATCGCAAATGAGTACACGATTCATTAGGTTTCTTTCAGTGAGCTCGTGTGGTACCCAAATATAGAGCATTTTGTGTAGCCAGACTTTTTCAAATGGGTCAAAACTGTTTTGTGGTCAATCCTTAATTCCTCAGCTATGTCGTAACTACTAATATGCCGATCTTGCTCTACTTTTTCAAAAATGGTATCGACTTTATTCGTATGAGGGGCACCAGAGCGAGCTGCATCTTTGACATCAAAATTCCCGGACTGAAAACGCTTGAAACAACTTTGTGCTACTCTTACTAACACGACATTAGGTCCATAAACGTCACAGATTTTTCCCCGACCTATTATACTAAAGTTACAGACCGAGTTGTTTAGGAGGAGATCAATAATATATTAAAATAAGTAATGAATTTAGTTATACATATAAATATACATATTAACATAATGTTACAAATGCTATTGATCCTATGGTACAGTGGAGGTAAATTTCAACAAAACAAGGACTGTATTGCAAACCTACTATAGACAAATTAAAATAGTCTAGTGCACAGATAATACATTAGTTAAAAATGATTTTATTTATTTGAAAAAAAAATGATATTTGAATTAGAGCACATTAGTAAGTAAATATTACATTAGTAAGCTATTTGTCTAACAATCTTCTGCGTTATGCGACGAGTGCATGTCTGCTACGTCGCGTTCAGCGAGTTGTAGGTTTGAATGCCAATCGGAGCCAATATTTGAGCAAAAATGGCAAATTTTTGGTTTTAAAGTTTTGCTTGTGTTGTGACTGTGCCTGTGAATCTGACACTGCTTTCTGACCTAGATACCATCCTATTCCAAATGGTCTGCCTTTCGGCTATAAATTACTATAATGGAAAAACAATAAATATTTTTAATACGATTATTGGACTACTTTTATACAATAATTATCAACATTCAATTAAACCTCTGCAGTTATATTATTGGTGATCGCAGTAAGTACCAGATGTCTCGTTCCCGAGGACACTGTTCGTTGTCGAACTTATAATATCTTATTTATGTAAAAATAATTTCTCTGTAAATGCGTTACTCTATGATTCGCCTAATATTTATTATTGTTTGATTAATGGCGAGAAAATTTAGCTTTTTAATTAAGAACAGACGCCTGTCCACTGCCGCACGCCTTGACACGCAGCTTGAGAAACGTCTCATTATTTAAATATGACAGCGAAGCGCAACGAAAATATTTCCACACAAATAAATTATCGCTGTCTTAATTAATTAGAATATTTGGCCAGTTTTAAAAATATCACCTCGACTTATTAAGCAGTGCAATGTCTTGAAGACTAAGAACTCGTAACGAAAAATTAAAACAAAATCGTAGCCAAGTTTAAAAAAAAAAAGGATGGTCTTACTAAAAATTATTTTAAGCATTAGTTGCTATATGTACGAGGTAGAGTGGGAAGAATAGGACGATAGTGATCACCGTTGGTTTTTTATAATTATATTATAAAAAAGATATCCATTGCCATATAATATTCATTGTCATATAATATTCATTGTCATATAAAAGCATCGGCGACATCAGCATGAAGAACTGGTTTACGAAAAACACTTTTGGAAAAGAGGAAGTGCGTTGCCGACCTTTTGGTGAAGCATATACAACATGAAATACTGTTCCGCTCTTCTAAGTACACTAATCTCTTTAGAGACAATTTCAACCTTCTCTTCCAGTTGATTGCGGCACTGAACCTCATTCGATATATCGACGCCGAGAATCCCAATACTGGCTGAGGTAACAAAGAGAATCCCTTTAAAATAAGGAAATACAACAAAGAGTTTCTTTTTAGTAGTAAATGCACAGGATCGTGTCTTTTGAAGATAAAACGAGACTAGATTTAGCTGCCCCAATTTGAGGCTATGTTTAACAAAGTCTCGACTTCAGGCACAAGATTGTTCCGGCACTCGACGACATAAAATAATGGTCGGTGCATAAAGCTTAAGTGCTGTCATTTGCATAGCAATTAATTTTACTAGTTTATAATTTATCATTAATGTGCGGAAGAAACAATGTAGGCGACGGATAGTATGCAGCCTTGTGAAATATCAGCATTCACATGCCTGGAGTTCAAGCATGGACAATCGACTGAAATAACATTTTATAACAATACGTACCGATTTTTAGGACGCAATAGTTTAGTGTAGGGAAGAACTAATCAAATGGATAATTAGAAGTGATAAGCGATCGTAAGCTTTACCTCCCTAGCAATAAAGGTTAGAACAGTGTATATTGGAATGAATACAAGCCTAAGTGGCCAATAATATCTACCTAGCAAAGAGCATAGTGATTACGACGTGGACACAAATAAACACGCGGACGCTGTCGTCGCTTTTGGGCGTGGCCTTATGATTAACAGCGCTGAGACACAAAATTTAGGAAAGAAATACGTTGGTGAATTTCTTTAAGATTTGTTAAATTATCGCCCTCTCTCTCTCTCTTTTTCTCTGTCTGCTTCCTATTTTGCAGTAACAGTTAACAAAGAAGGATCGGAAGGAAAAAACTACGTAGTATTACAAAACTATAGATTAATAAAAGTTAAGGATTTTAAACATCCTAACTTTCAAACAATTTCTTTATGTGGTAGAGCCAAGTCGCAGCTACACATAGCTGCAGCACGAATGGGTCAGCTCGACTGGGGTAGGTCCACGCTCACAGAATACAACAACAGAACAACGATGCTGTGTTTTATATCGTTAGTGTAGAGAACCGGATACCCTTTTTACTGGAATGAGGTGTTCTGCTTTATCATCATGGCTGACAACGCAATTGCATTTTGATTCTTAATCGATGACAGATGTCTATAGGCCAATTCATCCTCTTACCATCAGTGGATTGTGTGTTTTTAAGGGTTTTTACAAAATTCTATTTACGTTATTTATGTATTGTTAATAAAATAATACTGTATCTTATTCTATTTACAGATTACACTTAATCGCCTGCCCTTTCACCACTGTACTGTTATTAAACCTAATTTTACCCGTTGATTAAAATGAATAATATTATCAATAACACCGATATAATTGAAATGCTGAAAAGATATGTTAAGAAAAATAACACTGTCGAAGTGGGTTAACAATTATCAACTTTAAACAAAAGTACTTATTGGTTTCTCTGTTAAAAATTCATTTACAAGGGAAGATAATTTTGTATTTACCGTAACGAGTGTGATGGAGGGCAGGCCTCGCGCGCCTCGCATTACTGTATCTAATCGCACTCGCGTATGAAAGTCCACAATAATAAGCATGACTTACGCGCGACTGTCTGTTTTAAAATGTCATCTGCTACCTTATACTACTAAACTTTGCATATTAATGCTGACGAGATTACAATCGTTGCGGGATTAGTTTAAAACAATTTCTATATGTAATCTTCTTGTTAACTGCAGCGTAATGATTCGTTGTTCCATGTCAGTGAGCACCTTATTCAAATAAAAAGAAAAAGTCTATAATCCCATATAAAGAGTTTTATAAGATTCTTCATAAGGTTAATTACTTATATAACTGATTAACTTGTTCGAATTTGAAAGGGCTGTGCTAGAAGTTCTTCAATATAGGGGCTCAGGGAAAGTTATATTATGTATTTTTGAGTATACAGTATATTCGT
Organism: Parnassius orleans; assembly: GCA_029286625.1. Taxonomy (NCBI): domain Eukaryota; kingdom Metazoa; phylum Arthropoda; class Insecta; order Lepidoptera; family Papilionidae; genus Parnassius; species Parnassius orleans. The sequence continues at coordinate 923,660 of JAGSMP010000076.1, read as the reverse complement.
AGTATTACGGTTTTTTACCAATATGCAATCCCTTTTTTCTATCTTGAAAAATAATTCCGAACGATGTAAAGCTTCACCTTCTTCGTTTTCATTTCTGTTTCACCCTGTTTAATGATTTCAGCCTATTGTAATTTTAGGCTTCTTTCATCTGGACCAGAGATCACTAAAGATAGTCAAGCGAACTTTTAACATGTCATGTCATATTAACACAAACAGTTTTCTTGAATGTTGGCGCATACTTCCGCAGCGTTCATGTTCCTCATCATCACGCCACAGCTGCCACACCACACTACACCCATTCACGCTGCAACCATATGTTATGGTTGCAGCGTGAATGGGTCGGCTCAACCGGGTAAGGATCACGCCCACCCAGAACACCAGCGTAAAAAAGCAGCTTGATGCTGCTGGTCTTGCATGGTGAGAGTAGAGAACCCGAGACCGTTTTTAGAATACCTCGTTACCACGAGATATAATGTATAACTATAATGTATAGCTTTAAAAATGTTCACGCAAACATGGAACAAGTCAATATACTTCTAACCGTTGAGTTGGACATACAAGGACAAATTTGATGTAGACTAGATGCGAATATTTATGATTTAAGTTTTTGCAAAAATATTGACTACAAATGAAGTTTGAACTCACGAACTCACGAAATGACGTTAGAACGTCATCAATTCTGTTAATTTAATTGATATATAAAATACAAGATGTAAGACCATATCTCACCCTCTTAGGGGTTGAATTTTCAAAATTCTTTCTTAGTAGATGTCTACGCCGAAAAAGGAATATAATATATGCTAAATTTCAATGTATAGTATATTTGTACAGTATAGTTTTGGAGATCTCGTGTTGAGTGAGTCAGTGGTATTTCGTTTATGTATATATACCTAGTACCTATAAGAAAACATATCGACTAATAATAATCAATACATTTACACAATAAAATGAAATCAACTACGATTACCACCAGGACTATACATATATAGGTACAAAATGGCACTGCTGACATCCTTGCAATGTAAATGCTTTTCGTCATTACCAATTTGTGGGAGTTTGTGTTTCGACTCGTCTGAATGGTAAAATTGGATTTTTTCACCGAAGCCTCGTTTATTAAATAGCAGTTGACACCGCATGCAGTTGAGCTTGACGTTTTTTTTAAATTAAAGCAAGGACAATAAACGAGCACATAGTCCACCTAATCCTAAGTTAATGCTGTGGCTCATAGGTACTGACATTTGTCCTCGATTAAGAATCCAAAGTTAGAATGAAGATTAAAATAAAATGCCTCGTTATCTTTCAAAAGAATAACTAAAATTATTAAATAGTCATATTTGTGCGGTTATAGTGCCAAGTAAGGTGGTTGCGGTTCCTCGCTGAATGGCTTTACTAAGCCTCTAGACGAGAAAAGAACCATATCTCTTGTCTCCGGTTTATCCTTTACAAACTTCACCGCGTGTCGACCCTACGAACTGATAGTCTCTACAGCTAATAGCACAAATAAAAAGTCATCTTTCAGAGACACTTAATTGCGCCATTTACTTTATTCAGGCTCTTAACGAGGTGCCGCTGAGATGAGGTGCTGCTAAAGTGTCTACGAACATAGCCAAGCTTCAGTGCAGAGCTTTGCCTCTCTCCCAAGGGATACAAATTCTTACCGTCGGGTCTCCTGCAGCGTCCCTAAATATTCCACAAAGCTATAAAACCGAGGGAATATTTATAGAAACCAGAGCCCTTAGGATAACATCATTAAGAGAACCGTAACGGGACAACCCAAAGCCAAACTCGTTGACACCGCTAACAAAAATACAACAATGAGATTGACAGATCACCGCTAGCTGTCTCTATTAAGTAATTTGCCAATAACTATAGCGTTATATCTGCAATTAAAAAACTTAACACGACTTATGTATTAAGACGTTGGCCAATATTCAGTTTCTTTCCTATAAATATTGTATTGTATTCCTATTATCTTTGTACAACATTAATCGAATATCAATGATTTAAGCAATTACATATCAAGTAATGTGCGTGACATATGGTTATAAGCGGACGGTGATTGGTCAACTCACAATGGTACCTTAGAACCAATCGTACTTCGATGATATTTAATACCCATTGCGTGATGAAAACGCATCTATTATTATTTAATGGACCAAGTACTTCATTATTTCTTCCTTGTCGCTCCTACTCTTTTTAATCTTAATACTTTTAATGTTGGTTGGTAATTTGTATGGGATAGATTGCAAGTCCACGTCTTGGATTGCATTACTATATTTACCATTTTGAATAAATATTTGTGATATTTGCTGTAGAGATTATCGGTCCGAGAGTGACGGAATAGCGAGTGCATTGTCGTTTGTGCACCAACTTGTGCGCAATGATCACTTCCTGCACATATGGCTAGCTTCCGTTTAGACTGTCGGAATACATTATTATTCCCTCACTCTCGTAGTCCGATGGAACGGCAATCCAACGCGACTGGAGGAATATGCAAGCGCAGGACCAGCGTCTCTAAGTGCTTTCCGAAGCAAGGGGGTAAAATAACGCCAACTTTATTACTAAAACACAATAACTGATATTGGACCAACCCCAGATTTGAACCCGGGTTCACATGACCAACATTCGCGCTTATAGCCAGTAGACCAACGAGGCAGTCAGAAGTGTGTGTAGTGTCTACCTAGTTCGTAGTCATAATAAACGAAATTTTCTAATAAAAATTATAGTGCGTTAGTACCCTTATTTCCCCCTCATGCAACTCCGTGCTGTAATGTAAAACTGTAATAGTCTCAGTAGACAACTTTTGGTAGAATTTGTAAACTTTTTTTTTTTGTATAATAGGGGTGACAAACGAGTACACAGTTCACCTGGTGGTAAATGGATGCTGTGACCCATAGACATCTACATTTATCTTCGTTTGATTAAATGCAGATGCGTTGTCACCCGTGAGGACAAAGAGTTTCCAGTAAAAAGGGTCTCCGGTTCTCTACACTCACCATACGAAACACAAAAGCACTAAGCAAATATTTTACGGAGGTATTCTGTGAGAGCGTGGTCCTTTTCCGGTAGAGCCGACCCATTCGTGCTTCAATCATAATATATCTGCAGCGTGGCTCTAAGTATCGTTGAGTATTCTTAAGTGACGTTATTGAAAATAATGGAGGATGTGTCGGAACGTTTTCGCGGTGGACAATTATTGGGATGTTTTCAAACTGTATTAAAACTAACATTGCCATGTTTTCGATAAACAAGTAAAGGATACGAATGAAAACGCTGAGGTCCTTTATATTAAACTGAAGTGACAAACGAACTTACAGTCCACCTGATGGTAAGCGGCTACTATAGTCCATGGACTTGAAGTTGGCTTTGCACTTGCTGCAACTCTCACAGAAAAGTGAGGAAAAAGAAAAGAAAAGCCACGCTCTTACAGAATACTACCGTAAATACCAACAAAATGCTGCTGTGTTACGTACAGTGAGTAACGGCGGCTATGCGTAAAGTAGTGAAACCGCGGCCCTTTTTACTGGTAACGTAACATTCGTAGTCCTCAGGGGTGAAAACGTATCAGCATTTTGATTCTTAATCGAGACAAATGTCGTTGTCTATGGGCCACAGCATCTACATACATGCATCTACATATTGACTCCAACAAGGGAGCCGGCCCTGACGGCATTCCACCTATATTCCTGTGTGTATGCGCAGATGAACTGTGTCGCCCGCTCCAGCTAATATTTAATAAATCACTGAACAGCGGTGCATTTTGTCAGCAGTATCCAAATTATTTGAATCAGTGGTATTTGATTATCTTTATTTTCATTTAAAACCTCTTATTTCAACTAAGCAGCACGGATTCATCAAAAGGAAATCGACAGTAACCTTCTTAACTTTAAAACCTACATATGCGATGCTTTTAACAACCGCGGTCAGGTAGATGCTATATGTACCGACTTTAAAAAAGCGTTCGATAAAGTGGATCACGCTATTTTATGTAAGAAACTCGAGTCACATGGTATGCACGGCAGTCTGTTGCGTTGGCTCGAGTCCTACTTGAAAAATAGGAGTCAGCTCGTGACCGTCAAGGGGTACGCATCAGAAGAAATGCTCATTAAGTCTGGTGTTACACAAGGATCCCATTTGGGCCCGTTACTTTTTGTGACCTTCATTAATGACCTCATTGAGAAAATTCAGTCCCCTTGCCTATTATACGCTGACGACCTAAAAATCTTCAATAGAATTGGTGAAGCTGACGACACGCGCATCATACAGGAAGACTTGAACAGCCTGTCTAATTGGTGCAAAGAAAATAATATGTTCCTAAATGTCAAAAAATGATTTGTCATCACCTACACACTAAAAAAACAAGGTATCAAACAATTATATCTTAGAACAACAAACTCTGTCTCGTGTGTCGTCTATCAGGGATCTCGGGGTCTTGTTTGACGAACAGCTTAGTTTCCGCCAACATTACGATCTCATAGCCAAAAACTCTAACCAGGTACTAGGTTTCGTTACTAGACAGAGCAGGAACTTCAGGAACCCTCAAAGTTTAATTTTGTTGTATAACAGTCTCGTTCAAAGTAATTTGGAATACAGTTCAATAATATGGAATCCTTACTACGCAGTGCACTCTGAGCGCATTGAATCGATCCAATCCAAGTTTTTGCGTTTATTGAGCTTACGTACCGGCAACAATAGAAGACTCCGGTCATATGTTGAGAGGCTTAAAGAGTTTGTCCGTAGGTCTTGGAACTGTTAAATTTTAACATAAAACACAACCCACGCAGACCTATGAAAAAAATATTTGACATACCCTTATCGCGAAATAATATATCCCGGAATCAACCCCTATCCAGGTTATGTCGAGTTTTTGAGGATTATAGCCTTCACTTTACGAACCTTGACATCTTTAACTCTAGCCTGGTTTGCTTTAGAAATGTTTTGAAAGACATTCTCAAGGACATCCTTTAATTGATATTCATCTTGATTTGTTGGATTTATGAGCCCGTTAGTTTAAGCATTTTTTATATAAAATGTTTGTTTCTCATTCTCGGCATTCCGTGATAAGACGTATAAGGATTATGTCTTATATCACACCATTATTATTGTAAGTTATAGCTTTAAGTCATGATTTAATCTGTTGTGTTGTCCAATATATTCAATAATATATTTTATATAGGTCTATGCGCTCATTTGTCAACCTGGTTCTATTAAAAATAACCGGCCAAGTACGAGTCAGACTCGCGCATGAAGGGTTCCGTACCATCGTAAAACACGTTTCTAGTAGGGGAGCCCCCTTTAGTTTTTAATTTATTTTTATTATTTGTTGTTATAGCGGCAACAGATATACACATTCCGTGATAATTTCAAATGTCTACCTATTATGGATCATGAGATACAGCCCGCTGAAAGACAGACGGACGGACGGACAGCGGAGACTTAGGAAAAGGGTTCCGTTGGTTACCCTTCGAGTACAGAACTCTATAAAGCTGATATTCAATAGGAGCTTGATCCTTCCCCAGTTGAGCTGAGCGATTCATGCTGCAGACATACGCTTTAACGTGGCAACCAAGGTTGTTGTTGATGATGATATCGTTGTAAATTTAAATATTGAGCACACCGTAAAGTTAATAATTTAAAATTAAAAAAATTGTACAACCGACTTCAATGTAATTTTTAAGAATAACTCAAAAACTATTAGTCAGACCTTGATCAAATTTATATGGGACCACAATATAAGCACCAGCTTTCAAATAAAAAAAGAATCATCGAAATCGGTTCTCCCAAAAAAAAGTTATGAGGTACCTCCTCCAGTTGAAGTCGGTAGAAAAGGGCGTTTTATATGTTAATTTTTATTAGTGTACTCGCTGACGCATTATTTCAAGCGTAATATCTTCAGATAAAATCAGTTAATAAATATAACGCTGCGTTTCGACCGGTGCCATGCATATTTATTATGATAAAGAATTTGTGGTTAACTAAATACGTTTTTGTATAATTACTCATTAATGGAGCTTATTATCAGTGCCTTTCCGCAACATAATGGTTTAAATAACATTATGAACGTAATAATATGTGTTTGTTACTTAAATTCTTACGTAAAAAAATTATAGCGAGTTTAATGATAGCGGGTGGCGGGACCTTATCAAATCAATAGTAATGGCTGATTTACACGGGGTCAGTAACTGGTTCCAATTTCCAGGCAAGTCAGTGCTGACCCGATACTGACATAGTGTAAATTGATTTGGAGTCAGTACAGCACTGTCTTGCCAGTGCTGACTTCAATATTCCTGCATGAATATTTTGAAGTCAGTCCACTCCTCCCGCCACCCGCGCGAGCGGTATTGACCTTGTCTAAACGACCAAGTTAGTATTCGGTCAGTCGCTGGCGCTGCATTGTTGGGTAACGTCGCGTCAACAGCAAAGCAGAACCTCCAGTTTCTTTTTTGTCGTCTATCTATTTTCTTATCCAAAGTCATTTCTTTTTAAATATCTCTTCTTCTAACATTTCCGCAGCAACTCTTTCAACAGCAGATACATTGAGGTAATAGGTTACCTATTACCTCAATGAGCAGATAGAAAAGAACATTTTCTCAACAAATATTTCAATCATTGTAAATTCTGCCGTTTCCATGAATTAATTTTTGCTCACTGACTTCAATAACGTGCGTACACCCTCAAGAAGTTACTACGACTACTGACTGCATGTAAACAGTGCGAGTCAGTTCTCGGCCCCAGCACTGGCGCCTATTACTGACCCTGTGTAAATCAGCCTTAAGGCCCAACTCCTCTCGCTTTGTGTTCGAGGTGTGCAAAAACATCTTATTTGGAAATCGATATTACCTAGGAGTTTATATAATTTCAACATACTTTCTTCAAAATTTGTCCTTGGTCACAATAATTGTTGGAGCAATTCTGGATTTATTGTCATCATCATTACAAACCTTCACAACTCCATTGCTGAACATAGGCCTCCCCCAAGGAATGCAAAAAAGCACGATCCTGAGCCACCTACATCTATCGAATTCCTGCATATCTTACCATGTCGTCACTCCGTCTAGTTCGGGGACCGCCCTACACTTTGCTTACCGGTACGGTTTTAGATTGATAAACAAGAATTTCGGATACAATTATAAACTGATCAGCAATAATTAAAATAGACCGTGGAAATGGTAATTTGGCCTAGATGTTGTAAACAACATAATCCAAATGGTATAAAAGTTCCCCCCGGAGTTCCTAAGGGTTCGTTCTCTCCGCAACTCTCATCCTGCTGCATATTAGTGATCTGTTACCAAACAAGTGCTCGGAGCAGTCGGGATCAAATCCAGTAAAAAGAGAAGCTATGGTTGAGCGTATGAATCTACAGGCAGTCTCCGAATTGGGTGAAATTCACCGCCTCCAAAACACACTGTAAAAAGGAGCCAGCTCACCTTGGCTCCTCTTTTCCGAAATGTATCACTGGAATACACCGACCGCCTTCAGTTGTTGGGGGTGTTCATTGAGTCCAAGGCCAAAGCAGCTGCAAGGAAGCTAGGAGTCCTTTCAAAGGTGCAGCGTTCTGTCGTGCATGAAGTATTGCTGCCATATATGGGCATCTGGTTAAAACCAATCGCGCCAGCCTCGAACACAGGCGCAAAGTAGCTAGCCTTTCGGTTTTGCTACAGGATCCATTTCGGAGAGTGTGCGCAGGAATTGCATAACTTAATTCCTCTCTCTCCTTTCCACAATCGGACAACCCGACGCTCCGCCAGTTGGTTGTCGACCTTTTCGTTGTCGACGTACCACGCATTCGAACCAAACGGTTTGCTACATCGTTCGTCATGCGTACAGTAAAGGAGTGGAATAAGTTGCATCTGTCTCTACATCCGATTATAATGTGGGTGTCTTCAAGGCAGGAGTGAATAGGCCTTAGTTGAGTCAGTGCGCTTCACCATCTTCGGCTACATCACCACTTGCCATCAGGTGGGATTGTTGTTGCGCTGGTTCAGAATAGTTAAAAAAAATGTGTGCAGTTCACACGCGTTAGAAGTGACACCCTATTTATTTTTTGTTAATAAAAATTTATCACTAATTAATTTTTTATTATTAATTTACTGAGACCCAGATAATACAAACACTGTATACTTTTTTCTATCTCATTCTTTCGCACTCTAAATCCCATTGATGTATATGTTCGTCTCTTTTTAGTGTCTCTTTTTCGTTTCATCGAGTTTCAAATCACAACGATTCTAAAGAGGTTTTCATAAAAAAAACTATAAAAATATGAATGGATTACATAATACAATGAAATATGTACAATCAGAGAGTAATGTACATTATTTTAAAGACAATTACTAAAAAAATAATCTTGCTAACGTTATCAAATATTTCAATAATAATGTTAATAAAGAACTCATAATAGGTTCTCCTATTATAAACCAATCATTTTTAAACAAGTAGGGCCATAACACGTGAGTCGCTGTGTTACAATGCCACTTGGTAACAGAAATAGGTATCAAGCCGGAGAGACTCTTAGACAAAACAGGGTTCCTACTGTAAAGAATAGTTCTATTGGAATTACTAACAATTAAGTAATTATTAAATAATTAAAAATTAGGGAATATATTCTTTCATAAAAAGTCTCAAACATAAGATGAAAAGCAAATTAAAAAAAAAACATGTGTGAGTGTTGTGGAACACTCGGTTGGAACGAAGTTCCTTTCGTAGTATATTATTATTGATAAACGTATTATATTATTGATTAAAAAAATACAAATAAATGAATAACTAGCGTCTATTAAAATGAAGCGTCATTTAAAATAAAATAATATTTCTTTCATGGCAAGATAAGAAAAAGTGCGAGGGAGATGGATATTATTCCATCTCGTTTCCTTATAGCCGCCAAGGCCGTCTACACTACGTCAGAAGGGGTCGTGACGGAAAAATCTTACACTTTTTCTTGCCTAGCCCCCATTCGCCAAATTCGTACCGTCCGATAAGGAACTTCGCTCCAAAAATATGTGTGCAGTTCACACGCTGTATAAGTGAAACCTTCAGAAAAAGAGACCGAGATTATAGGAAACGCTGTATACTGTATTCTATCTCATTATACTGTATTCTGTCTCATTCTCTCGCAGGCTAAATCCGATAGATGTATATGTTTGTCTCTTTTTAGTGTCGCGTTTTCGTTCCATCGAGTTACAAATCACAACATTCTAAAGAAGTTTGCACTTCAAAATAAAATTTGACAAACGGAATTTGATTTTCGTCGAAACGTCGTCGAACTTCGAAGAAATTAACATAATATATCATTTCATTTCATTCTAACAAAGATATGGACCTCACCTATAATAGAGAAAATGTGCTATGCTATGCTGTGTTTGGTAGTTTAGGAAAGTCCACTAACACCTTGACTCATGGATGTCGTAACATGATTAGGATATTTTCTATCACCATCTGGTTAAATCCAAATGTAAATTTTCCAGACCAGTGAGGGACAGCAGTCTCAAAGATGAGAAATAACTGGCACTGTGATTCTCAATCCGCTTGCCAAGCGTGTAGTGAGAATTTACAAGAAAATATTTTAAGTATAATATCGTTTTTTTTTCTTTAGCCATTTACTATCTGGTAGACTATTAGCTATTTTGTCAGTATCATTTATTGAAACAATTAAAATACATATGATTATTTATTACGAGGGGAAAAGGTCATTAACCCAAAATAAAATGATTACAGAGAGTAAGCTTGTTCTTTATTTGCTTTTTCATCAATGTTACGTTTCCTAGTATCTACGAGTACTTACTGCATTGAATGAGATGGTTTCAGTTATCATTCCCACTAGACAAACAACATATGGTGCACACTTGAATACGTTACGAAACATGTTCCATTTACGACTATGATTTCGAGATGTTTTCTTTTTATTTTGTTCTAGTTGCTGACAGAAATTAGTTATAAAGTTTTGTAATCTCAAGTGAATGATGTACACACATTTCGTTTTCATTCATTAAGAAAAGAAATTTGGACTAGTTTTAGTAATTTATTCGTTATTATTTTTCAATAAACGTTCATAATATAATCAATAACCTTTAAATTATTACGAAAATGTTTACGTGGTAGAGCCATACTACAGCTATATTCCGGCAGAGTACGAATGGGTCGGCTCAACCGGGGAAGGACCACGCTTTCACAAATACTAGCGTAAAATAGCAGCTTAATGCTGTTATGTTTCGTAGAGAACCGGAGACCTTTTTTACTGGAAATGAGGCATTCCATCTTAGTCCTCATGGGTGACAACACATTTACATTTTATTTCTTAACCGAGGATAGATGTAGATAGAAGATGTTATAAATTACAATGTATTTATTAAATCTATTAATCTTGTAACTTAATATTTAATATTTTAATAATTGCAACATTTGTTTTACTGGCAAACGTCACACATCGATATGAATCATGAGAAAGAATGAGCTATTACTGCAATAAAAAGTCAACGTCCGCCAATCTATCCATACCCGAGTTACAATCGTAATAAAAACTGGGTAATTCGTCTAATAGCCGCAGTCCATAGCAAAGCAATCACTCCGATACAATAGACTCAAAGTTGATACACAAGCGATACATCACTTCACAGTTTGACAGCTAAATTGTAGGGATTGTACGGTCAGCAAGAAAGCTGTATCTAGTTTCCGTGAAAGGCTACCTTGAACCTTTTTCCTATCGCCTACATCAAGGCACACTACCATTTCCCTAAATAGACTTCGAGATGTACATACTTGATCATAGATCGGCGTTTCAACGAATTTATTCAGTTTCTTTGCATTGAGATTTCTGTATAGAGTTGCGTCGCGCTCGGTTTTCTTAGAAGCAGCAGGATTTTCTTTATACAGACTTAACACACACGTTGAGAATTTTTTGCTGGCAAACAGGCTGACTGGCTGTACCTTCGCCTACGGCCTTTGGTAGTTGTGATATACGGATAGTTGCTAATACGTTGTTCGCATCCATAAGATTTTTATTACGTCGTGTGTCTTAAAAACATGGTCGAACACTTTTATAACCCATACTTGGAAATCGAGACAAAAATTAACTCTATATCTAATAGTATATCTAAACAAAACAAAATTACTTTATTTTTTCTTTATATTAACTTCACCACTACAGCCCTCCATAAGTCAATTGCTGAACATAGGTCTCCTCCAAGGAATGCTACAACACGCGGTCCTGAGCCAATTACTCCATCAACTTTTCGCATGTCTTATCAGGTCCTCACCCCATCCGATGGGGGCCGCCACTTCGCTTATACTATTACGATAACATACGTGTTAGATTTTTTAGCTTTTATAACAAAAATAAAATTAAGATGGAAACTCTTATCTCATCTCTCTTCATCTTGCATTGTCAACTGTCAACAACACAATAAAATTATGCACGCTCATTATTTCTATTTTTATATATTCATTTAATAGTTATATTTATTTTAAAAGTATTCGGTAGTATTAGGTTTTATCTATTATAAATATTACATAGACCTATGGATTTGGGGTTTATTTTCAAAAGATTGTTTTATTTCTATACTTATTTAATTAATGAGCATTTATTGTCTCGCACTGTACGCCAAAATATTCGGTAGTGGTCTCCAAGGTTGAGTACATTAAGAGAACATCATTAATATCTTCGTTATGTCTCAAGTGGCTGCCGATTCGCCTTCGCAGGAATACTCACATAGTTTCTGCTTTATACAACATACTGTTCAATCCATCCACTCCACGTTACCTGAAAGACCGCTTTGAATTCGTTTCCTCCTCTCACGACCGTCATCTATGTTCCACTAACAATTTCTTGCTTGCCAGCACATTCATCCTCCTTCTTAAATAAATCTTTTTCGGTTACAGCTGTACGCTTGTGGAACTCCTTACCTTTATATAATCGACGTGCTCAGTCTCTTTTTTCCTTCAAAAATCTACTCAAAACTTATTACTTGGAACTCTTAATATTTCCAATCATAATTCCCGTCCTTAATTCTATCTATCCTACCTATCCTCAACCGTCATCATCTTGTGTGTATTTATATACTTATATTTTTTTTACTTGATTGTCAAATTAATGTACACCTTCCCTATTTGCAATTCGCTTTAAACAACAGTTCTTTACTAAATAAGGGTTGACTGCCTATTGTATCTTGTGTATATTTATTTCATTTTGTCTCGTTTTATCAATCAATCAATCAAGAATATATTTATTGATTGATTGATTGACCGTGACCCTATATCCCTATATATATAGACCCTATATCTTTCCGAGGGTGTCGTAAGGAGCGATAGACTTAAACAAATCAGGAGATGGGTAGCAGCATCTTCCTGATAATAACTAGAAAATAAAAACCTGCTGTTGCCAACCCGCCTGCCAAACGCGGCAACTATGTTTGAAAATAATTGTATTTTCATGGCCTGTAATGATTATGAATGTATCCGAGATTTGCAGTTATCACTGTACTATGTCCCTATTTTATCAATTCATAATTCATTTATTGCATGTCGCAAAGTATAAAGTTGTTACAATATGTATACAGAGCATGTGACAGCCTGTACGGGCGTAGCATTATAAGACAGAGTTTAAATGTTAATTACTATAGAATTAAATTAAATTACAATATATATAGTACACAATCTATAGATTATTATCTATAGATTATTAATTTATAAAATGTCAAAGTAAATATTACACACATTTATTTAGAGACGATGGCAGGAGACCCGACGGTATGACATTGGTCCCTTGGGAGAGAGGTAAAGCCCTAGTGTGGGATGCTACTTGCGTAGACACTTTGTCGGCCTCTCATCGCAGGGGTACCTCGTTTAGAGCCGGGGCGGCATCAGAGGCAGCTGAACTGAGTAAGTGGCGCAAATATGAGTCTCTGAGAGATGATTATATTTGTGATGACATATTTGTGCCATTTGCTGTAGAGACTATCGGTCCGTGGGGTCCACGTGCGGTGAAGTTCTTAAAGGAACTCCATCCGCGGCTGGTCGTTGCTGCTGGTGATAAGAGGGCTGGCTCTTTTCTCGCTCAAAGGCTAAGTATAGCCATTCAGCGGGGAAACGCAGCCAGCGTTCTTGGCACGATACCGCGTGGAGTAGGACTGTTTGATAATTAAATTACTAGTTTTAGTTTTTTTTTTATTATAGTTTTTAAAATTAAATTTCAATAAATGTTATATCTCAACTATTGATCATTCGTCATTCATGTTATGTATATAAGATTTAAAATTATGATGAAAATATTAACAATGTCAAATAAGCAAATAGAAATAATAAAGTTGTCAAAATAATTAAAATTGAATTATAATTTATCATTAAAATATTCATTTAAACTATAATAGCTTTTTACAATAAGCATTTTCTGAATTTTTATATTAGATGTTTATTATAGGTTCGAATCCTTTCATGTACACTCGTGTACCCATCACTTTCAATTTGCGACTTAGTCCCTATTACGAGAATATTTGTTACAAGTAAATAGTAGTATCTAAATAAAATTGCGATAATCATAATTTTAGAGCTGATTTTTGTGATTTTTCTGTAACCAGAAAAACGTTATTCATATAATTAAAATAGAACATAAATAAATCAAAAACTAAAGTAGTATGAATAAAATAGTCCGATTGTTTTTGAATTGGCCCTTCGTCTATTATTCAAGTACTTTAGCTTATTTCGACAGTCTGTGTTTGAATATACAGAAGTAACGGATATGTACATATTTTATCTGAATATGGCTGTCAAGTTAACTTTACTCTTTATTTTAGAAAAACCGGTCTTATTGCTGGATAGTAATTTCTTATAGATAAATTAAATATACATTTTTAAAATTAGATTAGATTAATATTATTTACAATCAAATCATTTCGCTCAATGTAACGAAGAAGATAGAAGAACTAAACTAGTCAGTTTATTTCTTCTATCTTCTATCTTCTGCTTAACGAAACGCCAATATTGCCCGAAAAACCGACATTCGATGAGCGAGAAATGTTTTTGAGCAGCAGATTTATTTTGATTGATTGATTTTATATTTATAATGAGGCATACAAAAAGTTTACGGATTTTGTTATCATATATGGGGCCTATGTTGTTTAATGATAATTATTTTACATTCTCTTTAGTTAATTAAATTTATTTTATCGTAGAATGCTAAGATAATTATGTCTCTCTATCTATCCTATATTCATTCTGCCGACTGTACTTTGTAAACACGTTAAGATTTATGAGGACCAGTTAAATAAATAGTTATTCACTTAAATTCCCTTACAAAGCATAAAAACATCAGATTACACAACAATCGATTAATATTTATGGAACCTACATGTTCAATACATTCCTCGATCGGTTAGATATTAAAAACTATCGATTTTATTTAAGTATCGTATACGTTAAGATACAATGTAGGTAACTTTAAGATTTAATTTATCTTATCCGTAGGAATTCTAACACACATATACATAAATATTAAACACACATAAATATTTTATGAATTAGAAATATATTCATAAAATATTTATGTGTTATTCTTTCATAAATCTTCAAAAGGCGATTTAAAAGTTCGTTATTTATTTTGTCGTAATCTGTGCAAACTGATTTCGTTTTTAATGAACCAGATTCTAGTTTTAGTTTATTTGATTTTTTAATTCTTCACAAAATTAGGTATTTTTAATAATAATAGAAAAGCACATCTGTAGGTACTGTACAACAAAACAAAATCGAACAAATAGAGTCACAGATGCGCTGTTAACCCTGAAAACTAATATGAAATGCCTCGTTATCACTATCACTATCAATATAGCCCATAGTACAAGTCCGCAGGTGAACTGAGCCTCTTAAGATTGTCACAAAGTGCAATTTATAAATTTAAATTTTGCAACCATTTTGAAAATTAATGTCTTCGAAATGACTAACCGATTGTTCACTTCATCTTCGGATCTAGGCTATAAAATATTCTACCCGAAAATCTTGAAGTTTTTTTTTTGGAAAAAATGAAATCTTGATGGTATGGATAATTATTAATCTTCATTGCAATTGCTTCGCGGCAGAAATAATTAAAGTTAGGGTAACTACTTAGACGGACTCAAAAACCGAACAAGATTCCTACAAACTGATACTTTAAAATGTCTAAGTTATTTTTTCTGATATTATAGACCGGCTACGTCATGTTCAAGAGTGACGGTAGTCACTTACCTTCAGGTGAGCCCCATGCCCATTTCCCCGCTCTTCTATGAAAAAGCCATATAATATAGCCCGTTATATATACAATATGTCACGAAAATCCTGTGGTTCCAGTTAAGCGCGTTATCAGAATCATTATCCAAATGTACGGAAATAACTTTACTTCAGAAAATTCGACCATATTTTTTTAATTAAATTTAAATAAATTGTAATTCTCTAATTGTATTTGGTTTTATTACCTCTGACTGACACGCGTATCGGTAAAGCGGGGTCTTTGACAATAATCTTACTTCCCGCCCGATGCAGAGGAAATAAAACTACATTCAAATTGGAAATATAAATTTATTTTAATTTAATTTAATTTTTTATGGTCGAGTTTTCTGAAGTACAGTTACTTCTACACATTTGAATACTGATTCTGATATCGGGAACCACAGTGTTTTCGTTACATTGCATTATTTGTACCATCCAAAAACAGCCTGTACAATTAGGGAGGTCTATATGTAATATAGATATATATATATATAATATGTTGTTATAGATAATATCTATATGTTGTGGCAGCATAAGAGATGACTATGGAAAATACCAGTAAGATTTTGTGTCATCTGGTAGACGGCGTTTTAACAACACACACACAAACGCATGTATTAGAATTTTTCGAAACTTTATCTTATTATTAAAGTTTTTAAGTTTGGATTAGAATATCAAAATGTTCGATGTAAAAACATAACTTTCGTTGCAATTTGAACTTTATCCATAATTGTTTTCATCATTTATTAAACTGGTGCCAGTTATTTACTGCATGAGCAACATTGTTGCTAATAGCACCGTGAGGAGTTGTTTGCCGCATAATTATAGCAAAGTTCCGTATCGATTACAATGTAACTCATAATTATTTTAATTTAAACTACATGCTACGCTATTGAAATTTATTTACGGCTCCATTATATTTCTCACGCACAGAACACAACAATTAGTTGACATTAAACTTGCTCGAAAAACCGGCAACCGATAGAGAAGAAAGGTTCTCCAGTGGCAGCCTCGTACTGACAAGATCAGTGTTGGGCGACCTCCCACTATATAAAGTAACGACCTAATGAAACACGCATGCAGTCGATGGTACTTTGTAGCAATCTATAGGGGAAGAGCAAACATGGACAGCAGAATCTTCCTGATAACCGTTACTGCAACTGCCTAATCAAAAGTTCACTGCTGAACATATTCCTTCACATATATTATCTCATAGGGGGATTGCTATAGTTGCCACGCTTGGCAGGAGAGTTGGCAACCTCAGTTTTTTATTTTTGAGTTTCTAATAGGAAGACGCTGCTGCCCATCTTCTGGTTTGTTTCTCACTGTCGTCTCTTACCCCATGTCACCCCATGTTACACCGCCAATACAGTTGCCAACCTGCCTGCCAAGCGCGGCAACTATATAAATTATCGCCTCTTATGAGGCAATCTATGGGGATGCCCAGACGGACTATAGACAAAAAAGAAACGCTGCAGTTATATTATGGTTGTAGCACGAATGGGTCGGCTCGACCGGGGTAGGGCCACTCTCTCACAGAATACCAACGTAAAATAGCAGCTTAATATTGCTATGTTTCGTATAGTGGGTGTAGAGAACTGGAGACTCTTATTACTGTAAATGAGGCATTCCATCTTAGTCCTGTAGGGTGACAACGCATTTGCATTTTGATTCTTAATTAAAGATAGATTTAGATGTCTATGTGCCACAGCATCTACTTACAATCGGGTGGACTGTGTGCTCGTTTGTTTGCGCGTATTCTATATAAAAAAAAACATTATTAATAAATCTGCATTATTTTATTATTTTATTTACCATTTCAACTAACGCAGGTTTTAACGGATCACGGCTACCACAAAGGAATATCTGCATAGATGTATTACTGAACATTGGCTAAAAGATTATAATTTCATGTTTAATTTCAGAAATCACCAGGTGGTCAGTTCCTTCAATAGAGAAAAAAAGTTTACGTGGTGGCTCCTTAATATTAGCAGATAAATCATTATTATATAAAGAACGTAAGGATATTGTGAGCCTCTCTGTTGAGCGAACTGTAGAAATGGCTTGTGTCGAGCTCGAGCACCTCATTGTTGTAAGTGTTTACAGACCCCCATGTGCTACTTATGACTATTTTGAAAGGATTGTGGAAGAAGTTTTGCTCAAACTTAGTAAACAGAACAAGTCTGTTGTAATATGTGGAGACTTTAACATCAATCTCCTTGAAACTTCTTCCATTAGTATTAAGTTTAGCTCATTGTTTAAATCGTATAATCTTGTTAATTTATTCTTAGAACCAACACGTATTGCTGGGCCTAGTGCGACCTGTATAGATAACATTTTTACAGATGTTAAGCCCTTGCATAAATCAATTATTCAAAATTTAAGTTCAGATCACTGTGGACAGTTGGTATCATTGCCTTATATACACAAAAAACAGAAAAATAAGAAAGTTGTGTTTGTCCCAATAAATGACCATCGCTTGGAGAGGTTTAGAAGTAATATAATAAAAAGACTTCCAACACTTTCATTTAAAAATAGTGCTAATTATTTGTATGGTATGTTATTTAAAATTATAACTTGTGAATTTAGTACAATATTTACTTCTAAAACTTTCTTTTAACAGTCGCAAATCATTTAATGAATGGGCGACAGTAGGAATTATAAAAGTAGGCGAAAGTTATATGAGCTTTATAATGAAAGATCATATAATACTAGTGTTATATTTAGAGATTATGTAAAACATATTCTAAAATATTTAAAAAGTGTGCTACACAGCTAAGGCTTTACATTTAAGTAACAAAATTAAAACTGCATCCAACAAAATTATAATGACCTGGAGAATAATAAATAGTGAAACAGGCAAGGTCAAACCGCACAACTCGGATTTTCAATTGAATATTAACAACAGTTTAACTCGATCTGATCAAGAAGTTGCTATGGCTTTTGAGAAACATTTTACTGATGTTCCTTTTTTGACAACAAAATCATTAAATTCTTCTCCTACTGTCGCCGAATCATTGCTTAAACAAAATGTAAAGGCTTGTTCAAATACTTTGAAATTCCATAGAGTATTGCCAAAAGATATCGTTAAATATTTTAAAACAATTGATGTTAAGAAAACGGCAGACTTATGGGGGATTTCCGTTAAAGTTATTTTATCTATAATAGATATAATAGCACCTTATCTAGCCACTATATTTAATACAAGCGTCGAATCTGGTGTGTTTCCTGATTTAATGAAACATAGTAAAGTCATACCTTTATTTAAATCTGGTAGTACATTAGACCCCGCCAATTTTAGACCAATTTCTGTACTACCAACATTTAGTAAAATTTTGAAAAATAATTTTAGATCAGATCTTAAGTTTCTTTAATATTAATAAATTGCTACATAAAATCAATTTGGTTTTACAAGGGTCGCTCGACAATTGACGCTGGAGTTGAGCTTATTAAACATATTTTTTGTGCATGGGAGAATACGGAGGATGCTTTGGGTATATTTTGTGACCTTTCCAAGGCCTTCGACTGTGTTCACCATGAGACATTAATCAGGAAGCTACAGTACTATGGTGTCAAGAACACAGCGCTTAAACTTATTATTTCATATTTAAGTAATAGAATGCAGAAAGTTATTATCAATGGTAAAAGTTCTTCCGGGTCACCTGTACTAATGGGTGTCCCTCAGGGCTCGATTCTCGGCCCATTTCTATTTCTGGTATATATTAATGACTTACCTTCCCTTGTAGGGGATAATCATGATATAGTATTATTTGCTGATGATACTTCCTTGATTTTTAAACTTAAACGTCAATCATTTAAATGTGACGAAGTGAATAATGCTATATCAAAATTAGTGCATTGGTTTAACGTTAATAATCTACATTTAAACGGAAATAAAACTAAATGTATTAAATTTACAACAACGAATGTTAAAAATCTGGGTACCAATGTGTTTTTAAATGGGGAAGAACTGAGCCCTGTTGAATCCACTGTTTTTCTTGGCATCACTCTCGACGCAAAGCTTCAGTGGGGCCCCCATATATCCAAACTAGCAAGCAGACTAAGTTCTGCAGCCTATGCTGTAAAAAGATTAGAGGTCTCACTTGTGTCGAGACAGCTAGACTAGTTTATTTCAGTTATTTCCATAGCATAATATCTTATGGGATTTTGCTATGGGAAATGCAACTGATTCAGAAACTATTTTTATCCACAGAGCCAGTAATTCATTCTTGGGGCAATGTATACGCTATTACAACAAGGTCCCGGAAAGTGTACAGGCTCTCTCTATTACCAAGTTTAAATGTTTTGTTAAGCTGAAACTGTATAAAAAGGGTTATTATAGTATAAATGAATATATAATTGATAATAACCCCTGGGAATGAGGTGATCGCTTCCAAGCAGTTTCTAAAATAAATTTTGTACTTAAATAGTTTGTACAACCATTAATGTAAAATTTACTTTAAAAAAAGTCCCGCTGGGTTTCTTGTTGGTTCTTCCCAGGACAGAGGTTTTTTTTCGAACCAGTGGTAAAGTAAAAAATGACTTTCAATAAGAATTACACATGTAATCTATATTGAATAAAAAATTAATCTATTCTATTCTATTCTATAGGTTCAAAATCGCTGCTGATCCCTTCTGCCCTTGTGACAATACTACTCCTCAAACAATTACTCATTTTTTGAGGGACTGCCCTAGATTTGAGTATAATAGACTAAGACATGAGAAGCTCTGTAGCAATTTACGTATACCACCATACTGTCTAACGAAACTTTTGGATAAACAAAATACAATTGAATCCTTCGTTATTTACAAAACTACGGGCTACAGAAATTACTTAACATCAGGTGGATTGTGTGCTCTTTTGACATCCTTATTCTTAAAAAAAAGAACTAAGTAATATCACAATCTCAAAAAAGTTGAGATTGTGATATTACTCAATCTCAACGTCGTCTAAATACTTATATTAAAACTTCACCTCTATTTTCTACCCTCAGGGGTGTGTTTTTTTCTTTATATATATGTAACCGGCCCTGAATTACATTGTGTTTAATAAAAAAGAATCATCAAAAATAGATGATTCACACAATTGACAAAGATATCGCCTAACATACATATAAAAATATACAGTCGAATTGTAAGCTTCCTTCTTTTTTTTTTGGCTAAAAAGAAAGAGAACGAGTATATATAATATAAATTGGTTTATTTAATGAATCCTTATAAGATGAAACACTTGAACACATGATCATCATTTATTTATTAAATATATTGCCTAATAAATAATACAACGGCGATTACTCAAAGTTAAATGTTTACCGTCACCAATAGACGTCTTCTTCATGCTATAAATTTCTTGCCAACTTTATGGACACCGTAAACATGTTTTAGTGAAGGGATTTCTATGACCCTTTCAAGACGCAACATTCCATTAGTAACGCCATTTACAACAGAGAATGGACAATGTACTAACTTATTGAATAAAGCGGTATTAAATCTATGCACTGGTAATGTTCCATCATTTATTTCTGTCATCCTAATCATACTATGGTTCATGCGTGCATTTTATATTTTATTTCAAATGCACATTAATTCAAAACTATAAAATAAATTGAATACGATAATAAACTCGGATTCAATTTTATAATTTAAATTATATCGTAACGATCGCGTGACTAGTTAAGAGCCTTTCATTTATATGAAGTTCTGTAAGAATTACGCGTTTTGAAATAAACAACTGAAATGGATAACTTATATTTGTTAGAATAAAGTCTAAAATATGGTAATGTTCATTCTAGGGCGGCAGTCTTCGTTGATTTGCAGATTAAAGCAATTACAGGAAGTGCACGGGTGTTGATAAGTGGCCAGCGCTCAATTGAGATTGATTAAAACCACTATTTTTGATGCGAACAAATTAATCTATTTTCGGATCCGGCAATTGGCGTTGGTAATTGCACAAGTGTACGAGTATAACGGCTGCCATAATTTCGTGGAAACGCGGTTAATAGGCAAAAATAATATTGAATGTATTTACCGTTTTTATTGAGATTTGATTCGAAAACTGTTTTGTAATTTTACAACAAATGTTTGATAGATTAAATTTCAGATTTATTTATGTAAACCCAACAAGATACAGAAACAGTCATACAGTGAGTTTGTACAAAGGTTCTACGTATTCCATAATTTATTGAAATATATTCCAGTAGACCCATAAAGGAAAACATTATATTAAAAAGGAAAACTTAGTGCGTACATTGCGATTACTAATGAATCAATAATATACATAATGTTATGTAAATTATATTAAATAATACTATACTAAATAATAATAATTCTCGAGTGGCAGCCTCGTACAGGTAGGCGAAGTGTAGGGCGACCCCCCACTAGATGGAGTGACGATCTGGCAAGACATGCAGGAAGTCGATGGAGGCAGGTGACTCAGGACCGTGCTTTGTGGCATTCATTGGGGGAGGCCTATGTTCAGCAGTGGACTTGTGAAGGGCTGTAATGATGATGATGATGATGATGAAATAATAATAATAATATACAATAATTACATAATATCTCTATTTATAACAATAAATTGCTGTTCGTTAGTCTCGCTAAAACTAAATAAAACTGGCCAAATGCATGTCGGGCCACGCACAATGTAGAGGTAGGGTTCCGTTGTTGCCCGTCACAACATATTGAGTTCGCAGTTTGACCGCTATAAAGACTAAAATGGGCCTAAATAGGACGATGGTAACTAAAGGACTTATTTTTCAAACAGACTTACAGGGAGTGGTATTCAAAAAAGATGAAAAAAACTTTTCGATTTTGAAAATAATACAATCTACATCAAATCATTCTCATGCCAAGTCCTCACAAAGATGGTGATAGTTGGACTATCTATCTATATGTTCCCGACAGTGTAACCCTAAGATATATATATGACCGTAAAGAATCTTCCCGTAAACCATCACTGCTATAAATTATCCTTAGGCTCGCCCGCCTAAACCAAGAGTATCACGAATGAAACTGTATGAGGCTATATGATTGTATGAATACTTTGAATGAGGCCTACAATAACTACCAACTAAAAAATAAGCGAAAGTAGTAAGTAAGAAAGATCTACCCTGCCTATCCCGCATAGGAAAAAGGAAATCTATAGTAGTAATCATCGATCACTAATAAAAGATCGATGGTATTGCATATAAGTAATTTTCTTCATAAAATGTTTATTTCCTACAGTTTACTAAGTTATAATGCAGCTAGTTTTAGGTTACTTTCTATGGAGTTGTAACAAAATGTTTACTAATCCAAGTGCATTTTATAAGTTGGTCGACTATTACTCGTTAACTTGTTAATTCTACTTAGCTGTGATAGTTTTCCTTTTAACTTCATATATACTACTATCGTGTATACTTTACACATTTCCAAAAACAGCGGTTTAGTTGGTAGAGCGGGGGAGGGGGCGACACATGACTCTAATGAAAAATACCACTCTAAAGCTAAATATTTCGCAAACGGACCCCTGAATCGAAAAGATGTTCTTCCATACCCCAAGTGTTTTTGAAAGACCTGTTCAACGATACCCCACACGATGGAATAGATGGGTAAAAAAAATCATCCTCCATTTACCTGTATGGGAGGTACCCAAAATAAAAATGTTTTTTTAAGATTTTATTTCAAAGTTATTAGGCGTGATTAATATCTATAACTGTTCCATATTACAGATTTCTAGAACCTAGGGTCTCTGAGTAAAACCGCTGGCGGACGGACGGACGGTCGGACATGGCGAAACTATAAGGGTTCCTTGTTGTTCAAATACGGAACTCTAAAAACGACTCGAATGATTTTGATGAATTTTTGTGTGTGTTTGAATGGGTCCCTAGATGGTTTAGATTTACATTTGGACCCCATTTACATTTGGTGACCAGAAATCACCCGTGCGAAGCCGGAGCGGATCGCTAGTAATATATACAAACTAAAACTAACATAGTACAATATACATTAATTAACAAGATGCAAAGATTTTTTTTATGTTTAAAAAAGTTGTCGCAATGCGAACTGATATAACATGACCGAAGTTAGTTTATTTATACTGTCGGATGTTATTAAATAACTATACTTTGTAAAAATAAATAAATAAAATAATTACCTTTTACACGTTTCTTAAATTCCAATAAAGTTTCAGAACCTATATTAGGCGGTAGTCAATTCCATAACCAAAATTTCGTTTTATTATAACTAGTTGTCGTCCAGTGGATGGAATTTGACTGTAGTTCATTAACTTTTTAAGTTTAATATACTAAGCAAGTTGTTGGTAGTTCGACGTTCGAAGTTGTCGACGAGTATGTTTACCTAGGACGAATTGTCCGACAAGGTAAGTCCAACTTCGATAATGTAAGGTCAATCGACTAATTCAACTCAGGTGGGCAGCGTTCGGGAGATTAAAACTCATCTTCTCGTCACATATACCTCAAAACATAAAAACAAGATTGTATTACCAGTGCGTGTCGCGAAGATGACATATCGATCTGAGACGTGGTCCTTCACCGCTAGCCGTAAGAGGAAGTGGGGTTATGCCCGGAGTTTCTCTGCGTGATAAACTTAGAAATGAGGGTATCCGCAGTAGAGTAACGGCCATAGGCAAACGGATAAGCAAGCTAAAGTAGCAATGGACCGGCCATATACGAGTCGAAGATCCGACAACCCATTGGAAAGAAAGGTTCCCGAGAGGCAGCCTCGTAACGGTAAGCGAATTGGTGGGAACCCCCTCCCTCACCCACTAGATGAAGTGATGATCTGGTAAGAGATGCGGGAAATCAATAGATGCAGGTGGCGGAGACAATCCTTGGCGGATTCCTATGTTCAGCAGTGGACTTGTGCAGGGCTGTAGTGATGATGATGATATTAAGCAAGCTATATTTAACTTTCCACTTTGAGTATAGATATGTATTATATTTGCTTTCAACTGCACATTAGTATATAAAACACAGATTTCTTATATACAAAATATAAAATAAACGCTTTTTGCTTTGACATAGGTACGACTCGCACACTCGTGCACTCCACAGACTATTGAAAAAAAAAACATTAGAATTCACACTAAATTCACAGCTCCTTCAGTCAATCAGTCAGTAATTATTTTGGTGGCAACATTTTAAAATTCTTTGTTGACAATCTCTTACTCTGTGCTACTGTATAACCATTGACTATTATGTGTTTGACCTTAGGCAATAATTGGCGGTATAAATGTGAAAAATAAATGTTTTGAATTATTTTATTTCATACATTTATTTATACATTTTAAATATTGTATTTATAACACATATTATAAATATACTTTTCTGCGACATACACTGGATGCTATACGTCGACAGTAAATAAATATGATATTTATCTAAATTTATCAACCTGTATATTAAAAAGAGGTCATCAGAAAGTAGTTCACTACTCTGCTCAATTTTAGATCTGCGGTTTTTTATAGTTGTGAATCCAAAATCCAAACCTACAAAACTTGTATGTAATATGTTTTGTTTCAAATCTTCAGAACACGAAACAGAATACCATCAACGAACATTCTAAAACCCCTTAAATAACACTTTTTTAATGACACACCTATGTCAATGTACTCAACCTAATTTCAAAATATCCTCAATCTAATAATTTTCCCTCTATAAAAGGTATGAAGAGAACGAAAAACAGTGACAAGGTATGGTAAAAGTGAATTGGAATAATACAGCATAGAGTAGGAAACAGTTACTGTAGGATATTCTTCACCCAGAATGAATGTAGGGGATATGTAATTAGTTATAGTTTGAGGAGGCTGGGTCACAATAAAAAAAGGAAAATTAATTAGTATACTTTCTATAATGTCAACGTTGCAAGTGAAATATTACAAATAATGCTGCATTACAAGCAAAAACAAATTGGCGCGGTTCGGCAGAATAATCGGCGCTCGTTATTGTAATCAACAAAAAAACCTTAAATACATTAAATAAGGATAAAAACAACAGATAATACATGGCAGGGTCACGAAAGTCACCGATTACAAAATTAAAAAACTGTACAAATCTTTACAAGTAAAAAGTTATACGGTTGTTTGGGATTGATTATTTTTCAACTGTAATTTTTTTTGTTTCAAATGAGAATAATGTCAGTATTTTGAAACCTCCGATGACCCATGATTTGTGTAAAAGGTGGAAAGAATTTACATGCAAACAAAAACTCATGCCTGCCACCCAGAAACTACGGATTTCCATTTGGCACGATCCTGACTGATCCTGACACACCTCTCGCCTCCTAACATCCATATATATACCTACGCATACCTGCTCGTCGGTTAAGGATACTCTTAATTTGGCCCATCTGCAATTTATTATATGTAATATCAATTTATTGTATATGTAATATAAATTTGTTATATTATATTACATACATACATAAATGTATATATGATTATTTTAATAGTCTTAAATTATTAATATTATAACTATTTAAGACGCTCAAAAATTACATACACTGTAGTATGATGAGATACAATAATTGTATCTCATTATACTATAGTGATCATATTTATCTATATTTATATTCAGAATTAAAAAAAAAACACATGCACATGCACACACATGCTTTCGGAGAACTATCTCAGGAATGATACTTAGGAGATGTGGCAGCAATGAAATTTTAAAATTTTAAGCGCCTTGTTATTTATTCCTCTGGGGGGAGTGGGGGGCTTTGTTCAGCAGTGGGCTTGTGAAGGACTGTAATGATGCTGAGGATTATAATTTAACTTGTTCGTCAGTGAAGAAAATATGGTGAGGAAATATGCTTGCTTAAGAAATACAAAAATATTTCAATACCATGAAAAGTGCATCAACAGGCATTGAAGCAGCGTGGCGGACTTTTTCTCGCCCTTAAGCTTTTCACCTAGAAAAAAGTTCTGAGGTAACTTTCCTTAAAAAATTCAGTCGAATTGAAAGCCTCCTCCTTTTTTTGAAGTCGGTGGAAAATACGCATCACAGTTCTACTTCTATTTTTCTTTTACATGTCAAAAATTATTAATAGATCCTTGTGCATGCACCCTATGTGATTATCGCCTAATATTAATATAAAGCAAATAAACTATGCAATACATTTAACAAAGTAATGATTAAATTTGCTTTGATGAAAAGCACATTCCCATTCGTCATGTCTCACGAGTACAAACGACCGGATTAGACAGATGTATTTTAAAGCTAGCAACGGATTAACTGTGAGTTTAGACGTTGGCCAAGCCTAAGCCAGGTACCAATAATACTTCACGGTCCTTACTTTGTTTTGCTTCTAGTTTGCAATATCTATGAACTTTGTTGGGAAAGTCTAGGCTTGAAAACCGGAATTTTTCGATGCTTATCATTATAAAAATAAATTATTGTGTTTTAAAACAACTTGTATTTGATAGTTTTTTTTTAAATTATAATGTGTAATTTGCCGTAGCGACGTACGAGAATCCACAACCCCATATCATCCCGTTGTTTTAAGACAGAGGGGAATAAAACAGGAGATGGACAGCAACATCTTACTGATAACAATTCAAAATATTAAAAACTGTGGTTGCCAACTCGCCTGCCAGGCGTGGAAACAGTGGCAATTATTTCCATTATGAAGAAATCTATAGCGGAGGTCTATTTTCAGCAGTGGATTTAGATAGTGTGATAGTGATAGAATGAATGAATGAAATGCATTAATATAGTTTGCGAGCCCTGGAGCTTGAAGAAGTTATTTAAAAATGAATTCTTTAATTTGACATTAAAGTAAATTTTGGCATGGCAAAACACAAGTTACTGCTAGTAGAAGTTTTTTTTTAAACATTACAACAGCCTATCAAAAGCCCACTGCTAAATATAGCTTTGTTCCAGTCTGAAGGGTAAAGAGCTCAAGTATAATTATAGATTGTGAATCATGCAACATGCTTAGTGGCAACCTATGGGGGAGGGGGGCTAGATTCAGTAGTAAACTTGTGGTGGGCTATAATGATGATGATGAAAAAATTTGAACTAAAAAATAGTTTTTGATATACGTACGACCAAATAAAGACATGGTGAAGCAATCTTGAAGATTTTAATGATAGGGGGCCCTTCTAAAGAACAGTTAAGCCAATTCCGGCCCCTATAATAAAGCGTGACCTGTTGTCGCCTCCGCCGTCCTAATCAGGCTAATGGCATACGATCGCCACTTGACCCTGTCTTCTCCGCCAGAGGGTTTTACTACACTACTCAGAAATCTTATCTATCACTGCATAGAATTTTCTCGAGTTAAAGTTAAACCGAATAATAAAATTAATCTATTCAATATAACATTCTTGAAAATTAAACCTTCTTTTAATTATTGAAAAAAAAAATAATATCTACTTTTTATGCAACTTATTTATTTAAATACACTCTGCATTTTGTTTTTATTCTCGAAATAAACTTTTTACTATATAATCTGTTCGATCAGATTGTTTGAATTGGTTCTGCTGAATCATATACCACAACGACCTGTCAATTACTTTCAAAAGATATTATAATATATTTAAAAAGTAGTCGGTAAACTATTATCGTCTACTCGACAGATCATTGATGGACAATCGAATGTATAGAATCAATTCCAAATTCAATTAAAGTGTAAAGAAACTGACAGATACACTTTTTTTTTCTTATTTGACTAGCGTTGTTTTCGATTTAGTTTGTTAGCGGCCTAACCTGTTACTGCCGGTGTGTAGATACCCTGGTAAATTTTACTGATAACCCTTGACTGTGAAAGCTTGACTATTTCGGGTTTGATGGATTCTTGTTACAGTTAAGTTATGTTTTGATATGTAAATTACCGTTTTAACAAAATAGCCTTACATTTTGTTGTATAAAACAAAATCTTAATATTAAGATATTTTGATCATTATATTTAAAAAAAATATTAATAAGGTATAAGTCAATTACTCACATATACCACTAACAGATTCTATGAAATGCAACAAAAGTTTAACCAACTGAAAAAACACGAAAACTCGCCGCGTTTTTTTATTTCATTACAATATCTCATATCTCAGTATATTTCCATTCTTTATTTAAAATTTAAATACTTATTATTTCAAACATCTTAAAAATTCTACCATACCAGCCATCCACGATTTAAAAGAAAGGAGTTTTATTATCGCAGCGGAAGTCTTTATCTCGGTAGATTTCAATTACTTGGAATTAGATAGAAAATAAATGGAGTATAAAATGTTGTGATGGGGTCAACACTGATGACTCGATCGCCTGACTGATCTAATGAACGAGGTGGGCTAAAATAAATCGAGAGGTAAACGAGATGGGGATCGTAGGTTAATGAACTGAAAGAACTTCGATCTAATTAACTGATAATGTCGCTGTTGGATAATTATGTTGAAAGTATGGCGTGGTTTATGCGTACAATGTTTACTTTAGAGGTTACAATCGCATGACGCGGCGATTTTTGTATATTCTTGCTGAGATATGGGTCCTGGGTTGAAATTCAGATAGAACTAGAAAGCAAAGCTACATAGTTTATTCATATCGTAACTAAGCATATTCTTCTTTTATTACTGATGAATTTTGGACAATAAATTTACAGCGCTTGTTTAGTATGTGCGTAATTAGTATTATATGTTTTCGAAATCAGACTCAGACATGCAGTTCTTCTCATGATGTGTTTCTTCACCGCCTAGCACATGTTAATCAGCGCTTCAAATTACAATTAACAATTTCGGGCGGGGAATTGAACACGGGTTGCTCACGTACTGTGAAATTACGGCGAGCGATTAGCCCCTGAGCTGCCACGGTAACGAAATATGATAGAATAAATGTTTTAAAATGAGTATAGAATACTATGACCTTGCTATGCCGTTACTTTCTTGATTTAATACGGTGGAAGGGAATTTTCGTCGAAGTAAATGGTTTTTCTATATACATATAAATACAATTAAAGTGTCTGTCTTTAATATTGAAATAACTGGCTTCTATTAAGCACAAGGGATTATTTGCATATTTTGAATTTGAATTTGAAAATTGAGGGTTTTTCCATTAAGACATATAAGACATCTTCGGAATGGCTAAACCGATTTTGAAGAAACTTTACAAAATACCAGGAGGGATCTAGGTTATATTTTGGTCGAAAAACTTGATACTTGTTTAAAAAAAAACGAAAAGTTGATGATGAGTCTTCGATTATCATAAATCTATATAACGCTACATTATTAGATCCTATCCAGGCGAAGCCTGGGCGGGTCGCTAATTATGTAATATAACTAGAATTTGTTTGAACGTTTTCGCAAGTTATAAAATAATTAAACAGATGACGGGCAGCAGCGACAAAGATGCGAGACATCTGGTATTGAATAGTCAATCCGCCCAGCTAAGTAAGCAGTGGACTTTACGAGCTGATGATAATGATTGCTAGAGTGCAAAGTATAATCAATATTGTAGAGATTTTGACACTGCATAAGCCCCTCCTGTCAACGTCAAGGTTCTCAATTCTGTACCACGTTGTCTGATTTCAATGATTTGTTTGGTAGAAAGGACTGCTTTCTAAACTTGCTCAAGAACTGATGATGGGATCGAATATTGTCGTTGTGGCCGACATCGGCCAGTACAACTTTCTTTAGGTACTATTTTATAACCATAAACGTTACTTCTCTGACAGTTCTTATGAAGATCTCTTTTAACCGACTTCAAAAAAGGAGGTGGTACTCAATTCAACTGTATGTTTTTTTGTAGATATGTTACAGAAACAGACACTTTTTTATTCAACGTAGATTATAAATAATACTTATTGAAAGTCACTCTTATGTTTAATTACCCCTGGTTCGAAAAAAAGCCTCTATCCTGGGAAGAACAAGCAATAAACCCAGCGGGACTTTTAAAAAAAATAACGGCTTACAATCGTGTATGTTACACAATCAACAACACAAAACAAATTAGAAATAGCCTGGTAGCGATCACCTCATTCCCAGGGGTTATTATCATCCATAAATTTCTTAATATTATAAATACCCTTTTTATACAAACTTACTTTAATTAAGTTTTTGAACTTTGAGCGGGTCAAATTTTATATGTTTTCTGGGATTTTGTTGTAAAAGCGACGGGCGATGTATAGCCACAAATATGAATTACTTACGAGAATATATTTGGTTATAGTTCATGCTTTTACATAGATTAAGAGGATAAATTCCACGCCAAAGTGTGGGAAAAATAGGGAATAAAGTTTTTAACGTATCTATTGAGAGGATATTCTAGTTGTTACTTTGAGCCTGTGATATTCTTAAGTCTACTCAAAAGGGTAATTTCTTTTTACTTTGAATAAAAATAAAAGCAGATTTCAAAGAACTGGAACGAATTAAATAATTTTATACGTGGTAGAGCCATGCTGTAGCTATATTATGGTTGTTGCGCGAATGGGTCGGCTCGACCGGGGAAGGACCACGCTCTAACAGAATACCAGCGTAAAATAGCAGCTCATTGCTGCTGTGTTTCGTATGGTGGTTCTTTTTACTGGAAACGAGCCATTCCATCTTAGTACTCGCGGGTGACAACGCATCTGCATTTTGATTCGTAATCGAAGATAGATGTAGATGTATATGGGCCACAGCAACCACTTACCATCAGGTGGACTGTGAGCTCGTTTGTCACCCATATCCCATAAAAAAAACTTGTTACTTGTCAGGGTATACCACGTACATATGAAGTTAGGTCTTGAAATGTTCGTTCTTGTACTTATGTTAATGTAATTAAAGATGAAAAACGATGAGCACGTCGCTTACACTCTAATATTAAAGCACACCATCACAATTGATTGATCAACCCGTTAAAGTTCACTGGTGGACGTGGGCCTCTCTTTACCTTTCCAAAGCATTTGCCGTAATCGTCACGTTTGGCAGCCAGAATGACGATCGCAATATCAGACGTAGCGTACGTTTGATGCTGCAGCCAATCGCTGTTCTGTGTGTGTGTGGGGTTCGAGTGTTTTACACCCGGCGTGAACGATGTACTTATACCGCCATCTTTCTTTAGTCATGAGATTATTTCTGGCAATCCATAGTCGCCTTCTACGACACCCACGGGACGACATGAGGTGATGTATTCTCTTACGCGGCCACGACATGGCTAAATATATGCTTTAAAATATATATTTTTTTAAATATACTTTTACACAATTTAAATAATAAACTTAAAACCAACTCTATCTTTAACGGCTCCATGGCGCATTGGCTCGAATTCGAATCCCCTTCGAATCCCACACGGAATAATTATTTGTAAGTATGGCCTTCAAATAATTGTTCCCGGTCTGGATGTTTGTCCTTGTGAAATTTATGTATGTGAGCTGCCGATACGGAAAAAAAATTCTAGTGGTAGAAGGTAACGTTTAAAAGAAAAGAAGAAAACTGAAAAAAGAATCTTCTTGTAAATATGCATTTGAATCTCTTTCAAGTATTTTGACTATCTATAATTGTGGGGCGCAACTAAGGTGGTTTTTGTCTCAAATGTACAAATATTCTGTCAAGCAGATTCAAAGTCAATTGACAGACTTCATCTAGTGGATACATTGCTTCCTTTATCTGATAGGGTCATGGGAAATGAACACTAATATGACTGCTCTGGCAATAGTGATCCCATACAGGTTGCTCGCGACTATATCATTTCATTCTGTATTATCAAAGCTTACATTTCAAATTTACATATTTTACAACACATTGTAATTTCAAAAACCTATATAACCTTAAAATTATAATATTTCTAAAAATACTTTTCGTGGTGTAAACAAAGACTTGCCTCTGGTAACACTTTGCCCTGCGTATATCGTCTAACAACATAAGATTGCCAATCTAAAATTATATTCTAGTCTTAATGTCCCTTATTACATAGGGTTTACGGTGTAAAATGGTTTAATGCGATAATAAAATAATAGTAATGTAAGTTTGTGTGTCAGTAACAACGCTCATTTGGTTGACTGCAATTTGTACGGGGTCGTCAACACTGTAATGGATTAGTTCAATTCACTGCAGAGAATATGAGCTGAACGTACAATGGACGTTGTAATATATTAAAACGCTTTGGCAGCGTAATATTTTTAGTATAACATCGTAGAGCCACGCTGTAGCTATATTATGGTTGCAGCACGAATCTGTCAGCTCGACGGGATAAGGACGCTCTCAGAGAACATAGAGTAAAATAGCAGCGTGTTACTCACCACAGTGTGTAGAGAACCGGAGCAGTGACTTTTTTACTGGTAAGGAAACATTCTATCTTAGTCCTCTAGGATGACAACGTGTTTATATTTTTATCGATACAATGTAGATATATAGCACAACATATGGCATTCACTTACTATCAGGCGGTATGTGGCCAGTGGCGTAGCTACGTAACCAAGGGCCTCGGGGCAAAAATGAAATTGGGGCCCTATTTAAAGTAAACTAAATACTTTAAAGGTGCAAAACTACTTCATCATCAGCTCCTTGTCACCCACTGCAGGGCATAATAAAGCACTCCAAAACTCCACACTACGAAACTCCACATAAGACTAATACTGCTCGTGGCAAGTAGAGCAACAACATTACGCTATCCGTGAATTTCAGCAACATCAGGGGATTTCATTCGAACGTCAACAAAGTCCGCTAGGTACCATCTGAAGACGGCGAAGCCGACCTTGCTCTTTCTAACCGAGAAGCAGGTGTCCTCTCCGTTCGATACTTCTCTCGTATCCGGGGTACAAATTAGAACACCTTTGTGCCTCGGGCTGGAGTTTGCGTATACGTCAAAGAGGAAATCTGTTCTCGACACCTCGGCAGTCTTGAAGGTATCAGCGATGACCATCCTCGCGTCTACGGGTGCCTCTATAGATAATGCCGACACGGACTAACTCATCGAACACGTCCAAATTGCTGCAGACTCCGTGCTGCAACAGGCCCCATCTGCAGAGATCGTGATCCTTGGTGATTTTAACGGCCACAACGCTGAATGGCTTGGTTCTCGTTTAACCAATCATGCGGGAAGATCTGTTTATGACTTTGCCTTGGCATATCGTCCGACACAAATGGTTACTTCGCCTACGCGGGTTTTAGATGTGGAGAATCTTGCACCTTCCCTGTACGACCTTCTGCTGACCTCTCATCCGGACGGATATCAGGTCTCCGTTGACGCCCCTTTTGGCTCATTGGACCATTGTCTGATCCGGACTATGGTGCCACTCACACTCCCATCGCGGTTACGTTCTGCAGATCGCCGCCGTGTTTGGCACTATAGGTCAGCCGATTAGGATAAGATGCGGTCTTTTTTTGTATCCTTCCCTTGAGGACAGGGGCAGGTATGCTTCTCGCCGGATGATCCCAACGTGATTTTGTCGCTGATGTGGTACTTCAGGGAATGGAACTCTTTATTCTATCATCTGTGGTGCCTGGTTTGGTCGCTCCTGAAAAATTGCATCGCGCTATAATAAGAGTGCTTCACCAGCGCTGTTAAAAATAATTATAATTTCGCCTTCAGTTCAGTTCAATACGGTTTACACAACTCTCGGTGCGCATAACACTACTCTCCCTAGACGTCAAGTCGAGTGGGCCTGATGGAGTTCCTCCCATTGTGCTGAAGACGTGTGCCCCCTAGTTGGCACCGGTCGTAATGTGTGTTTTCTAAAACTCTTTCTCCCTAGGCGTAGTCCCGAACTCAAAGAAGACAGCTTTAGTGCACCAGATCTCCAAAAAATAACCGAAAATCGACCGCTCAGACCTATCCAACTTGTTTTCCAAAATAATCAAAACCATTGTGAACTGCCAGCTCACGAGGTTGAGGATCACCTACTGAAAAGTGACCGCCAGTACGATTTCCGTCGGGGTTGCTCTTCTGGCTGATCTTCTGGCTTACCTGACTCATAAATCGGTGGAGGCAGAGAGGGAGACTTTGGCCGTTAGTTTGGACATAGCGAAAGCCTTCGATCGGGTTTGGCACAAAGCGCTTCTTTCGAAACTCCCTTCCTATGGGCTTCCAGAAAATTTGTGTAACTGGATCAGCAGTTTTCTTGCAGATTGGAGCAACAAAATTGTAGTAGAAGGTGCATGCTCCAGTTACAAGTCTATTTATGCTGGTGTTCCACAAGGCTACGAGCTATCACCTACGCTGTTTCTTCTGCTTATCAATAATATGTTGCAAAGCAGTAACGTGCACCGGTGATGCTTTATACACCGGCTGTGCTTATATTTCTCAGGAAAACGTCGCCGAGTACCGGAACAAACTGGTGTCTGAAGTCGAGTCTTTGCCGGATAAGGTCTCGGATTGGGGCGAATAAATTTAATGAAGTTCAATGCCCAGAAAACACAAGTTTGCGCGTTCACCACTAAAAAAAATCCTTTGTCGTAACTCCTCAATTTCAGGGCACTTCCCTTGTTACCTAAGCCAGTATCGGAATCTTCGGCGTTGACATATCGAATAACGTGCAGTTTCGTGGTCACTTGGAAGGGAAGGCTGAATTGGCCTCTAAAATGCTTCGCATGCTCAGCAAAGCGGGACAGTATTTTATGCCGGCACACTGCTTGCAACTTTACAAGGGACAGATTTGGCCTAACATGGAATACTGTTCTCATCCCTGGGCCGGGGCTCCCTAGTACCAGCTTCTTCCACTTGACCAGCGCAGAGTGGCTCGAATCGTCGACGACCGACGAAGACGAAAGACTAGACGAAGAGATGTTGCATCCCTTTGCATTTTCTGGCGCATTTACCACGGGGAGTGTTCAGAGGAATTGTTCGGATTAAATCCAGCCACAAAATTTCATCAACGCATTTCACAAATCCACATCATCGGGATGTTTGGCGGTCCACTACTGTCAGACCGATACGACTTAGGAACCTTCAAGAAACGACCGTACTCCTTTTTAAAAAGCCGGCAACGCGCCTGCAATTCCCCTGGAGTTGTATTTGTTAATAGGCGGTAGTCAACACTTGCCATCAGGTGAGCCGCATGCTCGTTTGCCCCCCTCTTCTATGTAAAAAGACAACAAAACGAAGAAGGTAATTATCTTTAAAATTTCCAATGTTGTATTTATGAACTGGAAGTGGGAGTAATTTTTGTGATTTCAGTTCGAGCTGGTCGCGGCCAGGGGCCAAAAAGTTAAAACTCAAAAATTCTTTATACACCTAGGATAGTACATAATTTTTCGAATGTCGTTCTTGGAGGCCGAGTTAGCTTGGGGGCCCCGGGGTTCTGCCCCACCTAGCCCCTGGGTAGCTACGCCACTGACTGTGGCTTGTTTCACACTTTAAAAAAGAAGATGAATATTTTAATGTCAACCTGTATTTTTGTTTAAAATATTAAGCCAAAAGCCTTAATACCACTTCTCCTTCTCCAATCCGCAAAAGTGTACTGTCGGATACTGGCCTTTCTAATTATAAAGTATTGCCAAATTCACAACTCTTGGCACGATAGCAATATCAGACGCCCATCACGAAATAGCCAGCGAATGAGAAAAAAAAGACAATTTACTTATAAGAAATTTAATTTAAAAGTAAATAATTTAACTTATATTACTTATTGCTAGTAATTTTATATTTAATATTCTAACTATAAGGATATTCCAACGTCTCGATGTTAGGTGACCAAATCCGTCTCACGAAACCGGCGCGGCGATCAGTTATTATGATTACAAATCGATGAAACGGCTTTGCGTAATCCTAGCAATTGGAGATCGAATGGTGCATGTGAGGTCGTCGTTATACCTGAGGGCAATCTCAGAAATGATACGCCTCGCCCCATTGACAGAAAACAAAAATATTTATTCGAAATACGGCATAAAATAATCTATCTTCATTAATCTGAGGCGGGCGTCACGAGAAGTGACTTAGAGAAATACCGAGAAAATTTTGTAGCCTTCGTAGATAGTATAACCATCTTTTCTTTCTACCATATCCAAAATTTTCATACAATGTGAAGGGAAAAGAAGTGAAATATTATATTTTAGTACACATACCTATCTTTGTTTTAAATTGAAAATGATCAAATATTAAAGTTGCGCTAAGTGGCGCGCCTTGTTGAATACCAGCGTAAAATAGCAGCTTAACGCTGCTGTGTTTCGTATGGTGAGTGTAGAGAACCGGATACCCTTTTTACTGGAAACGAGGCATTCCATCTTAGTCCTCAGGGGTGAGACGACGCATCTGCATTTGGATTCTTAATCGAGGATAAATGTAGATGTTTATGGGCCACAGCATCCATTTATACCATCATTATTACCATCAGGTGAACTGTGTGCTCGTTTGTCACCCTTATACTATAAAAAAATGATGTTGATTATAAAATATTAAAATTGCAAAGCATCTGGTACTCGATCGCCTGCCAATTGTATAAATCCCGTAGTATCTCATGGACTGGGTGCTCGCCAAAAAACCTTAGAAACTCGAGTTGGATCACTACCTCAATTTGAATTATTAATTGCGATTTATCCCTACAATTGAAATTATTGAAAAAATATTTTAAGGCTAATAAGAAAAGCCATAACTTTGTTAACCTACTTAAACAAAAAAGAAAGAAACTCTATTGTAACATAGTCAATAGCGAAATTGATCGCTACATCGATTGAGATCTAAATTGTTTTTTCTCATTAGTCGTATTTTTGTTTGTCTACCAACTTTATCGTTTCCCATCTGATAGTATGTTACTGAAGCTCATTGAAACCTGCAACTTCAAACTAAAATGGGCACAGGTGATTTGTCGCCACTCGGGACTAAGATAAAATTTCCGCAGCCTGTAATTACACAAATACACTATTATTACACTTAATGCTTTTATTACTGATGCCTGCAACCATTAATACAGCTGTAGGTGGAATGCTCCTTAAAGGCAGAAATAGGTAAAAAGGTGGTACTTAATCTAACCAAATTGTAAGCAAGAAACGCGTCATACCATCCAGTAAAAGAATCTGGATTGCTAAAATAAATGAATGAACAATAACAGTTCAGTGTGAGTTTAGCCTAACAATTAATCCGGCCAGGCCGGTGGCATAATTACCACTGAGCAATGACATCAACCGAGCGGCGCCGGCGCAATTGCTCGCCACGCGTCGCGACCTTCCGCGCTTTGCTCCCCTAGTGATGACCATCGGTGTACAAAGTCCTGGTCTTTTGGTACTTTATTTTTTATTAAATTAATTAATTAAAAGTTAAGTATAGCCACTTAGCGAGGAAACGTAGCCAGTGTTCTGGTCACTATACCGCTGGGAGTAGGACTGTACGATAATTAAAGTTTTTAGTTTTAGTTATCTTTATTATAGTTTTTTTTTTAATATAGTATATATTTGAATATGAATATATTTATTACGTGGTAGAGCCACGTGATAGCACGAATGGGTCGGTTCGACCGGGGTAGGATCACGCT
The DNA here is from genome assembly GCA_029286625.1 of Parnassius orleans. NCBI lineage: Eukaryota > Metazoa > Arthropoda > Insecta > Lepidoptera > Papilionidae > Parnassius > Parnassius orleans. The sequence continues at coordinate 886,064 of JAGSMP010000076.1, read as the reverse complement.
CTCACAGAATACCAACGTAAAATAGCAGCTTCATGCTGCTGTGTTAGGGAAACAAACCAGGAACAGCAGCATCCTCCTAGTAACATCTCAAAAAAATTAAACTGCCGTCGCCAACCCTAAGCATGGCAACTGTGGCAAACCCCCCCCCCCCACCCCCACCCCTCAATCAAGCAATCTATGAAGGAGGCCTTGTTCAGCAAAGAACTTGTGAAAGGCTGTAATGATGATGATGATGATTTTAAAGTAGGATTTTCCATAATTACCACACTTAGGAGACGAATCGCGATCGTGGTATACCTTACATATACAGGAAAAGAACCACAATCTCACAGAATACCAACGTTAAATAGCAGCACAGACTTTAATTGAGGATATACATAATATAGAGATGTCTATAGGCACATACTGCATCCACTTGTCATAAAGTACACTTGGTGCCTCTTATTTTTATTTTATCCTTTTGAGGAAAACTTACAGTTATTTACAATTTATATGTAGTGTATGTAGATTATATTTAAAAAAACTGTCAGTCGTAGGACTGCACGTCTGAAGTGAAAACTTCTTAGCTTCACAGACTTGTAAACATTATTTTTGTATATATGTATCTGAGCGTGACGGTCACGCGAGTTCAGTGCTTTTTTCCCATCCCAAAATAGTTATACAGGGTTATTTTGCAATAACCGGCCAAATTTGCAGAGAAGGTTCAGAATAAGTAATATAGGCAAATGGTGAAGAAAAATTAATTAAAAAATCCGACACATTCTGTCTTTTAATTTCAAAATGCGTGGTAATGCATTATTTTAACTGATTTTACTGCGCACGCACACATTTGTAATTTGTAAGGGTCATCGGTAGGCGAAAACGTTGTTGTCGATAAATCACATTCAATTTGGAAAATTTCAAATAAAAGTAGAAGCCTTACTTACTCGTATTTTCAAAAACTGCAATAACGGTATATCATTATTTATATATTGAACTTAAGTTTAAAATTTGGCTACTCTTTGAAAAATAAGTCTGTATATAATGCTCTTTTCTGTATATCTCTCTTACATATATATCCATCTGTATATATGTATCTGAGCGTGACGGTCACGCGAGATCAGTACTTTTCCCCATCCCAAAGGTGCCCAAATTCTAAAGAAGTTTTCACTTCTAAAGTTTTCACTTCTAAAGTTTTCACTTCAAAAGTTTTCACTTAAAAAACTTCGCTTTTGACCTTTATCTATTGGGCTACAACACTCATTTTATTTATTCGTGTAATCTTATCAGAATCATGCATCGTTAATCTTAGTGTCATCTAAGAGACCTCCGCAAAACATGGGAACAAATTAAATAACAGATTAAATTTGCTTTTACACAAAGGATTTATTGGCATTGTTTTCTTACTTAACTGCTTATAAATTGCTTGTAAGGTATTTTGCTTCAAAGCAGGGGAATTTATCTGATATATAAGATACTTATCTATGGATGTTCACAATTGAGTACATTAACTCTGACATCACTGATTGGTTAATCTTACTTTTAAAATAATAGCTTATAATAAGGCTTACATTAGCGCATTAAAATGTGAAGATTCTAAGCGCAAACTCAGTTCATCCATTCATATCAAAACTCTCAGTCCCGTTACCGTTACAGCCACTGCTGAACATATGCTTTCCCCATAGATTGCCTCATAGGGGGATATTTGCCATAGTTGCCACGCTTGGCAAGCGGGTTGGCTATCGCAGTATTTTTATTTTTAGTCGATATTAGGAAGACGCTGCTGCCTGATTTGTCTACCGTAATGGGGTAGTGGATATTCTTACACCGCCACTACAAGATCAAAAGTCTCAGTTCGACTAAATAAAATTCATGTGTAATGGCGGCGTAAAAGAAACCATCGCCCCATTTTGTCTCGTGAGTGTAATAAGAGAGATTGGAAATTCCAGAAAAATTCTATTACTTCTGATAGATGGTATATAATTTACCATCTCGTTAATGCCAAACGTAAAACACTCTCAGAACGGCGATGGGCAACAGCGTCAGATAGGCAAGGTAAGCAGCTTCTGGTGTTGCAATCGGCATTCCGCCTGATGAAGCAGTCTTAAAAAATATCGAAAATCATTATTTTCACAACATAGTGGTTTATCATTGTAAATAGAGCTTGGGACGACCTATTATGTATTAAATATTAATAATACTTGGGCCAGGTGGTCCTAAAAACATTTTTTCTTATAATATCGTGGTATATACATTTGAGCTAGATCTATATTTCATCCTTGTTTGTTTGGCAATGGAGAGTAAAATGCTCGATCTGGACCAACACGCCAGCAGAAAGTACCTACCTTATGGCGGTTAATATATTACGTAGTTTTAAAAAAATATTTTGATTATTAGACTAACAGCTCATCTTTTAATAATTAGATAAAAGTTACACTAAATTATAACCAGACTGAATATAAAATCTTATTCTTAAAGCTGTAAGTTTTCATTTCTATTTTATGTTGTATTTTATCCTGTGAATAACTTTTATGTGAGAATTGAAAAATTGGCCCCTATATTACATTATATTACTAAATAATCTGGACTGCTGCTTTTCTGACACTCTCAGTGGCAGCCAGAGTCAAGAAGTTTGAGGTTTTTCTCATAAAACACGTAAGGCCGTTGGTTCTGCGCCTGATCTCTCTCCGATAATGTCGGATTGCCATGTCATCGGACTTTGAGAGCAAGAGAATAGAGTACACCTGTGCTTGCACACATTCGTGCACTGTAATTCTGTCCTACGCAGATGGCTAGTTTTCTTATCTTGTTTTATTGGATGTTTAAAAACAATATCCTAGTGTGAGGGGAAAAAAAGAAATAACGTTATACACTAGAATTATTTCCCGTATCGTGCGGGCAGTTTACATACATAAATTTCAAAAGAACAAACATTCAGACCCGGAACAATTATTTGTAGACCATACAAATACTTGTTTATCTTCGTGAGACGGACCGCCATGACCGGAGTTATATCTTGCGGACATTGTATCATTATTTTCAAAAATTATCGTTTATTAGTTAACATGATCCGCATTAAACATATTCTAAAATATCAAAAGGCCAGCACTAAACGCAATGATCTGCAGACTCTGCTGGTAAACCAATGATAATTAAATTTGGATTTACTGTTGTTTACTTTTCGAATCGGATAACTGGGGAATAAAACTGCCACATTCACGGCTTAACTGCCACGTACATGAATTCCTACTTACACATATTTTAACTTAATAGATACCTGTTTGCTAGGCTTCTTCAATTATTATTAGTATAATTAACGTAATCTATAAGTATACCTACCTCTCACAGCGAAGCATAGGCCTTCTCACAGCGAAGCATAGGCCTTCTCACATTTTTAAAACGCTCAATTCTTTTTGTTTTGGGAGTCGTAAGAAGCGACCATACAAAATTCTAGAAAATCTTATGGCCCCCGATACATATCTATGGGTATATCATCTCTCGTTAACGCCAGACAAATAATCGACTTCGATTTCTCTTTCAATTCATCATGTCTGAAAATTAACATATTTTCTCATGCACTTAGCTACATCTGGCATTTATTTTAGTTCATTTCTTAATAGTTAATTTGTGAATAGCGTTACATTGTGGATTATACATTAATTTAAACTCTTACGATATATTATAATTGTATAATTAATATTCTATAGTACAACTATTAGCTGTTCCTTTAAAATAGAATAAAAATCCGTACCGGAGAATTAGCCAATGAATATGGCCGATGGTGATTTGATCTTTAGCTTTAAATGCATTATATTTAGCATCCAGATCGGCGTTCCGCAGTTCTTTAAATTTTGTTATTTTCTGGTAAAACAACCATTTAAGGAATTACGCGTGGCTTCATGTATCTTTTTACATACAGTCATTGTACGAGCCAGCTCATATATTCTCCACTCGTTAGCACTTTTGGTTTACGCCGTATTCATTCGAATTGCAGACAGTTTGTATTCGGTCATCAGTCGCATCGTAAGCTCTCATCTATCAAATCATTATTAGCGTAAGATTTTTTTTATTATTATAGTTATTATTTATAAATCAATAAAGTCTTTCATTCTTCTCTTACTATCTAACATTCATCTATTATGGCCTATCAAAGTCCACTGCTGAACATAGGCCTCCCTATAGATTGCCTCATAAGGGGGATATTTGCCTTAGTTGCCACGCTTAGACGGGTTGACGACCACAATATTTCTTTCTCCAATTGTTATTAGAAAGAAGCTTTTGCCCATTTCCTAGTTTGTTTCCCTCTGTTGCCTCTTACGACACCCGCGTGACGATGAGTGGTAGTGGATATTCTTACACCGCCACTACAAGGTTTATCACTACCATTCTAATACAAAAAGGGGTGCGTGGAAAGTACACTTCCTATAACATAAGAATCAGCTGCTTGTTTCAACTTATCCATCTGGAGTTAAAACCCCACCTTTTGCAAATATGCAACCGACGGGTTCACTCCACTGACGTTATCATCGCATCAAATACGCCTCAACGCCGCGAACCTTTATCCGTTACAAGTGGTAAAATAAAAAAAAATTGTAGAACCGACTTCGATACAAATAAAATAAGAACATAATCAATGTAGTCGAAGTCAATTAAATACGCATTATTAAGGATAACTCAAAAAATACTGGTCAGATCTTGATCAAATTTATATGGGATCACATGAGCAGCAGCAGCTTTCAAATAAGATGAATAAGAATCATTAAAATTGGTTCAACTAGAAATAAGTTCTGAGTTAACCCACATAAAAAAATACAGTCGAATTGAGAACCTCCTCCTTTTGTTGAAGTCAGCTAAAAATATATCGTTTTCTTACGTAGGAGAGCAATTCTGCAGCCTTTCATGGCTGCGATACGAATGGGTCGGGTTTACTGAGGAAGGACCACGCTCGAAAATAATATCGGCGTGAAATAGCTGCATAAAGTGGCAGGAACCGAAAACCATTTTAACTGTTAAAGAGGTATTCCATCTTATTTCTCAGGGGGGACAAAGTATTTGAATTTTGATTCTTAATCGAAGAAAGAAGTAAATGTCTATTGGCCACATCATCCACTTACTATCATGGGACTATGTGCTCAGTTGTCACGCTTCCTTCTATATAAAAAATCGGTAAGATACCGATTCTAACACTAATCACTTTGACGTAGATGTGGAATGATGCATCTTATGCCGCCATCACAATGAAAACAAAAATTTTTTTCTTCTTCTTTAGCCTGTAAATTTCAACTGCTAGACATGGGCATCTCCCGATGTAGAAAGAATTTGGCCTAATCGTTACGCTTACCAGACGGATTGACACTCGCAGTACCACACGTCTTCGCCCGTCACCGGTCTGGGTATTTACCCACGACGGAACGTAGAAGGTGTATGCGTGTAGGGTGACAGGTTGTTTGTTTGTTACGATATAAAATTTTATAACGCCGTCACTTCGCGCATCCATCTAACCTTCAATTTAATAATTATAAATTTTTAGTGCGATCCACGCAGAAGGAACTTGTAGTTTCTCAAAGTCTTGTAGTGGTACGGTCTTAAGGTTGTACCTACTCTTAAGGCAAGCGTTAAGGTTGTTGCTATATTATGGTTGTAGCACGAATAGGTCGGATCGACTGGGGTAGGACCACGCTCTCACAGAAAACCATCGTAAAATAGCAGCTTAACACTGCTGTGTTTCGTATGTTGAGTGTAGAGAACCGGAGACACTTTTTACTGGAAAAGAGGCATTCCATCTTAGTCCTCACGGGTGACAACGCATCTGCATTTTGATTATTTATTGAGTCACAGCAACCACTTACCGTCAGGTGGACTGTGTACTCGTTTGTCACCCTGTCCTATAAAAAAAATCCTTCCTATTATGGCCAGTAGTGAACTGAAACTGGTGAAGCTATAACGAGCTGATAAAGAAGAAATAAAAAGTAATTTAAACCTTGTTTGATTATTGACGTACTTCACACGTTATCGAAAGAAAATATGATATCAATTTGAATATCAGGTACATATTGTATCAATTTCCAAAATTTTTAAAATAAAAATTAAACCGAATACTTAACTCAAATCTTTAACTTTTATTAGCTGTTACAAGTATGTTGCATTATTATCTCAGACAATCACTAGTTAAGATATATCGTACCGCCACAACAACAGGAGAAATATTCGCAACCGGTTGTTAAACTGCAATTTGTTGTAAGTAATCGATTTTTGATGAATCCCACTGCTCTGGGTAGTTCGTAAATTGGCCGACTTACTTTTTGCAACTATATTTAAAGTAATATTGATTACTTCTGAGGAATATGCTCGGTTTGTGCGCTTTCTGATCTTTTTTGAGTTCATGATACTTTAAATGATTTCAAACATTTTCGCCATTATTATAATTTTATACGTGGTAGAGCCACGCTGCAGCTATATTATGGTTGTATAACGAATGGATCGGCTTGATCGGAGTAGAACCACACTCTCACAGAATACCAGCGTAATTTAATGCTGCTGTGTTTCGTATGGCGAGTAGAAACGGAAACCCTTTTTACTGGAAACGAGACATTTCACCTTAGTCCTTAGGGGTGACAAAACATCTGCATTTTGATTCTTAATTGAGGTTAAAGTATATGTCTATGGGCCACAGCATCCACTTACGACCAGATGGACTGTGCTCGTTTGTCACCCTTATTCTATAAAAATATTATACAGATTGAACAAGTATAATTATCGCTGGTTAATTTAACGTAAGTTTATATAAATAAACGTTAAATGAAAGAATGTGTGCATGCAATGCAAGAACTGAAGCCACACATAACTCATATATATGTTTTACAAGTGTATAGTTTATTATTATTTATTAATTTTATTTAAAAAACGTTACCTCCACTCTTAGTTTTTCTCTTGTTTCATGGGGTCATTTTACGTAAATAAATTACACAAGGACAAACAACCAGACCCGGAACAATTATTTGTAGGTCATACCAAATACTTCTTCCGTGCGGGATTCGAACCTGCGGCCCTCAGCGCTACAACTCATTGCTAAGCCACTGTGCCGTCTTCAACCGTGTATATTACGTGCGTGAGTATATTTTATATTTTATTTCAATTATAGTACCGACTTGCTAATATTATCCATTGAAAATAAATGGCGAAGATGAATTTAAGTAGAAGATAAAGTATCCGGTATAATCAACGATTGCTTTATTTTTGCTTTATATTGCGATTTTTTAAATATAAAACTGATGTAACAAACGAACCTTCAGTCCTGATGGTAAGTGGCTAACGCAGTTCATGGATATCTGCAACCAACATCAAACGATCACCTCTGAAGGCTAAGATGGAATGCCTCACAACCTGTAATTATATTTATGTATATGTACATATATATGTATATGTACATATACATAAATATTTACAGGTATACAATAACTAAAGATGTAAATATGTTCTAATTATACTTGAAACATATTTACATCTTTAGTTATTTTAGTAAAGTTTTTTATAATAATTTGTCTTTATATAGATTTCTTTCTTTGATATAAGTATTTAGTTTTACTACATTCATCTCAAAATTTTTCCCACATTTTCTCATCAATTCTTCTGTACCTTAAACTCCCAGCTTTATGTTCCAAGCTGGTTATGGGCATCTCTCGTTGTAGGGATGGTTTCCTTTAGTGGTCAACTTTGGTAGAAGGTTTGCAGCACCAGACGCGTGCAGTGCGATACGCACATTTGACGATGTTTACCGACGCCGGTCTGAGTTTTTTTTTTATATAGAATGGGGTTCAAACGAGCATACGTTCCACCAAATGGTCGATTAAAAATCACAATGCAGATGCGTTGTTACCCCCGAGGACTAAGGTAGAATGCCTCGTTTCCAGTAAAAAGAGTATCCGATTCTCTACACTCACCATACGAAACACAGCAGCATTGAGCTGCTATTTTGCGATGGTATTTCCCGGTCAATTCTTTCAATTTTTCAATTTTTTTAATTCCTCAGTTAATTCTTCCCATCCGTGCTACATCTATAACATAGCTGCAGCATGGCTTTCCCACGGGTTTTTACTTAATAAGCAAATGCTGGACTAAAATCTCACCTGGTGGTTAGTGGTGGTTAAGCCCTTGATGGTAAATCGCACTGTCTTAGCGTAACAAAAGCCTATTTTCTCTTGCCTTAAAGACCCCCACATTGTAATCAGACAGAACGACAGACGCTGGCAGATTGTTTCACAACTTTGCTGTAAGCATTACGAAAGACGAAGCAAACCGTTTGGTTCGAATGCAGTGGAATATCGGACAACGAAGAGGTGTAGTCCCGTCGGCCGCAAGGTTTTCCGATGGTGAAAAGGAAAGGGAGGAATGGTATGTAATTCCCGCGCAAACTTTTCGAAATGCATCCTATAGAATACCGAGAGACTGGCTACTCTGCGTCTGTCCTCCAGGCTGACATGATAAGTTTTCTTTTTATTGGTTATTTCGCTAATTACCGGAAGCCATGTAAATGATCGTTCTACATAACACGTAGTTCTTTGCCTCTTGCTATACTCACGGGACCAAATAAGGTGATGGAATCTCTTACGCTATATTTCCATTCGAATTTTTTTGAATACAAATTGTTACATAATTTCTCTAAATACCGTAAACATCAAGTATACGATTGTGATAATGAAGATTAATAACAGTCATTCAACTCGACGTTCTTATCTTTTTGATATTTTCTTTAAAGAAAGAAGAAGAAAGATAATAAGTTTATTTAGTACACATTTTAGCAATTTGCTTACAATGATGACATATAAATTTGATAAATGGTTACTAAAAAGTTACCCAACTCAGCATAGTCTTGGTTCTGACAAAGTACTTCGACGCTGATCTTCCGTGGGTGCCAATAAAAATTTAACAAAAACTAAACTTAACAATATTCATTATTATACAATTTTAAGTCAATATATGCACACATAATATATTTAAACCATACACACGTTTACATTATCACATACATACTTATAATAAATTAATATAATAAAAGTAGCAATTACTTAAATAGAATTAAAAAGAAAATTAAAATTAAATTAACATGTTAAAAGCTCTTAGTAAGCTAAAATGCTTGAGTCAGGAGTAGTTCACAGTAGTCGAATGTCACATTCGAACCTATGGCTACGTAAAAAGTAAAATAAACAGAACAGGTAAGATTCTTTATAAAATAATTTTTTTACAATATGATCGTGACACTAGAGCTAACAATATTCTATTTCATTGGTAGAAGCTATTTTGCATACATATTGTATACATACACATATATTCCCTTTGTAGATCGGCAACGAACTTCAAATGAAGAAGGCCATAGATGCGTTATCACCCCTGAAGATTATTATGAATCGTCAAAACACATGTGAAAACTGAATTTGATCCCCACTAGCACCCATGAAATTTTCAATTAAAATGTTTTTTTTACCATCATCATCTGCGAAAGAAAATATCTAGAGGAATAAGACTGATGAGAAGATTTCTAAGAAATAAAATATATTTAGATGATATATTCGATATATTACGTATTGGAGCAACGAAGCGGATTTTCACCGCTCCAAAACTCTCTCAAAAACAGAACAGAGACACAGGCTGTTAATTTACTCGAGTTGTTAATTTAGTGGAGAGTTGTTAAGCTCACGACATATTAAACTCTAAGCGGCCTTGCAGTCAAAACGGGGTCTTTTCGAGATTCACAGAAACCGGTCTTGGAGGCAAAGAAGCTAACGCATGATGTTTGACCGGCACCGGTGGAACTTGAGTTGTGCACGAACAAATTAAGTCTCGTATAATTTAGCGGAGAGATCGCGTTTTTGCGGCGAACAAAAGAAACGCGGGAACTTCGCTCGAATGCATTAATTTGACAAATTCGAGAACCTTTGAGGCGCACGCGATGATGTTTTATTATTACCAAGGTCATTTGTAAGTCCGCTATTGGACAAAGAATATTTGTCAATACTCATCCGATGGACAAAAAGGATGGTGAGCGCAGAGACGAAACACTGCAATTCCTCATCACTAATGTAAAAAATTTGGGTTCGTTATTTTTTAGGGATAAATATTTCGTTATCTTTTGACCCCCTAATCTATATTAGTACCCGTGCGCAGGTCAGGCGGGTATTTGAGGCAAACATTAATTGTAACCGATTTAATAGTGGGAAAGATCATTTCGTCAAATTATTTGTGAATTTTATTATTGTATTTTACGGATTTTACGCTTTACAGATTAGTAAGCTGAAGTGGCAATGAGCCAGCCATATATTTCGAAGAACCGACAACCGATGGGGAAGAAAGATGTGGCAGTCTCGTACCGGTAGGCGAAGTGTATGGCGGCCCCCCATTAGATGGAGTGATGACCTGGTAAGACATGCAAGAAGTCTATGGAGGCAGGGAGGCCTTTGCTCAGCGGTGGACTTGTGAAGGGCTGCAATGATAAATAATGATGATGATGATTGTATATAACATACTTTAATAGTACTAAAGTATTCCATTAAAAATCTGATATGGATTCGGATCATGTTATTACCGTACTCCACTCCAGTTCCAACGGAAGACTAGCGCAGGTTGTTTACAACCAAGATACTGGAGTCTAGACCAATTTGTGACGACATGACGATGACGTGTGCTTGTAATTTTAAGCTCAGAGTAATTACTAGCATAGAGAGAGTCCTAAAATAAGAACAAAATTCTTATAGCTGAACTCTTTATCCATATGACGTTTAACATGGTACAAAATAAGATAGCTATATTATTCTCATCTTCTTTGTTTTACAAGGTTGTTGCCGTTTTTCCATTCCATCTAGTGTCGAGGTGTCCTCTATTGATGTGCCATTAGCGAAACAAAAAACGTTGTCGATAAATTCATTCAGTCTATGACTTAGTAAAATCAGGGATTCTTATTGAGGTTCGTAATACTTATTTAAATCAATGAAAGTTTATGGAAGCTTCATCTGATCTTACAACAAAAACGTATTCAAGTAATGCGGAATTTCATACTACCGTTGTATAATTTAAAATATTATATCGTGAAAAGGTCACTACGATATCTACTTAAATGCAGCCGATATATTTACGCCAAATTATCCTTAGACTTATTATGGGTTTCACAGGGAATAATAACTGTGTTTGTTTAATGGACACTGGGTTTGCTTCACGGAACGTACACAGAGGACACTGCTACGATAGTACAATAACAGCAGCACTATCGCGGTCTGCCTTCTTGTCGCTAAATCACAACTACCAACAAATCGATTACGAACGTATTACCCGTTTTCCTCTCTACTCCCTCAAGATATTATCCATTACTAATTCATTAATGCCAGCTTATCAAAGTCCACTGCTGAACTTAGGGGGAATACTTGCCATAGTTCCCTCTCTTAGCAAGTGGTTTGGCAACCGCAATTTTTTATCATTTTTAGTTGTTATCAGGATGATACTGTTGTTTCATTTCCCTATGTCGTCTTTTACGATACTTTATGGGATTGTATGGGGTCTTAGAGCTTCTAAGTAATAATATATATTATTTGGTAAGAGGCAGTAGTTCATTTTACGCCGCCGCTACACGGCATTATCAAGATCCTGCTTTAACATCATGATTTCGAAATATTTTCATCCAAGCAGATAAATCTTTCGTGAATATAGTCGATGGTTTTCCGCTCAGCAAGTGCAAAATCTATATAAATTAAATACAATTGCCGCATGTATGAACGATCATCACTTGAGAACGGCTGGAGTGATTTTGATAAACACTCACACTCAGAATTGGACCCGATAAGTAGCGCCATTGTCGAGATCTAGAAAACAGTCGTGCGAAGCCGGGGCTTATCCTTAGTCAGCATATAAAATTGGGATTAAAAATGAGATCCAACTCGCTTATAAACCACGTGTCTGTCAAGACTTAGTATTCATACCTCCCCAACTATTAGTTTTTAAAGTTTGCGAAACGAATATTTGCTATGTGATATAATAATCATCATCACTTGATTTAGAAAACAATTTACTTGATCGTTCGAATAATAATAAGTCTAGTCCTATTTTCTTTATATTTTAGACTTATAATAAAGTAATAAAATTGCGAACGAAATCACTATAGATAAATATGTCTTTTCTTGTAAAGTAACGTCACATATAATACTACTACAATACGGATGTCATTTTTCTAGTAAATTAGAAGATACGAGTGTACTTACTCTCATATTCGGCATAGTATAAAGAGACCAAAGATGACCACTTGACATTTGTATTTCCACGCATGAATTACACGCAACATCTTTCACCATATCTTGTCCGATCATAGGAATCTCATTTCAAAACGGTATTATATTTGAAAAAGAAATACATTTGACATTTGAAATTTTACATGGCGATTCTTGTGATATCACGCATCGTAGCTGGCTTAACACGACGCGTGATATTACAAGCACCACGCCAGCTTACTACAGCTAAGTGAATGTAAGTAGCTCGAGGCGACGCGAGCTAGCGGGTGATAGCGCTTCCGATCCGCTCGAAGTATGTAACTTCAAAGGAGCGCCGCAAGCTCAGTCATGGCGAATTGGGCGCGCACAAGGTGGTGAACATGTCGCTGTGTCATTTCATCTCGACTATTTCTATTAAGGCTAGGTTGGACAAAATATCGTTTTTAAGATACGATTTTGACACGCGAGAATTGATACTTACAATAACTTACAGTATATTATGCTCGGAAAAATATGCATACATGAAATACTCAATTACATTCATAATCAAATTATTAATTAATTATTAAAATTTTAAAGAATTTAATGGAGTATGTTGTTAATAAAAGAATTGTTATGTAAATTTAATTATTATGTTAACCGAAATAAAGAAAATATAATTAAATTGCCAGCGAAAAATTTTAACGTTCAAGTTCACGTTAGTCAGTCAGTTTATAAGAGATATAATACGAAGAAACTTTTTCCCCGAGTTTATATTATTGAATTAGATTTTTCAACGGCTACATTTTTTTAGATCATTTATTTCCTGATAATAAGCAAAAATGTTTCAAATAAAGTAACTTTTTGTCCCCGAAATCTCGCACGCTAACTTTGTGCTGGAAGAAATCCTTACCTTAACAATTATATTTTTTTATAGATACGTATATAATGTACGAGGTTATTTTTCAAAGAGTAGCCAAGTTTTAAATTCAAATTCAAATATATAAATAATGATATACCGTTATTGTAGTTTTTGAAAATACAAGTAAACAAGGCTTCTAATTTTAATTGAAATTATCCCAAATTGAATGTGATTTATGGGCAACAACGTTTTTGCCTACCGATCAACCCTTACGAATGTGTGCGTGCGCAGTAAAATCTAAATTGAGTCAATATACTTGTCCCGCTTTTCCTAATTTTATTTTCAAATAAGGCAAAAAGAGACAAATCTATTGAAAGATGTTGCGTGTAATTCATGCGTGGAAATAAAAATGTCAAGTGGTCATCTTTGGTCTCTTTATACTATGCCGAATATGAGAGTAAGTACACTCGTATCTTCTAATTTACTAGAAAAATGACATCCGTATTGTAGCAGTATTATATGTGACGTTACTTTACAAGAAAAGACGTCTTTATCTATAGTGACTTCGTTCGCAATTTTTATTACTTTATTATAAGTCCAAAAATATAAAGAAAATAGGATCATTACAGTACAGTAGTATTATAATTTAATTCCTATTGCCAGCTCTACCCAGTATCGCTGAAAGTGGCATTCTGGCCTCACCGCGATCATTTTCAGAATACTGTTGTTACTGTTTCGCAGACGCTGTAACATTGAGGCTGATATCTTTCGCATAATCGCATGAAATTCATCAGTCCTTCATACGCAATCCCATCAGCATCTTAAAGGCGTTATTGTATTGAATGCCAAGGGCGTTGTAAGATCGTCGCCTGTATGATATCCACAGGCCGCTCGAGTAAAACGATTGACAGAATGAAAAAAAAAAACGCCAGCGCTCTATGCTCCCTCTATATCACAATCACCGCTTAAATCGCTCGTTATAATGTGACCAAGATACTTGAAAGTATTAACAATATTTAGGGCTATAGCATTGACGTATACGGGAGGAACACGACGCGGCCACTGTTTAGGTGCTGTAAAAACAAGAATTATACTCTTTTTGAGTTGTACTTCAAGCCGTGGTAATAGGTAGGTAATAGTAATACACAAGAAACCAACAACAGGCCTATTTTCAACTGAAGCATGTTCTATGATACACTCATAGACTGGAAGTAAAAAACTTTTGGATGTTATCAGTGCATAGCGAGTCGTTCAAGGTGGCAATCGAACCTCCACCGGAGATTCTTAGCACCCCCTGCCCCGTATGCCGGGTAATAGGGACTGCCTCTTTTTACCTTTCTTCACATTTATTGTCACTGTTGCCACTCTTGGTAGACAGGTTAGCAACCTTAGATTTTGAATAGGAAAGAAAGGTTCTCGAACGACAGCCTCGTACCTGGTAAGTGAAGTGTTGGTTAGCCCTCAACTACATGAAGTGATGACCTTGTAAGACATGCAACAAGTCGATGGATGCAAATAGCTCAAGACCGTGTTTTGTGACATTTCTTAGGGAAGGCCTATGTTCAGCAGTGCACCTGTAAAGGGCTGAGGTGTGTAGTGTAGGGCTTAGCAGACCAGAGCAGACCTGTACCCACATTTTTTTTTCAATATGGATCACATGTGTAATTCTTATTGAAAGTCATTCTTTACTTTACCACTGGTTCGAAAAAACCCTCTGTCCTGGGAAGAACCAGCAAGAAACCCAGCGGGACTTTTTTTAAAAGTAAATTTTACATTAATGGTTGTACAAACTTTTTACAACATTTATTTTAGAAACTGCTTGGGCCACCTCATTCCCAGGGGTTATTATCAACCATGTATTCATTTATATTATAATAACCCTTTTTATACAGCTTCAGCTTAACAAAACATTTAAACTTAGTAAGAGAGAGAGCCTGTACACTTTCCGGGACCTTGTTGTAATAGCGTATACATTGCCCCAAGAATGAATTACTGACTCTGTGGAGTCGAGAAACTGGTATCACTAGCTTGTGTTTGTTCCTAGTTTTTACAAAATGTATATCACTTTTTTTACTAAAACTATCTTTGTTTTTGTGAACATACATTAAATTTTCGTAAATATACTGAGAGGCCAAAGATAATATATTTATTTCTTTAAATTTATCTCTAAGAGACTCTCTCGGTTTTAGGTTGTAAATAGCTCTAATGGCCCTCTTCTGTAAAACAAAAATAGTTTCTGAATCAGCCACATTTCCCCATAGCAAAATCCCATAAGACATTATGCTATGGAAATAACTGAAATAAACTAATCTAGCTGTCTCTACACTAGTGAGACCTCTAATCTTTTTTACAGCATAGGCTGCAGAACTTAGTCTGCTTGCTAGTTTGGATATATGGGGGCCCCACTGAAGCTTTGCATCGAGAGTGATGCCAAGAAAAACAGAGGATTCAACAGGGCTCAGTTCTTCCCCATTTAAAAATACATTGGTATTCAGATTTTTAACATTCGATGTTGTGAATTTAATACATTTAGTTTTATTTCCTTTAAGTGTAGATTATTAACGTTAAACCAATGCACTAATTTTGATAAAGCATTATTCACTTCGTCACATTTAAATGATTGACGTTTAAGTTTAAAAATCAAGGAAGTATCATCAGCAAATAATACTATATAATGATTATCCCCTACAAGGGAAGGCAAGTCATTAATATACACTAGAAATAGGAATAGGCCGAGAATCGAGCCCTGAGGGACACCCATTAGTACAGGTGACCCCGAATAACTTTCACCATTGATAATAACTTTAAGTAATAGAAGTAATAGAAGTATTTACGCTTCTGCGTTCTATTACTTAAATATGAAATAATAAGTTTAAGCGCTGTGTTCTTGACATGCGTACTGTAGTACTGTAGCTTCCTGATTAATGTCTCATGGTGAACACAGTCAAAGGCCTTGGAAAGCTCACAAAATATACCCAAAGCATTCTCTGAATTCTCCCACGCACAAAAAATATGTTTAATAACCTCAACTCCAGCGTCAGTTGTCGAGCGACCCCTTGTAAAACCGAATTGATTTTTATGTAGCAATTAATTAATATTAAAGAAACTTAACATTTTTTTTTTCAAAAATTTTTCTAAATGTTGGTAGTACAGAAATTGGTCTAAAATTGGCGGGGTCTAATGTACTACCAGATTTAAATAAAGGTATGACTTTACTATGTTTCATTAAATCAGTAAACACATCAGATTCGGCGCTTGTATTAAATATAGTGGCTAGATAAGGTGCTATTATGATTAAAGTTATTTTATCTATTATAGATAAAATAACTTTAACGGAAATCCCCCATAAGTCTGCCGTTTTCTTAACATCAATAGTTTTAAAATATTTAACGATATCTTTTGGCAATATTCTATGGAATTTAAAAGTATTTGAACAAGCCTTTACATTTTGTTTAAGCAATTATTCGGCGACAGTAGGAGAAGAATTTAATGATTTTGTTGTCAAAAAAGGAACATCAGTAAAAAAATTCTCAAAAGCCATAGCAACTTCTTGATCAAATCGCGTTAAATTATTGTCAATATTCAATTGAAAATTTGAGTTGCGCGGTTTGACCTTGCCCGTTTCACTATTTATTATTCTCCAGGTCATTTTAATTTTGTTGGATGCAGTTTTTAATCTGAAGCTATATGATGAATGTGACAGTCCTCCTCCATCGTATTTTTATTTTACCTTTCCGCATTAAGTTTCCACCATCGGATAACCAAACACTCAGTGGGTATCCCGCCATTTTTTGTCTACCATCCATGTTCTACGCACTTGCTTTTAATACGTGCAGCGAAGAAGTAGAATAATTTGCCCAGCTTTCTATCTAATAACAAAGTAGTTGTCTTCAAAGCAAGAATAAATAGGTTTTTGTTAAGATAAGTCAGTGCTCTTTACCATCTTCAGATGCATTACTATCTGGTGAGAGAGTAGTCAAGCACCGGCTTATAATAATTAAAAAGTATAAAAGATATTTGGACAATCGCAATACCACATTCAAACCCAAAAACCAACACGTGTTTTTCCTTAAATAATGGCCAATTACTTTGGCTACTAAACCATCAATTATTATTTATATTTAAAAGAAAAATGTTAACTTTATAAAAGTACAAATAAAATAGGCGTCGGCAACATAAAGTAAAATATAACTATTTTATTAACTATTTTATCGTTACAGAGCACCCCAATAGCATTAACCCTAGTGCGATCCCGCGATTTCGTCACATATCTTATCCACACACGCCTTAACTCCTCCCTAACTCTTTCTTCGTACTAAGCTATTTTCCCCCATTTCCACATTTTTCCAATAACGCTATTCGCCGATAGTACCTCCGTGTGTGGGGAAGGCGGGGCTTATAGAATTTTATTGCAAATTCTTTCTTTGGGAGGCATCGCTCTGCCATTACTTTATTTTGTACTTTGCTTCATCTCTAAAGCGTTTATAGATGCACTAATTCAATCGTTGACTCACAAGTACATGAAATATCACTTTGATAAATATTTTCAAATAAACATTTAACAAAATTATTTTTATTATTAACCGCCATAAATTTAATATTGCCACCCATTGCCAAATTTCAATTTGAGCCAATAAATAACCGAAGGCACAAGTTACAGGTTTTGGTTCCATACATTGTGATTGCCCCATGGGTCTGCACACTACGTCACTACATTTAAATCAACTAGAAACCCCATTTTGCTTATGAGTCCATCTGGGAGGCCCTCTTACCTATTTTCGCCGATAAGCAGCAGTGCGGCTTGCGATCTGACAGGTTTTGGAGCCAGTATAATCACAGACTGTGAAGGATTCCATTTTAGCCTTCGAAGGTGACGACAATACATCTGTAGCCTTCTTTGTTTGAAGTTGATTGCAGATGTCTATGGGATACAGCAGCCACGTAAATCATGTGGATTGTAAGTTCATTTGTCACCTTAGTTCTTAAAAAAATCTACATCCGATCGTTTAGTAGATTTTGATATTTAAGGCACTAATAATAACACATGTCTTTAATAAATTACAAATTGTGTAATAAACAACTAACTTAAATATTTATGATAAAGTTTAAATATTTGATTACATAGTTAATAAAAGTCAAAATTAAGAAAATATAATATATATCGTTAATTAAATTAAAATGGCGACTGGTCGTCGCCGCTATACAGCGTTGCCAACTCTACCAACTCTACGGATTTTTCCGTTTTTTGTGATTTTTTCACCGTCTACGGAACTACGGAATTTGAGTTGAAATCTACGGAATTTGATTTCCATGTTAATTTTTTTTTTGTACTTCTCAGTCCTTTCAGAATAATTAAATTTTTAAAACTTAACAAAAAAAAATTATCATGATTGTGAACTTAGCCGACAACCGACAATCGAAAATTTTTACAAAAGAAGTATTTTTTTTTATAGTATAACTGTCAACAAATAGTTAAGTGTTAGTTATTTTATTTGTTTTATTTGTTTTTACTAAAAATAATTTAATTAAAAGAAAAAAATAGTTTTAATAAATTTTTTATTGTATATTTTTTCTTATATGCAGCTTGTTTCGATGTTATACTACAATTGAACTTACAACAAGAATTTTATATGACAGAAAGAATTTCTCCAAAAAATTGATCTATTCTATGACAAAAACAAAAAATTTCGATCCTCTTAAGATTTCTGCAGATATTTTGTATTTCTACGTATATTTTAAAATAGCATCTACGGAATTCTACGGAAATTTTTATACCAATCTACGGATTTGGAAAATTTCGAGTTGGTAACAATGCCGCTGTAGACAAGAGGGCTGGTTCTTTTACGCTCAAAAGGCCGAGTTATTCAGAGAGAAAATGCAGCCAGCATTTTTGATATAGGATTGTTTAAAGTTATTAGTCTAGTTTTATTGTTTTTGATTTATTGTTTTACTGTAGTTTGATTGTTTGTTAGTTTAGCAAATAAATATTATAAATTAAAATATGGTTGTGGAAATTGTCAATCGAGTAAGTAACAAAAAGTCATATCTATTGGACGCTTATCTTCGTTAGTACATTACCAAGGATCGGAGATCAGAAGAGCTGTCGACATTTTAAGATGCAGAGCTCCATCCATCCATTACAGCCTATAAGAGTCCACTGCTGAACATAGTCCTCCCTCATAAATTGCCTTATGGGGGAATTTTGCCATAATTACCACGCTTGGCAAGCGGGTTGGCAACCGCAGTTTTTATTACTTTGAGTTGTTATCAGGAAGATGCTGCTGCCCATCTCCTGTTTCATTTTCCCTGTGTCGCCTTTTACGACACTCTCGGGACGATATGGGGTAGTGGATATTCTTACACCGCCACTAAACGGTTATATGCGTAATCTATGCAGCATCTTCCTACTAATTAGTCCTTACACACGATTATTCTGCTCAGATTTTATCCTATAAAGGGCAACGCCCACAAATACGTAGAAAGTATACACTTACAAATCTGCTCTGGTGGTACTTCTGGGCTAAGTGCTTGCTGAAACTTCGCAGTACGCGAGCAACCCGGGTTCGATCCCCACCGGCACCAATGAAATTGTTTATTGCAAATGTGCGTTCGAGAATTAAAAGAAAATATATTTCGAAGTCACATAAAATCCGCTGACACGCATAGAGGCAGCGCGGTGGACATTTCCTTGCCCTAAAACTTTTAATTAGAGGAAGCCTGCGTTCAGCAGTAGGACGTATATAGGCTGTTACTTTACTTTTACTCTTAAAGTAAAATCTGTTAAATAACTACAGACATCTTGTTAACTATATTATAAAATAAATTGCAGTCAAATTAAGATCTCCTACTTTTTTATAGAAGTGCGGGCAAACGAGCATGCGGGTCACCTGATGAAAAGTGTCGACCGCCGCCCACGAACAACTGCAGCACCCAGGGAATTGTATCCCTACTTTTTTTAAGTCACCAAAAAAAATTCACGCTGAAGAAATTAGCTCGTTTGCCACTGAAAATTCAAAGCACTAACATTATACCGATGTTCGTTTGCTAAATATAAAGCCATAATTTCGAACACGTGTCTAGCCGCATTTTCCCTCTTTCGAGCTTATGAGAAATTCTTTCTTTGACGTTGGCCCGTCGCGAGCGTAAATTGATCCCGAACCGTGAACTTAAACGCCTCCCGATATTGCCTCGCAAACTTATTACGAACGATACAGGGAAAATATTTGCCGTTTAATTTGCGCTAGCTTTGCAAAATTAGTAAACTTTTTAACATATTATATCTACGTACACCAACAAATTAATTAAAGCACGATCGATATCGGCTGAAGTACTATAATAAATTTATTAACAGACAAAAATTATCTAACTATATAATTCCCTAGCGACCCGCCCCGGCTTCGCACGGGTGGGATGAATTCTGGATCACGACAACAGCGCCACCTATCGAGCCCAACTACAGATAAGAACCATCTAGATGAACCCACCACGTACCCCATAAAAATTCATTAAATTGACTCACACACACATATTATGCTTATCATATACACGCATACCCTCACACACATACCCACACTTACACAACCTCTGCACAGTGGTTAACCCCAATCCCAAGACTGAAGTCATAGGGCTGGCAGAGGTACACACACGCGTGCACTTACATACATATACATACTCTCACACTCTCACACACACACTCACAAGTTATGAATGTTAAGTTCATTTAGCTAAACTTTCTTTTTGTAATAAAATTTTTCTTTATTAATTATGTAAGTATTTTTAAATCTCATAAAATTTTAAAATGGGTTGAAGAGCGAGGCATCCTCAATACGCGTATCAAAATTATTCTCTGGGGCATCTCAAAAATATGTATAATTAATTTTGAGTTCAAGCGTTTTCAGTCCAGGAATTTTGATGCAAAAGCTTGCTCTGGTCGCCCTCATACGGATAATGTCGATGGAATTTTTGAAAAAGTGGAGCAAGATCGTCATATTAGTAATTACAACATCAACATGCCATAAACCAGTTTTGACCCATTTGAAAAAGTCTGGTTATACAAAAAAGCTTGATATTTAGGTACCACACGAGCTCACTGAAATAAACCTAATGAATCGTGTACTCATTTGCGATTCTCTATTGAAACGCAATGAAACCGAACCATTTTTGAAAAGATTGATCACTGTTGATGAAAAGTGGATTACCTACGACAAGAACGTGCGAAAAATATAATGGTCAAAGGGTAATCTAGCTCCTACAGATATCTTGAATGAATTCTTTGGAGAGTCAGGTAGAATGATATTTTACATTACATTTATATATATATATATATATATATATATATATATATATATATATATACATATACACACATACATACTTATATACATACATACACACATGTGATGCTGTGTATATGGTGGAATTGGAGGAATCGTTGATTATGGGCTTTTATCGCCGGGCAAAACCATCGATTCGAATCTCTACTGCCAACAACTAAGAGACTCAAGCAAGAAATTGAGAAAAAACGGTCGGATTTGATCAACAGAAAAGGAGTGGTCTTTCATCATTTTAACATTGCTATAAAAAATGTGAACAAGTAATAAATAAAGAATTAAGGCACTACGAATAAATTCGGTTTGTTTGTCCCACATTAAATGCACAATTTTTATTAAATTATTATGTTCAATTATGTAACGCTACGTACAGCATGTACGAATTGAATGTGAGGAATACTCTGTGGAATTAACTATCAGCAGCGATACATAACCTACTAGCGATCCGCCCCAGCTTTGCATGGGTGATTTCTGGATCTTGACAACAGCGCCACCTACCGGGTCCAATTGTGAATCTAAACAGTCCATGAACTAAATCATCAAAATCGATCCAGCCGTTTAGGAGGAGTTCAGTAACAAACACACCTATAGAATTCGATCCTTTTGTATGTATATTTCTTCTTTAAATATTTACAAACGGATAGAATTTTGTCGCATAAATGAATACTGCAAAATATCACAACCTATTAGCAAGAAAATAGCCTCTATCTTAGTTAACTAATTAACTTCCAGTCAAGCGATTTGGTCGAGACTTCAGCTTGTGTACGCTTTCTCGATAATATGTTTGCTCAGTAGCGGTTCGCCCCGCGGCGCTGCTTGTCCGTTTGTTGGCAGAATGAGCTCACTGAGAGAAATGTTTGGTTACCAGTTACAAGGTAAATATTGAATGAACATAATATTTCCTTAGTGTATACTGAAGATGATTCACTCGTCTGATCTTTAATTGGTCAAAATTTATGATTTACTCATTAAATTAACAATACATATTAAATTAAACTAGTTTTTTACAAATTTCATCACGTTTAATTATCCCCCTTACAAACATTGAGAGAGTATCTAAGACATGTGTCTCCGTCAACGCATATCAGGGCAGAGTGGCGGACTCTTCCCTGCCCTAAACACTTTCAAATACGAAAGGAGCGTCAGTGCGACGAGTAATGGATCTTTTTTTAACTATGTTTTGATTATTACAGTCCATTAGAATCTTCTTAGAACCAAAATTACATTCGAACGTTCTAAGATGACACAAAACTACGATCGTGTTTATTTCTTTCAATTGAGAAACTTTTAAATGACAAACTTTTTATGATCTATTCCATAATGCGTGCAGTAATAAGTAACTTTCATAGATTGCAGTTACATATCTGTTGAAGCGATCTCAGTTGATTCAAATCAAGAGATTCATAACAATGAAAGCGGGATCTTTTAAGAACTCATCAATTCACTCACATTCTGTCACGTATTATATTAATAATTTGTCTGTTTGCTTAAAGATGAGAGAAATATTAACTTAATATGTACAGATGGCAAATTCATTTGACAAATTTATATCTTAATTAATTCGTAGTGTTACTGTAATAAAATTCGTATTACTGTAATAAAATAAATGTGTATTAAAAGCGATCTTGCGAAATATGTTCAATATATAGAATCCGTGGTTGATAATAAATAATGCTGGCTAGGCGTGAGTGTCATTTGAGATACGTGGTAGAACCATGCTGCAGCTATATTAGTAGTATAGTTTTAGCACGAATGGGTCGGCTCGACCGGGGAAGGACCACGCTCTCACAGAATACCAGCGTAAAATAGCAGCTTAATACTGCTGTGTTTCGTATGGTGAGTGTAGAGAACCGGAGGCCCTTTTTACTGGAAAAGAGGCATTCCATCTTAGTCCTCACGGGTGACAACGCATCTGCATTTTGATTCCCAAACGATGATAGATGTAGATGTCTATGGGCCACAGCAACCACTTACCATCAGGTGGACTGTGTGCTCGTTTGTCACCCTATTCTATAAAAAAAAAAAGATGAAAATATGAAGTAGCAAAATTATTTTAGTATATTGACTTATAATACTCATCATCATCAACAGTCATTTAAAACCCACCGTTGGATCCCAGACCTTTCCAAGAATACGCTTACAAATGATGTCGTTTTCCGACCTCCATGCGGGCAAAGCCGCAGGCATAAGCACCGTACCATTAATTATTAAATGACACTACAAACATTACCAAATGGAATTCATCTCATGTTCTTTTAAAATATCAGCCGATCGAGGTCACGACTGCAGATTTTCTGAAATTTATCACATAAGTAGCTAAACGCAGTGCTGATACCCTCACATTAGTAAAACTGCTCCTGATTACCAGTTATGAAAATTGTGTTTAGCATTTATTGGTCGCTAATGCATTACTTGTTAATTAGTGGGGATGCAACACGTTTATGTGAGGTTAACACTTAGAGAAAACATGGAAAATTTTTTTCTTACATGAGCGACCTTCCAGCGAAGTTACAACTTTTGAAATATTACGGCAAAGTAATTATAATTCCACGGATATAGAAATTTAAGAGTTCGCTGGAAAGCCAAATGCGAAACCATTAAGAAAGGTAATTAAAAGTAATTACAATTATAACAAAAAGTTTTGTTAAAATTATTCTGTATATAAATTACTCTAAATAGAAATTAATTAACTTTGAAATGATGCAATAGGCAGCAGTCAGCAATTATATATTCGTATTTAATTTATTCGAAAGCAAAAAAATGTTTTTGCTAACGCTTCGCAGCCGCAATGTCCAATCGGCATGCTTCATCCGTGAGTATGTTGACCGTTTCAACAATACGTATATTTGCGCACTACTCGGCTACCGCATTCCGCCTTCCAAACAAATATTATAAGAAGCTTTGTGCCTTTCATTACACACCCGGTTTTTTGCTGTCTCTACACGCTTGACTGACGAGTGGATAAACCAAAAAGAACATTAAGGGGGCTCTGCTCAATAGTTGGCGCTCGCCGCTTTATATTTTTGAATTGTAATCTTTCATTTGACGACAAAGGAAGTGAAATGTTATCTAGTTGGATACTAATAATATACTAGATGATTAATTTAGGACAACCAAGAAGTTCGTTTATCGACATAATATGAAAACCGTCATTGAATTTACATAGGCAGTAGGATCTTCCTCATAACAGCTCATAATTATAAAAAAACTGAGGTTTCCAACCTGGCTGCCAATCGTGGCAACTATTGCAAAATCCCACCTACCTATGGCGGAGACCTATGTACAGCAGTGGATTTACATAAGCCGTAGTGGATAGTGGAAAAGTAAAGTTTTTACTGAAAACGAGGCATTCCATCTTAGTCCGTGACAACGCATCTGCATTTTGATTCGTTATCGAGGATAGATGTAAATGCCTATAGGCTACAGCAACCACTTACCATCAGGTGGACTGTGTGCTCGCTTATCACCCTTATTCTATAAAAAAAGAGAGAAATGAGAAAACAATCCACTAGTTGGTGATTGCCAACAGACACATTAACACCTAGAACCAATTCCAAAATGACCTGCAGGATAAATGATCCTTAGCAGAGGACTACTAGGGTAGAAGAAGTTAGAAGTCTTTGGCCACTAGATCGAACACACGAATAACGTTACATCGACAAACAGTCCTGAATAGGCTTTTGTTAATAAGTAATAATTATTATTATTATTTATCTCAGATAACCAAGTAATCCATATAATTTGTTAGTAAATATAAAACTTATAACCTATGTTAGTACCTAAATCTAATTCTTAAATACAAGTGCCTTAGTAAATAAACAGAGGCGGTAATATTGTTTAAAAATAAATGAGTTATATCTTTCAGCAATAACGAGTATTTTCAAGATGGAGTTGGAACCAGCCCGCACTCTGCCGAGCAAAGAGGCTGCTTTCTTATAATGGCGTAATAGTCATCCGCATGCGCCTTTGAAAACATGCCTGATGCACTGCAAAATCGGGGTAGCCCCAATAAGATCCTGAAACCATTATTGTGCTGGGCACGTAAGGCGTCGACAGTCCGCTGTGAATAATTCAACCACAGGCTGTACGTGTAGAAAACTTAACAGTACGCTTTAGATAACGTTATATTTACTTGTTGCTACACCACGCAAACCTTCATGCCAACATATTACATCGGACTGACAGCGCCCTACGTTCCATTTCAATGTCAACATTGTCATTTAGGTCATCGGTAACAAAATGCCCTAAGTACTTAAATTTACTAACACGTTTTAATAAAAAAAATACAATAAATGTCATTATAGCTAAAACTCACCATGACAACTCACGTGATTTTACCACCATTTTTAGGTCGCCAGAGCTCCATTCATCACCCAGCAGTGTGTGCTGCGAACAGGTGAGGTTGAAGAAAAACTTGGTTTCCTTCATCTTTCTACACATCATCACTAAAGTAAGGATGAGCGCTCTGCGGAAACATCCCTTTTACAACAAGGGATTCCAGACTGGACTGGAGTTTAGTTAAATGGTCACAGTATATACTACATATTATATAATATACTATACGTATTATTAAGCCTAGTGTACAAGATTTGTTACTTACAGATGTGGTTAGTAACAATGCCTTACCTTGCTTGATTTTAAAAATAACAAATGATGACGCATAGTAGATTACTTCGCAATTAATTTTTTAACTTATCAATACACTAATATCAATATTATTGTACTTAAATACGGCTATTTGTCAATTGCGACAAATAGACGCGTTCCGTAAGAGCCTCGATGTTTGGTATCTCGCTATCGCAAAGGAAGTCGAAGCTTTCAAAGTTATCCACTAATAAGAGGATACACGCCGGTCACAAGTAACTTCTAATTAGAGGAAATAATAAGACTTAATCCTGTAGACAGTTTCTACGTTATCGGCGAGTATAATTCACTTCATTGAAATCGCGCACGATTAAATTATTTTTAATTGACAATTTTCCACGTTGCTCCATTTCCGTTTGTTGTGATTAATGCTTGCTGGCTTGGTTTTGGTGAATGTGTGGAATTCATATTAAATTATTTTCCTCAAAAACTTGTTAATTTTAATTTTTTAGGAGGCACTGAGGTAAAGAAAGTGTTCAAAGAGTTCATCATAATAAACGTAAAAAAAAAACAAAATAGTTAATACTTGACTTCACCAAAATATAATAAAGTTGCTACAATTGATTTCTTCAATCGATTTGCGCGACCTACCCCAAAATCGATACCCCAAATATCTAATTACTCGTAGGCGTAAATTTAAACCACCCTCGTATTGATTATAAGCGACCTTGATGGAAAAAAATTAAGTCAAAGACTGACCCAATTTTCCCGGGTCTCCCCCCAGTTAGCACGCCGTTCATTGCCAAGTTTACATTAAAGCAACCGACCGCTCTGCCCATTAAGTCGACAATAAAAACGGCGTTGCGTAGTTGAGAAAAAGCTCTTTAATGAGACGGAGGAGTCTGGGCGTTTAAGAAATGTTTACTCTTCGAGAAGTTTTGATACTTTAGTAATTCTATTTCGGAGACAGAATATTTTATGTAAAAAAATATAGTTAAACAGAATAAAAGCGATGTGTTAAATACTTATAAATATCTACTATTACTTTTAACACAACAAAGTATTTTAATATTTTAGCTATTTGTCAATTAAATGTAGGTACAATTAAATATTTTTATTATTTATATAAAGAAAATAAGAATTTCGGTCATTGGGGCCAGTCTCAACAGAGATTAGCCATCTGCGCAGGATATGATTGTAGTGCCCGAGAGAAAGCACAGGTGCACTTTCCCTCACTCTCATAATCCAATGGGTCAGTAATCCATCACAGCCGGAGAGAGTTCAGGCGCAGAACCAACGTCTTTACGTGCTTTCCGAGGCACGGGGGTGAAACATCGGCAACTCCCTAATTCCGGGCTCCGGAGAATTACTTGACTGAAAAACCCAATGAAGTCGGGACCTTATGATCAGCAACCGCATTTACAACACTAGACCCAAGAGGAAATCAAATTAAAATTATTATATATAATTATTATTAAATCTATATAACGGAATATTTCATTTTAGCTGTTCGCAAATGCCCGGTTCGAAATTCGTCGATCAAACAATAATTATGCGATCGCGCCGCGTTAACAGGGTCGCCATGTATACAGGGTTATTTTTAAAGAGTAGCCAGATTTTAAACTTAGGTTCTAATATATAAATAATAATATACCGTTATTGCAGTTTTTGAAAATACGAGTAAATAAGGCTTCTACTCTTATTTGAAATTATCCCAAATTGAATGTGATTTATGGGCAATAACGTTTTTGCCTACCGATCGACCCTTACGAATGTGTGCGTGCGCAGTAAAATCAGTTAAAATAATGTATTACCAGCAGAATTTAAAAGATAAAAAAGACAGAATATTTGAGATTTTTTTATTTATAACTTCTTCACCACTTGCCTATGTTAATTATTCTGAATCTTCTTTGCAAATTTGGCCGTACATTGCAAAATAACCCTGTATAATAGTTGTTTTTTCATATTTGTATAATAATCGTGTAACAGGTCACAAAAAATAGACAAACATGCATAAGTTTACTCTTATTTACATAAAACATACATACGCCCGAAAGACATAATCCTCTCCTTCTGTAACTGTCGGTTAATAATTTCTATACTTATCATAATTTTTGAAAATTAATTCCAGATTTACACTACAAATATAAAAATCATTTAAATACCTCAAAATTTTAAGAACTACGATCAAGATAACTCAGTCACGTAATAATTAATAAAAAAGGAATTAAAAAGGAGTTCGAATCAACAGTCGCGTGCCCTAGAGGCCAATGTCCTTTAGACAAGATCGTCCCCTCTGTTCGTCTGTCCCTCTCTAATTAAGCATTTAATCCGTGCCGTTGTCTCTCTCTCTGCACGAGGGATGCTAATATCGTGTTACTTAATATCC
This sequence comes from Parnassius orleans, assembly GCA_029286625.1. Lineage (NCBI taxonomy): Eukaryota > Metazoa > Arthropoda > Insecta > Lepidoptera > Papilionidae > Parnassius > Parnassius orleans. Next base: position 857,693 of record JAGSMP010000076.1, on the reverse strand, counting down.
CGCCGGGATGTTCGTACAATAATTTTCGGAGTACGGCGTTCTTCAGTAATTTGTCAGACTTTTTGCTTTGGCATAATGAGAAGATTTGAGTCAGATTGCTATAATTCCAATATGTTATAAAATATTGGAATTTTATTTTACTGTAATACTGTACTATTTAATTTGCTTATATATTCGTGACATATATATTTTTTATCTACAGTTTACTAATTAACAAATACGAGTAGACTATAATTGTGATGAAAGGGCTTATGTAAACATCATTCAAAACTTTCATAGTTAGACATTAGAATAGAATATTTAGATATAATCATCAAAAACTGTACATGTACGGTTGTACGGTGTAGATATTGATCAGAAATATTTTTTAATTTGAATTTATATGAAATTGATTCTTATATTTTTATTCTTATACTATTCCATATCATTAGAGATTTAAAAAATATACCATCTATTTGAAATGGTATGAAGCGTCCACTAGATATTATGAAAATCTAGACCACTGTAGTAATTTTATTCAAAAACATCTCGCCAAGATTGCTTTCTTTATTATAAATGGCTACTTAAACACACTTATATGATTTTTTTCGATTTCGCATAATACGCGAAGCATTTTAATCACAATTCAAGCATATTTCTGAAATTATTTTCTCAGTTTCGTATAAACCACGCAGAGCGTGACAATTTCTGGAACATATCGCGCGGCATTGTCCCGCAAACTCGTAATACAATTTTAATGCTTACATCTTAATAGTCTCCCTATGATATACGGCAAACGGGTATCCGATGTCGCAGTCGGCAATAAAAGTAAAGCATGTCGAAAAATATCGCTAAGTAGCGCACGCCCCTTAATATCTTCCACGCGGGCACACCCGGCGCGCCGTATCGGAGAATTTCCATCTGAATATTTTCCTTTCTCATTGTCGTTATCTGAAAAATATGTTTTTCGTACAGTCCATACCCGCTCTTTCTGCGGGGTGTACGGAGCCGACACACCAGTCCCAAAACGTCTTAAGTACTTTCAACATAAATAGACAAATAGAACCGTGCCATTTTTGTTTTTAAGCTCGAAATCTTTAAAGCGGAATAACCGTAATGTTACTTTCAAGAGCCAAAGAAAAATAGTTAATAGCGTTTCAATTGATCTACAAATCTATATCAACTGGATAAAGTGCAATTCCGTTTGTGCTGTATACGACGGGTGGTAGGAGGAATATGGAAACCGGAAACGGTGGTGGCAGGGTAGAGGGGCAAATGGACGGAAGAGAAGCGAAGGCAAATAACTTCGCCCTTCTGTACACATGTATAGGGGTATGGAGGGCGCACAAAAATGCTACCAGCGCCGGTCCCAAGTTTCACAATGAAACGTTGAGTATTTTTATCATTTGTCGTCATAAAATCTGCCGTCTGAGAAGAAACTCGCGATGAAATGCTTTCGAGTTTATTGCCTCGCGTAGTAGGTTGGGAATGGGGTATAATTCGAAAACCTATAAACTAAACATAATGTTTAATCAATTTCTTAATATTGTTTAATACTTCGATTTTATTTATTATAACAAAAACATTTTTATACAAAAGAAAAGTAACAAACGAACGTTCTTCCTTTTTTTTTTAAATCCAATCCATCTGATGGTATGAGGCTGCTGCAGACTATGAACACTTACAACTAACTTTAACTAAAAAGGCTACAGAAATGAGTTGTCACCCCTGAGGACTGAGATGTAATGCTTCAAAGGTGCGAGATATCTGATGTTGCGATCAATTAGTCTGCAAGGCGTGACGATTAAGGTAAAATCCTTCTTACAACGGGTGCTGCCCATGTCGAGCAATGGACTTTTGCGAGCAGTAAAAGAGCAAAAAAATAAATATAAAGTAAATAGTTTTAATGCTTGTTTGTTTTTTTGTTATCTACGTAAGAGTTTGTAAAAAATGACCATTTTAAGAGCAATTTGTAGACATTGTTTCAGATATTTTTACACCAAAACTTGACTTAATATGTGAACCTACTTTGCTACTGACTATACATATAAAGGCCGCATTACTTAATTGATAAAAGCTTAACTGCTACACTACGGTTAAATATGGTTTCCGGCTTTATATTCTAGTCGGAGCAATTATTTTCTAGCAAAAGTACAAATGATTGATTTTCGAGTCTATATCTATTGAGGTTATCGTCGTTTGTCTGTTGCTTCATGCATGCTTTGTTGCGACTATAACTATGCTTATTACATCAATGACGTAGATTCATATCGGGTGATTTCCTCTAAGCTATACGAGTTTTTTAATTTTTCCGCATCAACGTACCACGCCGCAAACCTAAGTTAAAAGTTACAAAATTCAAACAGTTCTACTAAAACAGGTAACAACATGTTAGGATCGAAAATTAAATCCTTGCTTAATATCGCAAGCAAAATTTCCTTTGTGGTCTCGAAAAATTCTTTGCAGAGCGGAGAATCAAAGCACCAAATAGCGAAAGTTGGATGCCCTTTGAGCAGACCCGTTATTATTTTCTCAAGAACCTCTTTTATATAAAGGAACGCTTCAGATGGGTAGGGTGGTAAAGGGAAAAATATGACGAGAAGTTAGTACTATACGCGTCCTTGTCGTGTGCGTTGTGTTAGAATGGGAGAGACGAGGGTGACGTGAAGAGCTTTTCATGTCAAGAGTCTCCATACACTGGCACTCGTTACGTCATGGCCTCGGGGACGTTGGAGGCATTTCGACAAGTATTTTTTATGAAAAATGTAGCCGTCCTTCCGACAATGCTCCAAGCTCTTTATGTAATCCGTTGTCAACATTAATGAGATGAAGGTTGCCACGCTTGTTATGGAGAACAACGCCCACTTGCTCTAGGAATTAGCTTCGTGTAGGATTCAAATAGTTCTACACACGTTGTTATTTAGTTCTAAGCCTTATTTGATTTGTGCATTCGTTGCTGTGCTCACAACAGTTATTGGTTTTAAAAGACGTTTTATATTCAATAATACATGCAGTTCGAACCCGGGTTCGATCCCCGCCGGCACCAATGAAATTGTTAATTGCAATTTTAAGTGCTAAGTTACCACATGCTCGTCGGTGAAGGAAAACATCGTGAGGAAACCTGCATGTGTGAGAAATTAAAAAAAATATATTTCGAAGACGTGAAGTTCGCCAACACGCATTGGGGCAGCGCGGCGGACATTTCCTTGCCCTAAAACCCTCTCAGAAATGAGAAGAGGCCTGTGCCCAGCAGTGGGAGGTATATAGGATGTAACTTTAATACATGCGGTAACAGTTATTTATTCCATATCTTTATTTTTTATTTAACTTCGGAATGATGAACTTGTACAAGTTTGAACCTTATTAGGTTCAAACTTGTACAAGTCCTTGTTTTCGCTTTCTCCACGTTATTTCAAAAATTCCATAAAATCACAGGTACGCAAGTCAAAATATTCAGTATCAAAAACTGCAAAAATCTTTTTTGTAAAATCTTGTTTTCTTTGCTTCAAACGAGATTTGGAGTTATAAGAAAGTCGTAGAGCATAAAATTCTGTACAAATTTGTTCTCAAGAAATATATTTTTTATAAAATTATCCATTAGAGATAAAGCGTGATTTGATAAATCGAAAAATATCAATGCTGTTTTCTGATTTTGGGTAGCATAATATTATATTAAATACTTTGTAAGGTTTCTTAATAACTATAATATTTTTAGTAAATAATTAACCATATAAACTGCGCTACATATAGATTCCACAATTGACCTAGTATAAAGCGCTTTCCACTCTTCACGCTCCATCTCAAGAACGCTTAAGTTGTATAAAATGTTGCCAGAGAACATTTGAAGATTTGATTTTTACAAAATACTGATGTTTGAGACCTTTCTTGACTCGCGTATACACGATATTCTATGAAACTTTTGAGGTAACTTATACAATGCTAAAAAAAAGACTTATACAAATTTATAGCTTATTATTTCTCAATCTGAGGCTTACGTGGTAGAGCCACGTACGTAAATTATTGTTGCAGCTCGACCGGGGAAGTACCACGCTCTCACAGAATACCAGCGTAAAATAGCAGCTTAATGCTGCTGTGTTTCGTATGGTGAGTGTAGAGAACCGGAGACCCCTTTTATTGGAAACGAGGCATTCCATCGTAGTCCTCAGAGGTGACAACGCATCTGCATTTTGATTCTTAATTAAAGATATATGAAAATGTCTATTGGACACAGCATCCACTTACCATCCGATGGACTGTGATTGATTATGAAATTTTATTGAGTGGACTATATCTCGTTTTGTGATTATCGATAATTACGACTTTGGGACTTGTACTTAGGACGTATCTCGTAGCTTCTGACATTAAATCAAGAATCTATTCTGCTTGTCTTAACTTGGTTTATAACCAGACAATTCTTACAATGTACTTTTACTGACCCGTACTAGCTGTTTGATTATAAATAAAAACATACTAATTTTACTTTCAAATTTTTTATACTTTATTTATGTCATAATCGTCATCTAAATAATTTTGTAGTGTAAATAATTTTGACCCCCGTTAAAACACATTTACTTCTACTATTTCCACCGGAGACACAAAATACCAGCGTGGAGCAGCATAAAGCTACAGTATGGTGAGGGATAAGAACTGGATACCTTTTTTAACGTAACGAGTACGCGTAACAAGCCATTCCATCTCAGTGCTCAGAAGTGACAACGCACCTGGATTTTGATTCTTAATCGAAAAAAAATTTATGGGTCATATGATTCACTTCTCATCAGGTGGACTGTATGTTCGTTTGTCACGCTTGCTTCTATAAATAAAAGTGTTGTCTATTTCATAAGCTCGTCAAAATACACGAATAAGAAATTAGGACACGAATGCATTAAGAATAACAGGAAAAGTACAATTTGTCCTGAATTACTTAACAGTAATCTACGGTTCTATAGCCATCTGTAATTATGTCGAAGTAAAAAAGTTTTGTCGACGTGTGGAAGCAATAACAGCAATAATAAACTTCGGAAGAACCCATATTTTCCTCAACGGATCAGAAAAGACTGGATTGGACACCACGAGAATAGATAAGAATTGTGTCGAACGTGTGTAATTGAGCCCTCATTGGACTTTGTTTAATCTTTCAAACGTGTTTCGGAAAACTGTTATGATATTGCTTCTGTAATTTAAATGCCAAGTATAAAGTTAAATGGAAATAAGGTAATGTTTAAAATTTACCTACCGTCGATAAATTTAAAAAAAGATAATTCGAATTTGTTATAATATATAATAGGTTAATTATTCTATCTAGTTGGTTAGTAAAGTGTCGTCTGGGAGGGGTTGCCAAAGGCATTATAATTATAATTGTAATTAGTCTAAAAACGGTATAACGAATCACATAAAAATCCAAAAAAATATATAAATGTTTGATTTTCTTTTCTAATACAATAATTCTAATTAAGAAGAATAAAAGAGGATATGGGTAGCTTTATATCTATCAGGAAGATAGCTACTCAAAATCTTAAAAACAGCAGTTGGCAACTCGGCTGCCAGGCTGTGGCAACTATAACGAATATTCTTCCTTTGGGGTAGTCTATAGAGGCCTACGTTCAGTATATAATGGGTTGTAATGAATGAATTTTATAAAAATCAAAGCAATCAAAACTTTGAAAATTATGGAATACGTTGAGCGTAAGGGTTGGTGAACGCAGCGCCGTAATGTCTCTCTCCCTTCTGTATAATTTAAGTTCAATTTTCCTACCGTCAGTCGGTTACCAGAACTTGGTGGTCCGCGACACCGAGTGGAAGTGAAGTTGGCACTTAGATAATAATCTATATTCCTCTTTACACTTCCTATAAATTTATAATAATAAATTTATATATATAAAACTAATTATTTTACATGTGGTGTTGCTGGTCCAATCCAAATGTGAAGTAATCTGTGGATTTTCTCTCGGAATATTATTCGCGCGTCTCCCTCATTACGAGGCAAATCATTACTCGGTGAAATCGTATGGAATCGCAAAGAGGGATTGTTATAAACTGCGCTTTAAAATTATTCTTATTAATATGCTTACAGGACTGACTTTTCCTTGGCCGTAAATGTGGATTATGATTAAACGCGTTCTATCATCGGTGGTCATATGAAAAATATGCGAGCATGGAGAAAATGAAATCACAGATTAATGTTAAAATGTATTTAATATTTAGTGTAATATTATGACTCACGTGTAAACATGCTTTTCTCCGAATTGTTAAATTATGATAAATTTAATTATGTAGGGATTGCAAGAGCCGCGGTAACTCAGGGTATAAGCACTCGCTGTAAATTTCACGGCACGCGAGCAACCCGGATTCAATCCCTGCCGACACCAACGAAATTATTAATTGGAATTTTAAGTGCTAATTTACCACATGCTCGTCGGTGAAGGAAAACGTTGTGAGGAAACCTGCGTGTCTGAGGTATAAAAATATTTAAAGACATGTCCGCCAACACTGAATTGAGCAGCGCGTCGGACAAATTCCTCAATAGCCATCTCAAAAATTAGAAGAAGCCTGAACCCAGCTCAGTGAGGATGATATTGTAGGTTGTAACTTTAAGTAACTTTTATGATGGGATTACATTGATATTAATATGATATAAATTTGGTATATAACTTATTTTATTCATCATAATATTTTTTTTTTCGAATATCGAATACAAAAAAGAAACTAGATATTACGAAGATTATAATGAAATGAATCAACGGCAGCTTTGTTTATTTCATTATCAAAAAGATATATAATAAATAACTAAATGAAATCAATTAAAATATTATATCAAAATAAATAAGTCACAACTTATGTTAGTAATTGTATAGGTGGCCTGTGCTAAGCAGTGGATGTTTAGCACAGGCCTCCTATTCAATTCTTCCATAAATTTTATTTCTCATACATAGAAGGATCATCATGATATTTTCCTTCATCGCTAAAGCACGTGCTTTGGAACTAACAATTACACTGGTGATATTGACAGAGGGCGGTCAGCACCTGCGGTACCACAGCTCGCGTAGCGGTTGCTATCAACTATTTCAGTTATACAGGCACGAGAATAGAATTGATATTGTCAACATTTTATGAAATTAAATGTGAATATCTTAACACTTAGCTACACAACCGGGGAACAACTAGGCCCGCAGATAATACCAGCGTGAAATAGCAGCATGATGCTGCTTTGTTTTGCATATTGTGATTAACGAAAACCGGAATGATCTTTATGGTAGCGAGGCGTTCTATCTTAATTATATTTGCCATCCTAGAAACGAAAACCTTCTTACTTCAATGTATTTGTAGTAATGTTTCTGCAATTAGTTTAGACGTGGTCTTGGGTGCCATGTCCGAGAAATAAGAATAAATTCAGACACAAAAACCAATTTTTTTTTGACTAAGTATAAGTAATAACAATATTAGTATTAATATAAAAATAACATTAAAAGAGTATAGACTTAAACAATTACTTTGGTTTTATTTTTCTATATACCTCTGTAGTTTATGATTTCAACGCTACCGAAAATTCTACGAATGAAAGCGATCGTTAAGATTGTGGAAATACGCCTTCGCCAATAGTAAGGAAGTGTATAAAAATCACCGATTTTCCTCAATCTTACCCGCCTACATATCCTACCCCATGTGTGTTCCCTTTACCGTATCCTTGTAAGATATGTGTAAAATGGCGAAGAAGGTCGTAACTAACTTTATTGATTTAAGTGATAGTAAACCGAATGTCAATGGTTACATAATTCATGTTTGAATTATGTAACCATTGTGTTTTGTTTTTCCGTTGTTATGTTTTAATGCCTAAAGGGGTAAAGTGAATCCATAAATTTTGGCTCATATATTTTCACATTCAACAAAGTGTGCAAAACAATTTAAAATAATTATCCTATTACAAATAACAGAACTAAAAAATCTATGCACAAAATTTATTTCCATGCCACCATTTACACGTGGTAGAGCCATGCTGCTGCTATATCATCTACCATCACACAAGAACCTCTTACCATCAGAAGGACTGTGTGTTTGTTTATAACCTCATTCGCTTCCCCAAATTACGTACTAGAATATTAACAGCAAAATCTTAAAAAAGTTCAATTTAAAATATAATCACTATCTCATATCGCCCCGTGGGTGTCGTAAGAGGTGACAGAGGGAAACTGAACATAAGGTGGGCAGCAGCATCTTCCTGAAAACAACTCAAAATAATCAAAAAACTGCCGTTTCCAACCCGCCCCAAGCGTGGCAACTATGCAAAATCCTTCCTAAGAGGTAATCTATGGGGGAAGCCTATGTTCAGCAGTGGACTTATATAGACTGTAATGAATGTGACCTAGTATACTAACCAGGATCATCACAACTCAATACTTGTTGTGTAAGTTTTCTTAAAATCTACTTATATTTATATTTGCCTAACATAACTGGCATATATAAATTAAAAAATAAATAAAAAGAAAGTTATAAATTCGGTCATCCGCAAACACTGCAGCTTCGACTTGCGCCTTCAATCTTAGATAAACGGTATGAACGGGTCAAACGCAACCATTATCGTATTAACTTAAAGAACGTTTTAAGTGGTCGTAAACACGGAGAATGCAGTGGGGTCTAGGTTAACTGCACTTAAACTTCGCAAGTCACCAACGTAGCAACTTTTAATGAAGAACTATTCCCAAGGAAAGCGATTTCTAAGAAAGAAAAACGTAGTTAACGCAACGGTAGTAACATAATTAACTGTAATTTTATGATACTTCAGATTTTTATGATCATTTTGTTATCACTGAATTATTTATCGTGTTTTGATATTTTTGGAAGGTCTTGCAGGTGTCAAAAAATATTTATTACGATATAGTTATCTATAGGTTCCGATATGAACCGTTGTGGGTCAGAGGCTAAACGCTTGCTTCTAACCTCGTAATACGCAATCAACCTGATTTCGGTTAACACTGATAGCACTGAAATCACAATATTAATGTTGATTAACAGCTTGGCAGCGAAGAAAAGCATTTATTATATTATTATATAGCTTTTTTTATATACTCGTAAGAGGGGGCAAACAAGAATGCGGCTCACCTGATGTTAAGTCACTACCGCCGCCCACCAGAGCGCGCACACCAGAGGAATTGCAAATGCGTTGCCGGCCTTTTAAAAAAGAGTAGGCTTTTTTCTTGAAGGTCCCTAAGTCGTATCAGTCCAGAAAAATCGCTGGTGATAGTCGATTCCACATGGAAGTTGTGCGAGGAAAAAAACTTCTTGTAAATCGCACAGTGGTGGACCGCCAATCATCCAGATAGTATGGATGGTATCGGGAGCATTGTCGCGATGTGCGATGGTGAAATTTAGCGGCTGGAATTATTTCGGACAATTCGTCTGAGCACTCCCCGTGGTAAATGCGATAGAATATGCAAAGAGATGCAACATCTCTTCGCAGCGCTAGTGAGTCAAGCCGATCAGAAGCAACTCGATCGTCGACGATAGGTATTATGGCTGCAGCACAAATAGATCGGTTCCACCTGTAATCTAACGTAGTAATATTTAATTATTAACCTGGCAACACATGGACTTGCTTTAGGTTTTGCATTGGGTTGACGCGTTATCTATGGTCTCTCTCGAAAAGTTGTCCGTTCATGTGAAATAAGTAATCGTAACGATAGATGAGTGTACTCATAATCTTATAACAATGTTGTTCGATTAGACTAAGTGTGATTTAATAAAGTAGTAACGTAAATAGAACCAAGTTTTATTTAGCAACCGAGAGCATAATCAACATTTGTGAGCTGTAATATCCCGAAAATGAAGGAGCAGTTTTACACACCGGGGAAGGACCACGCTCGCATAGAATACCGGCATAATGTTACGTATCGACAACACAACTAAATAAAATAGTAACCATCATTAGCTTCTAGTATAGTTAACGATAAGGACAGCGATGTGCCGACCATGTAACTCAAAAACCGACTACGAATGGAGAAGGAAGATTTTCGAGTGATAGCCTCGTACTCGGTACGCTGTGTAAGGCCTCACTAGATGGAGTGACGATATAATATGACATGGAAAGTCGATGGATGCAAGTGGCTCAGGATCGTATTTATGGGATACTTTTGGGGAGCTTCTTTTTTAGGAGCCTATATCACATGAGTAAAGAAACCGTAACGTACCTATATTTAGTAGAGGGCTTGTGAGGGGCTGTAATGATGATGATGACAGTTAACGACGTAGATAATAAAGGTGTAAAGGAGTATATATATACTTTCCTCAAAAAAAATCGACTCACCCGTTAATTTTGAGTAACAAAGTTGTTATCTTAAGTATGCGTTGACATATCTGTATGTTTTTGCTTAACCCTCATGCATGATAACGCAAGACCGCACGTCGCTTTAATTGTAACTAGATATCTTCAGGAGGTCGGAATTCCAATTATGCAGTGGCCAGCTAATAGTCCGGACTTAAATCCCATCGAGCATCTCTGGGACCAGATAAAAAGAAAGGTTAGAGCCCTAAATCCAGTTCCCGAGACGTTGGATCAACTGGAAGCCGCCTTAACAGAAGAATGGGAACAGACACCCCTAGAAGACCATACCATATTAGAGTAAGGTTACATTTTTTTTAAATGTCAAAATATTTAAATATCGATCTTCACAGTAAAATCGTAAATTTAAAAAAATGTTGTGGTTTCAATGTCTCATCACATTTGTATGTAAAATATCCCGTTTCACGCGCCGTTTTTAGTTTTTTACAACCCTATAATTGCATTATTACATTATCAAGATAAAAAATATCTATCGATTGTGGTGAAAACCCATAGGACACTTTTTTGCGAAAAAACGTAGGTGGGTCGATTTGTTTTGGAGGCCAGTGTATATACAAAATTTAGCTCCTAATGCCAACTTTATCTGCTCGCTCGTGATCGCTACCATGCTGTTTTTAAATGTTTTTATATTTAAATGTACACAATACGTCATAAAATCGTTATAAATTAGGCTTCTTTCTACTACTACTACAAATAATTTTTAATTAGATGTTCTTGACAAAAAACAAAATAGTATTGAACATTGTATACTAAAAGTGTTTATATTATTAGGTAAATAAAATATTGATAATGGATTATTGATTTCTTATATTAACGCGAACACTACACATTTAATTTAATTAAACCAATTTAAAGGATTTTATGTCGTTTAATTTAAATTTATTTTTAATTATAATAATGTAGTTTCGAATGCGTGGATAAATTTTGTAAAATTTATTAATCACGTATCGGTCGGTATTCGTGAATAGAGAGTAATTGTGTTCTGTGATTAAATGTATCCTTGAAACACAATATTGACAGTTTTATAATCTAGTTGAAAGGAAATGTTGCGTTTTTCTAAAATATACCAGGTATTAAGTTTTTAGACCAATTTGGTACTATCCTTTTTTGAAATTAGATCGTAACATTTTTTGATTTTTTATTAAATAGAAATGATACTATGGAGCTGTTACAACTAAAATTATAATTACCATTGTATCTATTATTTAAGTTTTCAATATCTAATTTATAGCTTTTAGTTTTAATATTATGTAAGCCATCCAGCAAAGTTTTGAAACCAACATCAGTAAAACTAACCTTATTTTTCTTTCAGTGAGCTCGTGTGGTACCCAAATATCGAGCTGTTTTGTATAGCCAGACTTTTTCAAATGGATCAAAACTGTTTTGTGGTCAATCCTCAATTTCTCGGCTATATCGTAACTACTAATATGCCGATTTTGCTCCACTTTTTCAAAAATGGCATCGACTTTATCCGTATGATATCGCCGTATGATGTCACATCGCCAGGGCGAGTTGCATCTTTGACATCAAAATTCCCGGACTGAAAGAAAACGCTTGAACCAACTTTTTGCTACTCTTATTGACACTGCATTAGGTCCATAAACGTCACAAATTTTTTTCGCGACTAGGTCTCATTATCCCCTTTTTTGAAATATAACTTCAGAATGTATTGAATTTCTTCGTTAGATTCACTCATTTTGGTGGAATGAAAAACAATTGAAAAATGGCGGGAAAGTGTTTTTTACTTTTTATTTTTATTTTTCTTAATGTCCTATAAAACCAGCCAGATACAAACAGGACAACCAAAGACATTTTTCTTCAATTTTATACAAACAAAGCACGAAGAAACTTTTTCCCCGACTTATTAGATATTGATATGAATATCTCCTACGTTTTGCAATATGCTTGTAATACATTTTTTTTTTTGAATTAAAAATATCTTTACTGTAATAAAAAATATTCTATTTGTAGGTACAAGAATGATGAAGTAGTGAGAAAACTACTCATAAAAATCATTCACAATACTTACCCTTTGTTCACCTGAAAGGTATTTTGTTACCATAAGCTTGTTACAAGTGTTGTGGGAAATATAAATTTATTTTTAAACTTTATATTAACAAAAAATTTGTTCTGTTGTAGATTCAAGATATCAAACGGTGAAGTGGTGAGAAAACTATATACATGCTGTAATCTTTCACAATGTTTGCACTATGCTCACCTGAAATGTATCTTGTTATGAATGTAAGCAATGTATCTCAGCCATTACGATTCAAAGATTTAGCGATTAATGAAATGGCGTCGCGCCCGGGAAACCTAAGGTCATCTATTGTCGCTGTTTCGATCTCGCTATTGGGTTATTGTCGTGATGTCGTGAATAGATGCTAAATATAAAGCAAAGCGAAGTTACCTCAATTTTCGTTTAGCTCAGCTTCATTTCAATTTACATTCATAATCTGTAGAGATACAACCTATCGAAAATTCACTGCTCAACAAAAGTCTCCCCTAAATTGCCTCATATTAGCCATAGTTGCCAAGCTTGGCAAGTGGGTTGGCCACAACAGTTTATTTATTATACTTTGAGTTGTTATCAGGAAGATGATGCTACCCATATCAAGATGATTTACGGTAGCGGATATTCTTACGGCACCACGCCGTCACAGAGGTTTTTCTCTAGAAGTGTGTCGCGTAGATTATTGAAATCTGACAAATGTATACAATGCGGTTACAAAAATTCAGATATCGGACCACCAAAGGCTTGGCTGCTCTGTTATCGATATACCATGCAGTCGAACCAAACGTTGTGCTTTGCTATCGTAATGCTTACAGCAAATGAGTGGAATAATTTGCCATAATCTGTCCTTTCAACCGATTACGATATAGGTCTTCAAGGCAAAAGTGATTAGGCTTTTAAGTTGCTAAGTCTGCACTTTGCCATCTTCGGCTGCGTCACCTCTTGCCAACAGGAGAGAAAGTAGTTAAGCACTAGTTAATAATAGTTAAAAATGAAATGAGGTTCAAATTTTGAATATTAGAAGTCATAGACTTAGAATATTACGCCAGTATATTCTAAGTCTATATTAGAAGTTGGTTAAAATTTTTGTGAAATCATTGTCTAATTAAAAGGTTTTTGAAGCGCACTTTAAACATATAAGTATAATTTCTTCTACTTGTTAACAAATATGTTACTGAGATTTTCTCCTGTATCGAACCCGCGGCCCTCAGCGTCGCAACTCAACTCAATGCTAAGCCACTGCGCCACGGAGCCGTCAAATTAATTAATTTGTATTGTTTTTATTTAAATATTTTCCACCGCAGCATCTCCAATAGAATAATTGAGAATAATAAAGAAGAGGTGTCAAAAATATTATGACTAAATGATAATCAAGAGTTTTGTGCTTAAGATGCGACAGAAGAGATGGGCAATATACGCATCACATGTAGGTAGTAGTTTTTTTTTAATTATGTGCCACACTTTTAATTTTTTTAACAGAAGATAATTATTTTATACTTTTATTTTGTGTGTTTTATCAGCATCAAAAGAAATTGTTAGAATGGTATTTTTTGTACTATTATGCATTCTGTGGAACATACATTAAACTCGTAAAGCACGAAAAAATATTTAATGTTCAATGATTCTGTTTGTGGTTAGCTTACGAAGTAAGAGATAATTTCAATATCCAAATAATACAAGGCATTATTGTTATATCACAATACTGCAATTACGAAATTAATAAGAAAATATTTTATTATTCACAGTTGACATGTCAATAAAAGATTACAAACATTTCCATTTCATTTCATAGTTGTTTTTTTTTTGCTTCGTAATACATTGTAGTCAAACATCGATTTTACTAATGAAGCTAGCGTTGATGAACTTGAACCCGGGCCGCTCACCCCGACTTTGATATCGCCGTCGGAACTTGAGCTTTGTTACTATTGAAATCCCTACACGAAATATTTCAATAAAACCGTACCGTTTTAACTATTGACGGGCGTTTTCGTGAAAACTTATCGAGAGGCGAATCGTGTCTCAGTAACGAATTTATTTATTTTTCTTTTATACAAATTGTATGAAAGGTACACTTTGTACTGTAAACGAAGAATTCCATCTTAGTCCTCAATGGTGATAACGTATTTTCATTTTCATTTTTAATCGAGGATAGCTGTAGATGTCGATGGTCCACGTCGACATCCACGTCGATGTGGTAGATTCACGCTGCATGCATAATAAAGTTACAGCAGGAATGGGTTGGCTCGACCTGGGAAAGACCGCGCTCTCACAGAATACCAGCGTAAAATAGCACCTTAATGCTGCTGTGTTCCGTATTGTGAGTGTAAAGAACCAGGGACCTTTATGTGTAATATCTAACACGTTTAACTATACCGATCAGAACATGAACATATGGGTAGATGCTTATAAAATTTCAATTAACAAAATTTCGGTGTCAGTGGGATTTGACTCTAAATCGGACAAATTAAGACGTGCCTTTTTTATAGAATTAAGGATGACAAACAAGCACACAGTGCATCAGATGGTAAGTGGATGCTTTTTTATAGAATAAGGATGACAAAGAAGCACCCAATCCACCAGTTGGTAAATAGATGATGTGGCCTATAGACTCTTACATCTTCCTACATTAACAATCATAATTAAAAATTTAAAATTTTATACAACCGACTTCAATATAAATTATTAAGAATAACTCAAAAACTATTGTTCAGACCTAGATCAATTTATATGACCACAAGATAAGCACCAGCTTTCAAATAAAAAAAGAATCATCGAAATCGGTTCACCCAAAAAAAAGTTATGAGGTAACGCACAAAAAGAACATACAGTCGAATTGAGTACCTCCTCCTTTTTGAAGTCGGTAGAAAAGCAGTTGTCATTCCTGAGGACTAAGATTCCACTTTACCAGAAAAAAGGGTCTCCGTTTCTCATCACTAATCAGCGTACGAAACACGGCATCATTATGCAGTTATTTCACGCTGATATTCTGTACCTTTACCGGTTGAGTTGACCCATTCGTACGTTGCGGCGTGACTCTACCACATATATTTTTTGCTCACATTTACTTTCTTTGTCTTCTTCAAAAACTAAACATTTACAAAAAAATATTACCAAACTAAAGTTAATTTATGCATACGTAATCAATTGTAACGATTATGTGTTAATAACTTTGCTTAAAATTAGCTTTAATGGAGCTCGCGTGCTATTCAAAGGCGTGTTAATAATCCTTATATGATAAAAACGTATTTGGCCGAGTTGACTGATATATGAAACACGCACAGGAATAAATTATATCCACCTACGTTTTTGGATTTGTAGTTATGCAGTCTTACGAAATTGTACGAATAGAACAGAATATTTTGTTGGTTTATAGATATAAAGGTTAGGACTTTACAGATTACTAGCGATATATAGATTACTCTGCCCTGGCTTTCTAGATCTCGATAACAGCGCCACTCTACCGGATCTAACTAAACTTAAAAACTATCCAGGTGACCCCATAGGTATCCCCATAAAAAATCATTAAAATCGGTCCCGCCGTTAAGGAGAAGAGTTACGAACACACGCACACCATAATTATATATATCGCCTTGTGTACAAGCAGCGTAAAAGAATCCATCATCTTGAAGTTAGTAATTTGACTTAGTGTTCATAAATCCATTTTGGCACATCATTGTTAGGGCCAGAAATATTCTTTCCAGAAATATACAAGTGCATGCCTACTTGACGACGGCATAAATCATGGAATAATGGAAAAGGTAGAAGGGAATTCTATCTCTATTGTATCTATCTATTATATTAGGTATAAGATATTTCTTTCTTTGAAGAAATACGTAAGAAAGCTACCCTTAAGGACCGCCCGCCCCGCCCTCACATCAAGTTGACATGTGAGAACGCCACCCTTTTCGCTATTCGCGAATTTTTTCCATTTATCCCGTGATTTTTTCGTATAGGAGTAAATTCCCTCTAAAGTGTAGGCATATGTACGAACGATTACATTATAATGTGTGTAGAAGAAATAAGGCACTTTATGCTTGACTTGTAAATCTACGATTCTTTACGTATATAAAACGAGTCGGCAGTTTTTCTTTCTTACTAGCTGGTAACCGGCGCGTTGCTACCGCAGAAGAAATAATTGTGGAAATATCGTTTTAAATTTGGAAGACTAATATTGTTTAATTACGAATGTTAATACATTCATTGAAATTGGATGACATATAACTTTCAAATAAATTTGTCGGTACGATACGCGCGCCACCTACTGTAAATTAATTGTGTGTACTATGCCTATAACCTTCGCGCAAGCGTGAGCAATAGTTTGACAAAATTTTACTGCAATCTGATGAACGGTATGGCAACGCATAAAATAAGAACAAACAAATTTTAATTTTTAGATTTTAGAATATTTAATAAATTATAAACTATCCTGCCTGGTTGGTCGAGTCGTCTGCTGATGATGTGGCAGGATTATACCACCCGAGTGTGTGCGTAAGCACAGGTGCAGTCCCTATTCCCTCACTCATTCGATGGAACGGCAATCCGAGAGATCAGTCGCAGGACCAAATGCTTAACGTGCTTATTAGACAATAGCATGCACTAGATCAGAACAAAAATATTTAGTAATCGCGAAGAAAATACAACATAACGATAATTGTATGTATATATTTTTTAATACTTTATTGCACTACAATCCTGTACAAAAAGCAAGCTTAATGCTTTATGGCATTCTCTACCAACTAACCTTGTGTAAAACAGATTTTTTCAATTGATGTTATCCCGGATTGTTGTATATGGATGTAAAGGAGGCAAGAGAGGTGTGTCAGAATCGTGCCAAATTGAAATCCGTATTCTCTGTCTACCCCTCTAGGTGTTAGGCGTGAGTGTTTATGATTATGATGTTATCCCGGGTTCAAATACCGAGTCAAAAAAACAGTTATTGAGTTTTACTGACAAGAAGCAGCGGAGTTCGGAAGTCAGCGGTGTTTAACTCCGCGGCCTCAGAAAGCTCCTAAAGCTTTCTGAGGCTACTGTACTTCACCTGATCTGATCTCTTGTGTCGGATTGCTGTCCCATCGGACTATGAGAGCGAGGAAATAAAGAGTGCGCACTTGCTTGTGTACACACTGGTGCACGTTCAAACATCATCCTACTTTCTCATCTCATTCAAATATAATAGCTCGAAGAACCGGCAACCGATGGGGAAGAAAGGCTTTCGAGTGGTAGCCTCGTACTGGTGAGCGAAGAGTAGGGAGCCTCCTACTAGATGGCGTGACAAACTGGTAAAACCTGGAGGAAGTCGATGGGTGCAGAAGGCTTAAAACCGTCTTGTAAGGCATTCCTTGGGGGTGGCTATGTTCAGCAATGGACTTGTGGAGAACGGTAATGATAATGAAATGATTAACTAACTAAGCTAACCTGAGGACTAAGCTTTATCCAGATAAACAGTTTTGTTGCAATTAATTTATGTTAATAATGTAGCTTGTAATCAAATTTAAATCGCGAGATACATTATACTGTGAATATTTAATCATTTGATTAAAGACCTTATTTCAAGGCAGTACCATAGCCTAAATAAGTTTATTGTTTAATACAAAAGCTGATCGGCGGGCTGTGGGAGAAGACGCATAATTTAACAACAATCCCATTAGATTGACAACTGCTCAGCATATTAAATTGTGTAAGACAAACATAGAACTCGATTACAATTACGAATTATCGACATTCCGATTGGAATAACAAGATATCGAGTTGTTCGACGCCCACGTGGTTCACCACTGTTCGTAAATCACAAGCAGCGTGAGAATCATATGAGAGCAACACTAGTACACGATACTTTGCGTTTAATACACATCTAATGATATTGTCGACTTTATGAAATGGTATGTAATATCGATTTTGCAGTGTACACCGTGTTGTGCAGGTATGCTAAACCCATAACTGTTTCTTAATAAGTTGTGCGTAAATTTGGAAATCGTTATTGTATTTATTGTACTCCATAAATCATAATGTAATATTTCAAGCATAGAATACTAATTGGCAAGATCGTTACTATTGAATATAAGTTTTACATTGTATTTATATAATTATGTATGCTATTTCTTTGTCTACAATCGAAAATTTATTTCAATCGACTTTAAAACACTTTACTACTATTTTTAATAAACTACATTTTTTAATTTTCTAATATAAATGTATGTATATAATATGTAATATACGTGTATCCTGGTACTGTATTGGGGTCTATACGTCTTTTCAATCACCGTAGTTGATAGCTTAGGAAATTTAATAAAATAAATACAATTCTCAATGCAAAAAGTCTATGGATGTAGGTGGCTCAGTACCGTGCTTTTTGGCATTCCTTGAAGAAAGCCTATGTTCAGCAGTGAACTTGTGAACAATTTAATAATGATCATAATGACGAAACACAATTCTCATCTTAAGAAATTAAATATTTCAAATTTATCTAAACATATAGATAAATATCAATAGAAATGAAATGAAATGAAAGTGAAATGAAAGTTTATTGTTTCCAACATATTCTTTAAATTAGTATAAGTTTGAGGACTTCCTTTAAGTATAAAGATACTTGTGGTAGAAGGTCCGCGCCCTCCCTGCCCTGAACTAAGTACATTCACAAAAGAGAAACAGAGTGTGTATGTGTGTGTGTGTGTGTGTGTGTGTGTGTGTGTGTGTGTGTGTGTGTGTGTGTGTGTGTGTGTGTGTGTGTGTATGTGTATGTGTGAGAAAAAGACAGTGAGTGACAGTGATACAGATTATATTTTAAAAGCGATTATTTTATATTTTTTTAGATTAGAGCATATTATATTTTAGATTGGAAGCGAATTAATTATTTTTGTCTGTCTCCACAACTGAACATCTCAAAGTTTGAAGAGCGCTTTTTATCATATTTTTCTCGTAAAGCGTCGGGAGTGCTATTTGTCGCCTAAAATAAGCTTTGCGCCAAAGTTGGAGTGGGCCTTTACAATTAGGAACATGCACTATCTCCGGATCGGATGGCGGAGTGGCGGGCTGTCGCGTCAAGTGCCATGGGGGTGGTGGAGGGGAACGGGGATCGTAGCCAAGTGCCGGGAGGACGGCGGTTCTCGAGTGCCACTCACCAAGCAGTGGTATGGCTGCAAGTTTTCGGATGTCGTCATATACCTACACACAAGATGAGAGCTACATATTGTTCGTATAATTTAAGTAGATATTTAATGTGGAAGCACTTTTATAGAGAAAATATACTTAATAAAAAGTTTGACTCTCTCACAAATTAAGAATTTTATATAATATATAGATTAATATTACTGATGACTATCCTAGGAGTCCCTGTATGACAGATCAGCAGCCACCACCTACGGACCAGTCTGAATAATATTCGGTGTATGTGTATAATGGAGAAATAATGATAATGAGAATATATTTACGCCCCCGAGCAGATGGAACGACGATCTGCCCAAGGTGGCTGGTAGAAACTGGATGCGTGTATCCGAAGATCAGGCTAAGTGGCGCTCCTTGCGAGAGGCCTATGTCCAGCAGTGGACTGCTGCAGGCTGATGATGATGATGATGATAGGCTGCTTGGTTCACCTTTTACACCCTATTTCTTTCTTAACGGCAAAAAAGTCACCCGGTATATATCAGTTTAAATTATTAGGAAAAATATGTAATAGAAAATCTTACAAATTTATTTAACATTTCATGATAATAATTCATAATATAAAATATGATAAAATCCTTAATAATACTAGTTTCTGTAGCAGATTACTATAGCACGAATAGGTCGGCTCGACCGGGGAAGGGCCATGCTCGCAGAAAATAAAAGCTAGAACTAGTACTATTATTTATTCTGTGCTAGAACTTTAATAGTGTCGTAATACCCCAGAGGCTCTGCGCTGTCTTAAATTTATCAAACGCTACCAACCGAGTTCGATGCATTAATAAAAATAATAACCCATCCCTCAAGCATATCGTGAAGATACCTGCATATCTGAGAAATTTGATCTTCCACACGAGCAATGCGCCAAGCGATTTCCTACTCCAAAACTCATTTCTTACTAGTTTTCCTACTCTAAAAATTACTTAATATATAAATTATTTTAATATTAAGTTTCAATACAGTTTTTATTAGTAGTGGACTTCGAGTTCGATAATACTTATTAATTCTTTAACACTACAACATTGAAATATCTAGTTCATTTAATTATTAATTTTTTTTTTCGGCGGGTAAGTGTTGAATAAAATACACTTAAAAAAGTGCTCTCGTAATATTTTATGATCTAAATATAATTTTGAAGATAATTTTTAGTATTTGTGGTAATATAATATAATGACTAGTAATTTGTTTTTAATTCAGTGTTTAATAAGTATGGCAATTTAAATCGTTAAATACTCACAATTCACCTCCCATCATAACCTCAATTCGTAACAGAGTTCACTTGTTTACATAGTAAATAACTTTCGTGGTATCAGTGCTTGAATAATGGCAAATGTCATGGATGTTGAGAATATGCAGAGAGAGTTGGAAGATTACTGGAGTCAGAAAATGGCCGAATTTGAGAAACGCTTGAAGGATGCATCCACTCCAATAAACCCAACACTGGCACACCTACAGGAAGAATTTTACTCCTTTAAGGAACTTGTTATCAAAATTCTAAATCTTTTACGGCAGCAGGTTCATGAGTGCATGAAGAATGTTGATACTATTAACATGTGGCATCGTCGAAAGGCTATTGTTTTTAATGGCATTCCAAAGGCATCTGTGACTAATATAACAGATGAAATACTACAATTGTTGCACAATAAATTGGGTTTAACACATATAAGTGCCATTGGCTTGGAAAACTGCTATAGACTTGGTGTGCAGCAAAGTAACCACATTAGGCCTGTTATAGTATATTTTCGTGATCACCACGCAAAACAGGAAGTGTGGAAAGTTAAATCAAAATTGAAAGGCTCGTCAATCTCTGTTTCCGAATTCCTTACTTAAACCAGGCAATCAATACATAAAAGAGCTCGAAAACATTTTGGAATAAAGAATGTGTGGACTTTGGATGGTGTTATCTATGTTAAACATCCTGGTGGTTATGATAAGATCCTTGCGATGGAGCAGTTAGATGCTTTGATGGCCAAATATCCCACAACAAGTACTCCAATCAGATCAGACGCTGATTTCAATACCTCGGATATTACAAATAATTCGAAGTCAACACAAGGTTCATCTAGCACTAAACGTGTGCAAGAAACAGCCCGTCGTACTATTACAGCAGTGACCAATAGTGATGATACCAAGAGATCTCGGCGGCCGGTAGTCAAAAAATAGAATTCATGCTTCTGTTCCACTACGCTAATGTGATTAGTGATGTGATCTTTACTTAGCAAATTATTATTGCATTCAATGTAATTTTTAATATAGACACATTTTTAGTCTTATAACTACTGCTTGTTGTGCTTCAACTTTTATGTAATATTTTTTTTTTGTTTCATTCTTAAAGCTCCTTTGATTGTCATTGTAATTTTAATATTAGTCATTTTAAGTGTTTTGGTAATGTTCTGATTATCTGATATTTTTAGTTACTTAAATTTACTTATCAACGACTGTCGATGATATGTTATCCATCTTAAATAATAAAATAACTAGTCTATATAACACTCATGCTCCTGTACGTAAAATTAGACTTAAACATCAACCTTCTCCTTGGATGACTGAGGGAGTTCGGATGGCGATGATAAGGCGGAACAGGGCTTTTCAGCGTTTCAAAAGAGAGCGTACGGAAGAGAATTGGACATGTTTTAAGAAAGCTAGGAACAGATGCAATCAGATGGTGCGTAACGCCAAACGCCGTTATATCCAAAATAATATAATTAATTTTTCGTCAGCTAATGTGTGGAAGTTTCTTAGGTCAATTGGCGTAAGTAAGATGGAGCCTACTCTGGAGTGCGCCTCTTCCCTGTCTTGTGATGACATTAATCTCCACTTTACTTCTGCTTCTGTTATAGACACTACTGTACGATCTCAAACGATAGCCTATTTAGTTTCTATCCAATCTCCTCAAATTCCTTCTTTTAAATTTTCTCCAGTTCACCAAGATGACATTAAAAAAATTGTTCTAGCAATTAAATCCAAGATTGTGGGTTGTGATGAAATCAGTAGAACTATGATAGTCAATACACTGGAGTATGTACTACCTGCACTTACTCTCATTATTAACTTTTCAGTGGACTCAGGTCAGTACCCAAATCTCTAGAAAAAGGCTTTCATACACCCTATTCCCAAAATATCGAATCCCAAATTACCTAATCACCTTCATCCTGTCTCTATATTGCCCTTTATATCCAAAGTTCTGGAAGGCTGCGTACATAAGCAAGTCTCCAATTTTGTACTTAAACATAATCTACTCAGTGATTATCAATCTGGGTTTCGTCTCGGTCACAGCACCACTACAACATTACTCAAAGTTACGGAAGACATCAGACAAGGTATGGAAAAGAAGGAAGTGACTGTAATGGTGCTTGTTGACTTTTCTAATGCTTTTAACGCAGTGAACCATGATATCCTTTTATCTATCCTGTCCTATTTAAGATCTGCACCCTCAGTCTTGGATTGGTTCTCTTCATATCTTCGCGGGCGTCAACAGTCCGTCCATTTGGGACAGAAGAGTTCCAAATGGGCCAGTCTTGATGCTGGCGTCCCGCAAGGCGGTATACTTTCTCCATTCATTTTCTCAGTTTTTATAAACTTGGTCACATCTATTCTTAACTGTTCGTACCATCTGTATGCTGACGACCTCCAAATTTACTTGCACTCACCTATTGAAGAGCTCCATGACGCTATTAGAATGTTAAATCTGAACTTGGAAGCTGTAAATGATTGGTCTAGGCGTTTTGGAATATCAGTTAATCTAACGAAGTGTCAAGCTATAATTGTAGGTAGCTCGAGAATGTTGTCCAAAATTGATGTGGCAAGCCTACCTGCTGTCTATTACAGTGATATACTGATAACGTTCTCTTCCTCTGTAAAAAATCTTGGTCTGTGTATGGATAACACAATGAACTGGTGTACGCATGTCACTGAAAAGTCTTTGCCACCTTACGATCCCTCTATCGTCTGAAGAACTTTCTTTCAACCAAGACTAAGCTATCACTTGCGCAAACACTTATAATGCCCATTATTGATTATGCAGATGTGTGCTACGCAGATTTGAACCAAAATCTTCTTAACAAGCTAGAGCGTCTTCTCAATAACTGTATTAGACATATATTTGGTCTCCGAAAATATGATCACATCTCTCATTATCGTGAACGCCTGAAATGCCTTACTATGGCTTATCTATGTATGATACATATTTTGTTCATATATTTACATATACTATGTGTAAATTTTTCGTATATTATATGTATATCTTAGTATGTATTATATATATATATATATATATATATATATATATATATATATATATATATATATATATATATATATATATATATATTTTATATTTATATATTTTAAAATAATATAATTTTTTACTTAAATAAATTAATATTATTTTAAAAATAATATAATTGTTAATTATTAAATCTTAACATTTAATTTTTATGATTCTGTTTTCTATCACTACGAAGCTTTTAAAACTATTTCGAATATTTGATATATAATTTTTTTAAAGTACTTAAATAGAACTAGAAGAGTTCTATGATAATTTCAGCTTAAAATAAGTACAAAATAGTGGTTCACTGCACAACCTTAGATTGGTCATATCCCGATGCGAGAACACGCCCGCGCCTGACTGCGCACTCATCGCGAAAAATGCCGTTTGTTCCACACTCGACCAGTGGATACATCTGTTTGTTCTTTAAATTACATGTATAATCTATTCTCTTTTTAACACAATATTCAAGTTTTTATTACATTAATCGATTTGCGAATTATATTCGAAGTAAAAGTTTTGGTGTAGTACAAGTAAGTTTTCAGATTAATACTGTGTTTATATTACGACACTATAAAAGTCTAACAACCAGCGCGGCATAAAACACTTGAATTAGAAAAAAGTATGGCTATTATCATATTCGGCTAAGAGCAAACCATTTTTTTAAATATTTTGTTATCTGTAAAGTAGTAAAAAATATTAGGACTTCTTAGAAGCCCTTCCATTTCTTCTTTAGTGCCTTACCCTCTAGGTAGGTTTTACCAACCTATTCTCGTGCATGGAGTATTGCTGTCACAAATCATATGCTCACGCTGCTAGGATTTAGTGGAGAGGCATACTAAGAGACTTATTGGTGGCCTTGATTGGGTTCAAACCAATCTTGTCGGCCTTTAGCACTGGCGCAGAGTAGCTAGTCTCTCGGAGTGTGCGCAGGAAATAAGTGCCTTAATTCGTCCCCCTTTCCACTAATGGACAACCAAGCGGTCGGTGAGCTTTCATCTCTTTGATATCGATATTTCACGCATTTGAAGCAAACGGCTTACTCCGTCTTGCAAAGGAGTGCAAAATTTGCTGACGTTTGTCTTTTCGTCCGATTACAATCTGGTTGTCTTCAAGGCACAAGTGAATAGGCTTTCGTTACGCTAAGACAGTGAGATTTACCATGGGCTTCATCACTACTCACACGAGCTGGGATTGTAATTAAGTACTCGCTTATAATAAGTGAAAACAAACTTATTTCCTTTCTGATGTTTGATATAAAGAGGTAAAACTGAGTTTTTGAGATGGCAACGAATTTGTAGCCTCCGTTGTTTGAAATTGGTTGCAAGTGTTCATGGTTTTCAGTAGCCACTTTATTTAAGATGTCTTGCTAGTTTGCTTACTACTCTTATCTTATCTAATATATACAAGTTAATATTTCGTTATTCGTATTTTATGCTCTGCCATACTGTTCATCGGATTGCGCTAAAACTTTGTTAACTTATTGCTTGAACTTGTGCGAAGGTTATTACCTATAATAATAATAATAATAGTACAATTAATTTACAGTAGGTGGCGCGAGTATCGTACCGTAAAATTTGTTTGAAAGTCATATATCATTAAATTTCAATTAATGTATTATCATTCCTAATTAAACAATTTAACCCTTCCAAATTTACGATATTTCTACAAATATTTCTTCTGCGGCAGCAACGTGCCGGGTACCAGCTAGTAATAATTAACAAAAAGTATTCAAGATTATGAGAAAAGGTTACAAGAGGAACAAATCAAATTTACCTGCACCCCGCTTTACCTCCAGCCGTTCTTCACAGCACCTACATCCACTTGAAATTATAATGGCGGAAAAACATGTATAATAAATTTTGCGCGGTTGTATATTTCTTAAATTATGCTACCTTCTAGTTGTAGTAGTAATAAATAATAACTTGCAAGTAGTTATTATAAATAAAGAGCGTTTTGCTTTGAGAACTAGGATAATTACATGCTGTGATATTATATAATAGGGTATTAATCCTGCTGTTTTTCGTATGGTGAGTGTAGAGAACTGAAGAGTGCCCGATTGTCACCCTATTCTATAATAATAAAAATTGAAATATTGCTCCTCAACTCTCTCAGAAATAAAAGGTCTGTGACAGCAGTGGGACGTACATAGGCTGTTACTTAAAACTTTTACACCTAGCACTTGCGGTGGTGAATAAATTTTATTGAACAAAATTAATTTTTGTTCAATAAAATATATATTTCTATTTTTTTTTAAATCTGGAGGTTACCGTGGTTAACTATGACATTGGGACGTCAAATACCTCAGTCCTTCCCGTGACCATGGGTGCTGTAAAGTACTCAAAACGTCGGGAATATAAAATAAGTTAATATAAGCGATAAAATCCGTAAAACTAGTTTTATTTAAATGTGTAGTTTTCGCGTAAATATAAAAAATCATTATGAACAAAATTAATTTTAGGGCGTTTTTATTTTATCATGTTTATATAATATTAAATTCCCCACACTTTGAGTGCTTTGCATTTTACATTACCCATGATCAAAGGCGAACTGTCACCACAGTTTCGGCATGAAATTTCCCGAATGTCCTCGAGTATAGCGGCCCCGTTTTCTGATAACGAAAAGACATTCCATCTTTACCCTCATCGAATATCCTCGAGTATAGCGGCCCCGTTTTTCTGATAAGGAAAAGACATTCCATCTTTATCCTCATAGATGACAACGCATCTGTTGCAGTGTGTGCTAATTTGCCACTCTTACTTCTATAAAAAAAAACAATTACAATTACCGTTTTTAAAATTCGAAGATAGTTGTACATCATACCGTCTGATAGCGCAATATTGCGTTCTGTCATCACAATAAACGCCAAAACACCCCCCGCTGTGGAGCAGGAGGGGGCGAGCTCGGTAAGGGGTTACCCCACCCTAAAATCTTTTGTAATGTACGCAGCCATTATACGATTTTCTTCTCAGCGTGTATTCGAAGTAAAAGAATCCATTTCGTGATCAGCACGTCGCGGATTTTTAATGCATTCAGATTTGGAAAGTAATTTATCAAATATTCTACTGTTACGTATATTAGTTTCGATTCCTCTCGTATTACGAAGATAATGTTGGATACATTACCACTAAAAAGACACCCTATCTCGTATCTTTATATTTTCAGGGCATCCCTCTTTTTCACTCAGCATCGGCATATCGAGTGACGTTCCACGGTCACACGGAAGGGCAATTTTGCGTGCTCAATAGAGCAGGACAGTGTTTCATGCAAACGGTAAACAGTTTGAAACTTTACAAGGCGCAAATTTGGCCTCACATGAAATACTGATCTCATCTCTGGGCTAGGACACCGCAATACCAGCTCCTTCCACTTCACAACATCCAGGAAAGTTCGGGATGATTCATCTACGACTGAGTTCTTTCTGATCAGCTTGATTCATGTGGCGCTGCGAAAAGATGTTGCGTATTCTCCCGTCGCATATTCTCGCATACACCTGCAACGGGGTTTGCCACAGTGCAAAGACATAGTATATCGAAGAATTAAAGCCCCGACTTTTTTTTATAGAATAAAGGTGACAAATGATCAAACAGCTCACCTGATAATAAGTGCATCCAATGGCACATAGAAATCTACATTTATCTTCATTTAAAAATGAAAATTCAGATGCGTTGCCACACCTGAGGACTAAGATGGAATGACTCATTTCCAGTAAAAAGAGTCTCCGGTTCTCTACACTCACCATACAAAACACAGCAGTATTAAACTGCTATTTTACGCTGATATTCTATGAGAGCGTGGTCTTACCCCGGTCGAGCCGACCCATTCGTGCTACAACCATGAAATAGCTGCAGCGTGGCTCGATCATGATAATCCGACTGCAGAAACTATTATGTGGAAATTATTTTATTCTTCATTATTCTTTGAAGGTGGTTTTTATTTTTTTTTAAAGTCAAATTTATTGACCCTTTTAAGTGAACTAAGGACTTATCGTAAGCTCGAATGTCGTATAAATTGTTGCATTAAAAACTTTATCTTCTATTTTTCCACTCTTAGGGATGACATTTTTTCTTTAAAAGTTATATCGGATCAGTTCTGAAGTATAACTATTTAATAAAGAAAGAATCATCAATATCGATTAACAATTAAGGAAGATATCGCGTAATATACAGACAAAGAAAAACGCAATTAAATTGTAAATCTCCTATTTTAAAGACCGCAAAAATTTAGTTTTATCTAGATGAGGCCAGCTCTAAAGTTTGACCAATTTAATAAAAAAAGAATTATTAAATTTGTTTCCCAATAGACAAAGCTATCACTAAAAACGCATTCACATAAAAAAACTTAAAATCGAATGGAGAACCTACTTTTTTGCTTTATTTCAAATCTAGTCAAATTATTTGACCTAAATTCGAAAAGATAGAGAGAAAATTACTCATTTAATCCACTTAAAAAATTCAAAGGCACAATGAAAACATCAAAATGGTGAGGTTTGCAGTCTTCAGGACTAGCTGCATTTTTAAAGAGGCGCAAATGAGGGGGTTCTGTTACAAGCCCGACGAGTAAGCAAGCCGTGCGTCGACCTCCTTTGTTTTTACTGCCTAACCACTGCAAATTGATCCACCCTGCCCCCTTCCCAATGAAACACTCTTTACTGAAAAGTAGCTCTTGAATATAATCTCGGGGGCCCTTGTACGTTAGTCGCGCGGCGTTCAGCAGAGAAATAACTTAAAAAGAAATATTAATGCACTGAAAAAGAAAATGAGAATGCTAGATGAAAGAATGTTGGGACTATATGATATGGGGGTGTTCACAATCTCATACAAAACAAAATATGATAGGTACAAAGATATGAAGCTTCCTGACGCCGTTGATAGTAAAAGGTGGTTGGAGAAAGCACTCGAGGCAAACAAAAAAATAAGATAATATTATAATTACTATACTTTATGCATTGGGACCAAAAAAAAATTAGAAATAAATTCTTGGAACTATTGGCTAATAAATGTTTTTGCTCTGTAAAAGATTATTTCAACTACAAAATTACATTTCAAATTAATTGACATTTGAAATATTTTGTTAAATTTTAGTCGTAAGCCACAAATTCAAAATACTATAGTAAGATAAAACGTATTTTGACTTAATAATATTCTTATTAAATGAAACTAATTTTTACGGATTCTATCGCGTTATTGAATGAAGTCTTGCAGTATCTTGAAGACTTCAAGATACTGTAAGTTCATTCTGCGTAGATCGGTCGGGCTAACTATGACATCGGGACGTCAAACACCTCAGTCCCCCCCCCCTCCCCGTGACTATGGGTGCTGTAAAGCACCCGAAACGTCGGGAATCAAAAAGTAAAATTAAACGCTATAGAATCCGTAAAAATTAGTTTCATTTAATGTGTAGTCTTCGCGTAAATATAAGAAAACATTAATAATATTCTTATTATAATACTGAGAGAATAACGTTTTAGTTGATAATTTAATAAATATAAATAAAATGAAAATATTTAATAAAAATATATGAGCAAATCAAACGACATATTGTACAAAACAACAAGATTAAAAACAAAACGAAAACAGCATAGCGAAAATCCTTCATACGACAAATTTATATGTATTTATATATCAAAGCGACGAGACGCGACATAGGGGCGAGATTAGGAAGCTCTTATCTTTTTTTTACTGCAGACTCGGCTGCAGTGTCCTTGAAAGTGAGAGAGCAACGATTCAACGCCTTATTTCTTTCAATGTAAGATCTCAAAGTACAAACTAAAAAAAAATTATGAAAATGAGAATGCTAAATGTGAAAACATTTTTGAAGTTATACTTCTTTTGGCGCGTTTGAGAAAAATGATGAGAGTGAATTTTTACGATGCGCGCGCACACCAACACCTAAAAACGACACCATGAAGTTGTTACGATTCGCGCGCACACCGAAACTTAAAAGCGACAACTTCAGTTGGTAATTGTAAAAATAACTGTATTCAAATATATATGAATCTATAAAACGTGTTTTATTTTAGTATTTTTGTTTGGTTACGCTAAAGAAGTATAAATTCTTACGTGCGTACATAAGTACACACACACCTTTTTTTTACGTGGTAGGGCCACGCCATGGAAAGGACCACGCTCTCACAGAATACGTAAATTTTTACGTGGTAGAGCCATGCTGCAGCTATATTAATAGTATAGTTGTAGCACGAATGGGTCGGCTCGACCGGGGAAGGACCACGCTCACAGAATACCAGCGTAAAATAGAAGCTTAATGCTGCTGTGTTTCGTATGGTGAGTGTAGAGAACCGGAGACCCTTTTTACTGGAAAAGAGGCATTCTATCTTAGTCCTCACGGCTGACAAAGCATCTGCATTTAAATTCGCAAACGAAGATAGATGTAGATGTCTATGGGCCACAGCAACCACTTACCATCAGGTGGACTGTGTACTCGTTTGTCACCCTAATTCTATAAAAAAAAAAAAGAATACCAGCGTAAAATAGCAGCTTAACGCTGCTGTTTCGTATGGTGAGTGTAAAAAACCGAAGACTCTTTTTACTGGAAAAGAAGCATTCCATCTTAGTCTCACGGCTGATAACGCATCTGCATTTTCATTCGCAAACGAGGATAGATGTAGATGTCGATGGGCCACAGCAACCACTTACCATCAGGTAGACTGTGCGCTCGCTTGTCACCCTTATCCTATAAAAAAATTGGATATCGTGATACATATCTGTTGGTGATATATCATATAAAATAAAATATGATAAGTGCAGTGGTAGAAGATTCTTAACGCCGTTGGTTTGTGAGTCGACTTAAGGAAAGGCTTTGAAGGGTTTCGTCAGAACCATGGAAAAAACCGAAGTTTTCGTGTATAAGTATGTACATATATTTGGCATTAAATATTTGTGTACGTATATTTGATGCAATATTTAAACACGAAAAATTTGGGTTCGGCGGATTTACTTCCACAAAACCCTCTCCGAAATCTCCGCACCTGCAATTCCCTGGTGTTGTAGTTGTTCATGGGCGGCGCGGCGGGCACTTAGCATCAGATGAGCCGCATGCTCCTTTGCCCCCTCTCTTATAAAAAATTTGTAAATAATAACAATAGCTTAATAAGCACAAATTATTCTACAGTTACATTAATGCAAGTAAAAAATGAACACTTTCGCACAGTATATAAATATGTATTATAATATAATATTTACGACGTAAAGGGATTTTGCTGTAATTAAGCATAATGCCAAAAAATTACCTTTTATTACCATTAGAATCAAAAAAATACTGCATCGACTGGTACGGGCTTCGTGTCTCTGTCGCAGCCAAATAGCTTAATTAGCCTTTTAGTTAACAGCCTAGCCTCTTTAGGGTTTCGTTGTTACACAACAACGTACCCTTATAGTTTCGCCATGTCCGTCCATCCATCCATCCGTCCGCGGTTTTACTCAGAAACCCTAAGTGCTACAAATCTGTAATTTGAAAACTGCGAAATAAAATCTTGGAAAACATTTTTATTTTCGGTACATCCCATACAAGTAAATGGAGGATGGTTTTTTTTACCCGTCTATTCCATCGTGTGGGATATCATTGGATAGGTCTTTTAAAAACATTGGGATACATATTTAGCTTTAAAGTGGTATTTTTCATTAGTCATGTCCCTCCCTTCCCCCCTCCCGCCCCCTCTACCAACTAAACCGCTGTTTTTGGAAATGTGAAAGTATACACGATAGTAGTATATATAATGAAGTTAAAAGGAAAACTATCATAGCTAAGTAGAATTAAGAAGTTAACGAGTAATAGTCGACCAACTTATAAAATGCACTTGGATTGGTAAAAATTTCGTTACAACTCCATAGAAAATAACCTAAAACTAGCTGCATTATAACTTTGTAATGTTGTTAAATAAACATTTCATGAAGAAAACGACTTATATGCATTACTACTACTTTTTCATTTGCGGGATAGGCAGAGAGGATCTTTCTTACTTACTATTTTCACTTATTTTTTAGTTGGTAGTTATTGTAGACCTCATTCAAAGTATTCATACAATCATATAGCCTCATACAGTTTCATTCGTCATGTACATACGTATATACGTTGGATTGTAGTTATTTTTAAAATTACTTACTGGCTTACATTTCTAGATCTTAACAATAATATAATTTAACTTTATACCTTAGTTTTTAGTATTCAAAATACAATATTACGTAGTAGGTAATTTTGCCGCGGCTAACTTTTTGTTTTTCGGATCTGGTACGCAAATCAAATTTGTCACTTACCGTTACAACCTATTAAAGTTTACTGCTGAACATAGGCCTCCCCCATAGATTGCCTTGTAGAGGGGTATTTGCCATAGTTGCCAAGCTTGGCAAGCGGGTTGGCAACCGCAGTTTTTTATTTTTAGTCGTTATTAGGAAGACGCTGCTGCCTATCTCTTGATTTATTACTCTTTGTAGCTTACGACAACCAAGGGACGATATGGGGTAGTGACTATTCTTACACCGCCACTACAAGGTAAAATTTACTCAATTTGTCACTTAGATTAAATTATTTTCCTGCGTCGATACGTACAACCATATAGTATACCTTGGTCTTGATATAATAAACCATTATGTCAACCTTACGTCGTTATTTAAGCTCCCGTTAAAAAAAAATTCATGTCGCATTAAAACCATGAATCTTTACTTTAAAATTCTTTATTCAAGATTCTGAAGATTGAGTACGTTCAGTCATGTGAAATTATTTAAATTCAAGAACACTTAACACTGCTAAAGGTGTCAAGAGATGTGACGCATCCGGACATTATTCGACGCCGTGTAGCAAGTATATAATCTTCCGATTGCATCAAGGGTCAGTCGCTCGAGGCAGAAACGCAGAGTTAGCGAGGCTCTTTTATTGATTTTGACACCAACGTCGTTATCCCCACTAGTATCAATTTTGAAGTTGTTTTGCTAACTTAAGAACAATTGTTATTAAAAAATCCCTAAAAAAGACAATTATTTTATCTTCTACTCATAAAGTAGTCGTGCAAAATCGATTTTTAACATTTTTCACTTTTTTTATAGAATAAGAGTGACAAACGAGCACACAGTCCTCCTGATGGTAAGTGGATGCTGTGGCCCATAGACATCTACATCTATCCTCGATTAAGAATCAAAATGTAAATGAGTTGCCACTCCTGAGGACTAAGATGGAATGCCCTGTTTCCTTTAAAAAGGGTCTCCGGTTCTCTACACTCAACATACGAAACAGCAGCATTGAGCTGCTATTTTACGCTAGTATTCTGTGAGAGCGTGGTCCTACCCCGGTCGAGCCAACGCATTTGTGCTACAACCATAATATAGCTGCAGCTTGGCTCTTCCACGTAAAAACTTCTACAATATTATACAACAAAAATATGAGTTAAGGGATAATGTGATAAAACCTTTTATGTGAAATTAATAGATATTCAATCGTTATTGTAAACATTTTCCCATGTCACACATAGTTTTTGAGACACTAGCAAAAGAACTAAGTTTAAAGTGAATTGATAATTAAGCTACTTGCCCTAAAACCACTAATAAAAATCTGCAGATTGTTTGTTTAAGTTCAAAGCGAACGAAGCCGTGAGTAAAAGCTAGTTGTTTTATCAAACAAAACAAATAACGCTATTTATCCAGGCAGTGGCTTGAAAATCCTTCAAAATGTTTTCACGTGAACGCAAAGGCGGCTAGATAAGAGTTAAAAAAGTAAAACAAGTCCTGCACTCGTACCGTCTAAAAGCTGAAAAGGAATTTTTGTCATATCATGTCGCCTTCCCTCTGCGGTTTTATTATTTTCTTCACAAGGAGCACGTCTGAAGTTTTAGCTCTGCTTTTACGAATGTCTGGCGAGCTATTTCGTACTAGTATTTCAAAGACAAGATTGTGCTACCACAAGGTTTTTTTGAAGTATCATCTTGTTTACCTTATTCCTTTATTATTTCTCTTTTATCTACCTATAAAGAAATATAGACCAGTAATATGAGCCAGTAGCATAGCTAAAATCGAATGAAATAGCTGCCTACGTTGCAGTTCCTGACATCTCAGGTCTAATCTGGATATTCCAATTAGTTTATTAAGTTTTGTTTATAGTTTTTTTTTTCGATCTGGATGAGTAGTGATAAAATCACTATACTAAAATCGGTCCTCGTAATAAAATTTGCCATTATAGGGTTTTATACCCTCTTGTAAAATGAATATCATTTTGTATACATACAGGGTTATTTTGTAATAACCGACCAAATTTGCAGAGAAGGTTCAGAATAAGTAATATATGCAAACGGTGAAGAAAAATTAACTAAAAAAACTCAAAAATTCTGTCTTTTTAATCATTTAAATTCAAAATGCGTGGTAATGCATTATTTTAACTGATTGTCATTCATAAATATCTAACGCCTACTGTTTTACTACACACGCACACATTCGTAAGGGTTGATTGGTCGGCAAACACCTTGCGAATTGAATCGCACACACAGGAGTGCGCGTACGCGTAGTTGTTGCCCATAAATCACATCAATTTGGGATAATTTCAAATAAAAGTAGAAGCCCAATTTACTCGTATTTAAAAAAATGCAATAATGGTATATCATTATTTATATATTTGAACTTAAGCTAAAAATTTGGCTACTCTTTGAAAAATAACGCTGTATAATCGTTGGTGCACCAATAGTTTTGTAACTTCCAATCGACTTGAACGATGGGGGTCACATTCACACAATCCATCCATTATCCATTACAGCCTATAAAAATCCACTGCATAGGGGTGATTTTGCCATAGTGGCCACGCTTGGCAGGCGGGTTAGCAACCGCAGTTTTTTCATTATTTTGAATTGTTATCAGGAAGATGCTGCTGTTCATCACCTGTTTCAATTTCCCTTTGTCGCTTCTTAACGACACCCACGAGATGATATGGTATAGAAGATATTCTTACACGGCTACTCCACGGTAATTTCTTACATTCACACAATTTATTTATTTTATCAGGACGATGGTTCATGAAAACTATGAACTATGCGTAACCTATCGATCCTGGTAAAAACTAGAACCGATATGGTTCTATCAAAAACTAGGACCGTTAGGTAGCACTTTGGTCAAGTTTTTAATAAATTCTACATTTCAGAACCAAAATTGTAATGATGTAAGTTTAGTGCCATAGAAGAAAATTACGACATCTGGATACGATAAGGTATTAATAAATTTAATATGTGTAGTCAAGTTATTACATAATCAATCTATATTTTACCATGTGTCACGGAGTGAACCTGGAGTGAAACTCATCGCGCCACTTACTAAAAAGTCTGCCGAACCAGCTAAGGATATATATTTTGTTTTTTCGAAATAATCTAAGTAAACAGTTTTAAAAGACAAAGCAGTAAATATCTTTTTTATCATCAACACAGCCTTATAAAAGTCCACTGCTGAACATAAGCCTCGCCCATAGATTACACCACTACACGACGAAGGAATTTCGTAAATATAATGTCCTTAAAAACTCAATACTACCTTCTCATAAATTAGATAGAAAAGTCGTACCCTTCAGTGGGACGCTTTACTTTTAAAATATTTTTGAATAGAATTTATTTAATTTGACTACATTTATATATCCTAAACAAAGTCAATAACGAAATTCAAGTAGAACACGATTAAAACCGATCGCTAATAAAATGATACCAAAATGAAAACACAATCAGGTGTAATAATGAATAGATACAATGGATAAATGACAATGGCGTTCGTTAAATGAGTCGAATAATACAAGATACAATGAAACGCTGCGGGTGCTGCTATACCCATTGTGACACACCTAAAGTGTTCTCGAAAGCTTTGTTTGGTACCGCGTTTGAATCCATAAACTTAATGTAGGGATATGGTAATGCAACAGCCTTATCTACAACGTGGGTTGAATGAATCTTTGTTTTCTTCTAATCTCTAGGACTAGCAAATGGAATAGCTGTGGGCTTGTCTCATTAAGTCGTTTATTTATATCTCTTTATTTTGACTTGATTCAATAACTCCTTAAAATTGTTTTTATTTAATATTCTTTATATATTATTTTTTATTACATACGTTCTATATTATTTCTTTGATAATTAGGTACTACATTCTTTTGTTATTTATAAAGGGCGTACTTCTTGCCATAAGGTATTATCTACCAGTCAATCTTGAATGTTTTGAAATACGGTGGCAGGCAAAAAAGCATTTTGTGAATCCTAAAACCTTGATAATATCCATAATCTCATTTTAGTAGAGTAGACATTCCGTTGTCATATGTGTGAAACAATCAAAACATGATTTCATTGTAACCCGTAACGGCTAAAACCATATTGTTCACAAAGTGAGCTCGTGACTTAACTTTTTTTTTTGTAAAATTAAAAACTTTGCTGAAAAAAAAATTTCTCAGGTAACCTATCTATAATAATAGTCTATTTTACCTTCATATACTTCTAAAAATAAAATCGATTACCTATCGAAGATCTTTGTAAGTGGTAGAACCACGCTGCAGCTATGTGATGGTTGTAGCACGAATGGGTCGGCTCGACCGGGGTGGGACCACGCTCTCACAGAATACCAGCGTATTATCTTTAAAGTCCAATGCTGAACATAGGCCGCCCCAAAGATGCCTCATAAAGGGGATACTTGCAATAGTTGCCACGCTTGGCAAGCGGATTAGTAAAAGCAGTTTGTTTTTTATTTTCTAGTTCTTACTATTAGAAAGGTGCTTATGCTGCTTTAGTTTTTATTAAAAGTTATTCTTTTACCCTTTTGAGTAGTCTAAGGAATATCACCTAATGTCGTCTAAATTATTATTTTGAATGGTGGCTTTTACTTTATATTAAAAGTAAATTCTTTAGCTAGATAGGTAACTCTATTTAATTCTTTGCCCACTGTTGGGCAAAAGCCTTAGTCTTTGGTTTAGCATACAGAATATATGGATATTCGTAGTGTGATTAGGCCCATCCTTTCTTGTTTGTTCATGACAAATAGGTATACATCGCACACCCCTCCATGCTTCACTGTCAGACGGAGAGAATTATATGTTACTCGTATGTTGAAAAAACTGCTATACAGCGTAAGTAATATAAATATCCTGTTATAGAACTGATTAAAAACCAATGGCTGCATGATATAATCCATAACATACATAGTACAGCTACTAAGACTATAAGACTCTCGAAATACCGTTTAGGCTGTTTAGCAAATTGTCGCCATTTTAAGACCCATAAAAACAAAATTTAAAATATAATTTTGGGAATATTAGACATTAGTCTAAGCCTATACCATTACTTTCAGTTTAACTAATGATCACTGTGCCCCAATGTACCTTCATATCCATTAATTTAATATTTTTTTATTCTAACCTACACAACCGATATTTAGTTACCGTATTTAGTATTTTGTCCTTATATTATTTTGTTATTTTGCTGGCGCGGCAATTTTTTAATAGAAATATATACAAGTTTACCGTAAATCTAATTTTGCACTTTCAATTCACCAATTATCACCGTCGAAACTCAACTCCAATCCGAATATAATATTAATATGTTAATGTTAAATATATATTAATACATTAAATGTCGCTATCATTTAATAAACTTTCTTTTTGTTTTATATTGATTTGTAATTCCGTTCAAAAACAATTTAGAACGTTTGTCTTTAAAAGTTACATATAAGGCAATAAATGTAGTGTAATAGTTTCCTTGCACACCAAATAACAGCTGTAATACAGCAGTTATATAGCCTCTTTTATGCTTTTACAGCTACTGTACAGCGCTACTAACGCATAAAGCTGCATAATTTGTGCCAAGTTTTTACTTATAAGAACTGTATAAGCGCTTATAAAGCTTTTATACAGCCAGAAAATACAGCTTCTAGTATAAAAACGAACTTCAATACAGCTCGTATACAGCTTGCATGCTGCTTGGGTTATACTAATAACAGTTTTCTTAACTGTTTGCCACCTGCTCATTAGAACGCCTCTTTCCCTAGGCCTTCGCTAGAAGAAAAAGTGGGTATAGCCAATCTTTTCAATCTCGAGCACAAGCGCAAAGTAGTAATCCTCACAGTATTCTACAAGATGCATTTTGGAGAGTATACGCCATAATTACATGAAACTAGACATTCTTCCCCCTCCGTTCCACAATCGAACAACCAGACGCTCGGCGGATCTTACTCCTTTGTCGTAGACATACCGCTCATTCAAACCAAATAGTTTGCTTCGTCGTGAGTAATACGAACAGCAAAGAAATGGAATAACTCGAAAGCGCTTAAAACCATCGTAATCCTCAGAGGTGCCAACTCAAATGTAGCCTTCTTTGTTTGAAGTTCATTGCAGGTGTCCATGGGCTGTAGTATTCACTTAACATATGTTTAATGTAAGTTTATTTGTCACTTAAATTTCATATAAAATGGTCGTCACAAGTCGTCACGTCAACGGGCGGTAGTAGTAATTAACCATGTGGAAAAAATATCGCGCCTGTTCCTTGAAACAACTTTTTACGTGGTACAGTCACGCTGCTGCTATAATATGGTTCGGCTCGACCGGAAAGGACCACTCACAGAATACCAGCGTAAAATATCAGCTTAATGCTATTGTGTTTCGTATTGTGAGTGTTGGAACCGGAGACCCTTTTTACTGAAAACGAGGCATTCCAACTTGGGTATCAGGCGTGGCAGCGCATCTGCGTTTTGATTCTTGGTCGAGGTTGGATAAAGATGTTTATGGGCCACAGAATTATTTTTTCATCGGGTGGACTGTGTGCCCGCTTGTCGCCCTTATTCTATATAAAAAACAATACCATTTAAATTTTTTTGTCTTCATTGTTACAGAATAAATTAAAAGAAACAAATACCACGAGAATATTATGCATAAAATATAATTAATTTTGAAGCAAACAACATAATCCGTACCATTAAGCAATAATTATAATCACGAGTAAATGTCGAATAGCGTGTTTAAGGTCATGCTGGTAAATCTACGAGGGATTAATGCCGTCGTAAAGGATGCAAATTATTAATAGCTGCTTGCAGGGAATGATTGGCTATTGTAAATATAAAACGAAACAATTAGTCAGATAGATACTAGAATAACCGTCGTATATCGAATCTAAAGTATCCTGAAGTGACATTGAATCAATAAAGAAAAAATAGATCTAAGTTGAGAGACAACGAGAGAAATAGATGAGAAATAGCAGCTTATGCTGCTGTATTTCATATGGTGAATGTAGAGACCGGAGACCCTTTTTACTGGAAACGAGGCATTCTATCTTAGTCCTCAGGGGTGACACATCTGCATTTTGATTATTAATCGAGGATAAATGTAGATGTTTATGGGCCATAGCATCAGGTGGACTGTGTGCGCGTTTTTCAGCCTTATTCTATAATAATTTAAAATTCAAAATTTTGTGCAACCCACTTCAATATAAATTATTAAGAATAACTCAAAACCTATTGGTCAGACCTTGATAAAATTTATATGAAAACACATGAGAAGCACCAGCTTTCAAATAAAAAAAGAATCATCGAAATCGGTTCACTCAGAAAAAAGTTATGAGGTAACACTTTAAAAAACATACAGTCGAATTGAGTACCTCCTCTTTTTTGAAGTCGGTATAAAAAAGACATATGGTATTGCAATCGCTAAAATACATCGGTCTACAGTATATGTTTTGTTTATTATAAACCAGTGCTAGAATACTATATCATCTGATAATAAGTGGTTACGAAGCCGAAGATGGTATAGCGCACTGGCTTATCTCAACAAAAGCTTGTTCACTCTTATATTGAAGATACTCACATTTTAAACGGATTGAGAGACAGGTGCCGTAAAACTATTCCATTCCTTTGCTGTACGTATAAGGCACGACGAAGCAAGCCAATTGATTAGAATGACAGATAAGTCTGCAACGAAGGGATGAAGACTCGCCGATCGTCTGAATGTCCAATTGTGGAACGGAGGGGGATTTTTTTTAGTTTCATGTGATTCTGGCGCATACTCTCCAAAATGTATCTTGTAGAATACTGTGAGCTTTACTACTCTACGCTTGTCTCGAGGTTAGCAAGATTGACTTTGTATACATTTTTCACCCTAACATTGGATCGATATAGAGAACGTTCTAGTGGGCAGGCGACAAACAGCTAAGAAATCTGAAATTAATATTTATAAGAAAGAGTTTTCTCATGTAAACAGACGGCAAAATTGTAGCACCTGCTCCTTCTGACATTGCAGCGCGGAGGAGTGTACGATGTGCATTCGTCATAAAAAACAGATAGGAAAGATTTGCCAAATCCCACTACGAATATTTATACATCCTGTTAGATACATCCATAGATACGAGGCTTTTGCCTCATTATCATTCATTACAGCCCTTCACAAGTCCACTGCTGAACATAGGCCTCCCCCACGGAATGCCACAAAGCACGGTCCCGAGCCACCTGCATCCATTGACTTCCTGCATGTCTTACCAGGTCGTCACTCCATCTAGTGGGGGGACGCCCTACACTTCGCCTGCCGGTACGAGGCTGCCACTCGAGAACCTTTCTTCCCCATCGGTTGTCGTTTCTTCGAGCTATATGGCCGGCCCATTGCCACTTCAGCTTACTAATCCTTTGGGCTATGTCGGTTACTCTGGTTCTACTGCGGATATCCTCATTTCTAAGTTTATCACGCAGAGAAACCCCGAGCATAGCCCTCTCCATAGCTCGCTAAGCGACCTTGAGCTTCCTCATACGGCCAGCAGTGAAGGACCACGTCTCAGTTCCGTATGTCATCACTGGCAACACGCACTGGTTGTACAACTTAGTTTTGAGGTTTTGAGGTATGCCTGACGAGAAGATGGGTCGTAATCTCCCGAACGCTGCCCAGCCGAGTTGAATCCGTCGATTGACCTCTCGGTCGAAGTTGGACTTACCTAGTCGGACTATTTGTCCCAGGTAAACATATTCGTCAACAACTTCGAGCTTAGTGCTCCCAACAACTACCGGCATAGGTGTGACATGGACATTAAACATGATTTTTGTTTTGTCCATGTTCATCTTGAGACCTATCCGTTGGGAGACACTATTGAGGTCATTGAGCATAGTGCTTAGGTCCTCCAGCGATTCTGCCATAAGGACTATATCGTCGGCAAATCGAAGGTGAGTGATGTACTCGCCATTGATGTTAATACCGTATCCTTTCCAGTCCAGTAGCTTGAAAACGTCTTCCAATGCAGCGGTGAAGAGTTTCGGGGATATTACGTCACCCTGTCTTACACCTCTCTGCAGTTGGATAGGTTTCGTACTCTGGTTCTGTACTCGGATAGCCATCGTAGCCCTACTGTACAAACACTTCAGCACCTCGATATACCGACAGTCCACTTGTCACCGCTAAAGGGACTGCAGCACCGCCCAGATTTCGACGGAATCAAAGGCTTTCTCATAGTCCACATATGCAAGGCAAAGTGGCAGATTGTACTTGTCGGTCTTCTGTATAATTTTCCGAAGGATATGTATGTGGTCTATGGTGCTAAAGCCTTTTCGGAAACCGGCTTGTTCGGGAGGCTGGAAGTCGTCGAGTCTGCATGCGAGACGATTCGTAATGACTCTCGAAAACAGCACGTAGACGCGGCTCAGAAGGGAAATCGGTCTGTAGTTCTTCAAGAGAGCGTTGTCGCCTTTCTTGAAGAACAAGACCACCGCACTTCTGCTCCACGCCTCCGGTGTAATGCCATCATGGAGGACGGAATTAAAGAGCTTCTGAAGGACTTCAAGTACCGGTTTTCCACCCGCTTTCAGAAGCTCCGCTGTAATTCCATCCTCACCTGGGGCCTTGCCGTTTTTAAGGTGCTGGAGAGCCATTCTAATCTCGCTCAGACTGACGTCCGGGATATCATCGGAATAGTGTCGGATAAGACTTGTTCTTGGATCGTTACTCACACTTGCGTGTGGCTCCAACGATGACGTGTACAGCTGCCCATAGAACCTCTCAATCTCACTCAAAATCTCAGCTGTCCCGGAAACGATGCTGACACAATCGGTCTTCAGCTTCGACAGTTGGCTCTTTCTGGCAGACAGATCTCTGGCAAAGACTTTGGAGCCCTGGTTCCGCTCGATCGCTTCTTCAATACGAGCTGTATTGAAGTTGCGCAAGTCCCGCCGCATGCATTTGGAGATCTGTCTGTTCAGTTGCCTGTATGCTGTCAAACCTGCTGAAGACTGCAGCTTCATCTCCCTTTCTAACAACCATGAGATTAAGAGTGTGATCGGAGAGTTTTTAGTTCTTCTGCGACGGATGTTACAGAACTTAGCTCCGACCGCATGGACAGTTTCCACAAGCTTGTCATTCATATCTTCCACTTCATTGCAATCTTTTAGGCACTGAAAACGATTTTGTAACTCGAGCTGAAAGTTTTCGGGACTTTGGATTAGAGCACGAGGGGGACGGAGCGTTGACTTCATTAGACGTGACCTCTCCAACTTAACGTTTAGGTTCAGTGTGCCTCTAACCATTCGGTGATCGCTGCCAGTTTTCACCCTCGCGATCACTGAGACATCACTGAACAGTTGTCGTCTGGTCGTCATAATGAAGTCAATCTCATTTTTTGTCCAACCGTCGGGGCTGGACCAGGTCCACTTTCTGTGGGGCCGCTTTTGGAAGAAAGAGTTCATCATAAAGAGTCCCTCTTTCTCCATAAAGTCGGCCAGCTGCTGGCCCCTTGGGTTCCGTTGCCCTATTCCGAATTTCCCTACTTTCAGCTCACCGCTCTCTCTTGTACCTAGTTTTGCGTTGAAGTCTCCCATTAACACCGTATAGTGGGTTTTGGAGGAATGCATGGCTCTAGAGATATCCTCATACATTTCCTCCACCTCCTCATCGGGGTGTGCCGAGGTTGGTGCGTAAACCTGTATAACCTTCAGCGAATACCGTTTGGTGATTCTGAGTATAAGGTACGCAACCCTCGTCGACACACTCCCGATCTTTACAACGTTGTTAACGAGAGACTTGTGGACGATAAATCTGACACCTCCTTGGGACAGATGGTCGCCCTCCCGGTGATAGAATAAGTTGCCGGAATCGAGGATTACCGTGTCCTCCCCCTCTCTTCGGACCTCGGATAGTCCTATTATATTCCAGCGTAACTTATCTATCTCTTCTTCCAGCTCCATGATCTTCTCGTCAGTCCT
This sequence comes from Parnassius orleans, assembly GCA_029286625.1. NCBI lineage: Eukaryota > Metazoa > Arthropoda > Insecta > Lepidoptera > Papilionidae > Parnassius > Parnassius orleans. Next base: position 814,770 of record JAGSMP010000076.1, on the reverse strand, counting down.
CAGGGTGCGTGCGTTATATGTTGCCAGGTCGAGTCGTCGTAGGTGGCAACCGAACCTCCACTGGAGATTCTTAGCACCCCCTGCCCCGCCGTTACCATGGTCGCCACCGTAGCCAGGAATAGCGGGGCCGCCGGGACTAGGGGCCGTTTATTTGTGTCGTCGCTCATGGGGTATATTGCCATAGTTGCCACGCTTGGCGAGCGGGTTGGCAACCGCAGTTTTTATTGTTTTTGGCTTTTATCAGAAAGATGCTGCTGCCCATCTTCTGTATCAGTTTCCCTTTGTCGCCTCTTACGACACCCACGGGAAGATATGGGGTAGTGGGTATTCTTACCCGCCACTACACGGGATTTTTTTATTTAACCACTTTTAGGCTTTTGCCTAAAAGCGGTTAAATAATTAATCAGAAGTCTCTAAAAAATTTTTAAATAAAGCCGACTTCAGACAACTTAAAAAATTTCAAATTCTAAAGTTGGTGCTGAGATATTGAGTCTTACTCAGGTCAGGTCAAGCCCTGCCTTTTGAATATAATATATTATATAATATTGTATACAATAAATTCGTATAACGTTGTACGAAGCTAGATAAGTACTTACGTTTTTTTTATAGGATGGTAAGTGGTTGCTGTGGCCCATAAACATCTACATCTATCCTCGATTACGAATCAAAATGCAGATGCGTTGTCACCCGTGAGCACTAAGATGGAATGCCTCGTTTCCAGTAAAAAAGGGTCTCAGGTTCTCTACACTCGAAACACATCAGCGCTAAGCTGCTATTTTACGCTGGTGTTCTGTGAGAGCGTGGTCCTTCTCCTGTCGAGCCGACCCATTCTTGCAACAACCACACCACTAATATAGCTGCACCATGGCTCTACCATGTATAAAACGTTTACAGGTAAACGCCAAACATTCCTCTTATAAAAAGATGGGTCGCATTGAAGAACAAATTTGACTTTGCGGTAGAAAAAAAGTTCTCTCATACATCGCTCTACATTTTTTTTAAACTTTACCCTCGTTCTAGGATTTTATCCCATATCTTGAAGGGAGTTAAAATATATAAATTGCACAAAAACAAACCATCCATATCTGAAACAATTATTTGTAGGCCATGTAAATTACTTGCTCTGTACGGGTTTCGAACCCGCGAATCTCAGCGCTGCAACTCAATGCTAAGCCATTGAGTTGCAGCGCTGAGCTCATGAAGCCGTCGATGGGATTTTACGGCATTAATAAGCATAATAAGTATATTATAATATTCTGTGTTTACGGTCCTACCGCGTCTGTATGTTTTTAATCGCGAAAAGTATTTTTATGTGATTAAGAAATCATTTTTTACCCGACTGCCCCAGAACCTCCTTCTCTGTTTTTCGAGAGTATGTATGTATGTAAAAGTACAGTAAAGTAAAGTTACAGCCTATATACGTCGCACTGCTGGGCACAGGCCTTCTCTCATTTCTGAGAGGGTTTTAGGTTAAGGAAATGTCCGCCGCGTTGCCCCAATGCGTGTTGGCGAACTTCACATGTCTTTGAAATATTTTTTTTTGATTTCTCAGACATGCAGGTTTCCTCCCGATGTTTTCCTTCACCGCCGAGCACGTGGTAAATCAGCACTTAAAATTGCAATTAACAATTTCATTGGTGCCGGCGGGGATTGAACCCGGGTTGCTCGCGTACTGTGAAACTTACAGAGAGCGCTAACCATCTGAGCTACCACGGCTCTTGTATGTATGTATGTCAATTTCTTTGGCACGCCCTGTAGCCTAAACAGCTTAGTTGTGGATGTGACATAGGGTATAATTTTTTTCTCTTTTCAGTAAACTCTTTTACGCAGCCTGGTATTTTAATTACTGTTCTAACCTTTGGATTTCTTTTAATTATATGAAACGCAGCCAACGTTCTTGGCACTATCTATACCGCGGAGAGTAAAACTGTTTGATAAATAAAGTTTTTTTTTATTAAAGTAATAAATATTTTATATGGCAGAATTTTTTTTAAGGAATAAACTTAAAAAAAATTATAATTGTACTACAATTTGCTACTCCCTGAGCTACCACGGCTAAAATAGTAATAAACACATAATATCAACTTTTACAAATTAATATCACTTATATAAAACGCAATAAGCTAAAAAAAAAGATTTAAATCAGAAATGAGAACTGAAAAGAAGAGGATGTTATTACAAACCAACATAGCGCAACCGATAAACACCGTAAAACAATAATTGAACTAACTTATATTCTTGTGGCTGACGGTGATTCGATATAGGCGCCATCAAACTGTACACGAACGGAGCTAATAGTTTTATGAACACAACGCAATTAAACCTTGATCGGTCATGCATTGGTAGACGGCCGACGTTGTTTTCATCAATCTGTACATGAATAATTACACTTTGGATAAAAATAAATTTATGGTTCTAGAACCTCTCAGAAATGTGAAGAGTCTTATGCCCAGCAGTGGGACGTATCACGTGGATGTCAAAGTTCTAGATCTAGAAGGTGAATAGAAATTGGTAGTTTAGCTTTATATGTTCTTGAAATGGAGGAAGTTTCGCATGGCTTCACCGGTTTCGTCACGTAATGCGAGTTTTTAATATGCTTGTGGCAAGGAGAACCACTCGCTTTTCTTGTCCCAAAAGTTTTCAAAGTGACGATTGAAGTGTTAAGATATCTAAGGGCATTTCAATAGATGTTGGAATAATATTTAACAGAAAATATCTAAGATGCGTGATGCTTTTGTCAATTCGTCGTCAAAACATAGCAATTATGGTTAACTATGATCGATAACCGTGTAGTGGCGGTGTAAAAATATCCACTACCCCATATCATCCCATGGGTGTCGTAAGAGGCGACAGAGAGAAACAAATTAGGAGATGGGCAGTCTTCCTAATAACGACTTAAAATAAAAAACTGCGGTTGCCAACCCGCTTGCCAAGCGTGGTAACTATGGCAAATATGCCCCCTATGAGGGGAGAGGGGAGACCTATGTTCAGCAGTGGAATTTAATAGGCTTTAACGGTAACGGTAAGATCACTATGGTCCTAAATAAAATAAATAAGCAGTCAGTAATTTCCCCATTTCGCAACTGCTCTTAAATGTGACGTTGATGATTTTTGAAGAAACACTCGCAAGCGTGTATCCGTGCGATAACGTTTGACTATTTAAGTCTTCTTTTAATTAGGGAAAAGGGAAAAACGCATACTGCCTCGCGGGAGCGAGGATGTGTTATGTTGCACTGACTAAAACACAATTATTAAAGCCTCACAATGCTCAAAAACGTCCTCAAGTATCTATTCAGGTTTGTTTCTGGGACCAAACCCAAGGTAATGACATCGTCATTATCACGGTAGACTTTATACTTCTATCGTTTCCTGTTTTCTAAATTTCAAAATGCAATATTTTCTTTTTTATATCTATAGGTTTATCTGTATTTAAGATGTTTTTAAGCCACAATGCATAATGCATCGATTGTTAAGAATTTAAATAGATGAATCAGGTTGTACATCTCACGGAATGCCAGCGTCAAATAGCAGCTTAATTCTCCTGTGTTTCGTATGGTGGGTGTAGTGTGTAGTGAAACAAAGACCCTTTTTTACTGTAAACGAGGCATTCCATTTTAGTCCTTAAAGTTGCGACGCATCTGCATTTTGATTCTTAATCGGGGATAGATATAATATCTACGGGGCCACAGCATCCACTTACCATCAGGTGGACTGTGTACTCGTCTGTCGTATTCTATAAAAAAGCGACTTTCTAAATGGCCATTATACAATTACAGCGTCTTACATACCAGAGCATTGTTAAATATAATAAACATAATATAAGGATCAGTTTATGAGCCTAACATTTCACAAAACTTAATTATCTTAATAAGCTTGACTTGCAACACCTGCCATTTATCTGACAACTTGCCAACGTCTAGTAAATCCTGTTATTATAACAAAGAGTTTCTCGCAACAAACTGTAGAAATGTTAAGGTTTATGTAGTCTAAGGTTTCGAGTATAATTGAGAGTAACAAGGCTTAACTGTACTTTTGATTGTTTCTTTTAAATAAGCTGACGATATACAAAAATATATATATTTTTTATAATATAACAGACTAAAAATCTTGGAGTGCTCTATCTACCAACATTAAAAGTAAAAAATTGATTTAATATTATATAAACAGAGAAATGGTCTCCTGGCAGTTGTTTTAGAATATAATTGTCGTTTTAAAATACCATCACCATTACAGCCTATGAAAACTCCACTGCTGGACACTTGCTACTTGCAACTTTTTACTAATACTTGCAATAGTTGCCACGGAAGTTGGCGAGCGGGTTTATAACCGCAATTTTTTATAAGGTGTCATCAGAAATATGGTTTTAAAATACACATTAAAATACGTATAAGTTACAGTTTTTATATCACTGTGTTAGATTACTTCATATCATTCGTGCCAAAATAAAGATCAAACGAATCCTTTGACGGCTCGGTAGCTAATGCGCTACTGGCTCTTCAATGGCTTTGGGTCGCGGGCTCAAATCGCGCATAGAACAACAAAATATTTGATTTAATTATAGTTCTGGATCTGAATTATTGATAAAAAAAGTTAATAACTGTTCCGGATCTGGATTTTATCCATGTGCTATTTAAGTACATAAAGCGGTATAGAAATTTCTAAAATAGTGGCAACTTTTACAATTAAAATTACATAAGTAGGGATATTATAGATAGTAGTATCCCTACTTATGTAATATTGTAGTCAAATATTGTAGTTTTTTTTAATGGTTAATGTTAAGAGAAAACAATAGCGATGTGAAACTGTTTTAATATGTAATTCTGAAACCAAACCAAAAACATTAATTATAACCACTGCACACTGTTCCTAATTTTTAAATATTCACGCTCTCTAGCGGCCTCCTCTTATTACTGAGAGGGTTTTAGGGCAAGGAAGTGTCCACCGCGCTGCCCCAATGCGTGTCAGTGGACTTCACATGTTTTTGACATATTTTTTTTATTTCTCAAACATGCAGGTTTCCTTACGATGTTTTTGATCACCGCCGAGCACGTGGTAAATCAGCGCTTAAAATTAAAAATAATAATTTCATTGGCGCCGATGGGGATCGAACCCGGGTCGCTCGCATCGCATACTGGGTATACGAATAATCAAATAACGTTGAAAGAATTTTGGGGCGCGGTCTGCGGTCTACGCAAAATTGCATGTTGTATTTTGTAAATATAACTTTCGAATTAATTGCAATGAAGTACAACAACTTCACATCCAGAAGTGTACTTACAAATTAATTATTTAAAATTGAAAATTGATCGTCGGGCACTATGGAACATCGTCAGCATGTCACAACAGTCTTTTCCCACGGCAGTCATCCATGTGTAGCTCTTACTTTATACCTTACAGCAATGCATTTAAAACTCAATTACATTGTATGAAAGCTTAAAATCGGTCGTTTAATCCAAACATGGCTTATTGTTTTCACTCTGGTCATTTCTCGAAGTCAGTAGAAAAGCTCTAGAGGCCTTGTATGGGCGTAAGTAATTAATGGTTTGCAGTGTTCTGCGCCGGCATTTCATGCTCGGTTGGATGAGAATTCTTCTAATGAAAATGTCACTCCTCAAAATGAAAAAAAAGTTGTCAAGTGCTTTGTTTAGTTACACTTGTCCTAGACTTTCGCGGTTTGAGCTAGATGCACCGCAATAAATCTTTTTAGGAAAATCTTACTTATAACCATTGAAACATGCTTTTACTTTTTTAATCCAACAATTTTCTGAAATTTATTCGAATTCGAATAATCTAATGTGTTCCTGGCCGAATTTTGTCACGGCGGCCAGTCTCAACGGAGACTAGCTATCTGCGCGGGACAGGATTATAGTGCACGAGTGAATGCGTAAGCACAGGTGCGCTCTCTATTCCCTTACTCTCATAACCCCATGGGACGGCAATCCAACATAACTGGAGAGAGATTAGGCGAAGGACCAACGCCTTTATGTGCTTTCCGAGACACTAAGGTAACACACAAGACAAAAGGAAAACACCAACAACTTACTCACTCCTGGCTGCTACTAAGAATTTCTTGACAGGAATTTGAACCCGGGACTGCTGCGCTTACGACCACTAAGCTAACAAAGCAATCAATGATCGAATAGTATAATATATTCAAATGAGTTGTCTCCTGTGTTAACGCGCTTGTTCCGCCTCTCAATCAGGACTGGAATAGTGCCCAGATCTTGGAAGCTGGTCAATGTGCAGCCTGTGCCTACAAAAGGTAGCCATGCTGATCCTGCCAACTATCGGCCAATTTCAATTACATCCATACTCTGCAAGATTATGGAGCGTATATTGAACGCCCGCTTAATGACATACCTAGAACAGAATGGACCTCCTTAGTGACCGGCAATACGGGTTTCGCCGAAATCGGTCTGCTGGGGACCTTCTAGCGTATGCCACACACGTATGGGGCGAGGCACTCGAGAACAGTGGGAAAGCACTTGATGTTTCCCTTGATGTCTCGAAGGCCTTTGACAGAGTTAGGCACGCTAGCCTTTTGGGTAAGCTTCTAGCGTACGGCTTGGTCTGATTGAATGGGTAAAGGACTTTCTAAGTGAACAGTATCTCCGGGTCGTCGTCGATGGCTGCTCCTCCGATCCTGTGGCGACTAACGCCGGTGTTCTTCGGGGATCCGTTCTCTCCGCAACTCTCTTCCTGCTGCATATTAATGATGATACTAACCAAGTGCCCGGGCCAGTCAGGATCAAATCCAGTCCGAAAGAGAAGCTATGGTTGAGCGTGTGAATCTCACACTACAGGCAGTCTCCGAATGGGGCGATGCCAATCTTGTGAGATTAAACCTCCAAAACACAAGCGTGTCTTTTTACCGCTAAAAGGAGCCCGCTCACCTGGCTCTTCTTCTTTCGGAATTTATCCTTGGAGTACACTGGCCGCCTTCAGTTGTTAGGGGTTGAATTTTCTCCGAACCTCAACTATGGGCGGTTCATTGAGTCCAGAGCCAAAGCAGCCACAAGGACACTTGGTATCCTTGCAAGGGTGCGGCGGTACTTCACGCCGGGGCAGATTCTTACCTTATATAAAGCGTAAGTTCTGTTGTGCATGGAGTACTGCTGTCATATATGGGCTGGTGCTGCAAAATGCCACCTGGCAGCGTTGCACTCAGTGGAGAGACGTGCTAAGAGGCTCATCGGTGAACTTGATTTGATTGAAACCAATCTAGTCAACCTCGAGCACAGGTGCAGAGTAGCCAGCCTCTCGGTATGCTATAGGACGCATTTTGGTGAGTGTGTGCAGGAATTGCACGCTTTCATTTCTCCCTCTCTTTTCCACCATCGGATGACCAGACGGTCGGCTGGTCTTCACCCCTTTGTTGTCGATATTCTACGCATTAGAACCAAACGGTTTGCTTAGACTTTTGTAATGCGTACAGCAAAGGAGTGGAATAATTTGCCGGCGTCTATCTTTGCGTCCGAATACAATCAAGGCAAGAGTGAATAGGCTTTTGTTACACTATGACAGTGCGATTTACCATCATCGGCTGCATCACCACTTACCACCAGGTGGGATTGTGCTCAAACAATAGCTTATAATAAGTAAAAAAATGTAATGATGCATTAAACCAATATAACTAAACAACAAGTTTGCTATTACCGAGTTAAATAGTGTCAACCCTCATTTATCAAAACCTCAATTCTCTAATACGTAATCCATTATGGACGGCTTAGAACCAATAAGTGATATTAAACGCCATTTAAGGGCTCCACACATTAGTGTGCCTTTGACAAAGTAATCCCTAGTTATTGAGTGCGCACCCTGCCGATACAGAGTGATTGATCAACGATAAATCAGAACCTAATACTGATTAGCTGTAACAAATCGTGTAAGGGTATGTACGTGTTAAAATATTTGCCACATCTGCTAATATTTGTTTAAAATATTTAATTTGAGTTTACCTTCATTCCTTAACGACGAAGACCCTTTTTATTAGTTAAGAAGCATTCTATTTTAGCCCTCAGGGGTGACAATGCAGATGCAGTTTTTGGGTCTTAAACGAGGAAAGATGTAGGCGCTTATGGGTCCCAGCATCCACTTACCATCAGTTGGACTATGTGCTTGTCTTGTTTGTTACTTTTATCTATTTTAAATTCAAGCCAAGTTATTCCTTAAAAAAATTATGAGAAAACATTGGTTATTTTAACCAAGCCTAGAACTCTATTAGCCTATTAACCTTGCTTATTAGAGATTAGCTTCGCCCGCGTGTAATTTAGGGTTTTTTTTTGCGAGGAACCCTAATTATTTTTCAAAAATAAAAGTAGCCTAAGTTACTCCTTGTGACATCAGCTATCTGCCAGTGAAAGGTCCCGTCAAAATCGGTCCAGCCGTTTCGGAGATTAGCCGGAACATACAGACAGACAGACAGACAAACAAAAATTTTTCTTTCTGTCTGTCTGTCTGTTTGTTCAAGTAACGGTACTTACAACAAAAAGTGTTTTGTTATAATTACCGTTTAAACTTTCATATGCAATTTGTAAAACGTTGTAATTTTGACATTACAAACAGACACTACAATTTTATTTATTTGTATGTATATGTATTTATAGATTGACCGTGCTTAGCCGAGCATAACCGTATAGTGGCGGTTTAAGATTATCCACTACCCCATATCGTTCTATGGGTGTCGTAAGAGGCGACAGAGGGGAACTGAAACAGAAGACAGTATCTTCCTAATAACAACTCAAAATTATAAAAAAGCGATTTGCAAAACGCCTGCCATGGGGCAAATCTATGGAGGAGAACTCTGGTGTATCGCCTATAGGAGGCCATGAGATGAGGTTTTTCTGACTTTTCGCACAGTCGCCTGCTACGAAATCCACTATAAGATATAGAGTGATGAATTATTTTACGCCACCACTACATCACACGGCAAATTTGTAAGTTATTCTTCATCAACACCAACCTGTATAAACCCCACTGCTGGACATAGACATAGACCATTTTAGTACAGTTTTTTTTTATTATAGAATAAGGGTGACAAACGAGCACACAGTCCACCTGATGGTGAGTGGTTGCTGTGGCCCATAGACATCTACATCTATCTTCGTTTGCGAATTTAAATGCAGATGCGTTGTCAGCCGTGAGAACTAAGATAGAATGCCTCTTTTCCAGTAAAAAGGGTCTCCGGTTTTCTACACTCACCATACGAAACACAGCAGCATTAAGGTGCTATTTTACGCTGGTATTCTGTGAGAGCGTGGTCCCTCCCCGGTCGAGCCGACCCATTCGTGCTACAACTATACTAGTAATATAGTTGCAGCATGGCTCTACCACGTTAAATAGTTTAATTAAAGTTAAAAAAAAAGTAAAATAGTTTAGTTAAAGTTTAGTGGCTGTGTAAGAATATCCACTACCCCATATCGTTCCGTGGGTATCGTAAATGGCAGCAAAGAGAAACTAAAACAGGGAATGGGTAGCAGCAAAGTTTAACAATTTAAAATTATAAAAAATTTGGCTGCCAATCCGCCTATCAAGTGTGGCAACTATGGTGAAATTCCCCTATGAGGCAATCGGGAGGACCATGTTTAGCAGTGGACTTTTATAGGATGTATTGGAATGAGATGAATTCTAGTAGTAGTACTATTAGTAGTCCCATTGGAGTTTATCTATTTGCCTTTATCGCCACGCCTGGCAATAAACGCGATTAAAGCGCCATCTATCAGAAACCATAAGATCTTTCTCGATTTTTATGTTACGAGGGCGTAATACATTGAAACTCAATTCCATTTCCTCTGAAAATTAATATTCAACAGCATACAAATTAAAGCGATTATCGGCCGATTTCGCAATGCAGTGCGGTAATTCGAGTACAAACGGCAGCCGCCGGTAAAAAATCAGGTCATTGCTCGCAAGTTGTCCGATATAATAATGATGAATGACCCCACTGTGCCTCTTTGAACTGATGGGCTTGTGGGCTGCATTTGAGCGGTGAGCGATGTAATATAATACTTTTTTTATTATTATTTTTTAGAATATCAAAACTAAGCAGTAATATTGATATTCTAAAACATTCAAATAGTTCTCGAAACGGTGTGAATCAACGACGCAGTCTTCCAGTTCGTACACTAAATAGTATACTGTTTGGAATATATACAAGATCAATTAGATCAATGCCAATGCACGTGAAACTTCTTACAGTTGGTATGCTTTATCATTCCTATGAAACTTGTCAGGTGGATTAGCTATTTTATATATTTATTATAAGGAATATATGTGACAAGCTCACAGTTCACCTAATTATAAGTGGCTGCTGTGGCCCATAAACAAAATGAACAAAATGTCTAAGATAGAATGCCACGTTTCCAGTAAAAAAGGTTTCCGGTTACTACACTCACAATACGAAACACAGCATTTTTTGCTGTTTCACTCTGGTATTCTGTAAGAGCGTGGTTTCGACCCGACCCGATAATCATGATATAGTATTATTTGCTGATGATACTTCCTTGATTTTTAAAGTTAAACGTCTATCATTTAAATGTGACGAAGTGAATAATGCTACAACTAAATTGGTGCATTGGTTTAACGTTAATAATCTGCATTTAAACGGCAATAAAACTAAATGTATCAAATTTACAACAACGAATGTTAAAAATCTGAATACCAATGTGTTTTTAAATGGGGAAGAACTGAGCCCTGTTGAATCCTCTGTTTTTCTTGGCATCACTCTCGACGCAAAGTTTCAGTGGGGCCCCATATATCCAAACTAGCAAGCAAAATAAGCTCTACAGCTTATGCTGTAAAAAAGATTAGAGATCTCAGCAGTGTAGAGACAGCTAGATTGGTTTATTTCTGTTATTTCCATAGCATAATGTCTTATGGGATTTTGCTATGGGGAAATGTGGCTGATTTAGAAACTATTTTTGTTTTGCAGAAGAGGGCCATAAGAGCTATTTACAACCTTAAACCGAGAGTCTCTTAGAGAAAAAATGAAAGAAATAAAAATATTAACTTTGGCCTCTCAGTATATTTACGAAAATTTAATGTATGTTCACAAAAACAAAGATAGTTTTAGTAAGAAAAGTGATATACACTCTGTAAATACTAGGAATTAACACAAGCTAGTGATACCAGTCTCTCGACTCCAAAGAGTCAGTAATTCATTCTTGGGGCAATGTATACGCTATTTTTATTTATTATTTATTTATTTATTTATTTCAGGCAGAGCCCATATGAGTTTTTAACAAATTGAAATTATAACTAGAGTTATTAAAAAATACATTAAAAAAATCTATAAAAACAACAGAAAAATTCAAACAGTTGTGAGATAGATCTACACAACAACATATACACTTTTATGTTGCTGTGTGGACCCGCACCCATGCTTGTAGAAGTGGCAAGTCCCACCGATCAATGAATACCCCAAGGATACTGTTGGTGCTGTTCCGCAAACGGGTCAGCGTGGAGGCACACCGCCTCCTAACTATCGCGGCTAAGCCGTCAATACGGCTCTCAGCAAACATACCTGAGGCGCTGCATCGCCATGGCAGCCCCAACAGTACCCTTAAGGCATTGTTGTATTGGACACGTAGATCGCTGCCTGCTCGCTTGGTATAGCTCACCCACAGGCTGCAACAGTAGAACGATTGACAGAAAGCTATTGCAACAAAGGCCCAGAAAATATACAAGGTACTCTATTACCAAGTTTAAATATTTAATTAAACAAAAACTGTATAAAAAGGGTAATTAGAATATAAATGAATACATGGTTGATAATAACCCATGGGAATGAGGTGGTCGCTTCCAAGCTGAATCTAAAATAAATTTTGTGAATATTTATATTGTAAAATTTATTTTAAAAAAAAGTCCCGCTGGGTTTCTTGCTGGTTCTTCCCAGGACAGAGGATTTTTTTCGAACCAGTGGTAAAGTAAAAAAATGACTTTCAATAAGAATTACTTGTAATCAATATTGAATAAAAAATTATTCTATTCTATCCCGGTCGGGCCGACCCATTTATGCTGCAGTCATAAAATAGCTAAAGCTCGGTTCTACCATGTATAACACTAGTCATTTTTATTAAGCTATATCTAATATAGTGTCGCAAATACTGGGACCAGTCACAACAATTTCCTGCCTCGTTAGCGCAGTGACAAGTATTTGGTTGTGGGCCTACAGGGCCCCGGGTTCATATCTCGCACGAAACAATATTTGTATTACCTTTATCTGTACAGCCTATCAAAAGTCCACTGCTGAACATAGGCCTCATAAAGGGGACACTTGCCATAGATGTTACGCTTGGCAGGCAGGTTGGCAACCGCAGTTCTTTTTATTGTTTATTAAGAAGACGCTGCTGCTCATCTCCTGGTTTGTTTCCCTCTGTCACCTCTTACGACACCCACGCCATGATATGGGGTAGTGGATATTTTTACACTGCCACTACACTCTCGCCTCGCAGACATCCAGATGTTTTCAGACTAATTATTAACTCAAATATAATTTGCAGTCAAATATAGTTTGGTATATTTATATTTATCATCATCATCATTACAGCCCATCACAAGTCCACTGTTGAACATAGGCTTCCTCCAAGGAACGTCACAAAGCGGCGTATATTTGTATTGCCTGGAAATATTTTTTCCATATCTGGATGCTACTCCATGTTAAAAATAGAACTGGAAGATATAGAAAAACAATAGACAAGTATATTTCTGATACAATAACCATAGAATTATCAGAAACGTATCCGAAAAGATATTTTTGAACTCGTAGTAATAAAAGTAGGTACAAGAATTAATATATTTGATTTATACCATAATATAGACTTTATACGATTATTATAAAATAATTATAAATGGTTTTTACAATTATAGATTATATATAACACAGATAATTTATTTATTTAAATTAAAGTTTATTATAACATCCTGTTGCACAGACAGTCAATATGGATTTATCAATCAATCAATCGATCAATCAATATTCTTTATTGTACAATAATACATATTAAAACGAAACAAAATGAAAAATATATAGAAGGTACAACAGGCGGTCTTCTCGCTCTGGAAGCGCATTTCTTCTAGACAACCTTTTTGCGCAAAGAACTTACTACGAATTGCGAATAGGAATTAATGAGGAGTTGAGGATAGGTAGGATAGATACAATTAAGGACGTGGATTATGATGGGAAAAATTAGAGCTTCAATTATAAGCTTTATTGAAGATTTTTGAAGAAAAAGGACTGAGCATGTCGAATATATAAAGGCGAGGAGTTACACAAGCATACAGCTGTAACCGAGAATAATTTGTTGAAGGAAGATGAGGAATGTGCTGGAATACGAAGCGAAAAAGTGTTAATGGAACGTAAATGACGATTCGTGACGTGGAGACGAACTCAAAGCGGTCTTTCAGAAGACGTGGAGTGGAGGGATTGAACAGTATGCATTATGAAGAAAATTTCTAAGTTTCCGCAGAGAGCTAAGCGCTGCAAACATTTTTCCACTAACTTCATTAACTTGTAGTGACCATGTTCAACAGGAGTCGATATATATTCCTAAACTCTTAACTTTATCGCTAAAAGGGATAATATGAATGCCATTGAGGAGAATAGGTGGTATGAGAGACAAGTCAACCCTAGCAACTAATCTAGAACTACCAATAATTATTGCTTGAGTTTTTGTGGGATTAATGGATAATCCATAAGATTTACACCAGTCTAAAACACAAGCCAGATCAGCATTCTTTGAGTCAATAGCTTTCGGTAAATCTTCCAGAGAAGATTGAGTGTAAATTTGGAGATCGTCAACATACAAGTGGTAAGAAGAAGACAGTTGATTAATTGTAGAATACATTAAAATTGCAAACAGGAGAGGAGACAACACGCCACCTTGTGGAACACCGACAACTGTAGCAGTCCAAGAGAAATACACATTCTGTACTTTAATACGCTATCGGCGCTCAAACAAGTAACTACGAAACCAGTCAACTACAGCCGGACATATGTGGAGAGAGCGCAATATATTTAACAAGATATCAAAATCGACGGTATCAAACGCATTGCTGAAATACAACAAAGTGAATATTGTAAATTTTTGATTTTCTATACCATAATGAATGTCATCAGTAATTTGTAAAAGTACTGTAGTCGTACTATGACCAGGGTTGAAACCGGGTTGAAATTGATTGAATTTATTTAAGTATATAAAATACCTCCATGACACAGAAAAAATTCTAATGTGGGGGTATACTAAATAAAAAAAGAAAACGTCACAATTTGACCGGAAAGCAACAAGAGTATAATAATAATTTAAAAAAAAACAACTACAGGTAAAGTATGTAGTAAATAGTAATATTTTGTAAGCCTCTATATTATTTACACATAAAGTATTAAATATTTCGTTCTTTATTTCCTATTAAATAATTAAATTATTTTTAAAATTTTCGGATTATTAAAAACCTAAAAATTATTAAACTTTATATATTGATCCAAAAACAGATCGTACTGACGATTCGCATTGTAATGCGTCTTTACATTGTGTGTTAATTAGCTATTTTAATTATGCAATTTATGCGTTATGCAAAACGTTGATTAATTTTAATGCTACATTGTTAGATTCAGTACCCGCCTCTTTAAAATCAAGAAGAGTCGTAGGATTATTTCAATCACATAAAGGCGTCGCAGATCGTTTATATTTTATGGCACTCTAAAAATTTAATTGTGCTGTTTTGTTCCGCAACATAAAGTAATACAATCAGTCTTATTTGCTTCTTAAAGAAAACAAGCAGGACAAAAAGTAGATATTGAGAAGTTCAACATGTGATTGTTGTCTGAAATATTTAAGAAGATAAGAAGCTTTCCTACAGATAAAATATGTTATAGTTACAAAATCAAAATTTATTAAAAAAAGTTTATAGCAAAATAATATAGTTAACCAACTCGTTTTAAAGACTCCTCCCTCATTAGATTAAATACAGAGTATGGTAAATCCGGAATCATCTTCTTCCTCTCAAAGTTTCACTGATGTTTATTTACCCACATATAAAGGAGAATTATAATAGCCATCACACTCAGCTCGCGGATTGATAATAATCGCTGTGTCAGATATCTCACATATTTTACGCTGCTTTCTATTCTAGTCCAGTATCTTTATAAAACTGAAGTGACTAACGAACTTACAGCCCACCTAATGCTAAGTGGCTACTGGAGCCCATGGACACCAGATGCCAACTTCAAACAAAGACAGCTACAGAAGCATTGCCACATCACAGACCAAGATGGAATTGCTCCCAGTCTGTAATTATACTGACTGTATATACCCTTTAGACCAGAACACAGCAATGCACGAACTGCTGCTTAGCAGCAGAAATAGCTAAGTGGGTGAAAACCTAGTAATTTTATCTACATTGTATCTAGTATATTTTGAAAATATACCGAATTCTTTTAGAAAATAAAGTTACTCGTGAAATCTTCCCGCCATTTTAACAGTCAACTCCCACGGAAAAATTAAGATTCTCTGATGCAGTTTCCACAGGTAGAATGAAACGTGATGTCTTAAACATATACCATCATACTGAAGGCGTATACTTGCTTGTTAAGGGCGCCTACAGTGAAAAATCTTCCGCATTCCAATTACAAATATGACAAAGGAATTTTATCACTTTTTTTTGTCATATTTTTGGATCTAAGGTTTACTTCTTCCTTCGTAATGCATACTGTACATCAATGGAGTGGAATCATTTGCCAGCATCTGTCTTTCCATCTGATTACAATATAGGTGTCCTGTTAATCTAAGTTAATGCTCTTTATCCTCTTCGGCTACATCATTACTTGTTACTACAATATTATTAAAAAGATGAAAAATGTATTTTTTTTTTCTTTAACTTTAATATATTTTATTTAAATAAATTTTATTAAAACTTTGCCACCTAAAGAAAAACATGTTATAATTTACAAAAAAAAATAAGATTAAGGGCCCATTTTTCATCCGTCAAGTAAAAGTTGTCCATCAAATAAATTATAACCTAACTGAATATAAAAGTGAAACAAATGAACTATTAAATTAAAAAAACTGTAATGTTTAATTTGTTTACGTTATATTTTATTCTAGGAATTACTTTTTTTCTGAGGATTGTAATTCTTTAATCTCATAAATAATAACGTGATAGAAAAGCGGCAGTTTAAAGAGCAATAAAATGTAAATAAATTAGAAAAAGAATCTAAAAACGAAATAAATTATTTGAAAGGATTTGACAATGAAGACAACAATATTTTCATCATAATCTTTTGAAAAATCAGATTGACTGTCGACTTTTTATTACTACCTTCAGTTTGAGCCTCAGTCCATCAGTAGAATCGAACAGTCACTTTACAACTGTTGTAGCACAAAGGGACTACGTATGGACTATGGTAGGATTACTATTCGTACACAATACTAATGTAAAATAGCAGACCATTTTTACTGGGGTAACAACGTATCTGACTTTTGATACTTAATCGATAATAGATGTAGGTGCCGATGTAAAATGTAAAATCATTGCATATTCTAATCATAAATTAGTGTACTGTACTAAAAAGTAACGTTACTACAAAAAAGCACTACTAAACGTAACGTTATTAAACTTGCAAACAATAAATATTAGTCATTTCATAAATAAAACTGATAATTTATTTCTAATCTGGATACAAATTAATACCGGATAAGAATAAAAAACGACTCAAAATTATTTCTCAGAAGCTCCCAATGACCCTCGTTCTCATCAAAATCGCCCCTAGCGTTTTTAAATCGCTGCCCGCCCGCACTAGCGTCGTAAATCCTCAGCGAACGAAATGAATGCAATTCGAAATGCATTCACATTAGCGATCTGATATCGTTATCCCCAACGGTAGCCGGAGTTTGACAAATGATAGTGGCCACAAATCTACGGTCGCATCTTCACGGCGCGCCACATGGGGGGTGGTCAGGTTTAATTATCGCCCGGATGTCGTTAGTCAAATGTTGGCCAGCCACCGCGAACAATTACGCATATTTTAAACCATTGCCTTCAATTTGTGCGTAAGACCACACAGTCCAGCAATATTTTATGAAGATAGGTTTACCAGCAAAATATTTAAGTAATTGAATATATAACATTCTTAAAATTCCTACATCCTGTAGTAAGTAGCTAATGCAGTCCATGAATACCTGCAAGAGATTTCAAACAAAGAAGGTAAGAGATGCATTTTCAACCTAAGAACTAAGAAGAATTGCTTCCCAGTCTGCTTCAGAATCTGCCGCGAGGCTTTTTATAGAATAAGAGTGACAAACGAGCACACGGTCCACCTGATGGTAAGTGGATACTGTGGCCTACAGACATCTACATCAATCCTCGATAAAGAACTTGGTCGTTCCCCGGCCAAGCCGATCCATTCGTGCTGCAACTATAAATAGCTTGCGATTTCAATAATTGCTAACTGGATTCACGTATCTTTGTTTATAGAATAAGGATGCCATACGAGCACACAGTCAACTTGATGGTAAGTGATGACGATAGTGGTATGACGGCTCCGTGGCGCAGTGGCTTTGCAATGAGTTGCTGCGCTAAGGGCCGCGGGTTCGAATCCCGCACGGAACAAGTATTTGTATGGCCTACAAATAATTGTTCCGGATCTGGATGTTTGTCCTTGTGAAATTTATGTATGTTAACTGCCCCCACGATAGAGGAGACAATCCTAGTGTGGAGGTAACGTTTTAAAAAAAATGAAGTGGCTGCTGTAGCCTATAGACACATCTATCCTAAATTAAGAATCTAAAATGTAGATGCGTTGTCACCCCAGAAGACAAAAATGGAATGCCTCGTTTCCAGTAAAAAAGGCCGGCGGTTCATTAAACTGCTATTTTACGTTGGTATTCTGCGAAAACATAGTCCAGCCCCGGTCGAGTCCACACATTCGTGCAGCAACTACAATATACATAGCTGCAGCGTGGCTCTACCAGGTGTAATAAAAAATCACAATCTTCGAAACAATTTTTATAATTTCTTATCACAGATTGCTGTCCGTTACCATTTTTTACCGTTAGCACGTGGTACAAGTGGTGGTGGTTACAACCGACTTCAATATAAATAAAATGAGAACATCATCAATGTAGTTGAAGTCAATTAAATACGCATTATTAAGGATAACTCAAACACTACTGGTCATATTTTGATCAAATTTATATGGAACCACATGAGAAGCACCAACTTTTGAACAAAAAAATAATAATCAAAATCAGTTCACCTAGAATAAAGTTCTGAGGTAACACACATTAAAAAATACAGTCGAATTGAGAACATCCTCCTTTTTTTGAAGTCGGTTGAAATCAGCACTTGAGTTTTAATGAAATTTATTATTGGTGCTGGCGGGAATCAAGCTCGGTATGCCAGTATACTATGAAATTTTAAGGCGATAGCTTATCCCCTGAAATACCACGCCTCGTATCTAATAAGCTCATTTCAACTTAACAAAAATAAAAATAAAATTACCGCAAATCGCATTATGAATTTCGAAATTAAATCCGCATGTATACGCCGCAACAAAGTAAGGGCTAAAACAAATAAAAATTGTCGCCGGCTGTGACAAATAATAGTGAAATTTAACACTATACGCCTGTTCTCTTGTTACTGTCTGGCCAGAGGGACCGCAGGCTAAGGGTCGTCACTACATATTTTATTAGGTTACAATGTCTCCACTGTTTCGTACTGGCTGATTATTTTTAGGTTAAGAAAAATTACTATTTTTACTCACTATCCTCTTACACGGATGGAAGTAATTTTACACTGTCACTAGGATTACTGGCGGTAAGCTTTTGTTATACGACGTAAAAAGGATAGACACTAAGGAGGCATGCGGGCATTACATTTTGAATAATAGGTTTTAAAACAGATCTATTGCTATGGCTCTGTGCTTCAAACTCAAACGATCGAGCTAAACAATCAAGGGAGACAACTGCAGCTCAGACTAATTACACGTATGCAAAATTTAGAAATCATCATCTATTTTCCCTATTAAAAATTGGATTGATCCCTTTTCCCTATTTAAAATTGGATTGATTTCATTTTCTCAAGAATATAAAAAAAATTGTGGTTATGTCTTTATATTATATTAAATTATATTAAGCTAGCAAGGGAAGCCCTAGACGAAAGTTTATCGACCAAATTAGCGATAGTGAAGACAGGCCAAATTAAGAATACCTTTAATCGCCGAGCACGTAAGTATAATATGGATGTAAAGGAGGCGAGAGGTGTGTCAGGATCGTGCCAAATAGAATTCCGAGGTCTCTGCCTACTCCTCTGAGTGGCGGGCAATAGTGTTTATGTATGTATATTTATAATAAATATCATTAGAATGTGCTGATACCCAAGACATATCTTGTTTTAGAGCCAGCATTACAATAGCACAACTCTGTCCGTCTTATTACAAAACATGGATTGTTGATAAATTATGGTTAAATAGTCATACTAACTAAAGAAGTCATTTAGCCGCGGCGCCAGTCTTCGCGAAATTTTACATTTGCAGTAAATTCTATATATTATTACATTCTCTGATTACATTTAAGTTCGCATATTTCCGCAATACAATTTTCGTGAAAAATTTCCATAAAAAGAAAAACATTTTAGTTTGAACTTGACACTACTACAAACTACTTTCTACAATAACTCCGTATTAGTCTTAATAACAGATATTAAAAAAATTGTATGACATTAAACTGTTTAGCTTCTAGTAGATATTAAATTTCCTTTACACGAAACTACGTCTAGTAGGTACACCCGGGCGAGACGCCCTGAGTGCACCCGAATCACCACTGAGGTTTTGATTGAAAACCGAAAGGTGAGACGCGCCCCACAGAAAGATTGGGTTACGCTGGTTCACAGTACACCCGAAAAAACAGAGTAACTGTTATTTTTCTGATATTAATTTATTTATATAAATCACTGACGATCGTAAACCATAAGTGCAGGACTAGGATCTATCCTTGTAGATCATCTATACTTGCATACTTGTCTTCTGAATAAAAACGACTTATTGGAACGAAGTTCCTTATCGGACGGTACGAATTTGGCGGATGGGGGCTAGGCGAGAAAAAGTGTAAGATTTTTCCGTCACGACCTCTTCTGACGTAGTGAAGACGGTTAGGTGGCTGTAAGGAAGCGATATGGAATAATATCCATCTCCCTCGCACTTTTTCTTATCTTGCCATGAAAGAAATATTATTTTATTTTAAATGACACTTCATTTTAATAGACGCTAGTAATTCATTTATTTGTATTTGCTAATCAATAATATAATACGTTTACCAATAATGATATACTACGAAAGGAACGTCGTTTCAACCGAGTGTTCCACTACACTCACGCATGTTTTTTGAAGTTATACTTCTTTTGGGGCGTTTGGGAAAAATTATGAGACTGAATTTTATACGATGCGCGCGCGCACCTCACCTAAAAACGACACCATGAAGTTGTTACGATGCGCGCGCATACTGACACCTCAAAGCGACAATTTCAGTGGGTAATCTCTCAAGTTTTCGTGGGAACTGATGGGAAGAAGTATAACTTCCTACGTACATACGTAAGTACACTTTTTATTTATAATATTTGTTTTATAAAACTGAAGTGACAAACGTATTTACAGCCCATGTGATAGTAATTGGCTACTGCAGCCCATGTGATAGTAATTGGCTACTGCAGCCCATGTGATAGTAATTGGCTACTGCAGCCCATGTGATAGTAATTGGCTACTGCAGCCCATGTGATAGTAATTGGCTACTGCGGCCCATGTGATAGTAATTGTCTACTGCAGCCCATGTGATAGTAATTAGCTACTGCAGCCCATGTGATAGTAATTGGCTACTGCAGCCCATGTGATAGTAATTGGCTACTGCAGCCCATGTGATAGTAATTGGCTACTGCAGCCCATGTGATAGTAATTGGCTACTGCAGCCCATGTGATAGTAATTGGCTACTGCAGCCCATGGACGCCCTCAGCCAACTTCAAACAAAGCAGGCTGCAGATGCGTTGTCACCTCTAAAGACTAAGATGGAATCTAAGGGGCAATCTATAATTACAATGGCTCTCTTTACCCTTAAGACCGGAACAGAGCATTGCAAGTGCTGGTATTTGACGTCAGAAATGGGTAAGAATGTTGGACAAATTGCTAGGCAGATAAACAGTCCTATCTCCTAGTAAAATAGTTGACAACTTATCGATATTTCTATAATTTGACAAATGAAATTAAATATTTTCGAAAATAACATAATGTACAGAAATAAACATACAATATTGCGACATATAACAAAAAAATATTTACTGCTACGGAATTCTAAATTGCAAAAAAAGTGTATAGTAAATTAAAATACCATAAGAATAGCAAGATGTTTTTTATCTTAACGACCAAATATAACCATATATTTAGTTGTCGCTTAATGGCTTTCAAATCCTTTTTATCGAACACATTAGCTATCAACTGCGTCTAAGCTATTAATTTTAGTAAGACGCATTGAAATACGGCTTTTAGAATAATCTATACACATAAATTTACACAAGTTTTTTCTGGGCAATTCAGAACTTTTAGTACTTGTACTATTATCTGTTCTGTGCTTAGTTGTGTGTTAGCTTCAATTTCTTTTTCATTTAAATATGGTTATAATATAAATCTATTTTTTATTTAACATAACTACAGACTGTTTCAACTTTAAACCTATGAAATATATCAATTTAATAATAAGCAATTTAATAATTAACTAGGATCTAGGATTTTAAAAGTAAACCTAACAAAGAAACGTCATAGGGCTAGTAATTAGTCCGATTACAATCTAGGTGTCTACACAACATGTCATACATCTATCCTCGATTAAGAATCAAACAAATTTGCTTTAGGATTTTACAATAATACTATTTTTATATATTTCGGTGAACGTGTAATAAGTTGTTCGTTTTAAAAAACTTATTTTCTATTCAAAATAAAGCTAAATTTATATTTAAAAACTAAGAAAATCGATATTTTGCGACGGAGCGTTGCATACATTTCCAACTTAGAACCTAGCCATAATCATGTTTATATTTACAATAATACTTTTTAATTTTACGGATAATGTCATTATCTTGCTCAAACAAAAGAAACACATTTTCTATTCAATATGAGGCTAAATGGGTATTTAAAATATAAAGAAACCTAGCCATAATCATGCTTAAATTTACAATAATACTTTTTTAATTTTACGGATAACATGATCATCTTGCTCAAACAAAAAAACATAATCATGCTTAAATTTACAATAATACTTTTTAATTTTACGGATAACGTGATCATCTTGCTCAAACAAAAAAACACATTTTCTATTCAATATGAGGCTAAATGGATATTTAAAATATAAGGAAACCTAGCCATAATCATGCTTAAATTTACAATAATACTTTTTTAATTTTACGGATAACGTGATCATTTTGCTCAAACAAAAGAAACACATTTTCTATTCAAAATGAGGCTAAATGGATATTTAAAATTTAAGAAAATCGATATTTTGCGACGAACCGCTGCATATATTTCCAGTGACGCCGAAACTAACGCTAAACCATTCACAAATTATTGTAACACTCACACGCGTACCATAGATATATAAAGTCATCCGCAAACAACATGCTTTTAGGTGCATATGTGTGCGTCCTGCAGTAGACTTATTCCGGGCTGTTAAAGCAAGAAATTGAGCATGGTTTCGTCGTCACTTGGAAACTATCGCTCCATCCATCTTTCGTTGCAGGTTTCAATATTTTTTGTACATTATGCCTTTGATTTGATGCAACTCGGTTCATCCCGAATAAGCCAAGAAAGGCACCAGACAATATTAAACTATTATATAAATATACTACCTGTTCCCCGCGACTTCGTTCACGTGGAATTTATTACGATTGTATTTCTCGTTTTTTTTTTTGCCCAGTACACTAATTCTTTTTTTCAAATTAAAGTAGTCTAAGTTACTCCTTATAACATCAGTTATCTGCCAGATAAGCTTCCGTTAAAATCGGTCCAGTCATTTCAGAGATAAGGCGGAACAAACAGACAAACAAAAAATTTAAAAAATATATTTTGTTATAAGTACCGTATATACTACCATATGCATTTAGTAAAAAGCTGTTATTTTTACAAACAGACATTTAAATTTTATTTATTTTTATAGATTATTCTTGCATGCTTGTTCGTATTATTTTGCGTGTTCTATATAATCCAAGATAATCCCGCATACACGAGGCGCGCTCGCACGCCGTTGCCGACCCGACACCGCTCACCGCACCTAATCGATTTTGCGTCTATTTCACCTCTATTGTACTTGATGACCTCACTAAAACTTTGACGAATTTCCATGTCCAAAGTATCACTTGAGAAGTAAGCGGTTAAAGGTCTCGACATTCTGCAGAGGTCAGGCTTAAATCGAGACTTAACATATATGCACTAGTCGGAATGTTAAAATGATATTACGTCCGAGTCCGACAAATTCAAGAATGAATTAGAACGCACGGAATGTATATTTTAAGTTTCGTGACGGTCCGATAGCGCAGTGACTTAGCAACTGGCTGCGGCACTAGAGGGGTTCGAATCCTGCTCCTCGCAAAAGTATTTGTATGGCTTACAAATAATTATTGTTGATCTAAAAGTTTGTCCATGTGCAATTTATGTATGTAAAACGCATCCAAGGAACAGAAGAAAATCCCAATATGGGGATGTTGGTGGGGTGGGGCCAAAATGTTTGGCTTTTTTTCGTTGTGGGATTCGAACCCGCAGTCAGGAACTCCGCAGCTAAACACTACAGCTTCGCACTAAACACTACAGCTTCAGCGCTACCGTACCCCCACGATAGCGCTATAGATATAGCGCTACCTTGCCCCCCTCTCTGAACGAAAAATTTCAAATCACTATGTATTGTGTTCACCAGTCGAATTACGACCATTTCTGCCTAGGAGACCGACTAGGTATATCTGGGAACTATTTGCATTGCTGTCTTCTGGTCTGAAGAGTATAGAAAGCCAGTATACACTACATGCTATCTAAGGCCCGTATTAATAAACGTTACTCAACGACGAACTCAAGTGCGTAATCATTTGATACGCCCTCATTATGAAATCAGCATCTCAAGATCGTTGCTAATTAATAAACACATAAAAACAGTATCTCAAAACGCTGTACTTAGGAATACTGTTCTGTGACTTGCACTCAAGCATACACACTTGAGAGTCGAGTTTCGTTTATTAATCAGTGTGGCACTCAGCTGATATCGTAAACCTAAACCGCATCTTGAGATATGTTTATTAATAAGATCATAACCTCAAGATTGTACTCAAGTGCGTGTACTTGAGCTAAGTAACGTTTATTAATACGGGCCTAAGTCCTCAGAGGTGACGCATCTGTAGCCAACTTTATTTTAAGTTGGTTGCACTTGTCCAAGGACTGCAGAAGCCAGTTACCATCAGTTGGACTGGAAATTCAGTACACCAGTGCACAAGCACAGTTTTTTTTAACAATTATAAGCCGGTGTTTGACTACTATATACCACCTAATGGTGATTGGTTTTATTAAGTTTTACAATCTTTATCTACACCACTTAATGGTGTAGATAAAGATTGTAAAACTTAATAAAAACAAAACTTAGATTAAAACAAATTGTGCATGTAATTGTGTACACACGTACGAAGTGAAACTTCTTAACGACATATAATTCTTCTTTTATTTTATATTTTACATAAGTAGGTACATAATTGTATAGTCATGCAACCCCGGCGGTGAAACGTTACAAGAAAACGTGACTTTTTTTTAATACCGTACTTTTCTCAACTACGTCGATAAAGAAGTTTCACTTCAAAAATCTATTAATTCTTGCCTTGAAGACACCCACATTGTAATCGGACGGTTAGACAGATACTGGCAAAATATTTCACTACATTACAGTACGCATTACGAACAACAGAGCAACCCGTTTGGTTCGAATGTGTGGTATGTCGGCAGCTAAGGGGTAAAAACTGTCCAGGATGCTGGTTGTCCCATAGTGGAAGGGAGAAGGAGAAAACAAGCCATGCATTTCATTCACTATTCCAATTTTACCAGTATCCGATATAACTTCCTTGCGATGAGAACTGAGATTAACTTCGATGCTCACAAACGTTCACAACGCACACAGGCCCAACTTCAGCTGCGAATCAAACCTAGAACCTAGTTTAGTGGCAAGTACTACACTACTAATACTAAGAATACTAGGTCACGTTGTCAACGTCTAGCCCACACGGTAGAAGATTGTATTATCATGCCTAGATGATTTCTAAATACAAGTACAGCCATAACCCTTTTTACTGGAAAAGAGGCATTCCATCTTAGTCCTCCCGGGTGACAACGCATCTGCATTTTGATTCGTTATCGAGGATAGATGTAGATGTCTATGGGTCACAGCAACCACTTATCATCAGGTGGACTATGTGCTCGTTTGTCATCCTATCCTATAAAAAAAAAACCGCAGAATCATCACACTCATAAGGCTATTGTAATGTAGAAAAGAGAGATCATCTTTGCTTTTTTATTTAAATTTTTTATTTTACAAGAATAAGATTGACAAACGAGCACATAGTCTACCTGATGGTAAGTGATTGCAGTAACCCATAAACATTAATCCTTTCCGATGAAGAATCAAAATGCAGATGCGTTGCCACACCTGAGGACTAAGATGAAATGCCTCCTTTCCAGTAAAAAGGGTCTCCGGTTCTCTGCACTCAACATACGAAAAATAAGAATATTGAGCTGCCATTTTACGCCAGTATTCCGTGAGAGCGTGGTCCTTCCCCGGGTGAGCCAACCCATTTGTGCTACAAACGTAATATAATATATAGCTGCAGCACGACTTTACCACGTAAAGCGTTGCTTCATAAAGGCTACTTTTACGAACATATGATGTGTCCTCTCAAAATTTTTTGTAAATTGAAACAACATGAACATTGAAAGAATCGTTCTGGTTTGTAGTAGTTATTTTACGATCTAGTTACTATAATTAACTCTCCAGTGATGGTTTTAATGAAGTAAATGAACATAGGAATCGAGTATAGAACTTATTAATGAACGCTAATCATTTAGCTAAAAAGTTCGGAAAGGCAGATTAAATCGCTACTGTTTATCAGTTCGACGTCAACAATACAGGAAGAACAATATTAAAGCTGCCTCTTACCACTCTTACATTTGACGGCTCCGTGGCGCAGTGGCTTGCAATGACTTGCGCTAAAGGCCACGGGTTCGAATGCCGCAATAATGGTTCTGGGTCTGGATGTTTGTCTTTCTTAAATTTATGTATTATAATGCCCTCACGATACAGGAGAAAATCCTAGTGTGGTGATATTTTTTTTAAAAACAATGAATAAATAGTAAAAATCTTATATAGGAAACTTATTATTTCTTGAAATAAAATACATTCATCATAGTCAGGTATATAAACTAAAAGCAGTAAGTGCTCGCTATAAATTTCACAGTACGCAAGCAAACCCAGTTCTATTCCGTAAGTGAAACTATAAATTGCAGTTATATTTGTTGTTGTTTATATAATTAGCAAGCAGAAGTACTGATTTAAAACGTGCTCAGCGGTGAAGGAAAACATCGCGAGGAAGCTGCATGTCTTGGTAATAAAATATTAGGTAAGAGAACATCCGAAGTCTGCGTTGGTCCTTACCATAATGTATCACAGTGAAAGTTGGAGAAGCACAAGAGTAGAATACATGCTACAAAGATGCGGCCGTTTAGGAGTATATTAGGAGTGACTCTTGATAGGGTGAGAAATTGTTATGACCAGGATTAAGAAAGACATGATTCGGTGGTTTCGTCATGTAAAAAGAATGAATGAGGAAAGAGTGACAAAGCAAATGTATGTGGCAGAAGTGAATAGCAGAGTCGCCAAGGGACACCTTAGACGCAAGTTTATTGACTAAATTGGCGATATTTAAAAATAGTGGGCCAAATTAAGAGGACCCTTGACCCACGAGTTTGTATGCGTAGGTATATGATGGATGTGAAGGTGGCGAAAGAGGAATGTCAGGATTGTGCCCATTAGAAGTCCGTAGTCTCTGCTTACCCCTCTGAGTGATAGGCGTGAGTGTGTGTATTTGAAGTCTGCCGCATTAGAGTCAGCTCGGTATCCTTATTGTTCAATAACTATCAGAAATGAGATAATGCCCGTACCCAACAATGGGACGTATGAAGACCGTGATTTTACTTTTCTATAACTTAAGCAAGAACACATACGAGCACATACGAGTATATTAAGTAAAATTGACGTAGCTCAAAACCATACTTGATGAAAATCTATGGACAATTCTAACCTATAATATTACGTGTACGTTCGGTCTTTATGAACCCAAACTTATTATAGTCTAAGCATTTTATTCATTTGCAATAAATAAAAGGCTTGAATTTTGTTTTGTCATTATAACCTTTAGAGTAAAAGAGGAAAAGAGCTAGGGTTCACCTGATGGTAAGTAATCACTGTCGCCCATCTGCAACACCAAAAGAATTACAAGTGAGTTGCAATCCCTTTAGAAAAGAGGAAAGAAAAAAGCTTTTAGCTTGTAGTCCTCTAAGTCAGTCAAATTGGTACTTAAAAACCGCTCGTGAAAATAAATTCCACAAATATTTTTTGATGAAACGTGCGTTGTATGCATGCCAACCATCGATATTGACATGAATGGTTTTGTCGAAGTGTAAGATGGTGTAATTTAGCAGCTGGAATTAATTTGAAAAATTCCTCAGAGCACCAGCATAGAAAACGAAAAAATACACAATATTCCTTCGTAAAGTCAATGGATCATGCCGATCGGAAATAATTCAATCATCGACGATTCGATCCACACTCCGTTGAATGTATTTAAAATATAATTAATGTTATTAATTATTTGCATAAATTTTATATAAATATAGGTATTCACGGTTAGACCAAAAGTACTTTGGAACCTTTAAAATAGGACTTGGATAAATTATTAATAATCTTATATGAAAATAATCAATTATCAACATCAATAGTTGAATGTGGTCAAAAGCAGGGGTGTCCTAGCTCAAAGATGAAAGCAGAATTCCATGTAATGCCGAACTTGCGACTTGTACAAGTGCAAGCGATAGGCCGACATGAAATACCATCTCGCTCTACTGAGAACACCAAGCTTTTTATGCTACGGCCAAACTACCGTGATATGGCAATAATTGAAACAACACCCAGGTGTAGCTACAATTTATGGCCATAATTTTACAATGTCAATCAATATGTCATATGATGGTAGGCGATAGCTACGGTGGCGGTCTTTTTCGCATATCATTTTTGCGTCAAGTGGCCACACTACAGTTTGTTCAGTGTGCGACATGAGCTCAACGGAAAAAGGACTAATCTATTACGCTTTCTGAGCATTTTTATCATCCACCATCTTCTTTTAACTTTTGGTGTAGCTTTGTTAAAATGTAAAAGATTCATATAATAGTAACTGACACTCATAAAGTACAACACCTCCGCAGCTTCAACCTCAATCTTGAAAAATGACATTTGTTCCGCCTAGTTCATTGTCATATCTAGGTAAACTAGTGTAACCACACTACTTCACGCAGTAATTTAGGCAGTAATTTAATGCCATAATTATTGCGGTAAACGGGCGGTAGACGGTATGATATTGTGGCCGTAGTTTAAGAAGCCAATTTAGCCTTCCCTTCCAAGTGACTACAAAACTGTACACCGCACGATATATGGACTCTAAGTTGGAATATAAAACAATCTGTTGGGGGGACCTATATTCAGCAATGGACTTTTATAGGCTGTAATGGATGGATCGAATATTGCAACCTATTGCAATTATTATTTAATTAATATTAATTAGGCAAGAATATTGCAAGGTAAGTAGAAACGATAAAAAAAGCTTGAAGGTATTACTTTAAATACTATGTGATTGCGTCGCTTAAACACGAGTGTCATTTGTAAGCCCAATAAAGTGTTGAATTTACAGCTTCCATGTAAATAAAGAGTCTTAAAAAGGAATGTCGGCGAAGAACAAAAGACGTTTGCCTTCGCCGACATTAATAAAAGTTCTTACCACAAAAACTTTTGCAATATAACCGCGATAGTCTGGCGGGATCCTCACTCAAAATGGTGATGTACTGGATGTACTTACGTCTAAAACTGTACCAAAGAGCTACTTGTTATGTATACTTTTTTTTTCACTACAAAAACAGCAAGATTCAATTTGATTTATAAAACTCAAGTGACAAACGAACGTACAGTCCATCTGATGGTAAGTGGCTGACAAATCAAAGAAGGCTACAGATGAGTTTTCACTTGTGAGGACTAACGTTTTTACGTGGTAGAGCCATGCTGCAGCTATATTAATGGTATAGTTGTAGCACGAATGGGTCGGCTCGGCCGGGGAAGGACCACGCTCTCACAGAATACTAGCGTAAAATAGCAGCTTAATGCTGCTGTGTTTCGTATGGTGAGTGTAGAGAACCGGAGACCCTTTTTACTGGAAAAGAGGCATTCTATCTTAGTCCTCACGGCTGACAACGCATCTGCATTTAAATTCGCAAATGAAGATAGATGTAGATGTCTATGGGCCACTGCAACCACTTACTATCAGGTGGACTGTGTGCTCGTTTGTCATCCTTATTCTATAAAAAAAAAAAACTAAGAATGGCCTGTAACTGACTCTCTTTACCTTCAGTCCGATACACATCAGTGCACGCACTACTGCTGAACTCATAGGAGGTTCCAGAGTTTCCAGGATTTTAGTTGTTATTAGGTATACGCAGCTGTTCATCTGTGTTGTTTCCCTCTGTCGCCTCTTACGACACCCACGGGACTATACGGTCAACGGCAACGAAAGTATCATAACAAAATTTCATCTTTTTTCTACCGACTTCAAAAAGGAGGAGTTACTCAATTCGACTGTATGTATTTTTTATGTGTGTTACCTCATAACTTTTTTCTAGATGAACCGATTCCGATGATTCTTTTTTTATTTGAAAGCTGGTGCTTCTCATGTGGTCTCATATAAATTTGATCAAGGTCTGACCATTAATTTTTGAGTTATTCTTAATAATTCAAATTGAAGTCGGTTGTACAAAAATTTTACATTTTCTTTTTTTCTCACTACTAGAGAAGTTAATGTTTCATCTGTGTCGATTTGCACGAGTTTAATTTAAGTAAAATTAATTTATTAAACGCCGGTAACTTTTAATTCAAAATACTTTTTTTTCTTCTGTATTAGTTTGGAAAAGACTACTCTTCTGTATTAGTTTGGAAAAGACTACTGCTGCACATGGGCCCCTCCCGTAAAATACTTAGCTCTATATATTTTTCTTTAGTGTTCCAATATTTAACTCTTCGCGTAACAAAAAAACATGCTTGAGAGTTGTGGAACACTCAGTTGGAACGAAGTTCCTTTCGTAGTAAATTATTATTGATAAACGTATTATATTATTGATTAACAAATAGAAATAAATGAATTACTAGTGTCTATTAAAATGAAGCGTCATTTAAAATAAAATAATATTACTTTCATGGCAAGATAAGAAAAGTGCGAGGGAGATGGATATTATTCCATCTCGCTTCCTTATAGCCGCCATCAAGGCCGTCTACACTACGTCAGAAGGGGCCGTGACGGAAAAATCTTACACTTTTTCTCGCCTAGCCCCCATCCACCAAATTCGTATCGTCCGATAAGGAACTTCGTTCCAATATTTTAAAAAATGGGAACAGAAAACACGTGTAATTATTGACCCATATATAGTTCAATAACTTACTTTATAAACTTTTTAGTAGATTCTTGTTGTATTAATTCTACAGGCGTACTATAGAGGTACTAAATCGCCCTATCCGCGTCCCATGTAAGGCTAATGAGATATCAATTTAGCTTGTAAGGTTATCTTCATCCAAGATTGTCGTCATAGAATTATATTACAGTGGTATAATTTTAGTATGATCATATATGAACAGTATTTCCGCCGAGTTCTCGAGCCGAGGTAGCTCATGGGGCTAACCATTTACTGGGAATTTCATAGTACATGAGCAACACTCATTAGATACTTACCGACACCAATGAAATTTAAAATTAAGTGCCAATTTACCAAGTGCAAGACGTTAGAGGAAAACATCGTGAGTAAACCTGCATGTTTGATTAATAAAAATATTCCGTAATATCTACAATATCATAATAAAACTATCAGGAATGAGAGGATGCCTGTGCCCAGCAGTGCGATGTATATAGGCTACTTTAATATTTTTATATATTAATTGATATGTATTGATATATAAATATAAAGATAAGATATAAAATATTTTGAAGAAAAATACAAGTCAGAGAATTGAAACTATTTCGCCAGACTGTATTGAAATATATATTCTACTCCGTGAACTAAATAAACTACAAAAAATTATTAGGAGAGAATTTTGTCCATTATTCGAATGTATTGATATTTCTTAACGTTTTACTTTTTATAAAATATTATGATCACATTAGAAAAACAGTGTGTTTTGGATGACATTACAATATATTTATTTTATTAAAATTTGAAAAATGTATTTAATCAAAGGTTTAATCAAAATATTTAAAAAAAATCTATAAGAAAGAAAAACTAAAACTAAAACAATGTAACAGTCCTACTCCCCGTGGTATCGTGCCAAGAACGCTGGCTGCGTTTCCTCGCTGAATGGCTATACTTAGCCTATTATTTTATTATATAAATTTAATATTTTTTTTTATAAAATTAATTAATTAAATAAATGTCAATTGTCAAGTATTGCGTCACTTGTGAGTACAAATAGAAACCATCATTGTTGGTACAAATCAAATATAAATAATATGTAAAAACACTTTCGTTTAAATAAATTAAAAAATATACTAGAAGTTTGTCTGCTTCCATCCAAACTGTTATCTACTTCTGCCACCAAGCAACACGGCTTCACAGTTTTGTTTCAGTTCAAATGGAATGAAGGATGAAGTGCACGTTGAGTGAGATGTTTTAAGTTAGTTACAGTGTATACGTAGTAGAGCCACGCTGCAGCTACATTATAGCTGAAGCACGAATGGGTTGACTCGACCGGGGTTGAACCACGCTCTCATAAAATACCAGTATAAAATAGCAGCTTAAAGCTACTGTGTTTCGTATGATGAGTGTAGAAAACCGGAGACCCTTTTTACTGGAAATGAGGCATTCCATCTGAATGTTCAGGGCGATAACACATTTGCATTTAGATTCTTATGTCTATGAGCCACAGCATCCACTTACCATCAGGTGAACTGTGTGCTCTTTTTTCAACCTTATTCTATGACAAAACAAAGTTCGTCAGTGTCCTTCCGAACTGGTATCTACTATTGCCACTAAACAGCAGTGCATCGCAGTTTTGTTCCAATTCAAATAGCATGGAGGATCATTATAACTGCACGTTGAGTGGTATATGTTTTAAATTAATTACAGATGGGTAAAAAAGAATGTAAAAAAAGAATATTCTAATCACACAATTCTATCAACACTCTAAAAAATCTTCATAATCCATTTTAAACACAAACAAAGCTACAATAAATTCACCACATTGAAACCGCATAGCTCCAATTAAAACAAACTTCGGCTATTTTGAAAGGGAAACTAATGGATAATTACCAATTAAGTGGCAGATACATAGCGAAACGCAATATATCTTTATTAAGAATCGAAAGCCGTATTCAATCATGGCGATAAATAATCAAGCTAAGTCCTATAGATATTCATCTGAAACCGGACTTAACCATCTACGATATTCAAATAATCGGCCGACGTTAGTTCCAATCCACTAAAAGCAATCTAAATAAACATAAACAAGGTAAATCCAACGTCGGCGGCAAGGAAACGCATTTGTAGTCATGCTGGAAAATCTTACTTACTTATTTTTCCGTCGCCTCGCGTTTTCATCTCTTTCGCTCGAGTACGTCTTTCCAATAGAGCACTTGTATTTAATGTTCAATATATATACACAGATAGTCGATTATGTACATGCATTCCATTTATTCGACACCGTGCGTCCCTTTTTGTCACATCTGTGCTCTCTTTCATTGGATTTTCAAGCGCCAAATCCTACTTATAACGTCTCTTGGCTCAGCTGAAATGGATTTTTTCTAATGTAAGTGCCTCAACACATCTTGATACTATAAGTTTAAATTCTTTCATATTCATATTATTTATTAATGCCATACAAATAAGTTGTTATCCATATTCCATTCAAATAAGTTTTTGTCAACAATAATTAGAAGTTCTAGTAACGCGCTTCATTTTTAGCCAGTTTTTATTTCTCGACCTATTTCCAAAGAATTACAAAAATAAAATGAAATATCCTTAGAAAATATTAAAGGAGTTATAAATCATGCGAAGAAATTAAGCGACCATAAAATCTATTCAAAAATAAGCTTTAAAAAGCGTCGCTAGGGCCAGCATCCGGATTCAACATCAGATCAGCTCCATGGAATCATAAAATTACATTGTCATTGATATTATATCATCATCATCATCATCATCATTTCAGCCCATCACAAGTCCACTGCTGAACATAGGTCTCCCCGAAGGAATGCCACAAAGTACAGCTTTGTGGCATTGAAATTATATAAATATTCCAAATTTCAGCACAATCGAATGTCACCAAGTTTAGTGCTTTAACAATTGATTACAAATTTAGAACTGAAAAGATATATCAAGAAAGCAACGAAACATAAATAGAGTTTTATTATAAAAGAAACACAAGTATGTCCGTCCCACATTTTGACACAAAATATTAAATCATGCTAACAAAACACATAACCCTTAAAACTTAAAACTTTACACAATATTCCGTGCTGTTTTACATGCTATTAAAAGTATTTATTTTAAAATTTAGCAATAACGAAGGTAAAGTTAACATTCTCGTTAATCCTTGATTCAAAATTCGAAGAAGTTAAATAACCTCGAACCAATTCGAAGTTAATTTACCATCTATCAAACTGGTATATTTAATACATTGTAACGGTTCCCAGTAAATCGAAAGCAATAAGCAATTCATGTTTTGTGTAACACGAGTCCAAAAACTTGCGGCGCACGTGTTGGCATAACTCCAAGCCAATGTTTATCCCGGTCTTAGCACTTAGAACTCGCAATTTATTCGATTATAACGCACTTTAATCTTGCGTTCATAGTCGTTACGCTAGTCATTAAACATCAATTAGCACTTTATTTATGTTCTGCATTAACTGTTGTGACTGTAGAAATAGTACTGTGAAAAATGGCTTCTGATAACTGGAGAGAACGATCAGCGTGCTTTTATACAATAAAGGTTTGTTCTAAAATCCTACCATTCGCGAAAATAATAATACAATAATTTAGATATATGATAATTATAATGTCCTCCAAAGCGAATTTCGGTAACGGCTGCTAGTCTCAGCGGAGACTAGATCTGTGCGGGACAGGATTATATTGCCCGATTGTATGCGCAAGCACAGGTGCTCTATCTATTCCCTTACTCTCATATTCCTATGGAACGGTAATCCGACATGATCGGAGAGAGATCAGGCGCAGGACCAGCGGCTTTACGTGCTTTCCGAGGTACGGAGTTGAAACATCACCAACTTTTTGACTCCGGCCTGCTACTGAGAATTTCTTGTCAGAAAAAGCTAATAACTGATTTTGACCCGACCCGGGATTGGAACCTGGCACTTCAAGATCATCAGTCGCATTTACGACCACTAAACCAAAGAGGCAGTCACATACATACATAACAATTAATCACGTTATAAACTGCTTTTTCAAGTCCACGACTGGACATGATAATTTCCAGGAATACGCCAGCTACCATACATTATCTAAAAATTTAACCATCATCATTTTGTGAACTTTGAGTTCACCATCTATTTTATCTTTATATAGATTCCTTACCATCTGACGGTTTCTTGAGCGATTTTCGACAATCACTAGGGTATGCTGATAAGAATAGCGTGTGCTGATAAGGATGGCAACCGGAAAAGATATTGGCATATCTCAACTTACAACATACACGCTTCATTTTTGCACCCTATAATAAGGCTTAAAATAATTACAAACATACATAAACGCCCGTCACCTAGATGAGGTGAGGTGAGGTGAGGAAGAGACTACGGACTTCTATTTGGCATGATCCTGACACACCTCTCACTCTTCTTGCGCTTACGCTCTTTTAGCAACCATGATATGAAATGGTGTAGTAAATTCTCTTATGCCGCCATCGCACGCCAATAATTACAATATTAAAATATTTTAGGTATCAAGATTGTTGAAATGAAGTATTAAAAAGAAGAAACGCCTCGGAACGCACTAGCAGAGATATTTCTTTATATTCTGCGACACGACCACTCTGGGGAAATATACGATTGCTTGTGATTCGCTAGCTGGCTACAATACCTCGACGCCGCTCGCCACCATTATCTCGGTTCAGAGTTGTCCTTTGGAGCACAGTTATTTGGTTGAACAGTGCGACAGAAAAATTTAGTTTCATTGCTTAATTTGTATCTTAATTAACATCAACACTAAAATATTGCTCATAAAAGACGACTTATTAATATCGTTGTAAAAATTTTTTGTAAAGTATATACGTACTTATTAATCACGAAAAGAACCAACAATTAAATTAAATCTACTGCGTACAGGTAACGTTGGCATTTTCCCCTTCATCTAAAACTTTTCTGTAACAATACGCAGTTATTCAAATTAAACTGCAACGAATTCTTTACGCTTGCGAGCTAGAAAGTCGATTCGTTGAACACGTCGTGTTAAGATTGCCGATTGTGATGTCGATACCTAATTCACACCTCGCTGGCTGCCAACTCATCGGCACAGATATTTTACGTGCACGATAAATAAAGTAGGTGTTACAGCCAAAATTCATCCATTCATCCATTATAACCTATAAAATTCACTGCTTAATATAGGTCTCCTCCAAAGGTTTCTTCATAGGGGGATTTTGCCGTAGTTGCCACGCAAGGTGGCAACCGCAGTTTTTTTAATAACTTTGACATATTTCAGGGACAGAAGATCTTCAAAAGTTATCAGGAAGATGCTGCTGCCCATCTTCTGTTTCAGCTTCCCTCTGTCGCCTCTTACGACACCCACGGGACGATATGGATATTCGAGTGGACGAGTGAATATTTTACCCTATAAACGTCGCGTAAAACATAGGTGTCCTAAGAGCGTGGAAAGAATATATTAAGAAATTTAGAGATATGAAGTAAAAAACATAAATATTTAGTTATTATCAGGAAGATGCCCATCTCTTGTTTCAGTTTCCCTCTGTCTCCTCTTACGTCACCCACGGGACGATATGGATATTCAGTGGACAGTGAATATTTTAGCCTATAAACGTCGCTTAAAAGATAGGTGTCCTAAGAGCGTGGAAGAATATATTAAGAAATTTAGAGATATGAAGTAAAAAACATAAATATTTAGTTATTATCAGGAAGATGCCCATCTCTTGTTTCAGTTTCCCTCTGTCTCCTCTTACGTCACCCACGGGACGATATGGATATTCGAGTGGACGAGTGAATATTTTACCCTATAAACGTCGCTTAAGATAGGTGTCCTAAGAGCGTGGAAAGAATATATTAAGAAATTTAGAGATATGAAGTAAAAAACATAAATATTTAGTTATTATCAGGAAGATGCCCATCTCTTGTTTCAGTTTCCCTCTGTCTCCTCTTACGTCACCCACGGGACGATATGGATATTCGAGTGGACGAGTGAATATTTTACCCTATAAACGTCGCTTAAAAGATAGGTGTCTAAGAGCGTGGAAGAATATATTAAAATTTAGAGATATAAAGTAAAAAACATAAATATTTAGTTATTATCAGGAAGATGCCCATCTCTTGTTTCAGTTTCCCTCTGTCTCCTCTTACGTCACCCACGGGACGATATGGATATTCGAGTGGACGAGTGAATATTTTACCCTATAAACGTCGCGTAAAACATAGGTGTCCTAAGAGCGTGGAAAGAATATATTAAATTTAGAGATATAAAGTAAAAACATAAATATTTAGTTATTATCAGGAAGATGCCCATCTCTTGTTTCAGTTTCCTCTGTCTCCTCTTACGTCACCACGGGACGATATGGATATTCAGTGGACGAGTGAATATTTTAGCCTATAAACGTCGCTTAAAAGATAGGTGTCTAAGAGCGTGGAAAGAATATATTAAAATTTAGAGATATAAAGTAAAAACATAAATATTTAGTTATTATCAGGAAGATGCCCATCTCTTGTTTCAGTTTCCTCTGTCTCCTCTTACGTCACCCACGGACGATATGGATATTCAGTGGACGAGTGAATATTTTAGCCTATAAACGTCGCTTAAAAGATAGGTGTCCTAAGAGCGTGGAAGAATATATTAAAATTTAGAGATGTGAAGTAAAAAACATAAATATTTAGTTATTATCAGGAAGATGCCCATCTCTTGTTTCAGTTTCCCTCTGTCTCCTCTTACGTCACCCACGGGACGATATGGATATTCGAGTGGACGAGTGAATATTTTACCCTATAAACGTCGCGTAAAACATAGGTGTCCTAAGAGTGTGGAAAGAATATATTAAGAAATTTAGAGATATGAAGTAAAAAACATAAATATTTAGTTATTATCAGGAAGATGCCCATCTCCTGTTTCAGTTTCCTTATGTCACCTCTAACGATTGCCACTACACGGCAAAAATAGGCTCATTCCAACCAAACGATTTGCTTTGTCTGTCTTAATGGTTCCTTAGACTGTGGTAATGCGTCCAGCATAGAAGTGAAATAATTTACCGGCGTTTGCCTTTCTGTTCGATTACAATCTAGGTGTCTTCAAGGTAAGAAGAAGGCTTATGGTACGCTAAGACAATGCGATTCACTTTTTTTATAGGATAGGGTGACAAGCGAGCACACAGTCCACCTGATGGTAAGTGGTTGCTGTGACCCATAGACATCTACATCTATCTTCAATAAAGAATCAAAATGCAGGTGCAGATGATCAGAATGCTTCTTTTCCAGTAAAAAGGGTCTCCGGTTCTCTACACTCACCATACGAAACACAGCAGTGTTAAGCTGCTATTTTACGCTGGTATTCTGTGAGAGCGTGGTCCTTCACCGGTCGAGCCGACCCATTCGTGCTACAACTATACTACTAATATAGCTGCAGCATGGCTCTACCACGCACAAACGTTACTTACAAGGGCGTCACCACCACTACCACTAATATTAATATTCGTCAAAATAATTTATTTTCTAGTATCTTTTGTATTTCGATTCATGCTTTCGCACTAAATACATCCGAATTATGCACCGTGTGATTACTGAGTTTATTGAACATGTTAACGTGATCGTTCATAATTGTTAGCACAGAGACTGCAAAATTTTGAATTGAAATTACATATTGTATTTGATATTATCACTTTAATTTAATTTAGTTGATTCAATATAGATAGAGTATATAGAGAATCTATCATCCCATGGGTGTTGTACGAGGCGACATAGTGAAGCTAAAGCAGGAATGGGCAGCAGGTGGCGACAATGGCAAATATCGCACTTATGAGGTAATCTATGGGGGAGGCCTTTCTTCAGCAGTGGACTTGTGATAGTTTTTAATGAAATAATGAATGGAGATGGAAGTGATGGCCTGAGGCAACCCCGTGCCTCGGAAACCACATTAATATACGCAATAAATGTGTAAATACGAGCGTAAAAAGCAATTGCTGCTATCTTTCGAATGATGAGTAAGAAACCGGAGACACTTTCTACTGGTGATGAGCCACTCTGTCTTAGTTCATCAACATATCTGCATTTTTACTGTTATTCGAGTTTCAGGTGTTCACTGCGACCACTTGCCATCTAGTAGTATACTAATTTAGTCACCCATATTTCTATAAAAAAATATAGGACGGGTAGCTACTGATTTATAAATCCGACTTTAGTACCCTGAGATTCTTTGGGCCTAGATATACTCAGAAGCATTAACTATTCATATAATTAATAGCTCAATTAGTCTTCAAAAAATTACCAAATAATTATAATAAAAAATACTGGAAGTTCTGTACTATTGTCATACATATTATAGTACTCTTGATATATAGCTAAATAACACCATATCTCAGTCAAACTCCTGATATCGACAAAAAAGACCAAATCTAAAGGCGTTAAACAGAGATATTAAGTTAAACATTGATAACAAATGGTGGTTACGGTAACGGTAACTTCTTCAAGCGATATCTCTATAGTATAAAACAAAGTCGCTTCCCGCCGTCTGTACGCTTAGATCTTTAAAACTCCGCAACGGATTTTTATTCAGTTTTCATCAGTAAACAGAATGATTCAAGGGAATAGTTTATATGTATATAATTCTTATGTTATGTATATATAATTCCTCAAGCCAACTACTGAACACAGACTTCTCAATAGCTAGCCTCATATTGATCGTCGTCGCAGTTTTTTTATTTTTAAGTTGTTATTAGAAAGACGCTGCTGTTCATATCCTAGTTTGTTTCCCTTTGTCGCCTCTTACAATACCCACGGGACCATTAATCACGTGATGTTTTTTTTTGCATTTTTAACCCCCCCCACTTCTCCCCCT
Source organism: Parnassius orleans (assembly GCA_029286625.1). Taxonomy (NCBI): domain Eukaryota; kingdom Metazoa; phylum Arthropoda; class Insecta; order Lepidoptera; family Papilionidae; genus Parnassius; species Parnassius orleans. The sequence continues at coordinate 775,144 of JAGSMP010000076.1, read as the reverse complement.
TGGTGATACGTGGTGAGGTTTAAAACTAATCCCCCACCACCACCACCACCAAAAATCATGTGTATTTTTTAGTACCTACAAAGAATCTTAAAATTTTTAAAATATGATCTTTAAATACAGGTATAAAGTATAATCTAATTTTATTCCGAAATTAAGGACCATGTAAAAAATGTCTAGACAGAAAGGTTGCAGGTTGTTTTTGACTGGCATAAAAATAATATTAAAGGAATGGTGTAATCATGCGAAAAACATATATTGTACTAGTACATGAACATATTTAATGTACATTGTCCTCGGACCACGGATTAGCAAGACTTTCTTCAACACTAACAACTGGATAAGCATCTTGCAAGTCAGTTGTTGGCACTGTGCTTTGTTGAAGATCAATAATTTGATGAAAAAATAAAAACACGTGATATCTTACTCCCCTCCCCACTTGTGATATTTCGTGATTTTTGGCAACCACCCACCCCCCCTTCGAGCCTCACGTGATTAATGGACGGCCCCTTACACCGCCAAAACAATGACAATGACAAGTTCAATGACAACCAGAGCCATGCTACAGCTATATTAATAGTATAGTTGTAGCACGAATGGGTCGGCTCGACCGGGGAAGGACCACGCTCTCACAGAATACCAGCGTAAAATAGCAGCTTAATGCTGCTGTACTTCGTATGGTGAGTGTAGAGAACCGGAGACCCATTTTACTGGAAAAGAGGCATTCTATCTTAGTCCTCACCGCTGACAACGCATCTGCATTTAAATTCGCAAACGAAGATAGATGTAGATGTCTACGGGCCACAGCAACCACTTACCATCAGGTGGACTGTGTGCTCGTTTGTCACCCTTATTCTATAAAAAAAAACCTACCGGTTAGGTAGGTTGTCATTGAACAGTAAATTAAAATAAATGTAACTTTTATTTTAAATTCAATCTACTACTGTCCTTACAGCTTACACAACGAAGCACTTTAAAACTGCATTATAATCCTATTCAAGGTTTTTGTTCACTCATCATAACATAAACCATAATTTAACTATAATATATGGTATGGTTTAACTGTGCAATAACAAGTTTTTAGTGTGATCAAGTTATTTTAAGTTGCGTTAACCTGAAACTTAACAGTTATGCTAGACAAAGGTCAACACTGGCGGAGATCGCAGTAAGGTCAAACTTTAAAGTCAATTAACGGGATAACTTTTAGGAGTTATACCGTTGGTTAAACAATTACTGGAGGCGTTTACCGTTAGTTTGGAAACGTTGTTTTCACTGACAACACTTCAGCGTGTAAGCCCTACGGCATTATGTTCTTAGCTGTGAATAATACCTTACTTCTCGTCTATTACATTTCAAAGTCAACCCATTACATCAAATTTCTTGAGTCACGATACTACAAAAATAAAAGAGATTGCTGCATGACACTCCAACCAACATATGTATGATATAAAATAATAATAAAATTAATAACATAAGGCATCCCTTCTTAATTCTCAGGGTTGACAGCGCATCTGCATTTATATTTATATAAGATCTCTGCGGTCACCGTTTCATCAAGGTCATTCAGGCTTCTTAAAGCCTTAAATAATTAAATAAGATAATTGTAGGTGTCCATCCATTACAGCCTATAAACGTTCACTACTGAGCATAGATCTTCCCCATAGATTGCCTCATAGGGGGATTTCGCTATATTTGCCACTCGCTACATTTGTTATCAGGAAGATACTGCTGCCCATCACCTGTTATAATTTCCCTCTGTCGCCTCTTACGGCACCTGCGGGACGATATAGGGTAGTGGATATTCTTACATCGCCACTACACGGTTAGTAGGTGTCTTTGGGCCTCAGAATTCACTTACGTACTTAGTGATGAAGGAATACGTACTTAGTGATGAAGGAAAACATACTGCGAAAACCTACATGTCTGAAAAGAAATCGAGAACATGATATGAAGTCCAGTCTCGATAGTTCAACGTGAATTCTATTAAGCGAAGCATAACGTCGGTATACGAATATTTTTGCACTCAGCGGTCGAACCGAATAAAGTAAAACAACCCTCATGAATACTAATTTTAATCTTTGTATTCTACTTTTATTATTTTACTACGTTCATAAAAATTTTTTACATTACTTCGATTATAAAGAAAACTGTGTCTTTTTATTTTGTTATCACTTTGTTTGTGTATCGTGCCGTTTGAGTTAAACTAACATTGTAAACATTTCTCATGTAAGTGAATTATTATATATTATATCTTAAACCACGATTAACAAAAATTTATTCACTCTCGAAAATTAAAGAAGGCTTTTGCTTAGCATTGAGACATTTGTAGGTTTCTATTTTACTTAAAGGCCCTCTTGTAGTTCGGTGTGTATGTATGAAATGTTACCTCGCTCCCCACAATTGTCGAGCGAATTAGTAGGTAATAAAGCGGGGCGAATTATAGCAATAGCAACGTGTGTCCAACCTGAAAGATGTCTTGTCGGACACTGACCGGGTACAGCCGCTGGAACTGTTCAATTTTGTTTCTTTTTTTATAAGAAGTAAAAACCAATTTATGAAATGTGTTGTCAACATGACCTAAAAATAATAAGCCTTTCCATTTCATACAATTTTTACACGTTTTTACTATGGAACCTCTGCAAGGTATCTTTATACGAGGGTGACACTGAAAGTTCTTAGAAAATCAAAAACTGAACAAACCAGCAAGTTATTAGTTTTATTATATCGTTTCAAAATAGTGTCCATTTACATCAATACATCGCTGCATCCGATGGAACCACTGAGAAAAGCACTTTGCCGACTCGTCCTTCGGGGTCTCTTCGACGGCATTTTGAAACGCAGCCACTGCTTCCTCGGCGTCCATAAAACGTTTTCCTCGAATTTTTTCTTTTATTTTCGGATATAAATAAAATTCGCAAGGTGCGAGGTCGGGGCTATAGGGCGGGTGACCCAGTAATTCCACGTCTGACGTCGCCAAGTAGTCGATTGTTTGCTTGGCGGCGTGCGACGAGGCGTTGTCGTGGTGAAGGAGGATCCTACTGCGAGGTCGTTTCTCCCGAACTTTTTTCAAGACAAGTGGCAAACAATTGTTAGTGTACTACTCTGCAGTAACTGTTTTTCGATCCTCAAAAACAATTGTTGCGTAATGACCTGTCCTTCTGAAGAACGAGGCCACCATCTTTATTCCCACGCTTCGACCTCTCTTCACTTTAGTTGGCAACTCCTCGGAAGGAAACACCCAGACAGGAGACTGTCTCTTAGTTTCAGGATCATAACAATAAATCCAGCTTTCGTCACCCATAAGTATGTCGAATACAGCATTTGAGTCACCTCCGTTAAATCTTTGAACCATTTCACGACACCAGTCAACACGACGGAGTTTTTGGGCCTCTGTCAAATTATGAGGTATCCACCGGGCACAAAGCTTCCTGACCGCTAAATGTTCATGAAGGATTTTGTGCACTTGACCCATACCGATGCCAAAACTTGTCCGAATCTGCTGATAAGTCACTTTTTTGTCAGTCTCTATCATACGCCGCACAACACTGATGTTATCTTCAGTGGTCGCCGTAGAAGGCCGTCACTCACGCAGATCATCGTTGAGATTAGTGCGACCACGTTTAAACTCATTAAACCAGTTGTAAACAGTGGCACGAGATGGGGCTTCATCGTGAAAGGCCAATCGAAGTCTATCATAACTTTGTTGTTGACTTAAAAAATCATTGTACGAAAATTTTCTCGCTTTAAATTCATGCTGACGTGACACAGACAATTTTCGATTTGCCGCCAAATCGTAAACAAATGACAAATTAATAAAATACATACACAATAATATTGGCAAAGAGTTCCATTTTCAAAATTTGAATTTATTTTTTTATTATATCGTTTACAAGTGGCCAGTTCTAAAAATTTTCAATGTCGCCCTCGTATAGCGGCTTAGTGTCATCTTATGATTATTTTATCGAGCCAATTATTATGCTGATCCACATTTCTTCCCGTGTCTTCTCACAACCTATGTTCATAAATCATTTTAATAAAATTATTTCGTTTTTGCTCAAAAATTACATTTACAAAGGTTTAAAAAAATTAAAACGTACTGCAACGTCGGCTTAAATTATAATAAAATATCAAATGGATGTTTTCACAAAAAATTTAGTTTGGAGAAAACAAACTAAGTTGAAATATTAAATCAAAATATGTGTTTACCATTTAAATGTAATGTATACAAAACGATCATTCATTAGTAAATCCTTTATCTTGTATCATATGTATACAAATAACACATTTATGCACGTTTTACGATCACTTGTTGCGATCAACACACTAAAACGCACCATTCATAACTCCGCCCACCTAATATGGAACTTTGGACGTGATTCTATTGTTATGTTAATTGTTTAATGGGTCTGTATAATGAATATTACGAAAATGTTTTTCAACCCACGAATTTAGCACATTTTATTGCCAGTACTAAAAATTAGCAAGCCATCGCGAGCTGTCCTCATGGCAACCAACCATAAAATCAATTATCATTTTCCTTAAAATTTAAACATCTTTGCATCTCATTTCCATACAATAGTACATGCGCCTCGACTAAAATTTGCCTCTGCTAATCGCTAAACGAATAAAGAATATTGAATGATTGAGTGGCTGCATAAATTAGCAACACAGTTGCATTAAAATTCTGATGCGACCACTAGCGGTTTTTTCGCTTGGAACAGTTCCAAGGAACTATCAAACATGTAATGCATATGACTGTGAAGGAGCAATTGTGTCGTTGTAGCTCAAGGACATAAAAGGTGGCGTTCATTGTAATTTTTTTAATAGGTACTAAAGCAAACTCAATTTTGGCCATCTGGTCAACTAGAGAAACAAAAAAACAAAAAAGACAAGTTATAAAATAAATATGTAGGATAAAAACTAAAAATAAATCATAATAATATGTGAGATCAAGAAATATCTTTATCATATTATTATTTTATTATCTTTCCTTTTCCTCGTTTTCATTCACTAATTTCATTCATTACTGCCAATCAAAAGTCTACTTCTGAACATTTGAACATAGGCCTCCTCCTTAGATTTCCTCATTTTTACTATAGTTGGCACGCTTGGCAAGCCGGTTGGCTTCCGCAGTTTTTATTATTATTAAGATGTTATCAGGAAGATGCAGCTACTCATCTCCTGCGATCATCATCCACGGGATGATTTGGCGTAGTTGACACGGCTAGTGTGCTCGTTTTCACAACCTCATAAACAGTTTACTCCCTCATATGAGCCACTAACATAGTAGAAAGTAATTTCAGGCAGCTAGGTTTAGCAAATTAGATTGGCTTGATGGCAATTACATTACCAGATCTTTCTCTCAATTGACACTTTTTCTTAAATAGAATAAGGTCAACACAGTCCACCATTTGGTAAGTTATCAAATTCAGGTAAAATAATATAATTTAATGGAATTTGATTAAGCTGCTATTTTACGCTAGTATTCTATGAAAACGTGGTCCTACCCCGGCGGAGCCGACCCATTCGTACTACAACAATAATATTATATTATTGCACATTGGCTCTACCACGTATTTACTCTGCTGTCGTCGCTGCTCTGAGTGTTCTGGTCGTTCATTCTGGTACACATTTGGTAAAAATACAAGATGTTTGTGTTACTACCTAACGAAGGTCACAAGATCTTTCGAACATTTCCCTCAATCACCTTTTACAAAAATATGCTTACATCACATAATCGTTGTCTCCTCTATCGGGGATAAATTGGTAGTTAAGTATGAAGAGGGAATCTGTGAAATATAAATAATTAGTAACAAATCAGAGATTTTGAATAATTTTCTCACAGGTGATTATTTAAAGTACATAATAAAAGTAAAGAACACAAGACCTACAAATAATGCATTTTATTTCTTATTCTCCTTCTTTTTCATCAGCTCGTAAGTCCGCAAGACCACTACTAGACACTGTCTTCACTCGTTATATAGAAAATTAATAAAATAAATAATTATTTAGTATTCTGTTTATTTTTTTTTTATTTTCTTTGATTGCTTTTAATTGCTTTGCAAGTTTATTGTTTTCTGTTTTTTTTTCTTCTATTTTGTTGTAACCTTGTATTTGTTTTTTTTTTCTGGTGTTACAATTAAGATTGTGAACAGTTAGCCGGAGGGTGATGTATGTAGATAAACATATATTTTTTATATCCATTTATATATATATTTAATTATTAGTATCATTATTATTTTATTTATTTTAAATATTTTTGTCTAATGTCAGATGATGAATCTTTTTATTCTACTTGCAACAGTTCCTCTTCCCTTTCATTTACTGATGCTTCGGATGAGTCTGCTACGCTACGTACATTAATATATGAAGAATCTCAAAAATTGTTAAACTGTTTTCACATTTGCCATTTAAATGCACAAAGTATTCCTCAACATCATACGGAGCTCCTGGATACTTTCTCTTCTAGTGCAGTTCATGCTATACTCATATCGGAAAGCTGGCTTAAGCCTGAACTCTCGTCCACGTCTTATAGTCTTCCAGGTTATATTTTACTCCGTAACGACCGCACTGGTAAAAGGGGCGGAGGTGTCGCTATATATCTGCGTATACCTTATAAAATATTAAACACGTCTTCTTCTCTATATTCCGGTTCAATGGAATACATTTTGTCGAAGTTAATGTCAAGAGTGTTAAAGTTTTTCTTGGAGTTGTCTACTGTCCACCTCAAGTGGACTACTTCTCCGATTTGGAAGAAAATTTGTTGCCTTTCAGCTCTGCCTACACACATCACATTATGATGGGAGATTTTAACACTGACCTATTAGGGGTTTCTCTCAAGTCTTGCAAACTGAGGTCGATCATGATGTCGCATAATTTCACTATTTTGCCTCTAAATGCAACACATCACAACTTCTACTCTGCTGACACCTGGATCGACCTTATAGCCGTCTCCTCCGTTGAACACGTTGTCAATTATAGACAATTCCCTGCTTCTGAATTTTCACGGCATGACATGCTTTTCCTGTCATATAAATTAAAGTCTCCCAAGCCTTTATCCGTATCTATCGCTATTCGAAGTCTTGCTAGACTAGATATAGACAAGCTTAAGTGTGATGCGGATGCTATTAACTGGTCATCTGTATATACTGCTTACACAGTTGATGAAAAGTCGACTTCTTTAACAGCAACATATTAGGACTGTATAATGAACATGCCCTAAGCGTGTCGTTCGACAAGCGTCCTCCTGTTCCATGGATCACGACTGGGGTAAGAATGGCTATGGCAAAACGCGACAGAATGTTTCGTGCTTTTAAGAAGAATCGCACTGATATAAAGTGGCAGGCATATAAAACTGCGAGAAATCGATGTAATCAGATGGTGAGAGCTGCTAAACGCCGATATATCCACGAACAAGTACTTAATTCATCTTCGGCTGATAAATGGAAGTTTCTCAAAACGCTTGGATATGGTAAATCGCAATTTGACTATAATAGCATCACCTTTTCTCCCGACGATTTTAATCGTCATTTTCTATCTTCTCAAATAGTTTCTGATAATTCTAGAGCTAATGCTATTTTATTTAAATGTGTAGTGTTCGCTTAAATATAAGAAATCATTATGAACCCCTATGTTTGCGGATTAGCGATCGCAGTATCAAACGTCTCACAACTTTGACGCTGCTTCCTGTCGTCTATGTGGTAAAAAGATCTTAATAACTAAAACGTACACTGATACAAATCAATTAAATTGTAATCAAGCAAGTATGATCGATCGCAAATCAATATCCGTTTTCTTTGTTGCAATGGTAACTTTACAAAATAATATATTCGAAACATTTAATTGTATCTATTAACTTATCTGAGCTATGTAACGTTATCTAAAACTGAAAGGAAATTTTAGTTATAAATAAATCTAATCATTCTTCTTTTTAATTAATAATTATTTTCTCTTGCCGTTTTAAGCAGGCGCAATATTTTCAATTTTAAAACTTCACTGTCCGAGAAATAGACACAATAGTTAAACAATTGAAATGTTCATATATGACTCATGGGACAGTGAAATGGTTAAAATAGAATAGAGATTATAATAGAATATAATAGAAATTGCACGTTTTATCTAATTAGCTCTATAATTTTAGCACATAAGGAACACTTCATGAGAATTCATTTAGTTCATTGTATTTTATTTTTCCAGACATATTGGCGGAACATAATATAAAAGTTCACGATAGAATACTATATATTCTCTCTAAATTACATATTAAATACAAATCTATGTAACGAAGTACAACAATCATATGTCAAATTTATGGACATGTAGTGGGCCCCAAAAATTACAATCGAAAAATACATATATTTATGACTCTGATGGTTATTACAGTGCCAAAGTACGGATTTTAATTAGTATGATTTATGAGTATATTAACACAATAAATTTCTTTCCTCATCAAAAAGGTTCTCGAGTGGCGGCCTCATACCGGCGGACGAAGTGTAGGCGTCCCCACTAGATGGAGTGACGACCTGGTAAGACATGCAGGAAGTCGATGGATGCGGGTGGCTCAGGACCGTGCTTTGTGGCATTCCTTGGGGAGGCCTATGTTCAGCAGTGGACTTGTGAAGGGCTGTAATGATGATGATGATGAAATTTCTTCCACGTCTTACAGTTGGTCAAGATATAAAAGTGTAAGCAAAGTAAAGTTACAGCCTGTATACGTCCCACAACGGGGCACGAGCCTTCTCTCATTTCTGAGAGGGTTTTAGGGTACGTAAATTTTTGACACGCTTCCCTAGTCCGTGTTGGCAGACTTCACGTCTTCAATTTTTTTTAATTTCACAAAGATGCGTGTTTACTCACGATGTCTTTCTTTACCGCCGAGCACTTGGGAAACGAACAATTAAAATTGCATTTAACAATTTCATTGGTGCCGGCGGGAATCGAACCCGGTTTGCCCACGTAATGTGAAATTTACAACGAGCACTTTACCCTTGAGCTATCTTATTTTGTTGTTGGCTCTTTACACGTTAGACATTAGACATTACTTACTTTTATATATTACTCATTATAGATTTGTATGCCAATATAAATTAAAACTGCTTTCCAGGCTTCCGGGCTTTTTTGCTTTCTGCTTTCTTGCTTTCGAACAAAAAAACTTTAAATATAGTTGATTCTAGAGCCTATAAAATGCCTCAATGTGTTTCTTCACCAAAGTTTCTGTTTTATAATAGGTGTTGCATGAAAATTTATTTTTAAGATCCGTTCTTCTAAGTGGCTGGTGCACGTAAATTTTTAGCGTAAGTAAAGAATAAAGATTTAAATTAAACAATATATAAAAGTCACTTCCATACTTTACAACTAAAGTCCATCAGTTAGCGGAAAAGGGATAGCACAACGCGTTCAAAAGAGATGCAAAACATAATCCACTTATACGTCACGGTTGGGTAGCTCTCATACATTTTTACTGGAGAAAATTCGGGAATATCCTTAATGCATATTAAGCCGGGTCCACAGCTATTTGCACTGAGGTAGATATTGAGGTATAGAATTGAAATTTTTCGCCGTGTGGACTTTAGGGATAACAAGGTCCCGTATACTTTCGTACGCAAGTCTGTGACCCTTCCCGAGTTTGTTCGGGCGGATTATTGTTTCAAGTACTTTATTAATAATGACCCGGTTTTTTAGTCTCTAGATATCTTGAAAACTTTTTATTGATTTTATCGTTATGAATGGTTTTTGAAATAGCGTTATAGATTATTCACTTAAATAATAATACAAAAAATAATTATTTGTTTATCTTATGTAACATTGACATTACATAACATTTGTTTTATAAATTCGTCTTAGTATTGTACTAAATTGGCAGGTGACCCCTTTGTGGTCGATATTTTATACATACCAAATGCTTCGTCTTCCGTTATGCGTAGACCAAAGGAGTGATTTTTTATGGAATAAGGGCTATTGTCTCTATCGCTGCCTCTACGGCGAGAATAGGACGATGCACAGACGGGAGCTACAGCAACGCAAATTTTTAACGTTAAATTTTGCCGCATTCATCAACATGGATTTTAAAAATACGTTTGATGTCTGTGCTTTTGATTTTAGAACCCGAAGATGACAGTAAAAAGGCAATATTGGGTGCATTTGTTACGGCTAAAAGTCGAAGTGCGGCCAGCAGTAGTTGGTTAAATTTAGGTGTACTGTTAAATTTGCAAAACACGGATATACGTAATAAGTAAAATCAGCGACAGTAGGTTAAGGTGCGGTTGGGGTGCCCTTGGGTCATCCCAAAACCACAGACATTTATTTAATTTATAATTTATTGATACACCTAAGTTTAACCAACCGCAAGAGGCTACACCTAGTTCTAGCCGGCTAGAACTAAGTGTAATCGCACTTCGGCTTTTAGCCGTAACACATTTATTAGGAAGTGAAAGCCTAACTTTAGGAAAATTTCTCACAAAGTTCGGAAAATTGAGAGATTTCCTAAAAAAATCTTTCGATATTTTCGAATGGGCGTTATAGTAGGTTAGAACTGAATTTGAACAACATGATAAGTACAAGGATGTAATGAATTATAGATGAAATAAATTTATTGACCGGCAATCGTTTTATCTTTCGCTGATAGCTATAGACCCCAAACTCGAAATAACTGCTGGCACACCATTTCTTTTTTTTAATTACTCGGATATACAAGCTGTATCTAATGTTTGGGGCTCTTCCAAATTAGCCCCATTTAGCTTGTATATCCGAGTATTTTTTTAGGGTTTTGTTCAACAACTGTCTGCTCTCTATTTCGTCAATCAGTATCTCATTGTCATTCTTTTCTTCTAAGATAGAAATTATGGATTTCGTACCTACTATTGTAGCGTATAATTATGCAAAATGTTTCGTGCTACGTGAGCTCGTCATGACGCGACGGTTGACAGGATCTACTATCAAAATACAGATGCGTTGTCACCCCTGAGGACTAAGATGGAATGCCTCGTTTCCAATAAAAAGGGTCTCCGGTTCTCTACAGTCAACATACGAAACTCAACAGCATTAAGCTGCTATTTTACGCTGGTATTCTGTGAGAGCGTAGTCCTATCCCGGTCGAGCCGACCCATTCGTGCTACAACCATAATGTAGCTGCAGAGTGGCTTTACCACGTAAAAAAGCAAGTCCTAAACTAGCTTTAGGTTACTCTAATCAACTTCTGTCATGCGTCGCACAACTATGATTGACAGACACCCCTCACGCAGGTTTTAAGTGATATAGCAGAAATCACGCACAAACTTATTAGCCCATTAATAAACTGGCTCAGGATTTGGCTTTATGTCGAAACTCTTATCAGAATCTATCATCATCGACTACTATATACAAATAGAGCGAAAATTTTATCGCCTTAAATACATTTTGAATCAAATGAAACCTATGAATTCTATACACTAAAAGCGAATTATTATTTTTCAATTATATTGTTACTTTGGCCAGTTTTAACAACTCTCAGTTCAACCTAGTATGAACATGTATAGGTATGTCTACACCAGTGCGCTTTCCTATTCATCTTGCGTCTTCCTCTAACGCATGCCTGAGCAACTATAGCGCATGCAATAGCGCATGCGCTAAAACTAGTTCAACAACAGAGCATGCCTCTACCGGTGGGTTCGCATGGCGGAAGACAAAGTTTAAACTTTGGAATTTATCGATGATTATCGAACATATCAAGTATTGTGGCACCACAAGCACGAAGATAACACAAATAAAAGAAAAAGAAACGACGCGTTGATTTCTCTGAGCCAAAAATATAATTATGATGTAAAAACGGTTAAAAACAAGATAAAGAGCTTGAGGTCATACTTCTCAATGGAACATTAAAAGTTACGATGAAAAGGAGTGGGTCCGGAACAGAAGATAATTACGAATCTTCGTGGTTTGCCTAACCGACGCGTGTGAGGTATAGACAAGTTGCATGCGACAAGCGCACGGGTATAGACGCTAAGCTGCATGCGTCTTATGGCACAGCGCTTGACGCAAGACGAACTGAAAGTTGAAATGCAAAATGAACATGAAAGCGAAATTGAAAGCGCACTGGTGTAGACATAGCTTATGGAGGAAGTCAAACTAAGTCTATTTAACAGTGATAGAGCCTCGCGGCAGCTTTTGCTGTCGCACGGATGGGCCGGCTCGAACCGGGGTGGTACCACGACCTCACAGAATACCGGCGTGAAGTAGAAGTTTTCTTCTTCATATCGCCCGGTGCAGGTGGCCGGAGGCCCAATTCCCCCCCCCCCCCCTCTTCTCCCACATCAACATGGTAGCGGAATTAAACAGAAGACTACCCCAGGAGGGTACCAGCATCCCTGGAGAATCCCTCGCTGAGCATCCACGCCCAAGCTACCCTACTTCTTCTGAGCGTGGGTGCTCAGGCTGCCCCGCGTATTCTGAGGGGGGGGGGGGCAAATTCCGCTGAAGACGAAACCTGCTCGGGGCAGGCGGAGCAAAAAGACAAAGGCGACCCCTGCCACGCTTTCCGTGAATTTCTGCAATATCAGGGGACTTCATTCAAACCTTAAAGCCGTCCATTACCATCTGGAGACGGCAAAGTTGGTCTTGCTCTTTCTAACCGAGACGCAGGTGTCCTCTCGGCTCTCCTACCCGGGGTACAAATTATAACACTCCTTTGTGTCCCGGGCTGGAGTTTGCGTGTACGTCAGAGAGGACATCTGTTTTCGACGCCTCGGCAGTCTTGAAGGTACGGACCTGTCCATCCTATGGCTGCGCGTAAACAGCGACGACCATCCCCGCGTCTACGGGTGCCTCTGTAGGTCCCATAGTGGTAATGCCGACACAGACAGAGTTCATCGACCATTGTCATTGATAATACAAAAAATAATGTCATTGGCTCTTCGGACCATTGTCTAATCCGGAGTACGGTGCCACTCACGCTCCCATCGCAGTTGCGATCTGCAGCTCGCCGCCGTGTTTGGCACTATAGGTCTGCTGATTGGGACGGGATGCGGTCTTTTTTGCATCCTACCCTTGGGGGCGGGTTTGCTTCTCGCCGGATGATCCCAACATTGTTGCTGATTCTGTCGCTGATGTGGTGCTTCAGGAAATGGAATTATTTATTCCATCATCTGTGGTGCCTATCGCAGGCAGAACTCAGCCATGGTTTGGTCACTCCAGTAAAATTGCATCACGCTATAAGCAGGAGTACTACCGGGCCTGGGCTGACGCATCAACGTCCCGGGATGTAAACACCAGCGCTCTTAAAAAGAAGTATAATTCCGCCTCCAGGTCCTTCAAAAGCGTCATTGTCAAGGCAAAGTCAGAGCACTCTAGAGACTCTAGAGAGTCAAACTAGTTCGCCTCCCTTCGGGAACACGTGCATTCTGGTCTCTCGCCAAAGCTGTCCAAGGGAACTTCTGTCAGCCATCTCTCCCATCTCTGCACAGGGTGGACGAGTCACTGGCCCATGAAGCAAAGGAGAAAGCCGATCTGCTAGGCTCTATTTTTGCTTCCAACTCGACTCTCGATGACGGTGGGAATACTCCTCCAACCATCCCGCGGTGTGAGTGCTCCATCCAGGAAGTGCTGTTTACACAGCGCTCGGTGCGTAAAGCACTCCTCTCCATGGACGTCTGCAAGTCGAGTGGGCCTGATGGAGTCCCACCTATTGTGCTGAAGACGTGTGCTCCGGAGTTGGCACCGGTTTTAACGCTTCTTTTCCGGTACTCCTACTCCCTAGGCGTAGTTCCGAACTCATGGAAGACGGTTTTGGTGCACCCGATCCCTAAAAAAGGCGACCGCTCAGATCCGTCCAACTACAGGCTTATAGCTATCACCTCCTTGTTCCAAAGTAAAAGAAACTATTATTAACTGCCAACTCATGCGGTACTTTGAGGATCACCAGCTGATTAGTGACCGCCAGTACGGTTTTCGTCGAAGTCGCTCAGCTGGTGATCTTCTAGGTTACCTAACTCATAGATGGGCGGAGGCAGTAGAGTCCAAGGGGGAGGCGTTGGCCGTTAGTTTGGACATAGCGAAGGCCTTCGATCGGGTTTGGCACAAAGCGCTTCTTTCGAAGCTCCCTTCCTATGGGCTTCCCGAGAAATTGTGCAATTGGATCACCAGCTTTCTTGCAGATCGCAGCATCAAGGTCGTAGTAGATGGTGCATGCTCCAATTACAAGCCCATTAACGCTGGTGTTCCTCAAGGCTGCGTGGTATCACCAACGCTGTTTCTTTTGCATATCAATGATATGTTGCAAGCTGGTAACATTCATTGCTATGCAGAGGACAGCACTGGTGATGCCTTATACACCGGCCGTGCCAATATTTCTCGGGAAAACGTCGCCAAGTATCGGAACAAACTTGTGTCTGAAGTTGAGACTTTGTTGAACAAAGTCTCAGACTGGGGGCGACCAAATCTAGTCCAGTTCAATCCGCAGAAGACACAAGTTTGCGAGTTTACCGCTGAAAAGAACTCCTTTGTCGTATCTCCTCAGTTTCAAGGCACTCCCCTTGTTGCCTCAGCCAGTATCGGAATCCTCGGTGTCGACTTATGGAGTGATGTGCAGTTTCGTGGTCACTTGGAAGAGAAGGCCAAATTGGCCTGTAAAAAGCTTGGCGTGCTCAGCAGAGCGGGACAGTAATTCATGCCGGCACACCGCTTGCAACTTTACAAGGCGCAGGTTCGGCCTCACATGGAATACTGTTCCCATCTCTGGGCAGGGGCTCCCCAGTGCCAGCTCCTTCCACTTGACAGCATCCAGCGCAGAGCGGCTCGAATCGTCGACGACCGAGTTCTTTCCGATCGGCTGGACTCACTGGCACTGCGTAGAGATGTTGCATCTTTTTGCGTATTCTATCGCATCTATCACGGGGAGTGCTCTGAGGAATTATTCGGACTAATTCCAGCCGCTCAATTTCACCATCGCACATCGCGAAAAAACTCGCGATACCATTTATACCATCTGGATGATTGGCGGTCCACCACTGTGCGATTTAGAAGAAGTTTTCTTCCTCGCACAACTTCCTTGTGGAATCGATTACCACCAGCGATTTTTCCGGACCGATACGACTTAGCGACCTTCAAGAAAAGAGCCTATTCCTTTTAAAGGCCGTCAATACAGTCATAAATGATAACCGGTGTCCCATAGCTGATGTGTACCTGATGTTGCATATAGATCCGGTTTGACAAACCTAAATTTTTTTAGGAGATATAATATTGTGCATAATATCTCTGACAATAATGATTTCTATTTACAGGAACATCTACACCCCTCAGACAGTCCCCTCAGGGACCATGGTGCTGTAAAGCACCTGAAACGTCGGGAATTAAAATTAGTAAAATTAAACGCGATAAAATCCGGTAAAAATAGTTTTATTCAATCTTTGACAATCTTTGGAAATGTTATAATATAGTCATGTTTTCTTCGACTGTGTAAAAAATATAGTAAAAAGCTGTACTTGCCAACACGTTTCCCAAACTTGGCAACAATGGCAAATATCCTCCCTATAAAGCAATTCATGGGCAGGCTTATGTTAATCGTTGGACTTTTGATGGACTGTAATGAATTAATGAATTATTTTAATGTTAATGCTTAATTCTATCTTAAAAACCTCAATTATTTTTATTTGTGTTTCAATAAGCTTTAATTTGACATCTTTTTTTTATTAAATGGTAGGGCTTTTTTTGTATAGAAATCCATTTAAATTTACCATCATCATGTACCGTCATTTTATATCTTTCTGCTACCAAGCAGTGCACCGCCTACTATGTTCCAGCTTAATCGATCGCTTATCGAGCCAGTATCACTATGAGGCATTACATCCTGGCCCTCAGGAATGACAACAAACTGACCTCCTTAATCTAATGTTAGTTGTAGGTGTCTACAGCTGTAATAACCACTTACCATCCAGTAGACTGCTGCTTTCTATCACACATGACGAGTATAGAGAGCTTTGTAAAAGTGCACGCTTGTTGGCGCCTTTTTTCTGAGAAAACCTTTTCTGCAGTGAACTTAAGACGACTAACGACTCACGACGACGCATAAGTGTGGCAATAGGTATAAAGAAAACAAAAAGAAAAATGGCGTTTCAAAGCGATTAAACGAAATAATGTTGATATTTAACTGCATAATATATACAAATATGTTATATAATATGTCGTTACGTATTTATATATTTTTTATAGAATAAGGGTGACAAATGAGCACACAGTCCACCTGATCATAAGTGGATTGGACTCAGTTAAGAATCTAAATGCAGATGCGTTGTTACCCCTGAGGACTAAGATGTAATGCCTCGTTTCCAGTAAAAAGCGTCTCCGTTTCTCTACACTCACCATACGAAATACAATAGCGTTAAGCTGCTATTTCACGCTGGTTTTCTGTGATATATTGTGTATGTTACAAGTGCACTGCTGAACATAGATAGACCTAGTATATAAATATATTAGGCCTATATTACTCTTTATGTTTACATACATACATTTATTTTATTTGCTAGGTTTAATTCCTAAAAGCAAACATCATCGTCATCATGAGGCAGACATGGGATCACTTCCCCCCCCCCCCACCACCACCCCCACCCGTTGCAGAAAGTACTTACCACAAGTTTGGCAGACGGATTGACAATCGTAGCATCAGACGCCTCTCATTATTGACGCTGCATTTCCCATGGTCACCTTTGATCACTTTTACAGAATTAGGGTGACAAACGAACACACGGTTGATAATTTGATGCTGTGGCCCATAGACATCTAAATCTATCCTCAATTGAGAATCAAAATGCAGATGCGTTATTATTCCTGAGAACTAAGGTAGAATGCCTCGTTTCCAGTAAAAAGGGTCTCCGGTTCCCTACACTTATCATATACACAGAACTCTCTCAGCTCTCTCAAAACACCAACGTAAAATACAGTATTAAGTTGCTTGTTGACGCTGATGTTCTGTTAGAGCGTGGTCCTTCACCGGTCGAGCCGACCCATTCGTGCTACAAACATAATATAGTTGCATCGTAGCTTTACCACGTAAAGACGTATATCGAGGTTTTTATAGCTAAATTCATTGTTCAAACATAATACATACTCTAGAGATAAATATAATTAAGGCATACAGTTTTTTTTTTATATAATATACTTATATAGTATACTATAGTTTCTCACTCTACAAGTTTACACACAGTAAAAACAATAAATTGTTTACAAAAAAAAATATATAAAATAATAAGTGGTAAAATTTAAAATTTTGTACAACCGACTTCAATATGTCTATGTGTTAACTATGTGTACTCGTATGTATTTGAAGTCAATTAAATACACATTAATAATGATAACTCTAAAACTACTAGTCAGATCTTGATCAATTTATATGGAACCACATGAGAAGCACCAACTCTCAAATAAAAAAAGATTTATCTAAATCGGTTCACGTAGAGAAAAGTTCTAAGGTAACACACATAAAAAATACAGTCGAATTGAGTAATAATAATAATATAATAAATTGTTTATTGTTTCTCAATACATTGTCATGCATTACAGGAATTGAGATAACTCCAGTAAGTTATAAAATACTTGTGTTATAACTACCTCGCTGCTTCCCTTAAAGTTACCTAATACAGTATTGAGACCAATCCATACAAAAAAAGAAACAGAAAAATAAAATTCAAAAGTGAAAAAGAGAAAGTGTAAGTGAAAGTACCTTCTCTTTTTTTTTGAAGTCGGTTGAAAATTAGACTAACTACATATGCGTATAATACACCAATGTTGCTTACGCGATAGTTTTCACTTTGAGCATAACTGTTGCATCGATTCCAACACCGATGTTTACGAGCACACTCACACATATAAATAACAACATATCCCCTTGTAAACGTTCGTATACTGAATACACACACTGTCACCATTCACGCTTATAGATAAGGCTAGACGTAATTAAAAACCTTATGATATTTATGAAAACTACATCACACTGAAACTTTCATCGTGTTTTATGTAAGTGACTGAACGATTAAAAACAATACTTTTCTCAACGTAACAAAATTCAGCTGATTCTTTCCACGAGTAAACACTTGTTATGGTAATTAAAACAATGCTTAAGTAAAGCAGTCTGCCCGCCGCAGCACCCCAGTCAGCACTGGTGAGCTAAATGAGAAAGATTTCTCCTATTTCTTCCCATTCGGGAGAGAATATAAAACTCTTTTTCGCCTTTTTTTATTTCCAACTTCGTCTTAATATGCCACCCGCTCGGACCTTGGATTGCAGAGCTAAAGAAAATTTAGACCTTCCATTTATCTAAACAAAATAAACCAAAACAAATTGTTGCTATTTTATTTTACATTTTAATTGCAATTTTGCTTTTAAAATTATATTTTGCAATCTGTTAACATATCAGATTTTTTTAAATCTAATAATTGCATTTATAAGGTCTTTCATATTCTGAATATTATGTTGAAAATTGAAGAAAATCTTGATATATAATTGTATAATTATAATAATTGGTGATAAGAGGGCTGGTTATTTTCTCGCTCAAAGGTTAATATAGCCATTCAGCGAGGAAACGCAGCCAGCGTTATTGGCACGATAATACGGAGAGTAGGACTGTATAGTTATTAAAACACTAGTTTAAGTTTTTTTTTTATTATAGTCTTTTTAATATTTCATATATTTAAATTTTGTTAAAAAAATATTTTTAAGCTTCCTTTTAAAGAAAAAAATTATAATTATATTATATCAATTATTATTGAATAATTATACGTAAAGGCCACCCAAACCCAAACAATGTGACACCAACAATAATCAGTTATTATTTACTTAAAAACGTGTAAATTTAAAAAAAATGGTAATAAAACTAAATTGGCCAACTCTTAGCAGATAAGAACAGTTGAAATATTTTTAAATTGAAAACAGGATATTTAACAAAAATCAAATGAGTTTAAAACTTAAGTCATTATCATTATTATCAATCAAACATTACAAAAGTTAATCTAATGAGCAATAAACACTTTTAAACCTTAAAAGTTAAAGATAACAGCCTCTATACGTCAGCTACGTACACCTGGGCACAAACCTCTCATTTCTGAGAGGCACATGGGGTCATTTGCCCGCCAAGCAGCTACAGTGTGTATGGCGAACTTCTCATATCGTCGAAATTTTCGATTCCTCACGATATATTCTTTCACTGCTGAGCACGTGTTAAATCAGCGAATTGCAAATAACAATTGTATTGTTGCCTATCGCGGATCGAACCCGAGTTGCTCGCGTACTGCGCAATTCTCGGTTAGCGCTTTGTCTCTGAGTTACCTCGACTCTCTATAAAATATTACACTAGATGCATTTTGATAGATCCTATTTTTATTAACCTTTTTATAAATGATACTGCAAACAGCGTGAAATGAAGTTTGAATAACAAAGCTACAAAAATGATTGCTGTTGACCAAAAGTTAATCAATTTTAATCAGTCCACAAAAAAAACGAATGGTTTTTAAATAATTTAAAATATTTCAACATTTATTTCAATTTCGAGTTTCTATCAGCTTCTAATATCTCTTTTATAGGGGTGGTTGTGTTAATCGCGGGGCGGCCCCCGGTCTTCGTTAGTCTAGAATTAATTCGTTGATAAGACGCCGCGCCTCCCGGCGATGCTGTCTCAACATTGCAGGGTTGCCAAATTGGAGTAAGACACACAAATCCATTAAATTGAAAATGAATTAAAATTTAGGAAATATATTATTGAATGTTTATTTAACAATAAACTTTGAGCTTATTGGGTTATTTGGTTTCCTTTTTTCTTTTTTCTTTTTTTTATTGTTTTTACCTTGCCTTAGCTTATTTATTGATTCAAATATATTACGTATGCTTTACATGCTGCAACAATAAATCTAACCCATGGACAATGGAATTTGTTTATATTAAGATTTAATGTAGTGTTACATAAAATAAAAATAAAAGTAAGTTCAATTAAATGCTTAGAGAAATAAATAAAATCTACTTAAGTACGTGATTATTTGATATATAAACTTAAAGTTAATAAATGAAGTTTATGAATAAAGCCTATTTATTAAAAAAAATAGATACAATTAAACTAGAAATAAAATAAAAACAACTCTGTCCGTGATTAAAGTCTACATAAACTAACGCATAATTATAACAAACAAGCCAAGGTTTCTTTATTTCAAAACGGACATTCCAGAACTTTTCATTAAATACCATAGACATAAAGCTAAAGCATTGGCTCCCACGCTTAGAACTATACCGCACTTGTATCATGAAACTAGCTTTGAACTCCGATAAATATCTTCGGCCATTCGACATTTCCCTATATGGATCAAACCCGTGATCAATGCGCAGAAGCTTCGATATTTATGCCAATTATTATGCTTCTTATTATTTTATGGAATGATCATTATCGAAGATGACCTTTACAATCCTTTCGCAAGCAACATTACTTTGTTCCTTTAATCTTAATACATTTAGCGGCAAATAAAGAAAGATCTCATACAGCTATAGAACTCAAATTGAAATTGTATCCCCACATATTTTTAAAAGCATAACAACACTCATATAGTTCCATCAACATCATCTTGATGATTGGCAATCCACCATTCGTTTTTCCAATAACTTTTTACCACGCACGATCACATAATAGAATTTACTATCACCAGCAGCAGTTCTTTGGAGACGATAGAACTTAGGGATCTTAAAGAAAAGAGCGTACTCCTTTTTGAAAGGCTAGCAGCACACCTGCAATTCCTTTGACGTCGGTGGTCACTTACTATCAGGTAAACCGCACGCATTAGCCCTTTTCTAAAAAAAACATAGATTTTTTCATAATCCCATTATAACGAATGCATTTTTTAAAACAAAACTACTTTTCAGGGTCTATTTTAGCAAATGTCCCCTGTCCCATTATTCTTTTAACTGTTCCATTTTAAATCCAACAAAACAAAAATTTATTATGCTTTTAGATTATTTTCGCTTTCGGCTTAAATTATTGATTTTGTAGATTGTTTTGATAACTTCTTATTATCGCTACAAAAGTAAAGCATACGATACTTTTTGTATAACTTTTTTTTTAGTAAAATAATACTAGTAATAACGCTGTATGGTTTACTAACAGTCCAGTTTACCATTCCAAGTAAAGTGTAATATTAGGAGGTCTCCACGACAGTTATAAGTAGTGTAATGGCGGATTTGAACCTACGACTTTCCGAGGTTGCGGTTTGTACCCTAGCCATTAGGCTACTGTTGCTATATATAGCATAAGTATGAGTAAATAGTCAATTTAAATATTTAAAATAAATTATAAAATATAATGGTCCTTTATTTAGTTTTCGTCATTCGTTTCACCCCTGAAATCCAAGAACAAATTAAAAAGACGACCACAGGATTGCCCGGAGAATGGGGGGAAATTACACCCCCCTTTAGCTGACCCTCTTTAATGAACATTGCACTCTGTTGCCATCCCTCTCACACTTATCACAATCTTTTCAAGTATATTGTTAACGATCTCTCTCTCTCGGATGAATATTTGATATCATACCTCAACTTATCCATGTTGCATTTTACGATATAGTATTTTATAAGATTGACTGTTGGGATTAAAAATAAATGGAAAATAATTAAAACAAAACAAAATGTTGATGATCTTATGATCTTGCCATTAGGCATTTATTAAAAGAAATTCTGTTTCAAGTTTACACTACTCGTACATACGCAATACGAACTTGATTATAACACGAACACTGCCTTCTTCCATCATGATAGGCTATTTCTTACGTAATAGGACCATAGTGTAGTTGTTCTCTGACCAGCATAAATAGTTCGGATTGTAATTAATTACTCCCTGTATACAACCGGCTATAAACATTCCATTGGCAATTCACGAACAAGTGAAACAGAAATTAAATGAGATTCAAGCATAATTCAAAAGGTAAATGGCTCTACTGATTGGGTGAATGCTTTAGTGCTAATAAAAAACGGTGATTTGAAACTGTGTGTGGATCCCACCAGGCTTAATGAGGCAATAAAAAGGGAACACTTCACTATTCCTACGGGTGAGACCATTGCTTCAAAGTTGACAGGTGTGAAACAGTTTTACAATGTGATGCTAGCAAAGATGGCTTAAGTGCTTGTTTGTTACAAGATTCTCACCCCATAGGGCTTGTTCCTACAAGTCTTAGTAAGTCATAGCAAAGGTATTCGCAAAGTTGATTTTTAGAGAACCATAGCATTTGGGGTTAAAAAGTTCCACTGTAATGCCTATAGTAGAGATGTTCAAGTAAGAGTGACCATAAGCCACTTGAGTAAATTAAAAAAAAAATTGGCGCTGTATCTCCAATATTACAGAGATTGCTGTTAAAATTATCAGGTTACAATTAAAATGTCTGCCATAAACCTAGATCGCAGTGATATATAGCTAATTTTCTATCAAGGCCTTCACTTTTGACAAATAATAATTCACTTTCATGAAAAACACTGATATAAATGTTGTCCATAGTCTAGCCAAGCAGGCCCCAATAAGTAAAGCCAAGAAAGAAGAATTTGCTTCTGCCTTGGAAAAAGACGATAAAGCTCGAGGTACACACACACTTTAAATAATTGGCCTGACTATAATAAGTTATCATCTGATTTGAAACATTATTATAAACTAAAAGATTAAATTAAATATCATCATCATCATCATTACAGCCTTTCACAAGTCCACTGCTGAACATAGGCCTGAGCCACATACATCCATCGACTGCCTGTCTGCTGCCGGTACGAGGCTGCCACTAGAGAACCTTTTTTCCACATCTAATATATATAATATAGCAGCAGCATGGCTCTACCACATTATACGTGGTAGAGCCATGCTGCAGCTGTATTAGTGGTATAGTTGTAGTACGAATGGGTCGGCTCGACCGGGGAAGGACCACGCTCTCACAGAATACCAGCGTAAAATAGCAGCTTAACACTGCTGTGTTTCGTATGGTGAGTGTAGAGAACCGGAGACCCTTTTTACTGGAAAAGAGGCATTCCATCTTAGTCCTCACGGGTGACAACGCATCTGCATTTTGATTCTTTATTGAAGATAGATGTAGATGTCTATGGGTCACAGCTACCACTTACCATCAGGTGGACTGTGTGCTCGTTTGTCACCCTATCCTATAAAAAAAAAAACGGTTTTCGTTCGGTTCCTCGAGCTATATGGTCAGCAAATTTCCACTTTAGCTCACTAATCCGTTGGGCTATGTCGGTCATGTCACATTGGTTCTACTGCGGATATCCTTATTTCTAAGTTTATCATGCAATTAAATATTATATATAAAATTAAATATGACAGAGGCTTATATATTTTGATAAGAAAAAATATTGCTCCGACATGTTTAAGGCAAAGTGTGTTACATTTGATTCATGAAGGACATCATGGGATAAATAAATTTAAAAATAGAGCTAGACAATGTTTGTATTGGAAGGGTATCACTAGTGATGTTGAAAATTACATAAAAGCTTGTAGTGTTCGTGTAAAATTTAGTATTGCGAATGTGAAAGAGTCGTTACTGCAACACACAGTCTACAACGTGTTTGGCAGCGAATTTTCCATTCACCAGATGTCAATAGTTGGGACTGAGGTGAAGTTTTCTTTACACAATGTCATAAAATTCAGCAGTTGGGTTTAAAATAAAAGTTCATCGCTTTACAGAGTATTATGAAAATACATAAAACTATACCGCATTGGTATTTGCTGTTAAATTTTTTGCACTTTTTTAACCCTTCTTTTCTTAATTCCCCTTTTTAGGAATATCCGTAGTTTGATTTATTTATTTCTAATCTAATTAATGAAAAATATGACCATTATTACAGGAAGAAACATTAACACTTTCATTTTCCCAACAAAATAACTTCCCCGCCATGAAATCTGTTAAATATTTCACCCCATCCCTATGTGGCGCCGCCTTGGTGGCAGAAAACGTCGTGAATGCCCTCATTGGATAGAAATGGCTTTGTTGCTCAACAAACATGCATCCAATGTCATAAATTTGTTAAAAGTGCGTTTGGTAGATTTGGGATAGCAAAAAACTGCAATGTATATTGCCTTTTAATAGCCAGTCCTTTTTACAGTTTGCAAAGGAATGGGATTTTGAAAGTGTTCTCAAGCTTAAGATAGGCTAAGTCAAATGGATTTGTAAAAATGTAATAAGAAAGTGTGTAGAAAGTAAGATAGACTTAAGTTTAGCCATAATTAATTACAGGAACATCTTTACAGAATGAAAGTTATTCTCCAGCTCAATTGTTACTAAATAAAAGTATCAGAACGAGAGTCCCATGCTCACAGAAACAATTACTGCCAAGAGTGAATAGTTTTGCCAAAGTCAACATAGTTAAGAAACGAAATATCATCATCATCAACATTACAGCCCTTCACAAGTTCACTGCTGAACATAGGCCTCCCCCAAGGAATGCCACAAAGCACGGTTCTGAGCCACCGGCATCCATCGACATGTCTTACCTGGTTGTCACTCCATCTAGTGGGGGACGCCCTACACTACGTCTACCGGTACAAGGCTGCCACTCGAGAACCTTCCTTCCCCAAGAGTTGTCAGTTCTTCGAACTATATGGCCGGCCCATTGCCACTTCAACTTACTAATCCGTTGGGCTATGTCGGTTACTCTGGTTCGAACGAAATATAAATAATTATATTTTGATAAACATGCCAAATCCTTGTCAATTGCAAACAAATTTATTCTTACGTACTATATTATGGTTGTAGCACGAATGGGTTGGCTCGCCCGGGGAAGGACCACGCTGTCACAGTATACCAGCATAAAATAGCAGCTAAATGCTGCTACATTTCGTGTCAAGAGTGTAGAGAACCGGAGACCCTTTTTATTGGAAACGAGGCATTCTATCTTAATCCTCAACGCATTTATATTTTGATTCTTAATCGAGGATAGATGTGGATGTCTATGGGCCATAACATCCACTTAGCGTCAGGAGGACTATGTGCTCGTTTGTCACCCTTATTCTAATAAAAATATAATGTTGACCCTAAACTATGGACACTAGCAGTGATTGTTTATTTTTGTAAACAACCACGTAGCTATATTGTAGAAGTTAACGAGGAGTGAAGGAAGGCTTAAAAGATATAGAAAGTTTTTAAAATTAAGATACGAAAATTTTAATTTTAAGAATACAGTCCTTAGGCCTTCTTCTCCAAGGTTTGATTGTAATTGTTCTTTAAATTGTAAAAGATTTCCTAATTTTACTGATCCTAATATTTCCCATAATAACGTTAGAGCACCCAATGCCAGTGTCATAAGAGCCTGGTTAATACCAACAGTCACGTGTTAAGTGATAGATTTAAACTTAAAATACCTTCAAAATTTTTAATGTGAATTAAAGTGGAATGGTGTAATGTCAGGGAACAACCCTAGTTAATAGCCGTACTCTAGCAATGTTTTTTTATAGAAGACGGGCAAACGGTCATGCGGCTCACCTGATGGTAAGTGTCGACCGCTGCCCATGAACAACTGCAGCACCAGGGGAATTGCAGTTGTTCATGGGCAATTTTAAAAGGTAGTAAGCTCATTTCTTGAAGGTCTCTAAGTCGTATCTGTTTGGAGAAATCGTCGGTGGTAAACGATTTCACAAGGTAGTCGTTTGTGGAAGAAAATGCACAGTAGTGAACCGCCAAGCATCCAGATTATGTGGATGATAACGTAAGTTTTATCGCTATGTGCGTTTGTGAAATTTGGCGGCTGGAATTAATCCGAACAATTCCTCAGAGCACTTCCCGTGGTAAATGCGATAGAAAATGCAAAGAGATGCAATGTCATTACGCAGCGCCAGTGAATCGAGTCGATCATAAAGAACTCGATCGTCGACGATTCGAGCCGCTCTGCGCTGAACGCGGTCAAGTGGAAGGAACTGGCACTGGTTAGCCCCGGCCCAGAGAAAGGAACAGTATGAAGAGCTGCTTGTTAAAGATGTTCACGTACCAATCTTTTATATGCTGTCTTACTATGTGCTTTTTTAATATCTTCAAGCAGGTACTTCCAAAGTACTATAGCTAAAACAATAAAGGATTTACTAAAGAACTCAGTAAAATATTGAAGATATCTTGGACTATAACTAATATAATGAAGTGTTCTGTTCTGGATAAAAGAAAAACTGTTTTTTAAGGTTCCTTTTTTGTTAGAAAAAAAATTAAGTACAAAGAAAACTAGAAGAAGCAAAATTCCAGAGTTACGCCTTGGTTTGATGTTAAGCCATTTAAGGCGCGAGCGATATTGAGAAATATGATCATATATTTTGTACGTGATAAAGCCATGGTGCAGCTATATTATGGTTGCAGCATGAATGGGTCAGCTAGACTGAGGAAAGACCACGCCGTCACAGAATACCAGCGTGAAATGGCAGCTTAATGCTGCTGTGTTTCGTATAATGAGTGTAAAAAACCGGAGGCCCTTTTTACTAGTAACATCTTCATTTTTAATCTTAATGGAGGATAGATATAGGTATCTATGGGCCACGGTATTCACTTAAAATCAGGTGGATTGTAGGCTCGTTCGTCAACCCTATTCTATAAAAAATATTAACGAAGTTCAAAAATATAATAAATTAATAAAGCGCTCTATGCTTGATTTTGATGTTGCAAGGTAACTTAACAATAATTAAGACTATAAAATGAGTCCTCTATGCAAGTCCCCTCTTTTCTGTTTGCTTTGCCAACATTACAATCGCCAACCACATTAATGTTGCAAAATTACCTAAATTAGACATTCCTCAAACGATACCTAATTATTCCCGCACGACATAAAATTATCGCGTACATTTAAATTAGACCACGCACAAGCCGTTAAAATTTATTTAGCGGCACATAAAAACATCAATTAATGTTCTTAATTAGGCACTGCACATTTGTTATGCGTTTCCCCCTTTTATCTTCAGTTATTTCAGTAATAAAGGAAACGAATATCTTCGCAGCTTACAACGCGTTATACTAATTTTCAAATTAATGGTAATTAATAGCGTAATTATCAACGCAATCGATTGCTTATGTGTTCAGTTTCTACATCTTTACTAGGCCAGGAATGGTCTTAATGGTTTATATGTACTAGTATCGCAAGTGATCGTAATTCAACTTATTATGTGGAAACAATGTTAATAATTTGTTTGCACAATTTATTTTTGTAATTTTTCCCGTGTAGAGAAGGCAAAGGGATCTCACCGAAGTACACCTTTAAGTCGAGATAAGGTCTCATCATAACTAACATAATGAGCACAATCTCGGCACGAGTTCCAATAGCATATATCAAAGTACACCTTCAGGTCTCCATAAAGTCCAAGACGTATAAGTATATTTATATATAAATCCTGCCTACTTTTAACGATACAAAACATTCTGTGATTATAAAAATATGTGACTATAATAATAATATCTTACCTTGGTCAAGTATGTATAAAATTTGGTTTTTGGAATATTTTGTATTTCTAAGGCGATCGATATTTTTCAACACGAACCGCTATAAACAAACGACCACTCACGACGGTGGCTGAGCCCGGAGTAAAAGAGTACTCTGTGGCCGCGAGTGAAGCAAAGTATATTTAGTCAAATAAATTAATACAAGGCTGCTCAAATTTCAAATTTTGTTATTTCTCAGCCGAAAAAAATTAATTATAACTAAACAAAACAAAATTAAACTGCCATTTACATTCCATGGCTTTCCATATGAAAGATGAAGAGTTTAAAAAATGGATTGAGTTGAACAATTGATATTTTCAAAAGTTATCGTGTTTACGCCGCCATGCGGACTTGATAAACCTATACCTTATGCCACTAAAACTGCTTTTTTTTATGTAAAAATAGCAATTGACCGATTTAAAAAATAATAATAATGATTTCTTATATTTACGCGAACACTACATTAGTACACTAATACTTATTAGTTTTATTCAAAAAATAATAAGTTCAACAATCATTTATCTTTCTGACAATGTGCTTTTTATATCATTTATATGTTCAATATGATTGTTAGATATGATTTCATGCGACAACACGTTGGAATCTTGATATTTAGGCGCTAGTAGAACATACCTACGCGCTTTGCGCTTAAGGCATGCAATATTGCAAGAAACAATTAACTTAATTAAAATTTTTCTTAGAACTTCAGATATTTTAGTTTTATTTGGAACTGGGATGAACAGCTATGCTACTTAGCTTGCTAATACAAAAAAAGTAACAGTGATATCTACAAATTTACATTTCGCGTGTCAAATTTTAAAGTATTTAAAAAAAGTTATTATAAAATAAAAAAAGAGTCAGATTTTTTTTCCTGCGTAGCCATCTATTTGTCCACTCCTTGGTGCCCGCTTAACGTTGAATTTTGGACCAGCCAATATAGATCAGCTCCGAACTACCACATTGAGCGTTGGCCGCTCGTTCTAAATAGCTTGCCTGGCGGTAGATCTCCCCTTTTCCTTTCACGGTCAAAGTCCTATCCTCAAAGAAACGAGATGTTTTAATTATCCCATTTCCGTGTGGTAAAAAATATATTATTAACTATTTATTACCGTCATATCTGTAAACTTCAGTAACCACGTTTTACCACGTGCTCGGCGGTGAAGGAAAACATCGTGAGGAAACCTGCATGTCTGAGAAATCAAAAAAAAATATTTCGAAGACATGTGAAGTTCGCCAACACGCATTGGGGCAGCGCGGCGGACATATCCTTGCCCTAAAACCCTCTCAGAAATGAGAGGAGGCCTGTGCCCAGCAGTGAGACCTATATAGGCTGTAACTGTTATGTAAATGATAACTTCTAATAAGCTGTTGACAGGAATTAGCATCAGCAAGTTGTTACCCACACGTTTAATGCTTCTATCTAATCTTATAAAACGTTACCCCCACAGCAGGCTTTTCTCCTGTATTGTGGAGACGGTTAACATACATAAATTTCACAAGGACACACACATTCAACCCCGGTACAATTGGTACAATTATTTATATGTCATACAAACATTTGCTCCGGCGGGATTCGAATCCGATGCCCTGCAGCGCCGCGACCAAACGCTTTGTCACTGCGCTACCGAGCCTTCATTTGACGCTATTTTAATACGGCAATCGTCAA
The DNA here is from genome assembly GCA_029286625.1 of Parnassius orleans. NCBI lineage: Eukaryota > Metazoa > Arthropoda > Insecta > Lepidoptera > Papilionidae > Parnassius > Parnassius orleans. Next base: position 746,050 of record JAGSMP010000076.1, on the reverse strand, counting down.
TACAAATCTTTCCAATTTAGTGAAAACTTTCTTTCACTAAATTGGAAAGATTTGAACTTATAAATTGAGAACCATTGTATTTTCTTTGTTATATTTTTATTGATACTGTAGTGGCCTGTTTGTTACTTTGTATTATACTGGACTGCCCGACAACGCTCGCTGTTACGCACTACGTACGTTTCGTAAAAATCAAGCAACATTTTTTTATTAAAAAAATACTAGCAATAATATTAATATTACTAATATTCCCTTTAACCACCCCTGGTAAGCTTAAAATGCTTATGTTACGAGTGGTTCACGACAGTAGTCGAATGGCGGATTTGAACCCACGACCTTTTGAGTTCGCGGTTCGCACCCTGCCATTAGGCTAGTGTCGCTTTAGTGATGCTTTAGTGTGATTTTTATACCATAATTATAACTTTTAACAAAAAGTAAAAACCGACTTCAAATTGCTAAAAAGAAGTTATTTATTTGCTACCCTTAGAACCATCCTTGAAGAAGAACCTATTTTATAAAAAATTAATCATTAAAATTGGTTCACAATCTGCGAAGATATCGCGTAACATACAAACAAAAAAATACACTCGAATTGAGAACCTTCTCCGTTTTGAAGTCGGTTAAAAAGTGGTACTTTAATACAGTTATAATTACATACTGTCTTCATTCTATTCATCAGTCCGTAAAAGGCACATCAGCCTCCCCCGCCGTAGTAATGATTTGCCTTCATCTTCACGCATGGCGGACGGATTGACGAACGAAGTACAAGGCATGTCGCAACTTTGACACTGCTGACCATCGCCGGTCTACGTATTTCACGTCTGACGTATACCACAATCTTCAGAAAGATTTTTCTGAAAATTTCCGTCGCCTAATAGTCCTGTAGTTGCCTCCTACGACGCCCACGTGACGAAAGAAGTGATGGATTCTCTAACGCCTCCACCACACATATTTTACGTGGTAGAGCCATGCTGCAGCTATATTCATAGTATTTGTAGCACGAATGGGTCGGCTCGACCGGGGAAGGACCACGATCCCACAGAATACCAGCGTATAATAGCAGCTTAACGCTGCTGTGTTTCGTATGGCGACTGTAGAGAACCGGAGACCTTTTTTACTGGAAACGAGGCATTCCATCTTAGTCCTCACGGGTGACAACGCAACTGCATTCTGATTCGTAATCGTTGGTAGATGTAGATGTGTATGGGCCACAGCAACCACTTACCATCAGGTGGACCGTGCGCTCGTTTGTCACCCTTATGCTATAAAAAACACAGCAAAAAAAATATCCTAGGCTTATTTTAGTAATTACCACTAGCTGTTGTTTAGAAGAAATTGTAATAAATTTGCTTTTTCTTGAGTTTTTTTTTTATCGTAAAGGATTATTAACGTGAAGAAAGTTTGAGAATACTAACATTATTATCTGTTTTATGGAGGCTATAAAAAGATACTATGGTCTTTTCATATCTACGTAATATATCCTCGATTAAGAATCGAAATGAGATGCGTTGTCACGCCTGAGAACTAAGATGGAATGCCTCATTACCAGTAAAAAGGGTCCCTGGTTCTTGTCATTCACCATAACGCTGATATTCTATGCGCGTATTCCGAGCCTGTTAAAGCCGACCAATTTATACTCTGCAGCGTGGTTCTAACGCTTTAAAAACCGCGTGATACAATTCACGTAACTACGATGTAAGATTATACCTTCATTATCATCATCATCAGAGCCCCATGTAAGTCCACTGCTTAACATGGCCTCCACCAAGGAGTAAAAAATCACTGTCCTAAACCAGCAACATCTTGCATATCTTACCAGGACATACGTACAACGATATACTCCATCTAGCAGATGGAGTATATTGCTGTCCTACACTCCGCAACGAGGATACCATTTCTTTATTACTCGAGAACATTTGTCCCAAAAAGGACGAAATAGAAGCGTAATATTTTATTTTTAATACATTTAAAAATGTATTTAATCTAATAATATTAACTTAAATTTTACTACCTTCTTTATTTTTCTTAATCAACTAAAACCGGTCACTACTGGACGTGGTCCTCTCCTACCATTACAGCTTATAAAGTTCACCGTAGAATATAGGTCTCCCCCATAGATTACCTCATAGGAGGAACTTTGCCATAGTTGTTACGCTTGGCAGGTGGGTTGGCAACCGCAGTTTTACATAATTTTAAGTTGTTATCAGGAAGATGCTGCTGCCCGTCTCCTGTTTTTGTTTCCCTCTGTCATCTCTCACGACTCCCACGGGACGAAATGGGCTAATGGATATTCTAAAATCGCCTTTACACCGGATTTACCAAAATCTTTATGCTATATTGGCAAGCGGATAAGTGTACACAGTACCAGACGTTTCGCACTTCGGACGCTCCCCCCCGCCTTTGGTCGGGGTATTTTTCTTTGTAGTGCCATCTATCGGAGGTTAAAGGAATTTGAATAAATCATCATCATTATCCTCATGAATATTGTCATTTTCACAGGCCCCTAAAAATCAACTACTTAGTCAATGCCTCTCTAAAGGAATGTATGTGCATAACACGGATTAAATCTAATTAAATAATAGGCCTTTACCTATGAAATTGCCGTTCTGCAGTACTGGCCATTTCAAATCAAAATAAACTCAAATGAACTCCACAAATAAACGCACCAACTGTTATTGGTTTGCCTGCTTCCGTTCTCGAAATTTCGACCTGAAAAATTAACCCCGTGGTCGTCCGAAAACTTTGGTCGACAATAACGAATTAAACGCGATTGTGGAAGCTTATGATACTCAATCTACGGCGGAATTAGAAGCAGCTTTCGACGTTGGCATCAAAACAATATTGGTTCATTTGCGTCAAATTGCCAAGGTAAAAAAGCTTGATAAATGGATGCCCACGAACTCATTGATCGCCAGAGCGAAGTACTCTTCAACTGGACGCCTCGACACGTATGTCGAGACGTGCTTTACACTGCTCAACAGTCACAAACGAAGGAATTTTGTACCGCATTGTTACCTGCGACAAAAAATGGATTCTGTTTGACAATCGCAAGTGCTCAGCAAGTTGGTTGGATCCTAGTTCAGCACCTACACGATGCACTAAACGAAAACATACTCCTAGAAATGTGATGGTCACTGTTTGGTGGTCTAGCCTCAGTATGATTCAACTTCTTACCAAACGAAATGAGCATTACTGCAGATGTGTACTGTGAAGAACTGAACACAATGATGGAGAAGCTCGCGCGTCTCAAACTAGCTTTGGTCAATCGCTCGTCGATAACGCAAAACCTCATACTGTACAACAGACGGTCTCCAAGTTAAAAGAGTTGGGGTTGTAATCTCTCCGTCATCCGCCTTACTCACCAGAGCTTGCGCCTACAGACTTCTACCTTTTCCAGGATTTGGAAAACTTTTTGGCGGGAAAAAATTCAATACCCGAGAGGCAGTACAATATGCCTTTGAAGAATTTATTGCCTTCCGTCCAGCTGATTTCTTTGAGAAGGGCATCAAATAACTGGCGTTGTCAAAGATGCATTGATTGCATGAGTGATTACTTTGATTATTAGAAATAAAAAATATAGAAAAAAAATTACCTAATATTGAATAAATTATCAGTTTAATTTTTTCACAAAATAAAGGAGTTCCGGTACTTTATTTTTAACTGATGGATAAATTTAAGCAGTTTGAAATGAAATGAATTGAACATTAATATCGTGTTCAGTTTTATGCTTTTTTTTCTTATAAATTTTATGGTTGTGTTCTCAAAACTTATTACAAATTATTACATTTTCATCATTTAAGCGCTGCAGTCAGCTTATAAACATTTGCAACAATAACATAACGACTTAATAGCACTGAAATATCATAAAATGTTCCAAGGCATTATAATATAATAACGTGTTATAAAATGATTATTAATAACCTCACTTAGATATATTCCGAGAAACTAATGGGCCGATCAAAACGGAAATTATCCAACACATATAACTAATGTTACTATAAACAGATAATACAACTGCAGGTGAAATGTTATATCTGGTAATAGAGGTAACATGAACTCAGACTAACAAATAAAGATAGACAGTACACTACCAAACTGTTCCTCATATAAGTTTTTTTTTTATGGAAGAGGAGGTAAACGAGCATGCGGCTCACCTGATGGTAAGTAATCAAAGTCGCCCATGAACATCCGCAACACCAGGGAATTGCAGGTGCGCTGCCGGCCTTTTAGGAAGGAGTATGTTTTTTTCTTGAAGGTACCAACGACAGCTAACCTACTTTATATTGTTTTATTTCAATGTTATTTTTTAAAGTTGTTTTTTTAAGAGAATACTAGTAACGCTGTTGACATTATTAAAAATGCTTGTGTTAAGAGTGGTTCACCACATTAGTCTAATGGTGGATTCGAACACACGACTTTCTGAGTTTGCACTCCGAACCGTACCATTAGGCTACTGTCGCTAATGTTACTAAGTCTAAGTCTAAGAGTTTGAATTAGAGATCTCCTCTGAGATGGAAACAATCCAGGAGATGAGCAGCGGTGTCTTCCTAATAATAACTTAAAAATAAAAATCTGCTTTTGCCGATTAGACTGCCAAGCGTGGTAACTTTGCCAAGCATCCCCCTTATAAGGTAATCTTTGGGAAGGCCATTATTTAGCAGTGGACATTGATAGTCTATAAAGAAGGAGAAGAATTATCTATAATCTAATGAATTGAATAAAAATTATTGTTTTCTATTCTACTAAGTAAATTTTTAAGAAGCCAAAATCACACTGTTTCTTGACACGCACTGACGCGCAAATCTTTCTTCTTTCTTTCTTTTGCACCCCGTAAGAGTCTACTGCTGCACGCACACGTACGCACCTAAAACCATGTTAGTTAGTTACAAATGATTTTTATGCATATGTGTGCGTAAGTACTTGTTCTCACAATAATTTGAGCATGGTTTCGGCGTCACTTGAATTGTAAAACCGTGTAGTGGCGGTGTAAGAATATCCACTACTCCATATTATCCTGTGGGTTTTGTAAGAGGCGACAGAGGAAATAAACAAGGAGATGGGTTGCAACGTCTTCCTAATTACAACTAAAAATAAAAATAAACTGCGGTTCACAACCCGCCTACCAAGCGTGGTAGCTATGGCAAACATGAGGCAATCTATGGGGGAGGCCTTAAAAATGAAACTTTTGGATGTTTAGGAATAATTTACGCTATAATAGCAATTGGTTTATTAGGATTTATTGTTTGAGTTCATCATATATTTACTGTAGGAATAGATATTGATACTCGAGATTACTTTACTTCCGCAACTATAATTATTGCTTTACCAACAGAAATTAAAATTTTTAGTTGATTAGTAACCCGGATCTCAAATTAATTATAGCCCATCTATTTTATGAAGATTATTCACGATTAGCAGTGGACTTAAATAGGCTGTAATGGTAACAGTTAATTTGTACATAGTGTTCTGTCTATCTTCTTTGTTAGTCTGAGAACGTAAATGTACTGTTAATAAAAGGCAATAAAGACGAAACACTATAATGAATAAGCAATGAAATTGTGAAAGTAGCGACACTGGGCAATTTATTAACCGACGCACTCCTCTGCCCACTGGTCACAGGCACCAATTGTATCGCTTTAATATAACTAAGGGATATATGTAATTTTAATGTACAATGTTGCTGTGTAGCCGCGGCGTAAGAATATTCTCCAATACCCTATATCATCCCATGGGTGTCGTAAGAGGCGACAAAGAGAAACTGAAACAGGAGATCAGCAGCAGTGTCTTCCTAATAACAACTGAAAACCATAAAAAAATGAGCCAAATTTTTTACCTACCTGCCAAGCGTGGCAACCATGACATAATTCGGAGTATTTTCATAGTTGCCGTGCCATATGGGCAAATCTATGGTGGAGGCTTATATCCAACCGTGGAATTTTGATAAGCCTACAATAGGATTTTCTCCTGTATCATTGAGGCAGTTTATATTTAAATTGCACAAGGGTACACATCCTGATCCGGAACAATTACTTGTAGGCCACACAAACACTAATTTTGTGCGGGATTTGAACCCGCGCCGCAATCAAACGCTTAACCACTGCGCTACTGAGCTGTCTATCTATTTGCCGATAATCATCAAGCTGTGCAAGCGGGTTTTTCAACGCAACGATATCTTCGCACTGCCAAAACCGTTTATCTCCGCCAAAAGTAAACGGTTTTTCTCAGAAAGTCGTAAGAAATATATAAAAATACATATAGTTACAGGCTGTGGAGCATTATGATATCTGTAACCTTCTTTGTTTTACTTGGCTGCAGGTATCCATGAAAGGCAGCCGCTTACATGAACACCTGCAGCCAAGTAAAACAGCAGATAGAATGTAAGTTCTTTTGTCATTTGAGTTTTATAATAACTATAACTTTTAACAAAAAGTACAAACCGACTTCAAATTGCTAAAAAGAATTTTTTATTTGCTATCCTTAAGGCGGCTACTCACATGCCTGCCGCGGCAATCTAGGGTGTACAGCGATCGGGGGAATATCGGAGTCTCTACACACTCGCCTGCCGTTCAGTATGAGAGTGTACGTCTCGCTGGACACACGCGTTGAGAATGGCGCCAGTTTTATGGAAATATCAATGAATCGGTATATATAGCCTTGGCTCTTTTTTATATAGAATAAGGGTGACAAATGAGAACAGTCCACCTGATAGTAAGTGGACACTGTGGCCCATAGACACCCACATTTATCAATAAACCAACTAATTAATTACTAATTACAACTATAATATAGTGCTAATAAGCTGCAGCATGGCTCTGCCACGCTATATTTAGGCTATCAAAGATAATTAAATGTGGCTACTAACCCGTCATAATTTAATATAACCAATTTATTCTGTGATATAACTTAACTAGCTAGTGCTTAGTAACTATAATTTAACTAGTGTTAAAAATAGCCAGGATAGTTTTCTAATGATGAATTTTAATAAATTTAATTACTAAAATTTGTATTATTATTTAATTATTTGTTAATGACATTTTATTTATATTTCAGCAATTGTAATACTGCATCAGCAGATTTGCAAAACTTTTGTTATGTTTGTTATGTATGGCAATTTGATAGCTAGATAGTTTATTCCTTGTAATCATAAAGGAAGCAAACGTTCTCACATGAAATTCATAATTTCGACAAAAATAAACTAAACTAAGAGTAGGTAGCGGTGTAGTGATGAAAAATTCCCTCTATTTTGTATAGATAGTTATGTACTCCTACTATTGGAATATTTTATTTCCCATACTGGCCCTTATGATAAGTTAGGTAGATATCCACTCGGTAACAAATCCCAGTAATGTTACTTGTAAGTTACAACGTTCAAATAACGTTCTTTCTGCGGTGCTACCGCAAAAAAAGACAAAAAGGAAATACTGAGTGAAGAAGCCGCTCTTTATACACTTCTATCACCAGTGTCCAAATTTCACATTCTTTATTGTATCCATTGCGACTTGTATTCACACGTGTGCTCCGCGCGAAAGTCGCAACGAACTGATTGAAATTGCCCCAATTGCGCTACACACGCGACAGCGGCAGCTACGATCTAGGGAGCAAGGAAGGTCTTGCGCCCCTGCCGCCCTGCCGCAGGGCCGACTTAGAAAATTGCCCCTGCTTGCATACACACATCACAATCAAGGAGGCAATTAAGGGTCATCCCCACTCCTACACCCTAGATTGCCCCTGCGGCAGGCAAGTGAGTAGCCGGCTTTAAGGTTGGAATTTTTTCATCAAAATTGTCTTTTCATTGAAATTTTTTAAACCAAAAAGAATCATCTAAATTGCTTCACAATCTGCGAAGATATCGCGTAACATACAAAAAAAAACATATACTCGAACTGAGAACCTCCTCCTTTTGAAATCGTTAAAAAAGGAAGTTGACATTTGAAATATGGGAATGTTAATCTTTCATCTGTAACTCTTTCTATATATCGAAATTCACTCGTATTTGAATATGTACACTGGTACACACACTCACATTAATTACAATTACATTAAAATACATAAAGTTAAATAATTTTTAATTATTAATCATTTAAAAATATAGTAACTTCGACGCTAAAAAAATATCCTGTATCGTGGAGACATTTTTTACACACCAATTGCAAATGGACAAATACCGAGACACTTGTCATTCATTATTCTGCAGTGAAATTAGGTAATGTGTGTTCCGTGTGTGAATCAAAGCCGCAATACGCACCGTTAGTCATGAAACCTTTAGTATAATAATAAGTCGCGCAATTATAGACATGATTAATGTTCAATTATTGGGCACACACATTCTATTAACCGATGGAGGCGCGCTTACTGACAAATCGCAACCTATTTATTAACTCGACGTATTGACGTGGAGATGATTCAATATTCTACACATTGTTTTAATGTGTACATAATTTTTCATGCGTCGTTGTTAAATTGTATACTTATTGCCTATCCACTGAAACACAAGTCCTGGGTCCGAACTACTAACGATCTTGATGTACGTTGTATTACAACTACTAAATTAAAAAGAACAGTAGCACCTAGTTAAGTAGTTTATAGGCGTATTAGTTAGTGTTGGTATTTTATTAACTTAGTGATGATTGCATATTAGAAGTAGGGCGTTATATCCCAAATTGTAAGCCGTAGCAGTTAAGATTTTTATTGAAGTAACAATCGATGGTAATGTAATTAAAAAAACAATTAAGATAAGGTAAATATCTCTAACAATGTGTTCAAGCCTTTTACGTCCTAATATAATTAATATTATAATATAATTAAATGAATTATTATAATTAAATCGAAAAACCAATCAAGTTTTAGACACTACGAAATGTGGCTAATTAAAATTATATGATTTAGTAATTTTGAATTTTATGCTTTTCTACTAAGCAGACTTACTTTTTTGACAGCAACAATAACACTAAGTGACCAAAGACGGGTTAATTATGGCATCAGTGTAACCATTGCTAAAATAGTGTTTGTTACACAGAATATAAAAGTAAATAAAATTTATTTAATTTTATTAGGTGGAAATACTTATTTTCTGCAGAAGCTCGTCTTGGTAAGTACCATCCTTTTATCTTTTTCTACCGCCCAGCAGCAGTTCATATCTTCATACACTGCTGTGTACTGCTCTGAAGGGTTTAGGGAGCCATTATAATTTCATGCTGTGAGACATTCCATATAACACCTTACAGGTAACAAAGCATCTGTCATCTGTCAGCCATCTCTTCCATCTCTGCACAGACAGGACGACTCACTGGCCCATGCCGCAAAGGAGAAAGCCGATCTGTTAGGCTGTCTCTTTGCGTCCAACTCGACTCTAGATGACGGGGGGAACACACCGCCGACCATCCCGCGGTGTGAGTGCTCCATGCCGGATGTGCGGTTAACGCAGCGCTCGGTTCGCAAAGCACTCCTCTCCCTGGACGTCAGCAAGCCGAGTGGGCCTGATGGAGTCCCTCCCATTGTGCTGAAGACGTGTGCTCCGGAGTTGGCACCGGTTTTAACGTGTCTTTTCCGGTACTCCTACTCCCAAGGCGTAGTCCCGAATTCATGGAAGACAGCTTTGGTTCACCCGATCCCTAAAAAAGGCGACCGCTCAGACCCGTCCAACTACAGGCCTATCGCCATCACCTCCTTGTTCTCTAAACTAATGGAGTCTATTATAAACTGCCAGCTCATGAGGTACCTTGAGGATCACCAGCTGATTAGTGATCGCCATTACGGTTTTCGTCGGGGTCAATCAGCTGGTGGTCTCCTGGTCTACCTGACTCATAGATGGGCGGAGGCAGTAGAGTCCAAGGGGGAGGCATTGGCCGTTAGTTTGAACATAGTGAAGGCCTTCGATCGGGTCTGGCACAAAGCGCTTCTTTCGAAGCTCCCTTCCTATGGGCTTCCCGAGAAATTGTGCAATTGGATCACCAGTTTCCTTACTGATCGGAGCATCAAGGTCGTAGTAGACGGTGCATGCTCTGATTACAAGCCTATTAACGCTGGTGTTCCACAAGGCTGCGTGGTATTATCAACGCTGTTTCTTTTGCATATCAATGATATGTTGCAAACTGGTAACATTCTTTGCTATGCAGACGACATGTGCCAATATTTCTCGGGAAAACATCGCCGAGTACCGGAACAAACTGGTGTCTGAAGTCGAGCCTTTGCTGAACAAAGTCTCGCATTAGGGGCGACTAAATCTAGTCCAGTTCAATCTCCAGAAGACACAAGTTTGCGCGTTTACCGCTAAAAAGAACCCCTTTGTCGCATCTCCTCAGTTTCAAGGCACTCCCCTTGCTGCCTCAGCTAGCATCAGAATCCTCGGCGTCGACATATCGAACAGTGTGCAGTTTCGTGGTCACTTGGAAGGAAAGGCCAAATTGGCCTCTAAAAAGCTTGGCGTGCTCAGTAGAGCGAGACAGTATTTCATGCCGGCACATCGCTTGCAACTTTACAAAGCGCAAGTACGGCCTATCATGGAATACTGTTCTCATCTCTGGGCCGGGACACCCCAGTGCCAGCTCCTTCCACTTGACCGCATCCAGCGCAGAGCGGTTCGAATCGTCTACGACCGAGTTCTTTCTGATCGGTTCGATTCACTGGCGCTGTTGCATCCTTTTGCATTTTCTATCGAATCTACCACGGGAAGTGCTTTGAGGAATTGTTCGGATTAATTCCAGCTACAAAAATTCAGGATACCATTCTCACCATCTGGATGCTTGATGGTCCACGACTGTGCGTTTTACTTGGAGTTTTCTTCCTCGTACAACTTCTCTGTGGAATTGTTTACCACCGGCGATTTGCCGGACCGATACGACTTAGGGACCTTCAAGAAAAGCGCTTACACTTTTCTAAAAGGCGTTGCCATCTGCAATTCCCCTGGTGTTGCGGTTGTTCATGGGCGGCGGTAGTCACTTACCATCAGGTGAGCCGCATGCTCGTTTACCCCCTCTTCTATAAAAAAAAACTACAGCCGCACTGTTCTCATAAAACCGTCATTAATCAATAGTAGCTACTACGATAATTTTAAGTTAATATATTTTTAAGTATCATAGTTCATACAGAATCCCATGCAGTTTTTACTTCAATTAGCTAGCGTCAATATTTATGGAGCTAATAAGATTCAAGTTACCCGTTATCATTACATACAAGTGTAAGTTAATATCAACAAATATCTAGACTTCCAAGACAATTTAAAATTAAATAATTAAGAGGAAAATACGAACGTGAACGAAAAAACAACAACTTTTTTTTTACAGATATGTACATGATATACCTTTAGAGACTGTCAAAGTCCACTACTGAACATAGCCCTCCCCCATTGGATGATTCATAGGGAGAATACTTGCCAAAGTTGCTACGGTTTCCAAGCAGGTTGGCAACCGCAGAATTTTATTTTTTAATTGTTATTTCAAAGAGGCTCCTGTGCTTGTTTATTTCACTCTGTCGTCTCTTACGACATCCACCGGATGATATGGGATAGTGGAAATTCTTACACTTCTATGACACGTTAGGTAAATTATATACAAAATATTAATATACTTTAAAATAAAAGTCAAAGTCAAAATATTTTTATTCGAAATTGGTCTTCAGAAAGCAGTTTTTGAAAATAAAATAAAAACTTAGCCATCGCTTCAACAAGACCCCGGTGCAAGAGTTCTTGTGAGGTCGCGATAAGAAACTTTTATTCTCCCAACAATACAATTTACCTTATACATTATATTATATACATAAATCAAGAAAATCTCATGCCCATTATGTTCAAAGCTGAATAAATACGAATAAAAGGTCGGATGGTAAAATGACCGATTTAATCATAATTCATCCCTTTGAATAATTGAAATATTAATAATTAAGGGCAAGCCTCTCTTACCATTCTACAAATTTAAATATTAATGAAACAATATCACCGGGTATTATTGAATAAATTATGGCGATTGCTTATTAATAACAATATCAAGGTGTTTCAGGCGTACGTCTGCTGGCCCCGCCTCAGTAATACTTCGTAGATAATGTGATAACGTTAGTTTTGCCACGCCCATACGATCGGACGTAATTTGCGGGGTAAATTATAATTATCCGTCTATACAGAAATGAATGATACAATAATATACAAAAAATATTTTTATTTTTTTTTAGTTATGTTACAAAGACGTAATGATTTAAATGAGAAATGAAGGAATCCGTCTAAGGAACTGGAGAATTAACGGAACAATTATTTGTAGGTTCCATGTGGGATTCGAACCCACGGCCCTAAGCGCCGCAATTATATGTTAAGCCACTACACACACACAACGGTGCCGTCTGATTCATTAATTTTGATTCTTAATAATTTCTTAAATATTTTATACTTAACTTTTTATATGCCGATCGTTTCGAGTATTTTGTAGTCCCTCCGTGATCGTGGGTACTTCTTATCCGAGAATAGATGTCTGTAGACCATAGCATCCACTTACCATCAGGATAACTGTGTGCTCGTTCGTTTATCCTTACTACTAACATACCCAACAATGTGATCAAGTACCCGCATGCCAAGCGTTGCTAAATTAACCAAGGAGGAGCTTATTCATAATAACGTTACGTTTTGGACGCCTACGTTAAGTTATGGACATTTATGTCCGTATTAATAAATGTTCCTCAACGACGAACTCAAGTGCGTAATCATTTGGTAAAAAAGTAGTAACTCAAAAGGATTCGAGGCATCCCTTATATAAATTATTAATGAAAGATTTGCGAAGTCCGTAAAATATTGTAATAGTACTCTATTTCATCGAAATACTTAATTTCACACAAAATATTTTAACTTCAGGTATGTTTATAAGATCATAACCTCAAGATTGTTCCCAATTGCATACAGCACGTGAGCTGAGGAGCGTTTATTAGTACGTGCCTTAAAGGCTGATTTTATTATATGATCTAAGTTGAAAAAAAGTTATATTAATTATAATAATAATATTGTTATAATAAATTTAACAATATTAATAATTATAATATTGTTAAATTCAAAACGAATAACAGAGTATCGTCATTACGCTTTTTATTCCGGGAAGGCGAATTAAATTAAAAACAATACTAAAGGTAGGTCCATGTCCATGTCTAGATATGACCAGTTAAGGTTCGCTTTATAAAAAGCGTAACAATGCCTCAACATATTATGAAGGCGCGTATTAACAATGGTAAAGATATTCCTACGTGGCGAGAGATGCAGACCTCCCCGAAGCAGTCGCGGTTGGCGCGACAAGATAACAGGGACGTATTATTTTAACCAAATACACATGACTTTTTTTAAACCACCACTTTGTGTTTGTCTGCAAGATTGTGATAATTGTGGATGGGTTGATGGACGGGTCAATGATGGATTGTGGCGGCCATGTTGTTTTGGCAACATCTGTCAAATCTATTGTTTATTATTTGATTACTGATGCCAAATCATCATGGCAAGTTACACGATTGAGCAACGCTCTTTTGTACAAACGTTGCGCGTGTTACGCCTAGTTTACGGCAAATGCGGGCACTTTAAAGTCGACTCTGCAACGTTTGGTGGACAAATTCGAAATGACCGATTCGGTAAACAATCAGCCAACACTTCGTTAAAGGAACGCCGGATCGACAGAGAACATCGCTGTTGTCTGTAAAAATATGCAAGAAATCCAGAGGCAGTCAATTCCACGTCGTGTACTAGAACTCGGCATTTTGCCTTAGGCCTGCACCCGTACAAGATCTAACTGGCTCAGGAACTTAAGGAACTTAAGAAATTCTCAAAAAGAAAAAATTAACGCTTCTGCAATTTAATTTTTTCTTTTTGAGAATAGATGTAGGTATCTATGGGTCACAGAATTAACTTACCATCATGTAGAACATAGATAATATAGTATATACGGCAATGTAGAGTGTGTTTTTCGATCGTCATTCTTAACCGTATAAAACAATTAAAAATTAAATAAAAATACTCATAAATCAACCTATTTTACGAGTACTACATAACCAATTCAACGAATGATACTGCATCGTTAGTTGCCAATACAAGAAAACCCATTCATCAAAACCTGTCGTATCAATTCCGATAAGTACACGTCAAAGCACTTCAAAGTATGTCGTCATATTTTTTATTTTGTTTTATTAATTAATTATTACCAATAAAAGGGAGCAAAATAATTGTGAGCATATGATTTATTATGTACTCGTATCTTTTGAAATAGGTATTAAAACGGCAGCCATGCATGTCGGGCTCTGTAAAATAATTTGCGAAGGCATTATAATAATTTATGGCTTTATTGGGATCGATCACTCGCGCCCAGAGAATGGTCGGCAAGTTCTTTTTTTATCAGCACATAATAAACCATATCGCTGACTCCGGTTGTTTAAGGGCATACAATTAGGTTCGTGGCTTCATCCTTTTCTCAAACTCGGCGAACATAGAATTATAAAAAGTAACTTAGTTAGTAATTATCTTTAACTTTTTTTGATCTCAAAAAATGAAAAAGAACGAAAATTATTTCCATGTAATTAATTTGCTTCTGAAGTCGGTGCTTAGACAATGTGTGTTGAAGAAGGGATTATTTAAATCTTTTTAGTTTTTTTAGTCGACTTTTACCTTTGTAAAGTTTAAATATCCCGCAGCTCATTGAAATTTGTGTAAGACTTCAGAAAAATCTCCTCCTACAAGTGTCAAAGATTACGAGGCCTGAAATATATTCATCGGTGCAGCAAAGCAGAAAGTGTTAAGGAGGACCATCATTCATCATCGTCATAACAGCCTATCAAAGTACACTGCTGAACCTAGGGCTCCTCCAAGAAACTTAAAGCAATTGCATCCATCAACATCCTGCATCTTTTACTACTACTTGGAGGGTATTACGCCATCTAATGGGGGGCTGCCCTTCACTTTGCTTGCCATTGCGAGGCTGCCACTCGAGAAATCGGAATTCTTCCACATCGGTCGTCGGTTCTAAGCTTCTAGCCATAATTGTGTAGAACAGTGTGAAGAATAGTTGACTGTTTTTAACCCCCGACGCAAAAAGAGCGGTGTTATAAGTTTGACCGCTATGTGCGTGTCTGTCTGTCTGTGTGTTTGTCTGTGGCACCGTTGCTCTTAAACGGGTGAACTGATTGGAGTGCAGTATTTTGTTTAAAAAGCAGGTTTTCTAGCGGTGGTTCTTAGACATGTTTTATCACAATCGGTTTAGCTGTTTCAAGGTCATCAGCTGTTTTATTAGCTGCGGTAGGCTTCTTTTCGAGGGTTTTCGAAATTTTCAATTTAAGTTATTATTATTTTATAAGTATGGAAGTGATAAAAGGAAACACTTGGGTACGGTAAATGAGACTTTAATGAGGCACACAAATGCAGAGACGATCGTAACAACAAGTACAATTTCTAGAAACAAAGAATGTTGCCCATATTAAAGGAGGCGAGAGAGGGGTGTCAAGATCGTGCCAAATGGAAGTCCGTCTCTGCCTACCCCTCTGGGTGACAGGCGTGAGTGTTTATGTATGTTTATTTAAAATATGTAAAATATATTAATTGATGTTCCAACTTACTTAATATTTAACAAATTATATTTAATGATGCCAATAATAAGATCTTTTTGATCATTCCCGTAGATGCCTCTTAAGATACCCACAGGGCAAAAAGAGGTTGGTTATTGGTTTGTCTTACGCCGCTGCTACACGGTAATTGCACATTATTGAAAATTATGGTAAGCGGTGGACTTAAATGCCAATGAATGTAGCTAGTAGTAGCTGGTATAATGATAGTAACAATACTTTAGAAAATTCAATTTTGCTTGATAAGCCTAATGAACTAAGCGATTAACATTAAAGAACGAATAAATTAGTTAGGTTTTAATAAAGCTTTAATAGCCACCAACATTAATATCTTGTCTATAATACCACTACAAAATATTGTTTATCATTAAAATGTGCATGTCATGGAATATTTAATGCTGGTAACACGGAAATCTCGATGGCATAGGCTCGTTCTGCTAATCGCTTCTAAATGGATCTAAGGATAATTTCAGATATGGCGTAGGATCGTTAATGCATAAGCCGGCGTACCCGCTTGAAAAGCAGGCCTTTCTAATTTATATAATGTCTGCAACAGGCTATTATTAAATTAACCCTGTTGATAAAATGACCTTAAAATTAGCAGTTTAATACTTTATAAATGCAAATAAAAAGATAAAAAATGGTCAAAACAACCTTCTGGTATTTTATATCTCCTGTTTCTTCAGTGCAAAGGTTTTTCTATGATAAGCCAGTACTAACTTTAACTACTATCCCACCTGATGGTAGGTAAGATAGTAGAGCGCACT
The DNA here is from genome assembly GCA_029286625.1 of Parnassius orleans. NCBI lineage: Eukaryota > Metazoa > Arthropoda > Insecta > Lepidoptera > Papilionidae > Parnassius > Parnassius orleans. Next base: position 729,719 of record JAGSMP010000076.1, on the reverse strand, counting down.
GACTCAGCTTAACAAAAGCCTATTCACTTTTATGGTTAAAGAAACTTTATTTCTCAAAAGAAATACATTATTTCACTTCATGAGAAACTTAAAAGAAAAATGTTTTACAAGGTTTTTAGGTCGATGAACACAAACATAAGTGATAAAATGATATACACAATAACAACTAAATCGAGGGCACACTATACAATGCAATACCTATTGTCGTTGCAAAGAAACTAGAAACAAACATCAAAATTAATGTGGGTGGAAATTAATAACAATGCTACGCTATACACGATACCAGGGCTGGGTTCAGATAATATAATTAAATTAGTTTAACATTGTTACTTATAAATTCTTTTAATTTGTTTTTGAAGACCGTAAATTTATTGGACATTTTTATGTCTAAAGGTAATTTATTGTAAATCTGTGCTCCCTCATATCTTATATTCTTTTGGCCGTAGTTTGTGCGTGGTTTTGGAAGATTAATATTATTTGTACTTCGAAGAGGTCGAAGGCCTAGATCTTTTTTAGTTTTAAAACGTAATTGTGAGTGTACAGTATTTGACATAATTTTTTTCATTAGAATGCATGTATTATAATGATATAATTGTTCGATGTTCATTAATTTTGTTTCTGTGTAATTCTTTTGTGTTGGTGTTATGAAGTGATAGTGAAATAGAACTTTAACTATTTTGTTTTGAGTTATTTGCAGATCAGCAAGCGATGTTTTGGCTGCAGTACCCCAAACTTCAATTAAGTAATCTAAGTGAGGTTTGACAAGTGAAAAATAGATCATGAATCGAACTTGTCGTGGAATGCATTTAACCATGTTGTATAGTAACCCAATTAAGGGTGAAAGCTTCGATCGTATTTTATTTATGTGTGTCTTCCAAGTCAAGCCGCTGTGAACTATTAGTCCAAGATATTTTTCCTCCACTGATTCTTTTAGTTTTATACCGTTAGTTGTTAATGGAGTGTAGTTGTGTATTTTTTTATTCTTGGCTTTAAATATCATATAACTGGTTGTGGCTATATTTATGGTAAGTAAGTTGTACTGAAACCAGTTATGCAATGTATTAAGATCTACCTGTACTAGTTGGATAATATTATTAAGTGAATGCCCAAAGTAAAATATACATGTGTCATCAGCATATAAACTAATTTCTCCATGTAGTGATATTTGGCTGATATTGTTAACATAAATCAAGAATAATAGGGGCCCGAGTATTGATCCCTGGGGTACGTCAAAAGTTATGGTTTGAGAAGAACTCTGATGATTAACGATTTTGACAATTTGAGAACGATTATTAAGATATGATTTGAAAATTTTGTATGCATTACTATTGATTCCAATCTGTGAGAGTTTATTTAATAAGAGTGTGTGACTAACCGTGTCGAACGCTTTTTAGGTCGATAAATATTAGGAGTGCAATATTTTTTGCATCGATGTTGGTTTTTATTTTGGTAATTAAGTCAATGGTAGCTAATAATGTGTTTGATTTTTGCCGAAAACCATATTGAAGACTAAATAAAAAGTTGATTTGCGTTAAATATTGATCTAAACGATTGTAAATATTTTTTCTAATATTTTCGAAATCACTGGTTATACCGAGATAGGGCAATAATTGTTGGGATCCGTCTTTGCACCTGACTTATAGATTGGTGTAACTTTTGCGATTTTTAGTTCGTCTGGGAATATACCGTCTTTTAAATATGAGTTGATACAATTTGTTAGTTTTGGAAAAAGGTAGTGCTTTATCCGTTTAATCACTTTTGTATTTATTCCATCTATTCCTGAACTACAGCTCATGTCAGGACTGTCTAATATTTTGGATACTTCTTCTGTACAAGTTGGTGTGCTTTTTGGTGTGATTTGCCAAATGATACCCGATTGTTGCAAAGAAGTTTTATTTTTGGTCGTTTTTAAATAGTGAATTAATAAGATTCCACATTATTTTTGGATTGCTCTTACATTTATTCAAGTTATGATTATAGTATTTATGTTTGTTTTTGCAATCAATTCGGTAGTGTTATTTCTCGCTTTTTTAAATCATTTCCCAAACTAATATTCTTGGGTTCTCTTTTAAATTTATGTCACAGTTTATTTCTTTGGTTAATGCTTTGAATGATAGTCTTATTTATCCAGTCCTGTTTGGGTGGATTTAATATTTTTGTTTTCTGATTTGTGCTTTTCTCTTATATACTTTTTATAGATGTTTCTATTGTACTGTAGTCTAGTTCTATGTTATTACTAAAAGTCTCCTCTCCGGCGAACTTGTAAAGGGCGTCATAATCAATTGGAGTATACGTATTTTTTTAAGTATTTCTTTTTTATGGTTTACCATCCCAACAAATATTTGCTTATGATCAGATATTGAAGAATCAGTCATAGCCACATGTATTATTTTGTCTTTAATATTTGTTATTATATAGTCTAGAATGGCATTTGTTGTAGTTATGGTACGAAATATAGTAACCACAGCCGGAGGACCCAAAAAAAAACCAAAATTATTTTAATAAATTTAATAAAAAATAATTTTACAATTAAACTTAACTCTAACTCTGATCGATGCTAGATACAGAATGATCAATTTTATTCTATACAATAAAAATGTTGCAATTCGGTAAACGCGCATTGACGTCAATCGGGGTGCAGAGTTAGCAGCGGTGATCACGTTGCATCCGGGTTGCTGCGACACATGTGGGCAGCGTCAGCAGGGGCTGTATCGAGGTCATCGCATATTGCAAATTATTAGAAAGAGCTTGATATAACATACGTGTTGCATATTCTTTATTTATTTTGTTTATAATGATTTATCCGGATTCCTGCAATATTTCTGTGTAACGTATAGTGGTTTTGTCTCTATCTAATAGGTTTATGTTATAATTGCCAAATATGACCGCTCGTTTACTGTGTTGCAATTGTATTTCAAAGTCTTCCATAAATTGTTTCATTTTGGTATCTCCTGGGCTATAAACCAATCCAATATCTAAGTTTAGATTGCTACAGTGTATCCACAAGCAATTATAGCCGTTCATATACATATCTTGCTTCAGGCTGTGTTTAAGATCATTATGGATATATATGGTCACTCCTCCTCCTCTTTTATCTGTTCGTAGGTTAAAGTAATGTGTATCATTGCAAAGTTGTAGATTAGTAGCTTCCTCTTTTGTTTATATCCACGTTTCTGTTAAGAGTAAACAATGTATTTTAGTTCTTATAGATTCCATTACACATTTTAGTTCATCGAATTTACCGGGTGTTAGAATGCTCCTTATATTCAAGTAGAAAAAATTAATAGAACCAGGATAGGCCTGGAGGTCATCGTATGTATCCAGCAGTTGATAAGATATGTTAGAATTATATAGTTTTGTTTTTTGTTGTACATTTTTTATATCGGTTAGTTTTTTGGAAGTGAAATTATTTTTGGGACTCCATTTATATATTTAATTGTTAGATTAGTCTCTCCATTTTAGCCTTCTTAAAAGTTGTTCTCAAAGTTCCTTCAAATATGCTTGTTGAGCTAGTGTTAGGTCAGCAAAAACTTTTATATTATTATCTTTGATGTTTGTTTTATTTCTTACTATTTCTTTAGGAATATCCGGCGAGCTAAAGCAAACTTTGACTGGGTGGTTTGAATCTGGCTTGTATCTTCCTAGTTGGACGTCTTTATAGGCGCTGGTGTGTCCTCCACAATGTTTTTCAGAGCCGTAGCAAGTTTAAAGACAGACACATGATAAATCATGTGTCTGTCTTTCTTCAACATTCGAAGTTTCCTCTTTAATTCCCTCAATTATAAGATTTTTTCCCTATTAGAACGTTCGCGAATTTCTCGGACGAGGAGTTCTTCTTTACTTAAATGAGAAGTGGATGATGCGCTAAGAGATGCTCCACTTTTCAATTTTTCAATTTCACCTTCGATTTTTGCTACTTTTTCTTCAGCAGTTTTTTAATTCGGAAATTTTAATTAATATTTTGCATTGTTCCAATGCAAGATTCTCTGTTGCACTTTGCACATTATTTACTTTTGTTATTATTTGCGAGATATCATCGCGTATAGAGGAAAATAATTATTTTTGTGACTTTACAAGAATTTCTAACATTTCCTTAACTTCCTTACGGAAATCTGATAATTCTGTTTTACAATCGTAGTCCTCCTCTGGTTGCTTACGGTTTCATTGAGTAATATTGAAATCTGCCATATTTTTTAATTTCGATAGATCTGGTTGTGACACGCCGGCACTATTTGTGGCTTTAGGTGATCTTAATACACTCATCTTGGGCGCTTTTTTTTGTCGTAAGTATTATGGCGTCGATAAGGTAAACTTCTTTTGATATGTTGCTTGCTTATTGCAAAACTTCCTTGCAATTGTTATAAAAGAGTGATATAACCTATCACTGTAGGTTTCTTATAGACTTGTAATAATACTGTTTCACTACAACTGTTAACTTGAACTTGAACTTAAAGTGACATTTTACGATTGCGAATCACAAAACTCACGACACGACCGCTACGAATGTGTTCACGACGTCTACTCTACACTCTACTTTTTTGCCTTGAAGATATCTTCTTTTTACTTATTATAAGCCAGTGCTTGACCACAATCCCACCTGGTGGTAAGTGCTGAAGAAGCCCTAGATAGTAAATCGCACTGTCTTAGCGCAACAAAAGCCTATTCACTCTTGCCTTGAAGACGCCAAAATTGTATTAGGACTATATAGAGGCTATGCTGGAGCTAACCCCGCTTCATCTACACATACAACAAGAAGCGACTTAAGCTGCCATTAGGCTCAAGACGCTAAATCTTTGGAGTAAGAGTAGAGTCCCTCATACAGGTATAATTGATAGAATTTACTCAAAAATTCCTATCTTACAAGCCAAGTACGATAAGATCCCCAAACAATTTGTGTTCGATAAAAAGTATAAGATACAATTAGATGAAACCAGCTAGCCGGAGAGATTAAGCCCAAAAGAGCTTAGAGTTTTCACGGATGGTTCTAAAACAAATGAAGGTGTAGGATCCGGAACTTTTTCCGAAGACCTCAATATCCACATATGTATACCGCTGGGTACCCACAACACAGTCTTTCCGGCGGAATGTATGGGTATCATCCAAGCGGCCATAGCAATAGATGCTAGGAAGGTAAAAGACTTCTCCATCAGAATACTGACAGACAGTATGGCGGTACTACAAGCTCTGAGTTGCAATATGGTGAACTGGGGACTAATATATTATGAATGCCATCAACGATTAAATGAGGTATGTAAACACAACAATGTGACTCTGCAATGGATAAAGGGACGAGGTGGATCCAGAGGCAACGATGCAGCATACGAATTGGCCAGAAGATTTATCGGCTCTAGCCACTATAGGGCCGGAATCAATACAAAAAAATTTCGTAAAAAGTATTTTTTTCAAATAACTTTGAAATTTCTTCTCGGATCGTTTTTGATGTAATAAATTAACTACGAGTGCTCAAAAACTGCGTCGAACGCCGTCAAGTTCGTCAAAATCGTTTGATTTGTTTGTGAAATATTCAATTTCGAAAAAAAAATGGTTTTTCAAAATTATGACGTTTTTGAGCTCCTCGAGCTAATTTATCATTATAGGTGGAATTTGGAGCGCTTTGCATTTGAAATTAGCGGGAAGTTCCAGGGAAGGCCTGTAGGGTCAACTGTATTTTTTTATTTGAAATCTGATGCTTTTCATGTGGTCCCATATAAATTTGATGATAATATGACCAGTAGTTTTTGAGTTATCCTTAATGATGCCTATTTAATTGGCTTCGACTACAATGATGATGTTCTCATTTTATTTATATTGAAGTCGGTTGTACAAAATTTTTAATGTTACCACTTGTACATATCGCTATACATCGCTATCAGAAGCCTCTTATAGCACTCACAGGAATAAAAAATAGTTTAAAAAAAAACTAAAAAGAAACACGCTTTTGTATAGATAACCGAACTAAAAAGTAGCAAATTATTTTCAATAAGTTTAAAATAAGAAAACATAAAAATCATTTTATTGTAAAAAAGCGTGGGGTGCTTTTTCAGATATTTTTATGATGACGCTAATTTTACAAATATCCACAAAAAATATTTACAACAAATGACATCAAGCACCCCAGGATTTATACAATAAATGATTTTTTTAATGTTAATCACTATTTTTTATTTTAAACTTATTGAAAATTATTTTCTACTTTTTAGTTCAGTTATCTACAAAAGCGTGTTTTTTAAAAGTTTTTTGACTACTATTTATTTACTATTTTTTTAGTGCGGCTAACTGCTAAAGCTAGTAAACTTCAGAACTTCTTTATGCACCACATTTTTGCGAATCTATTATTGTGTGCCAAAATTATCAGACTACTGGGCGAGCTTACGCGTGAGCAAGCCACATAGAATTGCCCGTGTGAGAAACAATTTTCTCTCAAGTCTATACCCGCAAATTTTAATGTCTGCCCTTGTGATTTGTTTATGGTCATTGCAAAGCAGACTTTGAGGGGAAACTGTATTTGTTTGAATTCAAAGGGAAGATCATTCGGGATCAAGGGAATTCTTGGTACAAATACAGTTTCCCCTTGCGCACATCCAGTTATAATTGTGGCTTCCACTACATTGCGATGTAACGCTTTTACTTTTAGTCTGATTCCGTTGCACAGTTGAGGAGGTTTTAAATTTCGCAACAACATAACAAGAGTGTCCATGCGCAGAATAAGCTTATGATGTGGAAGACCCGATGGTTTCAGTGAATTAAGAAATTCGACAGGGTAGTTAATTGCGTCATCTGTGACCACAGAGTCTATTGACGTGTACACCATTTCTTCCCCCTCAAAAGACATTAACAGTATATCGTTAATTGCCGCTGCTTGGTCGTTTTTCGGGGTTAGTATAGCACGTTCACATAAACATTCCATTGGCTTATCGTGGATATGAGCAACATCTGGGTAAATTTTGGATATTAACTCCTGTAACGTAATTACAACTGTGCACAAATTATCAGGGATGGTTATCATTCCGTCATTTATCGGGTAATCACCGTTGCCGATTTCAAGTAAGAGATTCGCAAATCCCCCAGCAGACTCTTTTTCTCCTAAGTGTACCCGCATATTTTTCGAGAGCTTGAGGATTTTAATTAGAGGCCATAAAGTGGATCTCTTAGGACACGCTTTAACTTCATCTGCTCTAGTTCCTTTTGGCACTACTGGTAGAGTCTGTCTAAAATCTCCAGCCAGCAAAATCGTTACACTACCCATTAACTTCTTATTTCCTCTTATATCTTGTAGAGTTCTGTTTAAAGCCTCTCCGCCACCCTTATGAGCCATGGTTATTTCATCCCACACTATCATTTTCGTATGTTTTAATACTTCAGCAAAATTACTTTGTTTCGATATATTACAAATGATAAATGAAAAATTTCGATATATATCAGCTGTTGAAAAATTAAGTGGTAACTTGAAGGTAGCAAGAGCAGTTTGTCCACCCTCAAGCAGTGTAGCTGCGATCCCAAAAGAAGCCACAACCAAAGCAATTCCGCGAGTACTTCAAACTTTTGCTAATAGCAAATTTATGACGAATGTTTTGCCTGTTCCACCGGGAGCATCTAAAAAGAATATTCCATCCTCATTTGAACCAATTTTTGTGTTAATTTGATTGTAAACTGCTTTTTGTTCGTCATTCAGTGATCCTTCATTATTTTTAACTGTTTTTTCTAATGATGCTAAGTCGTAACTTGTCTCTTTAAGAAACTCTCTATTTTCAAATTGTTGTTATTTGCTTGGCTGCTTTCCTTAACCCATACTCTTTTAGTAGCCGACCACCCAACGCTAATACGGCATCTTCTATTACCGAAAGACATTTGTTAAATACCACATCTGTTATGTGCTCTACATCCACATCTCCCTGTCTTTCTAATTGCCTTTTAAAATCTTCAGATAGGTATTCTTTGAATTTCTCCCAAAGGCTTAAAGGGTCTGATACTTGGCAGAACACTAAAATAACCGTAAAAAGATCCCGAATCATTTGCGGTGATTGGCAAAGTGCTGCCTCAAACTTGCTGCGAACAAATGCTGATCATCTTCAAGCAAGCCGAGAGCTTAGCACGCTGATTGGAACGTGGAATATACATGACCATCTACAGTTATTAACACTTCAAACGCTCATGAAGAAGCATGCGAAGGTGATAGCATTCTGTATTGTTCGGATGCACAGTATAAACCCTGCCCAGAACGTGCTCTTTTTTAACCACTGCCCAGCCTTCAACGTTTGCTTCTCTCTTTCTCCTTTGGAACTTTCTTTTATCCCAAACGTAGTACGCAGGTATTTCTAAGTAGAGCAATGTTTTTGCAAAGTTATCCACTTTACACAAATCGCAAAAGGATTGGAGTGTGGTTGTTGAAGGACTATTCACTCTTTCACTCAGATTTTGCTCATTAAAATAAACCTTTTGCCCATTTTCCAAATGAACAGCGAGGTGGACTGCGGGAGGGAAACGCTCATGAATGGGAAATTCAAGGATTCGCCATACTGCCTCTGATGAACTTATATATCTTCCACTTGTGTAGGTTTTAACTTCATCCTTCTCATTCTCTAAAGCAAACGATGCCTGGTCTGAACCGTATTTTACGTATTTACAGACGTATTTTATTGATTTCACCGAATGACAATATTCCACATTTAAGTGAGCGTTAAATGTTTTTAATACTACTGCATTATAAGGGACTACCCAGCGATTATCTATGGTTGTGCCTTTGATATCAACAGAGAACCCACCGTCATCTAGTAAACGTCTCTTGTACTGCGTTTGAGTTTCCCTTATGAGAGCCCTGGGGTATTGTTTACTGCACATGTTATCTTTCATACATGGTGACTTTCGATTTAAAGTTCCACATGGACCATGTATCATATTACATTTAACGATTTCGTGAAGCTCTGGGTCACGTTTGGGATCCGGTATTTCAGCACAAATTATATTGTCGATTTGATCCGGAGTAATACGTTTGTGAAGCCATAAAAATATATGAATATGTGGAAGACCTCTCTTTTGCCATTCCGTTGAGTACATATAGCATCGCACTTCACCAAATATTTTGCCATTTGTCAATAATTTCATGATCTTTTTCACCTTTAGTCGAAACACCCTCGAAATTATATCGTGTATATCATGAGATTGTTTTCCTTGAAGCAATTGCTCTTTTAACTCGTCCCAGCGAGGATTTCATGTGAAAGTGATAAAAAGATCAGGCCGGCCGTAATTCCTAACATAGGTCATAGCGTCCTGTGTTCTTTCGTGCATATAGATATGTCCCCCCGTAAAAGATGATGGAAGGACAACCATTTGTACTAGTTGGTTGGCTTCCGCGTCTTGTCGTCCAATAGCATCTTTTAAATGGATGTAACTATCAGCACGTAATTTTGCTTGATAATTTTTGATATAATTTAATCTCTCCGTTTCTATTTTGGCGTATTCATCCACCAAATATTGACTAAAAAGGGTACGATAGTTGACTAAATAGTTATCTTCTCCTTCTTTAATCATTATTCTATACGAATAGAAACTTGCAGAAGAGACAGTTTTATAATGCGGCACCTTAGTTATGGGATCGCGTTGTGGTATGTTGATTGAACACCCATCATCCCCCCAGAAAAACATCAATGGATACTGTAGCGCATCATGTGCTCGATGTGTCTCACTAATACGCTGAAGCGAATTACTTCGGCTCTCGACGATGATGTCCCTTCGATCAAATTGTTGATCCACTAACACTAAAGCCACTTAATTTGTAGTTGGTGCATTGTACTTACCTCTGTGTTCTTCTGGTGGTTTTTATCAGCATGTATGACAACTTTGTATGACTCTGAAGGAGGGGCTTTATCAATGGCACTTTTCAGATCTTTTATATACGGGTTCACTTGATGCAGCATATTCTGCAATTATTTGATTAAATTTGGCTTTAAGTTAGGAAGTTTAGAACATCGAATCTTTGCTTCTTGATAATCTTCACCTACAAAATATATTTGAAGGTACTGAGCGTCATGTTCGGCTTCTGGTAATATACTTCCAATTAAATGGTATACCTGGCCTTGTACTTTAAAATTCGGTGAAAAACCATCTGCTGTTACCTGTTTACTACCAAAGGAAGTCATCTGAAAACAGGCATTATATTTAAGAATATTACCCATAAAATGGTCATGATCTGGGTGTAGATCATTAATCAAACTAAAGAGTGGTTCAGGCAGTTGTTTCAACCGATCAAGTTGTACTTTTCCAGCGCTGCAACACATACCAGGTGTCTCATCCTTCCATTTCAACGCATTGCACCACTGACACTTGTATGTCATAGAACCCAAGGCTACACTGCTGTCAGAGCAATATCAGGGTCATACTCCATAGCGGAATGGACCTTGTTTTTCCATAAACGCAGTGTAATGTTTTCCTCATACCGTGACTGAATTGCTCTATGTACTTGTGGATTCGCAGTTTGGTAATTTGCAACAGCTTACCTGTGTACATCGGGATTTTTTTTCTGATAAGTGGACACAGCTTTACGATTTGAATCTGGCTTGTTCTGCCTATATCTTTCTTGTGCACTTTTTAATTGACTTTTTCTTGTGTAATTAGTAAATCTCGACCTTCGTTTATTTTTCTTTTTTTCATATTTTAATGTCGACGATACAGATTGATCTGTTCCGCTGGTTAGAGATGATATTTCACTGTTTACAAAAGATAACTATTTAAATAAACAGTTAAATGGTCAAGCTCTGAAAAAGGATCACGCTCTTCGACATGTACCTCCATGCGACGCTGTGTAATTTTCTTCGCAACAATAGGCAGATAGGCGTCAAAATGTCCATTAGATAAATCATGGCTAAATCGTAATCGCCTTACTGGACAGATATCTGTTCCGGACTCTGTGTATAGCAGACCGTTTCGATATACTTCAAACCGAAACGGAAATATTAATCCTGCAGCTACCAATTCACAAAGTCCACCGTAAGTTTCATTTTTTAACATATCGGCTGAATATTCATTTGCTGTTGAATAATTATCACCATTTCTGTCGTGGGTCATAACTGAAAACCTAGGCAAATCATTTACCACAAATCTAACAATTTGTGAACGCACCACCATCGCATTTTCTTGGGTTCCGTACATTAAAAATAAAAGAGCACGAAATAAACAGGTCACCTATAATGGGGACGACAGTATGTTCTTCCATTTCTCCTTTAATATTAAGAGTTTCTGTAGTAATTTTTTCAGTGAGAAAAAATACTTCAATCAACAATACCTAATCACAAAGCAAATCGAATTCTAAGTTTGAACAGTGGTTGTAAGAAAGACAAAATCAAGAAACTAATCCGAAACACGAAGCAAATCTTTGTTGCAAGCCAATGTTTCAGGCTTCTAGCTCTAAAAATGACGGACGTCCATACAAACTTTTAACCCCTTTTTCACCCCCTTAGGGGGCGAATTTTCAAAAATCCTTTCTTAGTAGATGCCTACGTCATTACCACTGTCTGTATGTCAAATTTCAGCGAAATCCGTTCAGTAGTTTCGGCTGTGCGTTGATAGATGAATCAGTCAGGTTTTCCTTTTATATATATAGATGAACTGGCAGAAATCGTAAATGTTTTATGAATTATTCGCAAATCCTGAGGATCCTGGCAAGGATAATGGGACAAACTATTTAAATGATTGCATTGTCATCGGTCCTTCATAAGAGTGCGAAATTTCAAATCAATCTGACGTTTTGAAGGGGATGAAAATCACATTCAAATATTCAGTTACATAGATACATACCAAGCTAATAAAAGCGTGTTAAGAAAATGGATTTTATTACGCCGCCACCACACGGCAAACAACAGCAATATTTCGAAACCGTAAGCAAACTGTGTAGTGGCAGTGTAAGAATATCCCAATATCGCCCCGTGGGTGAAGTAAGTGGCGACAGAGGAAAACTGAAACAGGAGATTGACAGCAACTTCCTGATAACAATTTAAAATTATTAAAAAAAAACTTTTAGAGTCCACTAAATAACGTAATAACTTTTATAGTATTGTTACGAACTTGGGGTTCGAGACAATTAAAAACTGCCGAGTGAATTACCAAAATTGACACTTTAATTACACAACACTAATTACAACTTAAAACCATACTAATAACAAAACACAATTTTACTACAGATCGCTTTAGTTCGCAGTTGTATCGCTTTGAAGTCTTCGCTTGTATCGCCAATTCAATACTGACTCGGTCGTGGTCTATACCGGCCTTATATAGCGCCTAAGATACTTTCCAGAACCTTCTACTGTAGAAACATCTAGAATGTTCGAGTACATATCGGTCTCGAAATTTCTAGAAGGATCTTGACTCTCCTAGTTCTGCTACTCGATACTAGAGGGCGCTATTGGTAACTAGTGTTGCCATGTACAAGACATTAATAGTGGCGCGCAACACTGCCCCCTCCTAAGACATGCTCGTCCCGAGCATTATTGGCCCCATAATAACGCGCCAGTCAATCCACATAGATGATCTTAGGAGTACCTCTTGCACTTTTCTGTATCCGGTAGGTTACCAATTTCGATGCACCTCTACTACGAGTTTGAGGTCCCTTTACGGCCGCACAACTTGTACATTTGCGACACCAGTTCTCGACATTGTAACGACAGTGGACCCAGAAAAACCGTTCGGATTTTCAGTAGAGTTCGTTTAACTCCCAGGTGGCCTCTTGAACAACCATTATGGTACAGCTGTAGAACATCCGGTACTTTAGCTTTAGGGACAACCATTTGCAAATGACAACTGTCTCCCCGACCATTTTCCCATTTACGGCACAGGACTCCATCCTGAATCAGCAAGCTGTCCCATTGGGCCCAATAGCTTTTCGTGGTCGAACTCATCGCTGAGACGTCGCTCCACTTGGGCTTAGGAGCACTGGCCTTCATCCATTCTAGAATCGGCTTGATGTCCGAATCTTCCTGCTGTGCATGTCGTAGGCTGTCTTTCCACTCATTGTTGACCTGGTTTGTCATAAGCATCCTCACAGATACCACTTCCTTACCATCTTGCCTAGTACAATGCTTGCAATCTTCAGGACAAGGTCTTCTTGACAATGCATCTGCTTTGCCATGAGATTTCCCGCTGTGATGTTCGATCACAAAGTCGTATTCCTGCAGTAGTTCAATCAATCTCGCAACTTGTCCTTCTGGATTTTTGAACTGCAATAGCCATTTCAGTGCAGCATGGTCAGTTCGTAAGTGAAATTTCCACCCCAGAAGATATTTGCTAAAATGCTGCAACGACTTTACCACAGCAAGCAATTCTCGCCTTGTGACACAATAGTTCCTTTCCGGCTTTGACAACAACTTGCTGAAGTACGCTATCACAACCTCTTGATCACCATTCCGTTGAGACAACACACCGCCAAGTCCTATATCACTTGTGTCTGTGTCAACTATAAATTCCTTGCCCGCATCAGGGTACGCCAAAATAGGTGTTTCGCACAGACGGTCCTAGAGCTCCTGGAATGCGATATCACAACTATCATCCCAGCAGAAATGTTGCTTCTCCTCGGTTAACTTGTGCAGAGATTTGGCTATATCTGCAAAGTTCTTCATAAATCGCCGATAATATGAGCACAATCCCAAAAATGCTCTAACCTGCGTCTTGTCTTTTGGAACCGGCCAATCCTTGACAGCGGCAATTTTCTCTGGATCCGTGCAGATACCTTCTTCCAACTCTACATACCCCAAAAAGCTAACTTACCGTTTGAATAGTGAACATTTCTTCGGACTCAACTTGAGGTTGGCACTCTGAATCTTCATGAGTACGCGTTCCAGGTTTTGAAGGTGTTCCTCAAACGTACGGTCTACAATGATGATGTCATCTAAGTAGACCAGACAGGCATCGCCAATTAACCCGGTAAGTACAAGCTCCATCAATCTTTCAAACGTTGCTGGAGCGTTGCACAATCCAAAAGGCATAACTTTAAATTGCCACAGACCCTTTCCTGTCGAGAATGCAGTTTTCTCCTTGTCCTTAGGGTCAATTTCAACCTGCCAGTAGCCACTTTTCAGGTCCAGTGTGCTAAACCACTTTACGCCTATAAGCATGTCCAGCGTGTCATCAATTCTTGGCAAGGGTTAGCTGTCCTTCTTTGTAACGTCGTTCAGACGGCGGTAGTCAACATAAAACCGCATGCTGCCGTCCTTCTTCTTTACCAGCACCACAGGTGAACACCATGGACTAGATGAAGGTTCAATAACACCATCCTTCACCATTCCCTCAATCATGGTTTCCACTCCCTTTTCACGTGCTACCGGCAATCTTCTTGGGCGCTGACGGATAGGCAATTCTTCTCCTGTGTTTATTTTGTGTTGAAATAAACCAGTCTTTCATATGTCAGCATCGTTTGACGAGAAAACATCGGCGTACTTGAGTAACAACTTCTTCGCCTTGACCACTTCATTCGGGGAGAGAACGCTGCGACAGTCTTCTAAAAGTGTGGTCACCCTCGTTTGTGCATCCTTGCTGGGGGTCCCAGTCGATGGATATTGGCACCTACGTAACCAATCCACTTCCTTACAAGTACCAACCAGTGTGCCTTTTTCCATAATCTGTTCCCGATCACAAAGGTTCAGCACACGTACTCCTGAGATGTGTTTGGTTCTGACAAAGGTTCGAGCCACTTTCCTCGGAAGGTCATTGTCTACCCTTTCCACGAGTACACAACGATGAGCTTGCCCAGGATTCTAGGAAGACTAACCGGCGCAATCGTTTCCGATCTCGGCGGCAGAACAATCTTTTTAAGGCTGTACACATTCACTGGTAACGCCCCTTCCACGAAAAGTTCCTCCTGTCCACATTTCAAAACATCTTGCTTAACGTCGATCTCACAACAATTCTTCCTCATGAAGTCTAGGCCCAGGATGCAGTCGTCCATTATATCAGCGACGATGACATTATGCAAGTAGATCATGTTGCCTAGCTTCAACTCCATCTCCTTCTCTCCACGGACGGGTATGCGATGACCGGTGGCTGTCACCAAATTAATGTGTTCTCGGTTATATGCGGAGTCCCCAAGAAACTGACTTATAAGTTGGGAACTGACAACCGTGCGAGAGGCTCCAGTGTCTATGGTCAGTTTACACGGCGTTCCGTTGACCTCGCCCTTGATGACTAGGCTGTACCCATCATGGGTTTGTGAGATGGAAATCCTTGGGGCTCTTTTAACATCAGCCAGCACCCGCCCCGCAGTCCTGGCTTTTACTCGTTTCCCTGCTGCAGCTGGGTGGTGCTGTTAGCCACACTACCCTCTCGAGATCGATCACCTTCCCTTTCTACAGTTCGCTTAGGGCAGTTGGATCGAAGATGGCCCCTTTCCCCACAGCCGTAACACCTAGGGCTGTATCCTTTATTGCGGTCGCGAACTGTAGCTGCTGCAACCTCCCTGACGCGATGGGAACGATGATCCTGTCGCACGGCTTCCACTTCCAGTGTATGGGCCAACGCGTCCTTAAGCGTAGGTAAAATCGGCATGATTTTATCCCACTTCTGACACCAATTGTTACGAACTTGGGGTTCGAGACAATTAAAAACTGCCGAGTGAATTACCAAAATTGACACTTTAATTCTCATTATCTCATTACAGCCCCTCACAAGTCCACTGCTGAACATAGGCCTCCCCCACGGAATGCCACAAAGCTCGGTCCCGAGCCACCTGCATCCATTGACTTCCTGCATGTCTTACCAGGTCGTCACTCCATCTAGTGGGGGGACGCCCTACACTTCGCCTGCCGGTACGAGGCTGCCACTCGAGAACCTTTCTTCCCCAACGGTTGTCGGTTCTTCGAGCTATATGGCCGGCCCATTGCCACTTCAGCTTACTAATCCTTTGGGCTATGTCGGTTACTCTGGTTCTACTGCGGATATCCTCATTTCTAAGTTTATCACGCAGAGAAACCCCGAGCATAGCCCTCTCCATAGCTTGCTGAGCGACCTTGAGTTTCCTCATACGGCCAGTAGTGAAGGACCATGTCTCAGTTCCATATGTCATCACTGGCAACACGCACTGGTTGTACAATTTAGTTTTGAGGTTTTGAGGTATGCCTGACGAGAAGATGGGTCGTAATCTCCCGAACGCTGCCCAGCCGAGTTGAATCCGTCGATTGACCTCTCGGTCGAAGCTGGACTTACCTAGTCGGACTATTTGTCCCAGGTAAACATATTAGTCAACAACTTCGAGATTAGTGCTCCCAACAACTACCGGCATAGGTGTGACATGGACATTAAACATGATTTTTGTTTTGTCCATGTTCATCTTGAGACCTATCCGTTGGGAGACACTATTGAGGTCATTGAGCATAGTGCTTAGGTCCTCCAGCGATTCTGCCATAAGGATTATATCGTCGGCAAATCGAAGGTGAGTGATGTACTCGCCATTGACGTTAATACCGTATCCTTTCCAATCCAGTAGCTTGAAAACGTCTTCCAATGCAGCAGTGAAGAGTTTCGGAGATATAACGTCACCCTGTCTTACACCTCTCTGCAGTTGGATAGGTTTCGTACTCTGTTTCTGTACTCGGATAGCCATCGTAGCCCTACTGGACAAACACTTCAGCACCTCGATATACCGACAGTCCAATTGGCACCGCTGAAGGGACTGCAGCACCGCCCAAATTTCGACGGAATCAAAGGCTTTCTCATAGTTCACATACGCCAGACATAGTGACAAATTGTACTCTTCGGACTTCTCTACAATTTGCCGAAGGGTATGTATGTGGTCTATGGTGCTAAAGCCTTTTTGGAAACCGGCTTGTTCGGGAGGCCGGAAGTCGTCGAGTCTGCATGCGAGACGATTCATAATGACTCTCGAAAACAGCACGTAGACGCGGCTCAGAAAGGAAATCGGTCTGTAGTTCTTCAAAAGAGGGTTGTCGCCTTTCTTAAAGAACAAGACCACCGCACTTCTGCTCCACGCCTCCGGTGTAGTGCCACCATGGAGGACGGAATTAAAGAGCTTCTGAAGGACTACAAGTACCGGTTTTCCACCCGCTTTCAGAAGCTCCGCTGTAATTCCATCCTCGCCTGGGGCCTTGCCGTTTTTAAGGTGCTGGAGAGCCATTCTAATCTCGCTCAGACTGACGTCCGGAATATCATCGGAATAGTGTCGGATAAGACTTGCTCTCGGATCGTTTCTCACACTTGCGTGTGGCTCCAACGATGATGTGTACAGCTGCCTATAGAACCTCTCAATCTCACTCAAAATCTCAGGTGTCCCGGAAACGATGGTGCCACACTCGGTCTTCAGCTTCGACAGTTGGCTCTTTCTGGCAGACAGATCTCTAGCAAAAATTTGGAGCCCTGGTTCCGCTCGATCGCTTCTTCATATACATGCATTTGGAAATCTGTCTGTTCAGTTGCCTGTATGCCATCAAATCTACTGAAGATTGCAGCTTCATTTCCCGTCTAACAGCCATGAGATTAAGATTGTGATCGGAGAGTTTTTGTGTTCTTCTGCGGCGGGTCTTACAAAACTTAGCTCCGACCGCATGGGCAGTTTCCACGAGCTTATCATTCATATCATCCACTTCATTGCAGTCTTCTAGGTACTGAAAACGGTTTTGTAACACGAGCTGAAAGGTTTCGTGACTTTGAATTAGAGCACGAGGGGGACGGAGCGTTAACTTCATTAGACGAGACCTCTCCAATTTAACGTTTAGGTTCAGTGTGCCTCTAACAATTCGGTGATCGCTACCAGTTTTCACCTTCGCGATCACTGAGACATCACTGAACAGTTGTCATCTGGTCGTCCTAATGAAGTCAATTTCATTTATTGTCGAACCGTCGGGGCTCGACCAGGTCCACTTTCTGTAGGGCCGTTTCTGGAAGAAAGAGTTCATAATAAAGAGTCCCTCTTTCTCCATAAAGTCGGCCAGCTGCTGGCCCCTTCGGCTCCGTTGCCCTATTCCAAATTTCTCTACCTTCAGCTCACCGTTCTCTCTTGTGCCTAGCTTTGCGTTGAAGTCTCCCATTAACACCGTATGGGTTTTGGAGGAATGCATGGCTCTAGAAATATCCTGATACATTTCCTCCACCTCCTCATCGGGGTGTGCCGAGGTTGGTGCGTAAACCTGTATGACCTTCAGCGAATACCGTTAGGTGATTCTGAGTATAAGGTACGCAACCCTCGTCGACACACTCCCAATCTTTACAACGTTGTTAACGAGAGACTTGTGGACGATAAATCCGACACCTCCTTGGGACAGATGGTCGCCCTCCCGGTGATAGAATAATGCCGGATTCGAGGATCACCGTGTCCTCCCTCTCTCTTCGGACCTCGGATTATCCTATAATATTCCAGCGCAACTTGTCTATTTCTTCTTCCAGGTCCAGGATCTTCTCGTCAGTCCTCAGAGTACGTGCGTTATAAGTTGCCAGGTCGAGTCGTCGTAGGTGGCAACCGAACCTCCACCGGAGATTCTTAGCCGTTACCATGGTCGCCACCGTAGCCAGGAATAGCGGGGCCGCCGGGGACTGAAGGCCGTCTCTTCGTTACTTTCTTCATTGGGGGGTATATTGCCGTAGTTGCCACGCTTGGCGAGCGGGTTGGCAACCGCAGTTTTTTTATTGTTATTTGCTGTTATCAGAAAGATGCTGCTGTCCATCTTCTGCCTCAGTTTCCCTCTGTCGCCTCTTACGACACCCACGGGAAGATATGGGGTAGTGGGTATTCTAACCCGCCACTACACGGGGGGGACACTTTAATTACACAACACTAATCACAACTTAAAACCACACTAATAACAAAACACAATTTTACTACAGATCGCTTTGGTTCGCAGTTGTATCGCTTGGAAGTCTTCGCTTGTATCACCAATTCAATACTGACTCGGTCGTGGTCTATACCGGCCTTATATAGCGCCTCAGATACTTTGCAGAACCTTCTACTGTAGAATCATCTAGAATGTTCGAGTACATATCGGTCTCGAAATTTCTAGAAGGATCTTGACTCTCCTAGTTCTGCTACTCGATACTAGAGGGCGCTAGTGGTAACTAGTGTTCTAACTATGTACAAAACATTAATAGTGGCGCGCAACAGTATGGATATTTCGAAATGTCATTTTTATCAGGTTTAATATAGAACCAGGATAAAGAATATAGAATAATGTAGATATAGAAGGTGTCTACTTATTTTATAAAAACAACCGGATAGATGAATCGCCTTAGTTGAGAAGCTTGAGGTTATGAGTGGTACGTAGATTTACTTTAACTTTTTTGAATTAAGCGCAATAAAATCTGTAAAATTATTTTCGTTACAATCCATTCATCCGTTACAGTCCACTTACACTACAGGACTTTACAAGTCCACTGACATAGATCCCTCTCAACAAATACCACATAACATGGTCTTGAGCCACCTGCATGCGTCGACTTCCTGCATGTCTTACCAGGTCGTCACTTTACGAGGCTAACACTAAAGAACCTTACTTCCCCATCGGTTCTCGGTTCTTCGAACTACATGACAGGCCTATTGCCAGCTTACTAACCCGTTCTGTTCGTCGTTCGATAGTTTTATTCCATATGTATTAATCGAATAAATATATAGGAATTATTATTATTTCAGTAAACGTGACAGTTATATAAAAATTTTGAGAAAACTTGAATGTGAAAAGGCTTAATTGGAAAAGAAAGCTGGTATGTTCCAACTGTTAACCTCAATTTACCTGGCTACCAACCTGGCTAGCGAAGGTGTCTCTAGCGATCGAAAAATAGCGAAAAATTCCACAGACTAGTGAAGCGGAGTTTTATACTAGCGAGAGACTCAATTATGTGGTCACCAATATACCTGCGTGATGAGCTGATGAGTGTAGCAAAATCTTTCATAACATACATAATTTAGAGCATGCATTAAAAGGCATATATAATTATGTAATACTTACATTCAATTAACTTTATTAAGTCAGTATATTTATGGTCATTGCGAAATAAAAATGTAAACCCATTCTACCAGCGCCGCAGCTGTCTCAAATACCATACATTTTAAAAGTATGCACACATCGCAAACGAGATCTTGAATTCATAAATCTTTTTACTGACGCTCCAGGCGCGCCGTAACCGATTAGTAGGTGCGCCCAGTTACCTATCTACTGCGAGAAACAATTTCCAATGCATTATATAATTTATGACTTCATCGGGCGTTGTGGGGTCACAGGAGAGCAACTCGAACATGAGTTGGGATCGAGAATGAGAGGGTAAGACCGAGCTTAGGGCAAGTGATGTTCTATAGTTTAAGCACTGCGGAAATCGAAATGTCGGCTACGAATGAAAATTGATTTATTTCCTCGAGTGTACACATGTCTTATAATGGTGCTGTGGCGTAATCGAATCTGTGATTGTAGAGGCAACTATGAGTTCATTATTTACCCTCTACGAAATTAGTATAGATATTTAAAAAAAAATTACAAATGTCCATTTTGTAATCAAAATATAACCCATACTTATAACTTTTGAGCTGCAAGTTATATCGTTATTACTTATAAGAAGTTCTTTCACAGTCATAAAACTGTTCTTAAGAGCTCGTAATTGTTTGATAATTCTTACCTGCGCAAGGAAAAGGAATTCGCACGTAAAGACGTTCATTCCGACAAGTAATTATTAAAGAAATTGCATAAAACGAGTTATTCCTTTGATACTTTAGCAGCTGTTTCTAGTTATTCTATTAAACTTTTTTCCTTAAAATTAAAAAAGTTATAGGAATAGTTAGTAATTGAAGGAAAAATATATCTATCAAAATAAAATAAAAATAATGCTCCAGAGATAAAACTGAGATGAGTAAGACTGACTATGACATCGGGACGTCAAACATCTCAGTCCCCCCCGTGACCATGGGTTGCTGTAAAGCACCCAAAACGTCGGGAATCAAAATAGTAAAATTAAACGCGATAAAATCCGTAAAAATAGTTTTATTCAATAAGACACGTTTTTAAAGTTACAGATTGGAGTTCGTGATTTTTGTCAGTGAACATTTAAGTTAATTTGTAAAATAGTTGAAAATAATGACGACGATAATGATTAGAATGATGATGTTAGTGATGTTATCAATGTTGATATCCAAGAGGGATATTTCATAGTTCTCTTAGCATTAAGTAATTTACCAGTGGTAAACTATCTAGTGGTCAACCTGATGGTAAATATATGTTTTCATCCATGAACAACTTCAAACATAGAAATAACATAAAATTGAAGTGACAAATGTACTTACAGTGCACCTGATGGTAAGTAGACATAGCAGCTTTTTTTAATTCCGAATAAGAGTGACAAACGAACACACTGTCCACCTGACGGTAAGTAGATGTCACAGCCCATAGACATCAACATCTATCCTCAATTAAGAATCACAATGCAGATGCGTTGTCACCCCTGAGGACTGATATGGAATGACTCGTTTCTAGTGAAAAGGGTCTCCGGTTCTCTATACTCACCATACGGAACAAGCAGCATTAAGCATCTATTATTCTGGTATTCTGTGAGGGCGTGGTCCTTCCCCGGCCGAGCCGACCCATTCGTGCTACTGCACTGTAGCATGGCTCTACTACGTTTAAAAGCCTATGTACACCTGCATCCAACTTCAAGCATACGAGGCTATACTGATGCGTTGTCACCTCTGAGGACTTAAATGGAATGCCTCACAGCCTTTATTTATACTAGCTCTCTACACCCTTTACACAGGAACACAACAGCGTAAGCACTGCTATTTGGATGCAGAAATAAGTAAAAGAGTGATTCCAAACTAGACAGACTCCCTGTCATAAAATATATCCTACCAGCTAAAAATGATCCTACCACATAAAAATTATCTTGCGCAAGACAGACAAACCAGTACATAATAGTGGATGCTGTGCTATTTAGCGGCAATAAGCGTGAGGGTGGTGGCAACTTAGACTCAGAAGAAGTAGAAAAGGACTCTTGGTGCATTTTTAGTTTTTATTTTAGATTTATTAGCTAGTTTTGTGTTACAAAGTTGATAAAAAAAGAAGATTCTGAGAAGATGTTGAGAGCAGAGATCATTCATCATTCTTAACAGGCTATCATACGTTCACAGCTGAACATAGAACATAAACACAGATTGCCTTATGGGGGGATTTTGCCATAGTTGCATTGCTTGGCAGGCGAGTTGGCGACCGCAGTTTTTTTATATTTTTTATTTCCGGTTGTTATCTGGAAGATGCGGTTGCTCATCTCCTGTTTCAGTTTATCTCTGTTGCCTCATACCCACGGTATGATATTATGGTGTCGATATTATACGTACGTGTATACGTATATACGTAGTATACGTACGTGTTATATTATGGTAGTCGATATTCTTACGCCACCACTACACAGTGAAAAACAGAGATAGTTGCCGAAATGTACTTTATTTATCAGCTATGCTCAACAGTGCTTCACCACGAAGCACTGTTGAGTAACACCAGTGGCGTAGCTAGGCGTGGGCGAAGTGGGCCCTCGCCCACGGCCTGGCACTTAAAGGGGCCTCGCGAGACCCCTTAAATGCGATGCCCTCAGACTTTACCACAGATGACTAATTAAATTGATAACTTTTACGCTCGAAAAAGAACATCACAAATTTAAAAGCGTGTTTGTTTGAGGCCTCGCAAGAAGCCCCTCTTAAGTGTGACTGAGAGGCCATTGTAACTACCTTCAAAAACCGCGACCGTTAGATTGACGGAATACGAGACTTGTCAGGAATTAGTAGCTATGAGTAGGTATGTCATGTCAAAGCATGTATGGTAGGATAGATCTATTGGGTAGATCTTGGGAACGAAAGAAAAGGAGCCTTGCTGATGCGACTTCGCCCACGTCTATATTAGTCTACGCTCCTCTGAGTAACACTAGTGATAGCAACATGGATGCTATCCTTGTTTAATACATCCGAGTCGACAAACGTTTCCTGCTACTGCTTTAAATAATTCGTTAATTGTTCTACTGTATTTTATTTTCTTTTCACCGAAACAACCAACCACTAAAAATATAATTACATGTTTCATGCTATTATAACAAGTTAGACTCGAGTTTCGAGCTCAGGCTCAAGATACAACTATGAGTTTTCACCATGTGACCATGGCGCAAACTTCTTCTAAATCAAAAAATGAAAGAATTCTAAATGTGTTTTCGAAATTTATATTTATCATTCTTTATAATGGTACGAGATTAAGACTATAAAACGGAAAAAAATCTTTCCCATCACAACGTATTTCATTAAAAACGCATCTGAAATTTCAAGAACGTCCTGTCTACGAACGCGCCATTAAATTTGATGGCACCGACAATTGATATAATTACTTCATTAACGTTACTTTGTTAGTGAGTAATGAAGACTTGACTTAATTCACAATACTATGCCGATGAAAGGAATGACAGACAGATTTGATATTTTTACTATTATAGCGTGTTGTTCTTATCCGGTCCTTTATTACAGTCGTTTATTTTTACGCGTGTGATTTCTTTTAAAACTAATAGTCTATAAGTCTATAATAGCATTGACAATTAAGATTATATTCATCTACTAATTAATATTTAACAATCATGTACGTATCTTGTATTTTGACCACGAACATACAAAGAATAAATTATATCGTACGTAAAATATCTTTATTATATCTATTTTTTCAAGTAAGTGAAGTATAGCGGGCTTAAAAAGAGAATAAGCCCTGACAAAACTTACTTGAGTATACTTTTATAAATAAAAAAAAATTAATACATATTATTTAAATAAATTAAAATGTAACATTATGAAAGCCCCTTTTACAAAGAAACCAAATCAAAGACGCCTTGTCAACTGAGAGTGACATTTAGTTTAATACTAAAATACGAACTGAAAGCTACCGTGACATCGAAATAATTATGAAACAGACAACGGAAGCAATTAGTAGATGTCTAAATAATGGTTAGTCTTATTAGTGATTCGTAGATCTTAAGATCTTAAGAAATTATACATTCTGAGAGCAACAGAATGTGTTCTGTGGTTACACTCGCCTTTTTACGATTCCGCTGTTTTAGATTAGGTTTCATTTATAATTTCGTTTTGTAGGTCTGTCTTAATATGTGACAGCATCACCGAATTAGATTGAAATTTTGAAGAATATAGGTATCTTCAAAATTTTATTAATTTATTAATAAATTGTTTTTTTCGCCCTACATGAGTCTACCCCTCCTTTACTTTGTTTTAAATAATGCAACTAAAAATCTAAAAAATAGCAGTTACTGAATACTTTTATTTAGTTCATAAAGAAAGCTATAAAATTTAAACTTCAGTTTGGTGTATTTGAGATAATCTGTACAGCGGAGACCTACTTCAAGCATCTCTAATCAAGCATTTTACCAATTTTTAATTGATCCAATATTTGACCAATTTTTAATTGATCCAATATTTGACCATTTTTAATTGATCCAATATTTGACCAATTTTTAATTGATCAAATGCGTAATGATCGATTGGTTTATCGGGTACAACTTGGTAAATTTTATAAATTAGTACGTAGAGCAGGATCTATTTCCTTCGTCATATAAAACAAACCTTTATTTTACGTAATAGAGCTACGCTGCAGCAATTGCAGCAGAATGAATGGATCGGCTCAAGCGGTGAAGGACCATATTTGCACAGAATACCAATAATCAATAATTAATAATAATTATTTTAACAATAATTTATAATTATTATTATAAATAATATTATATGCACAACCCTCTTCATAGCTACAAATTAGCTTTAATTTTCTCATAGAACTAGCAGTAAAGAACCAAATCATCATCATTCATCGTCATTACATCCTATCAAAGTCGACTGCTGAACATAGGCCTTCCCGAAGATTGCCTCATAAGGGAGTTACTTGCCATAGTTGCCACGCTTGGCAAGCGGGTTGGCAACCGCAGTTTTTATTACCTAGTTATTATTAGGAAGGCGCTGTTGCCCATCTGGTTTGTTTCCCTCTGTCGCCTCTTACGACACCCACGGGACGATATGGGGTAGTGGATATTCTTTCACCGCCTCTACTAACTACACAGCACAAAAAATCAAATATCTATTTTATATTAGGTCATTACTGACGACATGCATAGTTTGCGCACTTTTGTTTTAAGATTTTGAGGAACATTGAATGGGAAGATGTGTGTAACGCTGATTAATTTATCTAATTTATATTTAGTTAATGATACAATTTTATCCAATACAATACAACATAATAATCATAAATCCTTTAGAAAAAAAATTCTCGACTCAAACTGCCAATAGTTCGTCCCACTTATAAACTATACGTGCAATTTGCAACTCTCACACCTCTTATGCTTGCGTTCTAACATGCCATTCAATTTTATCATGTAATTAGAGCCTATAAAATCAGTAGTTGCCTCTCGTCTTCACATGTGAGGCGATGCTTTCGCATTTTCACAATGATGGCCCACATTCCTCATCTAGCAACGTCTAGAATGTGAACCGGCTCTTCAGGGATATTCAAGACACATCAAGTCCTTTACAGGACTCAAAGCTGACACCGCGTCACTTTTTGCCCTATTACGTTTTGTATTTATAAACTGTTTTTTTTTTTCGTAATCTAAAATAATAAGGCGTTTAACCTTTTCAAATTATGTTCTGTTGACTCGGCGACTACAAATAAACGATAGACGCTATACCGCCGAGATAGTTCACGATCCTGAACGTCATTTATTTTAGTTCGAGCGTGATCACGTGACTTCAATTAGTAACACCGCTAGAGACTTTTATCTCGAAATGAATTATACTGCAGTATGTGTGTAAAACTTGTTATAAAAAATGCGTCACACTACTAAATTATCGATTCAGCGGGATCGGTAATT
The DNA here is from genome assembly GCA_029286625.1 of Parnassius orleans. Lineage (NCBI taxonomy): Eukaryota > Metazoa > Arthropoda > Insecta > Lepidoptera > Papilionidae > Parnassius > Parnassius orleans. The sequence continues at coordinate 703,862 of JAGSMP010000076.1, read as the reverse complement.
TAGAGTGTTACTCACTGATTAAAACAATAAATTAGAATATCCGGTTGATTCGGTTTATGAGATCATTAGGCCATTGATGAAAAATAATTTAATTATCATTTATAACATTGCTGTTGGATCACGATTTTTTTTTTCAATCGCTATACCTGCCGGGGCTCAATCACATTCAGCCGAATGGTAGTAAACGAAGCCTCTTCACGCCGTTTTAAACTGCTTAATTAAGTAAATTGTAAGCTTAATGACGCGAGCACGTTTTATTAGATTGCAGTAATCGGAGGCCTAAGGCTTTCGTAAAATTATATCGTTAAGTGAAAGAATGAATGATTGTAGAATTGAAATGCTTGGTGATTTACGTACATGCTGTTATTATTCTTTTGTTCAAAATAAAAAGAGGCGTATGCTCAAGTATGAATTGTTTCTAAGATGACTATACTAAAAATATTTTTAAACTAAAAGTACTATGAGGCCACCCCCATAGAATGCCTCATAGGAGGGATTTTGAAAATTGCCACGCTTGACAGGCGGGTTGGAAACAGCAGTTTTTATTAATTTGAGTTATAAAGAAGAAGGAAGAAGCTGCCGCCCATCTCCTGTTTCAGTTTTCCTCCGTAGCCTCTTACAACACCCACGGGACGATATGGGGTAGTGGATATTAACTTTTACTTTTATGTTATATAATAAACTAGCTGGCCAGGCAGACTTTGTTTGCCCTTTCCGACGACCTTTTGTGCTTTAAAAAATCTTTAAAATCGCAATTAAAAAATATTGTGTGCCACTTATCGGGATAAAAACTATCCTGTCTCTCAAGTTGGAGTCAATACACATTTACAAATTTTCATTAAAATCGGTTGAGTGGTTTCGGAGTTCATCGCGGAAAAACAATGTGACACGTAATTTTTATTAAATTTTAAATTATTATTTAATTTTTAATGTTTATACATAGAGATTATAACTAATTCATATACAAATACAAAAATTAAACTTAAAAAAAAACACATGCAACAACATGGTCATAGTCATGAAATTATTTTATTATCATATTATATTATACTATCAGCGGTATCGTTCTAACCATTAAGACAAATTATTAAAAATAAAAAGACTCACAAAATAACAGGATATAATATAAAGCCGTATGGTGACGGTGTAGGTGAATCCATTAACCTGTTTTGTCCCATGGGTGTCGTAACAAGCAACTGTGAAAAATGCTGGATGAATATTTTTTTTATAGAATAAGAGTGACAAGCGAGCACACAGTCCACCTGACGGTAAGTTGCTGTGACCCATAGACATCTACATTTATCCTCGATTAAGAATCAAAATTGTCACCGCTAAGGGCTAAGATGAAATACCTCGTTTCCATTAAAAAAGGGTATCCAGTTCTCTATACTCACCATACGAAACAAAGCAACATTATGCTGCTATTTTACGTTGGTATTCTGTGTGAGCGTTCGCTATTTCGTTAGCCATTTCGTTTACATCAGACATAAAAAACCCATACCGGCGACGAGCTGCAGCATCAAAGGTGCGAGACGTCTGTCACTGTGATCTTCAATTAGCCTGCCTAGCGTGACTATTTAGACATTTTAATTTTAAGCCATTTTAAGGCGGACTTTTAAGGCCTGATGAAGAAGAATATGAAAGAGATACTTACTGAAACCAGCGTAAAAGAGTAGCATAATGCTGCAGTGTTTCATATCATAAGTGATGAGGAACGGAGATCTTCTTAACTGGTAGCAAGGCATTCCTTTCTCTTAATTTTCAAAGGTGACAACGCATGCATTTTGATTATTAATCAAGTAGACATAGAAGTAGTAGTCACCTAAGGCACCTCTGGGCTACAGCCCGGTTTCAGGTGGTCTTCAGGTGGATTCTGCGCTAGTTTATCACTATTGTTTTTATAAAGGGGGGGGGGGGGAATTGGAGGGTGTTATGCAAAAATGATCCAACCCACAAATAGATAATTTCTATATTGATATTTGAATGTTTGATGTTTGAAGCTTGGATTACAGTGCCTTTACTCGATTTCTTTGGAAATCTTCCTTTAAATAATTCGGTTATATGAAAGTTTCAATATACTCATTTTAAACCAGAGTTTGGGTTGCATCCTTTTTGCGTTATTACTTCCAATTTACAATTCTAAAATAATACATTTATGCAGAAACCCAGTAATATCAACCACAAAGCTACACAACATGTGAACACTGTTAACACGAGTACATGTGATTCCACGAAAAACTTTCACAATTTGTTACTTAAAACTTTAACAAGTTTAAAATGCGTCCGCTTTATAAATACTCCAAATTAAACATGTTGGCTTAAACTAAGGTGACTTATGAGATGACAAAAATAAACATAACATCCGTGAAGACTTCTAAAATTGTTATGACTAACATTTGACATTGAGTCAGATTCGCTGGCGTTTAGACAAAGTGTGGTGCGTCACCGGCCTACAGTCCTCACACATACTCGTAAACGGATGCACTTGTCGACTATGCAATTATAGAGACATGTTGTCTTTGTTCGAGTCTGCGCTAGTGTTGTACTTGCGAATATAGGTTTATATGTCCTACCATTCAATAAATTAAATAATACAATATACGCCATAGTTGGCACGCTTGGCAGGAGGGTTAGCAACCACAGTTTTTTACTATTTTGAGTTCTTATCAGGAAAATGCTGTTACCCATTTCCTGTTACATTTCCCTCTGTTGCTTCTTACGACACTCATGGACGATATGAGGATAAAATATTTAAAAATAGTTAATTTTTTCTTATGTAAAAATTACAAAAGGGTTAATTTTTAAACTAAATAAATATTATATTTATTTATAATAATTGCAACACCATGTACAAAGCATAACCTTTGAGAGCGGCAACATAGCTTTCTTTATTTTGTAGGCACAGTTTATTGACCTTATCGACCTTCGCCTAGTTAATTGTTATTTATCTACATCATATGCAAAAATACTAAAATAAAATAAAATTCCTGTGGCCAAACCACAAAATGTATTTAATATTTTTTGAATACAATTGACAAATGACAAATACCTGTATATAGTTATTGTATAGAACTCTATACTAACCTATATAAAATAAAGAAGACCAACAAGCTATATTTGCTCCAGATAACGTACTGAAATGTTTAATATAAGATCGACTTCTATAGAAATCCATAAAATCTAAGTCGTCTTTCCATCCGATTACAATGTTTCGTTAAGCTAAGTCAGTACGCTTAACGGTCTTCGGCTATCACCACCACCACTTACCATCAGGAGGGATAGAACTGTGTTCAGTAATACCACACACCATACGGTACACCTATCTAATCTTCGGAAAGACTGAACAGATTGATAATAATGATTGATAATGAAGCTTCACGAGTAGATGGAGAGCAATACCAGCAGCGATAGGCTAGGCTTATTTTAATGGAAAAAAATGTCTTTGACAATCTTAATTTTAAGTAACGCCACATTAGATTATTGATATGGGAAGTCGGGACGGGTCGCTAGTCATTTAAACAAATTTAAATTAGGCTGAGATGCAATGTCATGGATTTTGATTTTATTGCCAATAACAACTAAAATCAAAATCCATGACATCAACCAAAACCGAAAACCAACAAATTGACAAAATCCAACGTATTGTAATCTCCTAGGATTCGAACACTGAATCCCCGACATACATGTACTCTAATCACTAGGGCATGAGGTTGTTGAAAAATAATTAATAGACTAAAGCCTAAATATATGTACCGGCTCAGTAGCGTGGTGGTGGTTTTTACATGGGGCAATGCTTACGCATACCCGCCTCGCGGGGGCAAGGACGGGCTATGTCGGACTCGCAACGACTAAAACCTCATGGTGTTCCACTGACTTAGATCCTATGACTATTAACGAAGTCACAGAAGCCATCAAAAGTCTCAAAAAGATCAGCACCCGGCCCCGACTGCTTTAGCTACAGGGCGCTGAAATCGCTCTCTTCGCCACTTGTATCCATTTTCAACGATCTTCTTTGCAGATGCTCCTTCCCGAATGCCTGGAAAGAGGCAGACGGAATCCCGAAATCAGGGAAACCGCGTAATTTAGCCTCCAGCTACAGACGGTCAGTCTCCTCAGCACACTTGGGAAAATTACCAGCGACTCCTATTGAATCGCCTCCGAAAATACGTCTTCGCTAATAAGCTTCTTAATGACGAGCAGTTTGGCTTTTTTTCGAGATTCATCGCCTAACGGAATACATTCTGCAAGGCTTCCCTCACACAAGCAATCACCGAACCCTCAATATCGGTGCCCTCTTCTTCGATGTCGCAAAGGCGTTTGACTAGGTCTGGCACGACGGCTTGCTTTATAAGCTGTATAAACTTGACGTGCCTGATGGGCTCATTCACATCATTAGAGCCTTCCTTGCCAACCGCTATTTTCTTTATCAAGTAGAAGGATCTCTCTCCTTGAAGCACTTCCTTAGGGCTGCAGTCCCACATGACTCCGTCCTCTCCCCACTCCTCTTCACACTCTTCACGAGTGACATCCCGAAGAACCCAGTAGTTAATACTGCTCTCTTCGCCGGTGACACGGCACTTTTTGTCGCCCACTACAATAGGATTTTTTTTATCAATATGCTCCAATGAGCCACTGTTCGCTGAGGCGAATGGTTCCGCTTATATAGAATCGAAGTAAAGAGTCTTTAATGCCTGTATCAACCCAGTGCTCAACCCAAATGAGTTCTGTGTTTGCCACAACACATCCATGTTCACTCTGTCGTAAGCCTTTTCCATGTTCATAAACTCACATTTTGGTTTTTGGGCAGAAACTTCTCCGCGATCATTCGCATGGAAAAGACTTGATCCGTACACCCCATTCTCTTTCTAAATCCAGCTTGCACATATACGATATACAATATAGAATAAATAAAAAGTAAATTAATTAATTAAAATTAAAATAAAGTAAAGGCTCTTAGTCGATGAAACTGTAAAAGCCAAAAGGCTAACAGCACTAACATCACAGAATCCATCAAAGCTCGGGAGGGGACAACTCCTCTCCCCACTCCTTCTTAGGTAAGATGCACCAGAACACTAGGTGCGTCTTCCTCCGTAGTCTTCTAACTCCACTTGCGCAGCGGGCCTTTCCAGGCCCTGTACATGGAGGCCATGGGACTAGGAAAGACGATCACACGGAAGCACCAGTCTTCCTGACCCCAGCGGCGGATCTGGTATGTAGCTCCACCGCCAACCAAGTTTCGGCTGCGGAGGGTAGGGTACACTCCACTCCCTCCGCAACCCACCACCAACGTATCAATGGCGCGGTCCCACCAGATTCGCGGATGAAAGGTGAGTGGCGCATCACCATACCAACACTTCGTTGGTAAAGTTTCTTGGAAATTTAAAAAACTTAAAGGAAAAGTACTTACAACTAACAAACTACTTATAGGAAGCATAGCGTTTTAAAATAACTAACATCTCTACATACTTAATTTTATAAGGCGCTATCAAACTCAACCTTTCAGGCCCTAAGTCTTTAACAATTAGTAATTTATGTTCTATGGAGCAAATCAATAATTTGCAAACATACCAACTAATGAAACTGATTAGGATACCGCTTGGCCGCTATAATTGGTATAAATTACAGTATAGCTTTGCGATTCGTGCTCTTATCCAGCTATTAATTCCTGTCCATTTGTTATAAATATTTTCGTTTTTATTGATGTTCGACATAGAGTAATGTCCATCATCGATTTAAATTATACAATATAATTATCATTACAAATTTTTGTTCTCTTTCTTTACCTAATGTGACTTATTTCAATACCCACGAGGTAAAAAAGATATTAGACTGATTTAAATAAAATATGATAAAAGTTATAATTTTTATCGCAAATGTTATTCTATACTAAAATAACAAAGAACATAAAATTAAAAGCGAAACAGAAAAGAGGTCACGTGTAGTTCTACACGTGATCTCTTTTCTGTTTCGCTTTTTCTTAAGGCTATCATGTACACAGGGCATCGTAAAAAAAATTTAAATAAATATTGCCGCAGATATCCAAACACTTCAAACAGCAAGGCTTTTTACACACAGTTCCGTCATATGCATTTGCATTTACAATGAAAAACACTTGAAAAATTAATTGGTTGCCAATAGTATATTTTACTTCTTCTATTTTAATATGGACTAATGTATTAGGTATACTATACCCAATTAATTTTACATTACATACATTATTTTTACGTTTTTTCACATAGTAAATCCAATCATTTAGTCAGCGCATGCCGATAAAGTGAAAGAGAGCGCCTTTTTATCGACTTATGCACTTATGCACTTATTACTCTCGAGACTCACTTTGAAACTGACTTATCTTTTTATTTGTAAACCTATTAAAAAAAATAAACTTCTCTCAATACATCACAAAAATGAGAGTGCGCAAACGCACATACAAACAGACAAAAAAACTGTTTATGTTTTTATTGTATGTATAAATGTTGCTAGTATCTAGCCCTGGTCTTGCACGGACGCGATTATCTTGCGTAGTGTTATATTTGTACACTTGATTACGAATATCAACAACATCCCTTTCATCATCATCATTACAGCCCTTCAGAAGTCCACTGCTTAACATTGATCTCCCCCAAGAAATGCCAGTAAGCACGGATTTGGGCCTCCTAAATATATTATATTTCCTGCCTTTCTTACCAGATCGTCATTTCATATAGGTAGGAGCTATCCTACACTTCGCTTACTGGTACAAGGTTGCCTGTAAAGAACCTTTCTTCCCTAGTCGGTTTTCCGAGCTAGCCCATTGCCACTTCAGCTTACTGATCAGATGGGCCCTTCGGTTATTCTGTGGTTTAACTGCGGATATCATAATTACGGATTCTGTCACGTGGAGAAACTTCGAACATAGCCCTTCTCATAGCTCGCTGATTGATCTTTTCTTTTTTTAAGTTTTGAGGGTATCCCTCACGACGAGTGACAAGAAGATGTGACGTTATCTCAACAAAAATATAAATACCTAAACTGTAATCATTTAATACGCAAATATTTTAGTCCGTTTTATTATAATTAAGATTTTTATAGGGTGACAAACGAGCACACAGTCCACCCGATGGTAAGTGGATTCTGTGGCCAATTGACATACTCGATTAAGAATCAAAATGTAGATGCGTTGTCTCCTCTTAGGACTTTTTTTATAGAACAGGGGGCAAACGAGCATGCGGCTCACCTGATGGTAAGTGACTACCACCACCCATGACCAACCGCAACACCAGGGGAATTGCAGGTGTCAATGAAAAAAAAAAGTCCCTAAGTCGTATCAAAAACTCCTAGTAAAACGCACAGCGGTAGATCGCCAAGCATCCAGGTGGTGACGATGGTATCGTGAATGCGTTTGTGAAATTTAGCAGCTGGAATTAATCCGAACAATTCCTCAGAGCACTCCCCGTGGTAGATGCGATAGAAAATGCAAAGGGATGCAACATCCTTACGCAGCGCCAGTGAATCGAGCTGATCAGAAAAAAATCGGTCGTCGATGATTCAAACTGTTCTGCGCTGGATGTGGTCAAGTGGAAGGAGCTGGCACTGGGGTGCCCCGGCCCAGAGATGAGAATAGTATTCCATGCGAGGCCGAACTTGCGCTTTGTAAAGTTGCAAGCGATGTGCCGACACGAAATATTGTCCCACTCTGCTGAACACGCCAAGCTAGACTAAGATGGAATGCCTCGTTCCAGTAAAAAGGGTTTCCGGTTCTCTACACTCTTCATACGAAACACAGCAGCATTAAAGTACTATGTTACGCTGCTATTCTGTGAGAACATGGTCCTTCCCCGGTCGAGCCGACCCTTTCATGTTACAACCATAACATAGCTGCAACATAAAAAATAAGGAATAATTGATATGAATAAAATACAATTATCATAAAGGTACATGATAAATTACGTTACGTGCTTTCTATAAGTACACAAAAAACCAATTATTCTACCAATAAAAGACTATAAGCAACACAACAACATTAATTTCGCTTATTACATTATTATATGGCAACTATTAATTTAATACACATGAGTTATAAGATATAGCGCGCTCTGAGAATGTATTAATCTACAACACGCACTCGATATTTTGACATGATATATTGCAGGTGAAATGAGGTGCTGTTTCATACATAGGATACATTTCGCCGATGTGAGAATTCCAGTAAGTACCACGTTGAAGTACAATTATGTATTGTTTACAATTGTTTTTCGCTTTGTAAACACTTGATTTAATTTCTTGTTATGTTTAGGGTCGGTTGCGTTTTGTATGAAACTTCTAATGCAATGTGCATTATAAGTTTTACTGGCACATTGTATTTACTATTTTTACTTTATTTGAATTAATTCGAATACCGAATTCACAAATAAAATCACAAAAAAAAGAATAAAATGATTTACTTTTGATAGCTTCAAAAGTCTAAGTCTCAAAGGTACTAAGATATAATATATAATTAAGGTATAGTAATAAAGGTAAAAAATAAAAGTATTTCACGGCAAATGATTTATTTATTATGATATTATAATGAAAGGGCTGTAATAATGATGATGATATTTTAAAAGTTTAATTTTATAGCAAATAAATGTTACAATCCTTATTTTGAGACATGTAGAGCCTAAATAAAAAGAATATTTTCTTTCCAGTAACTGGCTTTCTAATAGCGCCATCTACTTCATTCTATTACCCATAGTCATTTTATCGAACAAAAATTGATTGACTCTCAAGGTGGTACGTAAAATAAACGTAAGATGGCTTCCTCATCCCCTCGCAGGCTAAATCCTATAAATATATATGTTTGTCTGTTTCTAGTGTCGCTTTTTCGTTTTATCGAGTTTGAAATCACAACGGTTCTAAAGAAATTTCACTTCAAAAGAGCACAATCGAATTGAGAACTTCCTTCTTTTTTCGAAGTAGGGTAAAAATAGCTACATTGTATTGTGAGTTACGAGAACCGAAGACTCTTTTTACCAGTTATGAAGCATTCTATCTTTGGCCTTAGAAACGTAAAATACGCTAAAATGCTATCACCACTACTAATACTCCCGTTAACTAACTAACAGATGCTTGGATTGGTTCGAGACAGTATTCAAATAACTAATTTGCAGCCTCTGCTTCTGCCACTTTAAAAATCGACCATTGTTGATTGTCGATTTAAATATTATTTAAGAAGAAATTGTATTAAATGGAATTCCTCTTTCCTAGCAATTGTGGCGTGACGACAGTGCTCCCCTGTCCTATTATCTGAACGATGTTTATTTCAAGATGTTAGTTTTCATTCACTCGGCCCATTTGCGAATGATCCCACACAGCAGTAAACGCCAACGCTACGCCGACACTTGTCACTGAGATAGTGATGAGCCGTACCTATTTTTTGTTCGTTACAATTTATCGATACGTTCGTTTATTTTGATTAGCGCCATGCACAGCAGACAGTAAGCCAGGCAGTTGAATCGTGATTTCTGGATTTAAATTCTTGCCAGATTCTATATACTTTATGTGTTATATCGATACCTCCTAAGTATAGTGAGTCATCTAACATTTTAGGTATTTTCAGGTTTTGACGGTATTGATTGTAAAAACATTTTATTTATCAGACTATGTCGAAAAAACCTAAAATTCATATGTACTTTTGGAAATAATCTAACGTATACTGGTTCATGTAGTGTTATTTAAAATTTCAATACGACGTATTCTAAGCTAACTACTCGGATTCAGTATACGCGGGACGTAGGTGGGGTACTTTGAGCGACATGTGCAAACTGGACCAGTATACAGCGTCGCGTGGCACGAGAGTATGTCAATTTAGGTATATATTTTTGCGATCAATATATTAGATTTGATTTATAAAATCACTATATTTTAATTTAAATAAGCATGGAGGGAACACTGCAAAATGCTAGAGCAAAACCTGTGCTTAATTTGGTAGATTTAAGACACTCAAATTATATTAGGTATTCACAAAAAATTTGAAAATAACGAGTCAGTGGAATCATTTCATAAAAATGGTAATTAGTTTAAGTTTTTCATTACATTAGCTTACATAAATTATAATTATGACAGTAAATAATCACATTATTTTTAGATTATAAATTATTAAAAGTTCTGTAAATTCTATACTGGGTTAAGTTGAGATAGACCAGTATACGTCGTGATAGTTTGCAGTAATATTGCACATGACTTAGTATTCTAATTTTTAATAGTAAAGGGATTAATTTTAAACAGTCGTCTGTCTGTCAGTCTTTGCTGTCATAATTTGCCTCATTAATGGCATGTCCCCTTTGCCACCTGGTGCTTACTTTACCAAAGATGAACTGTCAATTATCGATCACGTAGACCTAGAATATAGTGAACGTATTCTAGAAATTTTGCCATCCAAAGCCTCTACATTTCCTGATAGTATTATTGATACGTCACCTGAGTCAGTCTATTCGCCATCAATAATAGAAAATTCAAGAGAATCCTTATCTATCGAGATACCTGTAAATGAACTTAAGACTAAGAGCATTATAACCCCATACCTTCACCATCAATTTTATTTTCTAATTCAAATAGTTACATAAACTTTAGTTTTACTGTCTTGCATAGGTCTTACATAGAAAATACCGATTCTGCAGTAAATACTCCTAATCAGTCAAGCGATCGACGCAAGCGAAGTTCAAATATTAAAAAGGACAAGGGTTGCTTAAGGGAGTAATTTAAGCAAGAATGTTAGAATAGCCAGAGAAAATACAAAATGAATAGAGGTATGGAGTACACCAGTAGAAATGGAAAAATACATCCTGCCCTGGTCCTAAATGCTGCCGTCAAAAATGTTATGATAGGATATCAGAAGAGAACCGAAAAATAATTTTTGAGATGTTTAGGAGGATTGGCAATCATTCACGACAATGGGATTTTATCACTAAGTACGTTATGAAAATATCAACAGTGGGTTTTACTGTTTCTGAAAATTCGAAGCAGCTTTATATTATTTAATTTTATTTACCATGATTGGAATTAAATGACAATGCAGCGACAACAAGAATATCTGTTTGTAAAAGAATGTTTCTTAGAACCCTCGCGATAAGTTTCAACTTTGTTTAAACTTTTGTTTTGAAGCTCATTACACTCGCAAAGATTCGAAATGTAAGTATTTCGATAGCTCATTGCCATTTCCCAAGATGTACAAGCATTATGAAGAGTGGTTTGATTCAAATGTCTATTCTAGCAAAGCGTCTAATGTACGACAATATCGTGATATTGTGAACAAATATATAAACATTGCCTTTTATAAGCCCAAAAAAGAAGCATGCGAAAAATATCACACATTTGGAAATAAAACACAGGCTACCGAAGAAGAAATACAAATGAAATCATTTGAAAGAAAAGAGAACAGCTAGAAAATTTAAAAGAAGACAAGAAATTACCAATGCAAATAAAGAGGTTTTAGCATGTACTTTTGATTTACAGAAATGTTAAATGTACATTATATTGTAAAAGAAAATCGTCCATGAAAAATTTTACCATTTTTGATATGGTATCATTACAAAGTTTGCTATTCTTGGAATCAACAGACAGCTAAAAGGGGAGCTAATTAAATTGAAAGCTGTGTTTATAAATTTATTGAAATGACAATACCCAAAGGTATAAAAGAGTATCGTTTCTGGTCTGACAATTGTAGAGGCTAGAATTGAAACAGAGTCGTATTTTTAATGTATATGTATGTACATATGTAACAAATTTAACATAAATATTATTCAACGTTTCCTTGTTTTATGTCATACCAGAAACGAAGGGGACAGCATGCATGCCTTGATTGAGAGACAGACTAAAGACAGGATTATTTATACCCCAGACCTAAAACAGATGGCAAGCCCTATAATGTCATTGAAATGTAACAAGTGTTGATTCTTGATTTTGAAACACATTTCAAGCACTGCAAATTGGACAAATACTAGCTATGGAACTAAAATGTCATGAACAATGTAAGTGAATTTAAAATACAAGGAAATGTTCACTTTAAAATTATATTTAAGTACAACTATGAAGACGATGCTGTTAAATGGATTAACTGCATGAATAAACCGAAGAACATACGAAACAAAAAAGAAAAGGTGGATCTGCTTCTAGTCAGTGCTTATGAAAAAACCACTGCCAATTGACAAAAATAAACACAAAAACCTTATGGATCTTGGTAAAAGCCACGTCAGATACCAAAAGAATATCACTTATTTTATAATAGTCTCATTACAGGCAATATTAATAATGATGAGTCTGACTGTGATTGCAAGAACCTAATTCATCTACTCAGATATTGTTTTTTCGTGAAGATATTTTATTTTATTTTATATTACTCACAAAACAGATACTTCCAAAAAATGCCTTGGATTAAGAAGAGGAATAAGAAGTTTTATTTTGTTAATTAGTTTAAATACTAAAAAAGATTAAAATTTTGTTTTCTACCTTTATGCGTGGTGTATTAAGCAATGTTTTATGGAAGGTATACATACTTTAACCGCTTGATTATGAAATGAATAGGTTAGTAGAAATAAAGTTATTTTCTTTTATATGAAAATTAAACAAGCTAAAAGCTCGATTATTTTGCAGATATATCAATTTACTGCAACTCCATCAAACCGATTTGGGACATTAAAATCAGTGTATAATGAGTCAACTAATTTATTATCGTTTATACTGTAGATAAAATGTCATTAAATTAATCCAAGAAAATGAAATACAATTCTGTATTTGTGTTTTTATAAACTTAATACTTTTTCCTCAAGATATGGTAAATATACAAATACATTGTAAACTAGTGTATGTGGCAGTTAGCTCATTATAGGCCATAGTTTATATGATGTATACTAAGTCAACTACATTATCTTGGAAACTCACTAAAATAGGTCTACTATTTTATTATCTAAGGGTCTCAAATCTTAAAATAGTACGAATTAAAAAAAATCAACATTCTAGGATCAAAACTGAAAAATTTATAAACAATTAATCTTTGACAGGCGCTCCTGTAAAATTTGAATTATGTAGTTGACTCATTATACTTAGGAGGTATCGATATTATAATTAGTTCCGATAAGATTATTATAAATCGAGTATCCCTGTATTTGCTCTAATGCTTACGGTATGTAAAACATATACTTCACATGGCGGAGGAATCTTTTTTATTAAGGAAATAAATAACCTTATTCAAAATAATTCTTCAAAATATTTTATTATACTCGTAGTTCGAATTCAGGTTTTTTTTAGATCCAGATTCTAATGTTTTACCAGATATATATATATATATATATATATATATATATTGTACATGGGAAACAAATTTGAAAGAACATATAGATATTTGCCTCGTGCACTATCAAACCTACGACCCGCAGCACCGCTGTCAAGTGCTTAGTTATTGAGCTCCCAATTGCACAAGACGTGTCGATAAACCGTATTGGCGATGACTTAAAGAGACCACAATATGTTGAGTCAGATTATTTTGCTTAATTAGTGTTTTCTTTCTTTCTAATATAAAGGCTGTAACATTCACTTATCATTACCGTGAACTAGTCACCCTTACTCTTTACTAAAAAGACAGTCACAACACCGGCCAATCCAGAAACTAATTACACAAGTTACACGTTGAACAAAGTTAACCTTAGCCAACATATTATTAGCATATTGCTATAACAGTCGAACCAGTACGTATCAAAGTCGGGTGCATAGACTGTTAAGCAAACTAAGTCGTCATTAAAGAAGATAAAATGCCAATGACATGAATAATTCAAACGCGGTAACTAACGCCATCCCTAGACGTCACGTCCCACTCGCAGTCGCTGCATGAACATAAATTAACTCTTTGACACTTCGTACGAGTCGTGTAACCTTTCCCGATACTGATCGCTAATAGCTCCTGAATTTAGTAGTGTTATGATTATAATGTATTAGATGTTGTTTTGTTGCAGTGTTTTTGTTAGATAGAAAATATTATAATTGCATTTATTTTATTATATTAGTTTGTTTACTAACTTATGGATGAAGTATCAGATAATTCTTGCCATCTTAACATGGCCTACCCATTTTGGGAAGGATTTTTCTTAATTTCCACACTCGGCATTCACAGGCTAATAATTGTAAATTTAACGCTATTTTCCATAACTAGAAGGTTATACTACCATCGGAAGCCATGAGATTTTTCTATCATAATTCAAAGTCTTGTCATGCCACAGCCACGGGACGAAATTGATTGTAGGTTCTTTTACATCGTTAAACCGTTATGCGTCTTTAATACAGTTACATCTTAAATATATCACAATCAAAAACACCTAGGGATTAAAATTATTCCGAAACATGTAGAGATTTTGGCGATTAAAACAAAACCCCCTCAACGGAAAGAGAAAATTACATTATAAATATTTTATTATATATACAATATTATATACTGGCTGGTAATCGGCGCATTGGTGCCGCAGAAGAAATAATTGTGGATATATCGTTTTAAATTTGGAAGGGTAAATTTTTTATTAGCAATGATAATACATTTAATGAAATGGAATGATATATTATGACTTTCACATAAATTTGTCGGTACGATAAGTGCGCCACCTACTGTAAGTTAATTGTACTATGCCTATAACCTTTACCTTGCGCAAGTGCAAGCAATAAGTTGACAAAGTTTTAGAGCAATCAGTTGAACGGTTTGACAGTGCATTAAATACGAACATTCAAACATTAATTTTTATAAATTAGATATTGCGATATCACCGTGCGTGTAGTGACGATCTAAGAATATCCGCTACCTCATATCGTCACGCGGATGTCGTAAAAGGCTGCAAAGGTAAATTTAAACAGGTGATGGGCAACATCAGCATCTTCCTGATGAAAACTCAAAATGTTAAAAAACTGCGGTAACCAACCCGTCTGTTGAGCGTGGCTTATATAGCAATTCCCGTGTACGAGGCAATCTATGGTGGAAACCTACGTTTAGCAGTGGATTTTATAGGCAGTAATGTATGGATAGTATTTAACGTTTTAATATTTAACACAGTTCAATATGTTTTCAAAACAAGTGGTACAAGAACAGCCGCGCCACAGCACAATCCCCTACTCCCACAGTAATTACATGGTGTGGAAGATAAATGCCTTGATAACACACCATAACTTCAATGCTATTTCACAATGGATGGCCCACAAACTTATGTGAATAGAGTAATATACGAATAAGTTAGAAATATAGGTTAGTGTATATGCAAATATTTTTTTGTTTATTACACTATTTTATTTACATGTATATTTAATTATTATGAAATTGTTATATACTGCATAAATATAAAAATGCCTCCAGTGGTAGTTTTTAGATAGGCACCTATTGCAAATATTCATTTTATGCACTTTCTCTACATTTAAACACAGTTCACATATATTTATAATTTGAACTCTTTATCATATAAATTGCCCGATCAAATTATGGAAGGTAAATTCTTCAATCGAAAATTTTAAAATAAAAATAAATTTTTTTTACAACTTCCGCATAATAAACTAACATACAAGCATATGTTATTATCTATACATAAGTATTTGAGACATACAAGCATCGTTGCTGCAATAGGCACTTTGCCGCAGACGAACAGTTACCTTGTTTGACACTTCTCATAAAAAATGTGTAGACAGTTTTACTGTACTCGGAAGTAGCGCTATTGCCACAGTCATAAACATAACTAAAATCCTAATTTTTATTGTCTCGAAATAATCAAATGTCTCTAATGCCACAGAAATCCACAGGGAAACTAAACTGATGATTAGCCGAACGGTATGATGCTACCAGTTATAAGGCGGGACATAACCCGACGAAAGACAGATATTAAAAACTTAGGCGTGGTTTAATTAGAAATTTAACCTGGTAATAAATTACAGATGGCAAGCCGCCACCCAAGGTGTGGCAACATTCACTCAGCTTATTTCCCCAGAGAAATGACTCTCGTCGTGTTCAATTTAGGGTTACCACTTGCTTCGTATGACCCCAAAGAGTTTATTGTTTTTATATTAATGAGGAATAATACCCATAAAATTGATTCTATTAAATAATTTAAAAATGACTTCTAAAAGATCAAATAATTCTCTTTAGGTATTGCTATTAGATTTAAGTTGCGTTAAATGCGACATGTCATACATTTTAAACGAGGAAAAGTTTGACAAAAATCTTAAAGGGAAAGACTTTTAAACAATATTGACTGTATCTATATATAGAAGTTATATAGCATAAGTATCTGACATCATAAGAATGTATTTATTTGAAACATCAATTTATAAACATATTTGGAGGTTTAATGGTTTATTTTTTAATATTAAATTGAATCCTAAAATACTTGAAAATTTGTCTTTTTGAACAATATTTTTCTTAAAATATAAGGCATACAAGTCACTTTCAAAACGTATCTTCAACGGCAGTAACGGGTACGGGCTGTAAACACGGAAAGTAGTGAGCTCGAATGCGCCATTCCACTACTATTGTGAACCGTGGTAGAGCCACGCTGCAGCTATTTTATGGTTGCAGCACGAATGGGTTGGGTCGACCGGGGAATTACCATGCTTTCACAGAATACCAGCAAAAGTAAAAGCTCAATGCTTGTGTTTCGTATGGTGAGTGTAGAGAAATGGATATCTTAGTCTGCTGGAGTGACAACGCATTCTGCATTTTGATTTATAATCGAGGATAGATATAGATGTCTATGAGCCACAGCATCCAATTACCATCAAGTGGACTGTGTGCTCTTTTGTCACTCTTGAGCTATTAAAGACCAGTTCTAACAAGCATTATAAGCTTACTCGGAGTGCTTAACGTGAGCTATAGTAATGTCAATAGCGTTACTAATATTCCTTTTGAAAAGAAAAAAATGCAGATTAAATTATGAAGGCAAAAAGATTAATTTAATATTGTCTTTTAACACTGTTGAGTTAATATTGTGTACTAAAATGCCAGTCAGCTTTAACAAACTACAGTGGATAGGTAAAACGCTGATTCTGAAACAAATATCATGATAATATAATATATTACTATCTGGCCAGGCAGATGTTCTGCCCTTTCCGGCGACCCTTCCTATAAAAAATCCTTAAATTCGCAATAAAAAATACTGAGGGTCACTTATCGGGATAAAAACTATCCTATCTCTCAAGTTGTACTAAACTGCACACAGTGTGCAAAATTTCATTGAAATCAGTTCAGTAGTTAAGGAGTTCATCGCGAACAAACAATAAAGATATTCCAACCCTGCTTCTTAGACGAATCGTAGGATATTTGTAGAATACGTGCGTTATAATGACATTTCCAATGAAAAGAGATTGTCATTCATTAGCTTTGTCATTTATTAGTGTCTACTTCCATTGATTGTATTTTCAGCCGGACGATATCCGAAAAATAATTTTAATGTCCTAATAAATTTTGTTTATTTTAAAATTGCTTTTCTTAATAGTCACTAATTGCACTTTTATATTTGGGACGACGAATAATGAGAATTCATTTTAAATAACTGTCTTCTCGATTAAATTTTGTATTGAGATTGATTATAACAGTTCATCGAACTTTGTTGAATATATTTAACGTTTTTGTTGTGGGCTTTGATTGTTTCCAAGCATAAATATATTTCTTAATATATTTTTTTGGTTTGGTTTTTGTTTTTGATAAATAATTGGATAATTATG
The DNA here is from genome assembly GCA_029286625.1 of Parnassius orleans. Classification (NCBI taxonomy): domain Eukaryota; kingdom Metazoa; phylum Arthropoda; class Insecta; order Lepidoptera; family Papilionidae; genus Parnassius; species Parnassius orleans. The sequence goes on along the minus strand of JAGSMP010000076.1, from coordinate 686,165 downwards.
CACTTTTTTGGGTAATAATTGTTTTTTAAATTTATTTAAAAATATGGTGACTTTAACTGCCATCGGATCTGCTACAAAAATATGGTCACTCCGAAAGTCAATTTTAAGTTGGCATTTTATTATAACCCTAAATATCATCGTATCTGCTTGAAATTTATATGGAACCACTATGAAAATAACTCGATCGTTAAATAAAAATTAGCTATAACAAAAATTCAAAAGAACATCTAACTGTTGAATTGATAACACCTCCATATTTGAAGTAAAAAAACATGCACACGGTGCATTACTTCAACCGGACCGACAGACCAACGATGGCGAAATATCTTAAATTACCAGACTGATATCAGTGTGAATAATACGTGCAAATCGACAAAACTTTTAAAAATGCTCAATACCTGATTCTGACAAATTCTCGAAAAGTCCATAACAAATATTTTATTAGTACTCGTAAATTTATATCATACTACTACATTTTTTTATAAGATAAGGGTAACAAACGAGCACACAGTCCACCTGATGGTAAGTGGTTGCTGTGGCCCATAGACATCTACATCTATCCTCGATTACGAATCAAAATGCAGATGCGTTGTCACCCGTGAGGACTAAGTCGGAATGCCTCGTTTCCAGTAAAAAGGGTCTCCGGTTCTCTACACTCACCATACGAAACACAGCAGCGTTAAGCTGCTATTTTACGCTGGTATTCTGTGAGAGCGTGGTCCTTCCCCGATCGAGCCGACCCATTCGTGCTACAACTATACCAGCAATATAGCTGCAGCATGGCTCTACCACGTAGGTACATACTACACAACTACATTTTATACGTGGTAGAGCCACACTGGAGTTATACAGGGTTATTTTTCAAAAAGTAGCCAAATTTTAAACTTAAGTTCAAATATATAAATAATAATATACCGTTAATGCAGTTTTGGAAAATAAGAGTAAATAAGGCTTCTACTTTTATTTGAAATTATCCCAAATTGAATGTGATTTATGGGCAACAACGTTTTTGCCTACCGATCGACTCTTACAAATCTGTGCGTGCATAGTAAAATCAGTTAAAATAATGCATTACCTCGCATTTTGAATTTTAAAGATAAAAAGGGCAGAATGTTAGAGATTTTTAAATAAATTTTTCATTCACCATATGCCTATATTACTTGTTCTGAACCTTCTCTGCAAATCTGGCCGGTTATTGCAAAATAACCCTGTAATTACGATTGTAGCACGAATGTGTCTACTCGACCAAGAAGGACCACACTCTTACAGAATACCAGCGTAAAGTGGAAGATAAGGCTGTTGTATTACGTATGGTGTGAGTGCAGAACTGGTGATCCTTTTGACTGGAAACGAGGCTTTGGAATCGCGGATACATGAACATTTCTATGGCTCAGAGCATCCACTTACTATCAGGTGGAATATGAGCTTGTTTAAAAAACCTGCAAGCAGCTTTAAATTGTTATCAGAACTGTTTCGAGTTTATGCGACCGCATTTTTTTTAATAATATGGGTTCACATAAATCTTTCGATAAAATTGTTAAAAATAAGATAATCGTTAAACTAACGCCCGAAATATTATTTTACAAACATAAAAAAAGAGTCGAACCGACTTTTTTAAATTTGGTTTATATTATAATTCTGCGTAATACCAATTTAAAAAAACCTTAAAAGGCTTCTTAGTTAAAGGAATTACGCAGGAAATAAAATATACTTAAGTCACTTACGGGTACCTACATATTTTCATTAATGAGCCGCAGCAGCTCAGCTCAGACACTTGCCTAAAGTAAAGCCGGCTAAACATGTTGGCCGAGCGAACGCGAGTACCAAGTACCAACATATGAACAGAATAGCCTCGCCATTGCTCGTTGTCACTCGCCTAGCTGGCCGAGTGCAGCCAACGTGTATACGGTTCGTTTGGCGTGATTGCCACCACTCGGGATTGCTCGCAACGACTCATCTCACTTCGGAACAGTGTCGGTTTTTCTACACAAATCAAAGGCACCCGCCAGCACTCGGCCATTCGTGTCCACATGTTAGTTGGCCATGTCAGTATGTTCACTCATTCAAACTTGGCCAAAATCAATGTATCAATTTGCTTACGCATCGTTGACTGAGGCTTGGCCAACATGTATTGCCGGCTTTACGTGTGGAACAGATTCGATACCCGTAGGTAGACATGGGTTAACTCACTTCTTCAAAATGTGTGGCGCACAGCGCAGGATCGTGAAATTCAAAAGGTGTTAAGATGTTGATATTTTATATTATTTTTATAAACTGCAACTCCATGAAATGAAAAAGGAGTGATACATAGTATCTAATATGTAGGCAATCTTTCTTTTTTACGTTTTATCTTACTTACTGGCCACACGGTATTATTTTGACAGCTGGCTGAATTGACAGATGTGTTTAAAATTCGTTGCGCCATGGTGCAATTTTGAGTTAACGCAATGAGCCGGCGCAGCAAACTGCGCCTGAGTTACTGAGTTAACCAAGGAATTTCGACGAGTTACCCATGTCTACCCGTAGGTACCTACTACTGAGTTAATAGGAGCGTAATTATATTCTCTTACTTCAGAAATACTGTGAGGTTGTTAATACATATTAACTGCATTAGAATGTATTAATCAAAATCAATTGATTTGATTGCGTCGCAAGATTAAAATAATTAAAATTGATGTTTATAAGCTGTGACTCTTTTTTGGTTCATAAAATATGAGTTTAGACTTCCTCGTTGGTCTAGTGGTTGTAAATGCAATTGCTGATCATGACGTCCCGGATTCGAATCCCGAGTCGGGCCAAAAATAATTATTGAGTTTTACCGTCAAGAAATTCTCAATAGCTGCCCGGAGTCAGAAAGTTGGCGGTGTCTCACCCCCGTGACTAGGAAAGCACGTTGTCCTGCGCCTGATCTCTCTCTGGTCGTATGAGAGTGAGGGAATAGAGTGCACCTGTACTTGTGCATACACTTGGGCACTATAATCCTGTCCTGCGCCGATGGCTAGTCTCCGTTGAGGCTGGTCGCCGTGACCGAAATTCGGTCTGGAGGAGGATAAGCTTAAAGGGCTACAATATTTGCTTAAAACCTACCTAGAGGAACTCAAAGGTAAAATAATTATTAGAATCGGGCGTTGCTTCGCAGAAATCCATTAAATTTAATATGTTTAAATTAACAAGCTAAGATCCGCATGAAAAAAATTAGAGCAATTTACCTAGTTTTAAAAAGCATCTTCCTTCCTTGCTCAATTCCGTGCACTAAGCGAGAAAATTTCGACTCTAAACGAGGCATCATCGGGAGATATAATTATTTTTTGATCACGATCGCTGACCTCTGATTAGTTTTAAAATATTTAATCATGAGCGAAACCCTGATATTAAAAGTTAAATTAATAACAAGCTATTTGTTGGATTGAAAACTTATAAATAATTTCGAATTTTTTATTTACATAAACATTGAAATATATACAATATTAAAAAACTATTAAAAAAAAAACTAAAACTAAAAACTTAAATTATCATAATAATTTATGATAATTTGGAAATGATTTGTGACACCGTTTTTCTCCCGCGGAAATCTCACCCACTTCGAACCCCATGGTGATACTACCACGCATGCTTTGCCGCATTTTGACAGGGCCACGAAAACGCTTTCGCATACATCCACAGCCCCACAAGTGTCAGCCGCCCTTCCCACTATACCTTCTTAGGCAAAGCTCGCCAAAACACGGGCGTTCCCAACTTTACCTATGTAATAGACTGTTCAATAGGGGTAGGCAACCCTCCTCCGTTGCCCTAACCAGACTCATCTGTGCACTGATTCATGTGTGGCATACCGAACCGGAGATCCGATGCTCAGTCAGCTGAGTCATCATTATCGCTATAACCACTACTATCACCATCATAATCAACATCATCAGTCCCCTTTATATATCAGAGCCCTCAGTCAGATAAAGATGTAAAAGCCAACTGTCAAACAACACAATGATCACAGACGCAGACACACACAGGCATTCAAACTAAGAACTCAGTGCTTAATGAGGTGGTATAAAAACCGCTAAGCCAAAGCGTTTTAAACGGCTGTTTTTATATTTTAGTTTATTTAACCGCAATTACTTTAAATTTTCATAAATTGCTTGATAATTAAATCACTAGTTATAGTTTTTTTTATTATAGTTTTTAATATTGTATATAATAAAATTTCAAACTTGAACAGCCAATTAATATCCCTGGAAAGAGGATAAGCATGCTCTAATTTGACAAGCTGTATTTTGTAAAATATAACATATTATTTACCAAAGCCCACGAAGACATTTTTAAATGCCTTCACAGTAATGTCTAAATTAACATCTAAACGCTTTTGTTAAGGGCGATCTGTTCCAATCAGTTTTGAAACGCTCTTTTACAACATATAACCAAAGGAAATTCAACATCAAACTCTTCAAATCATACAAGCCAATACCGTTTTTAATACAAGGGCCATAGAAGGGCTTTAAGTATGTATGTACTATTAAACACATCTCTATTATAATATAATTTTTCTGTAACTTGTACTTCATCTTCATGCATACGAGTAGATATTTCGAGAAATACTTGTTAAAAATACGAAATGTTTTAAACAGATACCGAGAAATTTGTTTAATTGTCTGAACGTAATCGATATAATATATCACAAAAATTTAGTTCTTCATTCGTTCGTTTTTTTATGTTTTATTCCGACGCTATCAGTAGGTACACGCTCTGTGAAATTAATTTTAAGGTTGAAATATCGTTTCATGTTTTCCGACACAGCTCGATTAAATCACACACGCGTACCAAAAAAACAGTTAGTACCTCCACGGTGAGCAGGGTAATTGATTTATTCGTTTCTATTTAGATAGTAATGATTGATCTTCGACAGATACAATACACCGTATAATTATAAACACTGTTGATAGTCAAAAAACGAAGGAATTTTATTTAGTTGAGCGTGAACTTATATTCTAAGCAAGATTTACAATCGTAACGATAATGAGTCTTCTAAAACTCTTCGATATTATTTTATTTGCGTTCTTTCTCTCTATACAAACATATATGCGTATAATGTGATGAATAGCTCGCTTTTTTACATCATCATCTAGTGTGACAAAGTTATTTACAATTTTGCTATTTCTATTTTAAAAATCATCACCATAATTTGCTTGAAGTACCATCCTGAAACAACGGCATCCATCCACTTTACCCTTTTTTTTATAGAATAAGGGTGACAAACGAGTACACAGTCCACCTGATGGTAAGTGGATGCTGTGGCCCATAGACATCTACATTCACCTTCAATTAAGAATCCAAATGCAGATGCATTGTCACCCCTGAGGACTAAGATGGAATGTCTCGTTTTCAGTAAAATGGTATCCGGTTCTCTACACTCGCCATACGAAACACAGCATCATTAAGCTGCTATTTTACGCTGGTATTCTGTGAAAGCGTGGTCATACCCCGGTCGAGCGGACCCATTCGTGCTACAGCCATATTATAGCTATAGAGCGTGGCTCTACCACGTTTAAAGTAATTTATCGCCCTGTCATAAATTTTGTATCTATTTTTTTTATCTGCAATAGAAGTCTAATCTTTAGGCAATATTTAGCTAAGCCGCTAAGTTTAATAAGAAAACATGCGTGAGTGTCGTGGAACACTCGGTTGGAACGAACTTCCTTTCGTAGTATATTATTATTGATAAACGTATTATATTATTGATTAACAAATACAAATAAACGAGTTACTAGCGTCTATTAAAATGAAGCGTCATTTAAAATAAAATAATATTTAATTCATGGCAAGATAAGAAAAAGTGCGAGGGAGATGGATATTATTCCATCTCGCTTCCCTATAGCCACCAAGGCCGTCTACACTACGTCAGAGGGGGTCGTGACGGAAAAATCTCACACTTTTTGTCGCCTAGCCCCCATCCGCCAAATCCGTACCTTCCGATAAAGCACTTCATTCCAAAAACTTTTTTTAGAAAACTGAAGTAACAGATGACCTCACAGTCCACCTAATAGCAAGTGGCTACTGCAACTCATACACACCTACAGCCAAATTCAATTAAAGAAGGCAGATGCGTTGTCACCTCTGAGCACTAAGATGGAATGCCTCACAGAAGGCAGATGCGTTGTCACCTCTGAGTACTAAGATGGAATGCCTCACAGAAGGCAGATGCGTTGTCACCTCTGAGTACTAAGATGGAATGCCTCACAGAAGGCAGATGCGTTGTCACCTCTGAGTACTAAGATGGAATGCCTCACAGAAGGCAGATGCGTTGTCACCTCTGAGTACTAAGATGGAATGCCTCACAGAAGGCAGATACGTTGTCACCTCTGAGTACTAAGATGGAATGCCTCACAGAAGGCAGATACGTTGTCACCTCTGAGTACTAAGATGGAATGCCTCACAGAAGGCAGATACGTTGTCACCTCTGAGTACTAAGATGGAATGCCTCACAGAAGGCAGATGCGTTGTCACCTCTGAGTACTAAGATGGAATGCCTCACAGAAGGCAGATGCATTGTCCCCTCTGAGTACCAAGATGGAATACGCCACAGCCAGTAATTATACTGGCTTTATTCATACCCTTCAGACCGGATTCCAGCAGAGCAGGCACTATTTGGCGGCAATAATTAAGAGGATGGAACCTACTCAGACGGACACCTGGACCCTGGAGCCTCCGGCTTAAACTAGTCTGCTCCAATAAATAAGTCCCATGAAAAATATGCGAACTAAGAAATACGCGAAAGTGTGAAATTTGAAAGCGAAATGTTAAATTTCGCGGAGACAGTGGCGCCGCGGCTAAAGGGGCTTCTTTAGTGGCAAAGACTCGCAGAAGACTGACATAATAGAGCCACGGCGCTGCAAGAGATAGCAGCATCATGCTGCTGTGTTTCGTGTGGTGAGTGACGGGAATTGGCGGCCCTTGTTACTGGTAACAAGTCATAATGACTTCTTATATTTACGCGAATATAATATAGTAAAGTTCACATGGAATAAAACTAATTTTACGGATTTTATCGCTTAAGTCTGCAATATGTCAATATGTTCAGGATCGACTCAACCATTATATCAGATTTGATAGATCACAAATACTTGCAAACGAACACTATCAAGAATGATTCACGAGGCTATTGAAATTTTAAAAAAAAAACATCCTATTTTCAATAGAGAAGATAGCTGTGTGCTACCATCGGCTTGAGATCTCATAATTAATTAAATTAAATCCAAACCCAAGCATACTACTGCAAGACTTCAAGATACTGTAAGCTCGTTCTGCGTAGATTGGACCAAAAATTAATAATTAAAAGATGAAGCCTTCGTTAACTGTGACATCAGGACATCAAACACCTAAATCCCCCTGTAACCATGGGTGCTGTTATGGGTGCTAAAAGAGTGAAAATTAAATGCGATAAAATCTGTAAAATTTGTTTTATTCCATGGTAACAAGGCATTCTATCTTGTTCCTCAGGAGTGACAACGCAACTGCATTTTGATTCCTAATCGAAGATAGATTTAAGTGTATAGACACTTAAATCTATCCTCGATTAGGGATCATCTCGCAGCATTCATTTATTACAGAACTGTGAGCTAGCTGCTTTCTCACAATTACTATTGAATCTTACGATAATTATAATAATATCCTTAATGTTATACTAACCAGAGAGCTCGTAAGGGGAGGAATGTGTATAAAGTTAAAAGTTCTACATCGTTTATGCCATCCTATGCCATCGCAGAAAATCTATATTATTAAAAAGTCCCCCTTCCCCGACACACACATTTCTCCTGTATCGGAGAGGCATTTCACATAAACAAAATGCACATAGATTTCCAGATCTGGAGCAATTATTTTGTATTTGCAGATTCGAATCCGGACTTCGTAACTTTAAACATAGCTCAGAATAGGATGAGAATATAAAAATATTGAAAAAAAGCGTGATATATTAAATTTTACTTTTTAGTTTTCTATTGTATTGAATTATATTTTCTATGTTTAACGATTGTAGAAAATCGACTTGGCTAAGCCTACCGACCTCTCAAGGCTCCTAATCTAGTCACATCAGATGCTGTAATTTTAATTATAGCATATAGCTAACATTTACAATGATTTACTTTTATGACACCCACTAGAGGAGATGGGAATAGATCTTAAAATACCACTTAGAAATGACTCACAATACTAATGAACCATTCAATTCAATGTCAAGTGTTAGCGCTGCACTACTTTAGTTTATTTTTACAAGCAACACTATAAGTAAGTTACGACGTAAGACCGCATTGCTTACATGCCATGTAATATGCAATGGAGGCTATTAGTGAACTGTGTCACGTAATCCCAAGCTTACCTCCGTCTTGGAAAAGAGTACGTAATTATATTAAAGTCGTAAATTATGTGTCGACAACACAATAGAAACACTTATATGCTCATGGAATTAAATAAGGTAACCGAAGACGTATAATAAGCTATTCCTGGTATCAACAAGTTTGCCTAGCTTTAATTACTATATAAATTTAATAAGAGTCTTATGAATTTATAATCTCGAAATACTAGCCGAGCGTTTTTTTTTTATAGGACAAGGGTGACAAGCGAGCACACAGTCCACCTGAAGGTAAGTGGTCGCTGTGGCCCATAGAGCCATAGACATATCATCGTTTGCGAATAAAATGCAGATGCGTTGTCAGCCGTAAGGACTAAGAGTGAATGCCTCTTTTCCATTAAAAAGGATCTCCGTTTCTCTACACTCACCAAACGAAACACATCAGCATTAAGCTGCTATTTTACGCTGGTATTCTGTCAGAGCGTGGTACTTCCCCAGTCGAGCCGACCCATTCGTGCTACAACTATACTATTAATATAGCTGTATCATGTCTCTACCAAGTATCAGTACGTACTCCTTTTTAAAAGACCGGCAACGCGTTTGCGATTGCCCTAGTGTTGCAATTTATCACGGGCTGCGGTCGGCGGTAGTCACTTACCAAGAGTTGCAGACTCGTTTGTACCTTCTTCTATAAAAAAAAAATATCTAGTTTTTTTATAGCTTAGCAAAAACTTATTTTAATTTAAAATAAACAAATTTTAAAATTTCAAAAAATTCAAAAAAATACGAGGCATTAATTTACCCTATTCAAAAACAAAACATTCGATCGTAATAGGAAGTCAATAGCGACTGTCCCATACGAAACTGAAGGCGTAATCTAGTCACCGATAATCGGAGCAATAAGCCCTGAAACCTACAAGTCTTTTCCCGCTCTCTAGTGGTATTATCCGGATTAGATCAGCCATTTTGGTAATGTGTACATCAGTCGTGTCTATCGCGGAGGCACGACTCTGGCCGGTGTCAATTTACAAGCCTTCTCGGAACTATTATCGTTTTGTGTGAGTACGCGACTACTACAATACGGCTATTTCTCGAAAATGCCGTGCAATGGTTGCGTGGAGTCCATAAGCATAATATATATTTTAGGACGGCGCCAGTGCTCAGTGTTTGTTGTTGAAATATTTAGTCGTTAACCAGAGCCATATTCCAATAAAACCTAGTTCTCAAATATCTATTTTCTCGAATATTATTTTAGAAAAACGTCAAGAATAATAACAAAATTAATAGCCTTATTAATAGTTAAGAAAGCTAAAAGTAAAATGTTAATAATATAATTTACAAAATTATCGAGATTTTTTCCGCGTATTAAAATAAAATGATGTACTGCTAAGATTAGGTGGCTTAGCAATCAGTCACTGCAGAATCTATTTCACCTGATGATGCATCGTTTAGAGGCGAAACGTAATCGTAGAGTGGTGTTGGGTTTGGTGGTGACGGGGATAGTGCACGCAATTAACGGAGCGCGGGAGGTGCTCTTCAGACTAGGTGGGACACATCATTTTATTTCATTACGCGGATCTTAGCCAATTAATTTTTAACATCTTTAATAATACAGTGGAATAAATTGTCACCCTACAGTTAGACTTTACATTATTATTGTACATGAGCATTCGGTGGCTGAATTGCCTGAACCTTCTCATTATTGCCGAGGGTTATCGCGTCTTTATCTCAATCAGAGAGCTCTTTATTGTGGATAACCTTTATTCAACATTAGGAAATGAACATAATATAAAAAGTGGACAAAAGTAGAGAACCTATCTCGCAAATAAAAAAATGTAAAAGTTCAGTTGCTAATTGTTTCAAAACCATTTTTATAATAACAATGATGTATATAAAACACCAATGCGTGTTCACGGACTTCGCATATTTCTTCTTCGGAATATTTTTAGTAATTTCTCTTTTCACGATGCTTTCCTTCACCGCTGAGCACGTGGTAAATCAACACTTAAAATAAATAGTCATGATATAAATTTATGATATAATATATAATATAATGATAATCATTAATCATGATAGGTAAAAAGATTTTATATTACACATCGATCATTACAAAAATATTTGGTGCTTTAGTGTTCTTTAGTTCATTCAACTGTTGTAAAGTTTTAAAAAGAAATTATCATAGTGTGAGAATGCGTATCTTTCTATCATTAAATAAATTATCTTGGCTAAAATCTAACACGTCACTGAAATAATAGAGACGTTTGCAGTTTTCTTCTAAAAAGAAATGACAATTGTCTAAGAAACTCGTATATACACACCTTTACTCTGCGAAACAGTGCTTGTACTAGGAAGCACTTTCACGATATCAAACGAGCAATTTCACATAATATACACCACGCACCGTAATAACTGTTAAATGATGGAGGTACGAATAACGCAAACCTGCAAATAGATAATAAAATCATAGGTACTTTATGCTTTACCGTTCTCCTCTTCTTTAGTAATATTTTATAGACGTATACAAATTTATTAATATTATCGTCTCGGTTGGTCATAAACCTAGATGGATGTGATCGCATTCGAACCTTACTTCATGCAGTTTGCTTGAATTCAACTGAGTGTATTACAAAAACTGGAGAAAGATTCTCGAGTGGCAGCCTGTAAGCATAGTTTAGCGCGGCTCCTTATTAGATGGAGTGAGACGATTTGCTACGAAATACATGATGTCGATGGATGTAGTTGCAGGACCGTATTTTGTGGTATTCCTTGGGGAGGATTCCTTTAAGCAGTGGACTCGTGATGGACTGTAATGACGCTGATGATGATGATGGTAGTGGTAAAAAAGGCACCGGTATGTTAGGACTAATAGTGCCTCAGTGACAACGCGTACATTTGTGGCACAATAATTACTGCACAATCGATACAGAAGTAAAGTGAAATTACGGCCTATATACCTACGAGTACGTCTCTCTTCTGGAAAGAAACCTCCTCTCATTTCTAAGAGGATTATGAGCAATCAGTTTGCCACGCTGTTGCAGTGCGTGTTAGCAGACGTACCTTTTAAGTTTTCGCGTTGTTTTCCTTCACCGACGAGCACTAGTTAATCAACACTTAAAATTGCACCTAACAATTTCATTGGCGCCAGCGGGGATCTAACCCTTTGATATATTAAAAAATCATATCATATAAATGATCGAACCCGGGTTGTTTGCGTATTGTGATATTTAGGGCGAGTGCTTAGCCTTTGATTTACCAAGGCTCACTTGATAAGCTTTAACGATTTTCATTTCCATTATTTTGTTCTTTCTGACATATGGAACGAGATAGATTGATGAAGTCTCTTACTCTGTCACCACGTGACTCACCTCTTAACCAAATATGTACTATGTATAAAGTAAATCAAAGTAAAGTTACAGCTTATATACGTCTCACTGCTAAGCACAGACTTGACCTCATTTTTGAGAGGGTTTTAGGGCAAAGAAATGTGCGCCGCGCTGCCCCAATGCGTATTGGCGGAATTCATATGCCTTCGAAATATTTTCGCGAGCGCGTGGTGAATCAGCACTTGAAATTTCAATTAATAATTTCTGCATAAAGACGTTACGTTAGTAGTACCTGAGCTACCACGAAAGTACTTTTAAAAAAGCTGTTTATTTAAAATAATGCTTGTAAAGTTATACATTTATAGAAGCTCATGTTTAACAATAACTAGCAAATTTATTATGCAATGTAACACCGACTCATTCACACGGCATCCGTAACTTGTCACAGATAAATAACAGGTGTAAGGGAATATACCTGACGCTGAGAGGCGGTGCCTTTGATCGTAGATAGCGGCACGTATGATGTCCGCGCCGCACACAATTTAGCTAGCCCGATGTATGGAAGTCTATGTACGAAACATGTTAATGGGTGTACATAGTTATGTGTAGTGCCAAAAAAATCGTTTTACTACTAACGGTCAACGCGACTCCGTGTCGTTGACTCTTTTAACGCGCTTAGTAACAAAAAGTAAAACCAAGTAAGTAAGCTTTTTGTTAAACTATATGAGTTTGTGTCAATGAAGGCATGTAAGGAAGAAAATGCGAATTTTTCTCGAAATGTTAACCTCTTCTGCAACTTTCGAGTGCCTTACAGCACCCATAGTTACAATTAAAAAATAAGTTACGAGTTAAATGCAATAATATCCGGTAAATTACTCTTATTCAATGTGTAGTATGCGCGTAATTATAAGAAATCGCTATATTTTAGTATCTCTTATAAATTTTATAAGCATAGTCAAGTTGTAGTGTAAGCATTATAATATGACAAAACATTACGTAAAAGCAGTTTTCTAAGCCAAAAGAATATTTATCTTCAAGCGTATTGGTTCACCCGTTCACCGTGTTCCCCTGGTTTTGCAGTTGTTCATAGGCGGCAGTCGACACTTACCATCAGGTGAGCCACAATCTCGTTTGCCGCCTCTTCTATAAAAAAAAACGCCAACAGCTTGCTTTTTACACACCAATAAAATTAAATATTTATATAAATTTTATTACACCAATTGAACTTTTGAATAATAATGTATTTTTGAGTAGTTGAGTCGTTGAGTTGGCAGGCGGGTTGGCAACCATAGTTTTTATTTTAATTTTGAGCCGTTATTTGGAAAATGCTACTCACGTGATGATATGGAGTAGTGGACCCTCTTACCCTACATTAAGAAAACCATACTATCTTACATGACATTATCTATTTAGTACACAAAACAAAAATTATTAATTAGTTTTAACATTATGAAAAGGTTTTAGTATTTCATCTGTTACCTCTATAATCTACAGCGTGATGATGCACTTACCCTCAAGCGTTTATGAGGTATACACGAATAAGATATTTTACAGCCATTAGAGTTAGTTCCAGTACATTTCAAATTCACGATCAAAGCATGATCTGTATGGTAACCACATGAATTACTGTGTATCTTGAAGATAGATAATTTAGATTTTAATATCATAAGCCAAAAATTTTTAACACTTATAGAAATTGATTTTGTAAAATTCCTAGATTTTTTTACAAGCCCAAGTAATATTTTACGAGTAGTATTTGAGTAAAAATATGATAAGTTCTACCATGACCAAAATATGTGAGACAATAAATGAATTGTTAATGTGGGTTTTTTCTTTTAAAATCTTCTTTGCTAAAATATAATGAACAGTCAAACTCATTTGAAACAAGCCAATATGCGATGATTTTGTCTGAAGCATACTACAGATTGTCAAAAAGCGTAACCTAACGTGACTGTAAACGAGATTTTATATTGCGTCATTGACCACTTACTGAGTTATTATTAAAGACAAACTCCTTATTATGCATACGTAAATATTTAATTTTTGGACGGTTTATTATGTTAATAGATCATTAAGGCTTGTTGAGCAAGCAACGTGTTAGGATTTTCCCACTCTATAGAATGTTTTGGGATAAAACTGTTTTTTTATTTACTTGCGACTGAACTCCACTGGCGTTCTTACTTGCGACAAACGACTGGTACTTGTACTATTATTACTTAAAAGGTATACTTTTAAATTAGATATAGTTAAACTTCATTGTAAATAATAATGAAAGTATGCATATGACTTACACATAGTATGTATATAGATGCAAATATATACTGTCATTTATATTTTAATATCAGCTTATTTCAAATTCTTAAATAAAATCGTGATCGACTTACATCTAAATTATTAAAATTTAATTTACAATTACACAAATGGTGGTACAGCCATGCTGCAGCTATATTAGTAGTATAGTTGTAGCACGAATGGGTCGGCTCGACCGGTGAAGGACCACGCTCTCACAGAATACCAGCGTAAAATAGCAGCTTAACGCTGCTGTGTTTCGTATGGTGAGTGTAGAAAACCGGAGACCCTTTTTACTGGAAACGGGGCATTCCATCTTTGTCCTCACGGGTGACAACGCATCTGCATTTTGATTTGTAATCGAGGATAGATGTAGATGTCTATGGGCCGCAGCAACCACTTACCATCAGGTGGACTGTGTGCTCGTTTGTCACCCTTATCCTAAAAAAAACAATTAAAAACGGAACTATATACGGAACCCTCAACGAAATATTTATTATTATTAGTTACAGAATTTTTCGTACCATTTAATTAATTATGAAGAATAAATTGAATTGATTTTAATCATACTTAAGCAGCAATCGTGCTAACTTAGATACGGGCCATTGATAAATTCCGACAGCCATAATGCAGGAATTCGCCTTTAGGCTTCCAATAAAATACTGGTAGCCCCAATTTGCCCGCCACAATGTTCTTAAAGACGCAATTTGTCAACGTCTCACCGCGATGCGTATCGATACATCGGAATGGACCGATCGATATCTTGCATCTTTGTATCAAAGCTGACGATTATCCGATTATAACACTTGAGTATGACGATGCGTTTTGAATATCAAATTTGAAAGCTTTATTCGAATGCAAAGGCAATAGTATTGTTTATTCTTATATTGAATAACAATATCTCGTTAGTTCGGTGCGGAATACCGATATCATAACATCAGTTATGCAAAGCTGTCGGACGGCTCATCCGAATACATTGTGGATTACAGTCACGGATCGATGCTTGACAATCTACTTTGAATTAAGATTTGTATGTTCTATTATACACACAAATACAATGCACTATGCAAAGTAACAGAGGCTTAAACATATAATAAGCGTATTTTTAATAACAGGCATCGTGTAACTTTAAACATGCAACATTCCAATATTAAATTACAACAATATTTAATAATCAAACAGCGGTATCGTGCCAAGAACGCTGGCTGCGTTCCCTCGCTGAATGGCTATACTTAGCATTTGAGCGAGAAAAGAGCCAGCCCTCTTATCACCAGTAACAACGACCAGCCGCGGATGGAGTTCCTTTAAGAACTTCACCGCACGTGGACCCCGCGGACCGATAGTCTCTACAGCAAATGGCACAAATATGTAGTCATCTCTCAGAGACTCATATTTGCGCCACTTACTCAGTTCAGCTGCCTCTGATGCCGCCCCGGCTCTAAACGAGGTACCCCTGCGATGAGAGGCCGACAAAGTGTCTACACAAGTAGCATCCCACACTAGGGCTTTAATAAATTTAATTTTAAATAATAAATTTAATTCTAATAATGTATAATAGAATAAAATTGTAAAAATATTTTTATAAATTTGAAGTGACAAACCAACTACAGTCCACCTGATGGATATTCAAATTCATTTACAAATTAAAAACAATTTATCTATTTATCTAGTAAGCAGTACAATCACTAAAATCAGACATTACACAAGATGACCCCGCTTACTTTATACACCTTATTATGTTTTAAGCTTTAGACATCATCCCGTTACATAAGTACTTATAATATAAGTAATTATTCTCTATTTGTTTGAGATACTTTTGCTAACTTTGAAGCAAGATCTAGCAAATTTTTTTAGCATATTTTACTCAGACTTATAATATTCACTCTTGAATAACAAATAAAGTTCTTTCTTTCAACAAATAAAGCTTTTTCTGCTATAAATATTGTTTTCTCTTTCACACTTTTATTTAAATTTAAATTCATTATTTTAATTTTAATTATTTTTAGTAAAGAGGATACCTAAAGTTTTTTTTTTTTCAAAATCATTAAACCTATACGCTTTATGTTATGATCATATCGCACATACGGTGCTATAACGTCACTTATGCAATTTTTGTCTAAACTGAACTGAGTATGGGAAAATACACCTAATCTACCTCTTTACTTGGTGCGTTATTGTCGCTTGTGTAGTACGCATACTTTCCGCGTGAGGGAAATAGTGACGTTATGGTTTTGGCGCGAATCTGGACGCCACTGGAAGAAACAACGTTTCATTGGTCAGATGCGCGCGGCCGCCCGCAAAAGAAGCAGTCTTCTGGATCTACAACGTTACTAAGGTAATTGTGACAATTTATTTTTATGTTTTTGGAGCAATAACGACACTTAGTTAGTTGGGACGTTTGTGTTTTGAAACAATAATGACACTTGTGTAAGTAGTGACGTTGTTTCCCCAATCTTTGTATTTTATGGTATAAAGTTAAAGTTAGATTAACAGTTGTGACAATATTGCTCCAGTATAGTAGGATTAATGTTTTATTTTATACTGATTTTATATTTTTATGATAATTGTTCCGTAGTAATTGTTAGTAATTATTTTGTGGTAATTAAAATTATAATATCGATAAATCAGTCGATTATTTATTTTGTTATTATCATATTTTTGTTTACCTATTTGTTATAATTACGTAGTTATTTTGTTTCTTTCAGACCTTAAATGAGCCAACGCAGCAAAACCTTGTGCTACTTGCACTTTCAAATGGTAATCAAAACTCGGTTGAAGTGCAAGATTTAGCCAACTCTACAAGGATGCCATATTCCGAACAAAATAATACATTGTCTCATCATACAAATTCCGAGAATCAAGTAGCACCATCCAGCCTAGATGACCCAACCACAACTACTCCAGAGCAGGATGATACTGCTTTAGAGAACCCCAGTAACTCTCCGTCTATTTTATTTGCCACTAATGAAACCAATGAACGAGATCGTATTGACTTCCAACAGGCGATTTCTCCGGCACTGATTCAGGAGATGAATACAGGCCCGGCCTCGTGCAAGGTCGTCTTCATTCAGTAGCTCCAGTAGTAGTTCCTGCAGTATTCCAGTAGTAGTTCCAGTGGCAATTCAAGTAGCAGTTCCAGTGATACTCCTCCTGTTCACGAGCATAACCAACCAGCGCAACCTATAACTAAACCAAGAGGCAGAAAGCTTGCGCGTAATCCAACAACCTGGAAAAGAGTGTTGCTAAGCGATTGAAAATTCTGGTCAAACTTATATCTCAGTAAACACCAAAAAACTTAATCAAGGTAAAACAATGGGACCTACATGTACCTCAAAATGTCGCTTGTCCTGTGCTGCAAAATTTACTGAAGAAAATAGGACGGAAATATTTGAGTCTTACTGGAAGTTGGAGAGTGTAGAAAGGCAACGGGGTTTTTTAAACGCTTGTACAAGAACACTAAAATGTGCTTACCGCCGCATAAAGATTAACAAAATGTACGACAGAAAAGAAAACACTGCATATTACTTGCTTAATGAGAATAAAGAGATCCGCGTCTGTAAAACTTTTCTGATCAACACTCTGGGTATCACACAACGGATTATACGGACTGTTATCGACGGCAAAGCACGGAATGATGGCTTTACTCCACCTGATCAACGAGGAAAACACGGAAAACAATGCAAATTGCAACCTGAAGTTATACAAGCAGTAAAGGATCATATCGAGTCAATTCCAAAGGTTGAAAGTCACTATCTCAGGGCTAATACTAGCAGACAATTCGTTGATGGGGGTTTGACAGTCGCAGAATTGCACAGAAATTATTCCGAAATTCAGAAGCAACAAAACAAGCCTATTGTAAACTACGACGCCTACTCACGGATTTTCAACCAAGATTTTAACATTGGATTTTTCAAACCTAAAAAAGATCGTTGCGATGAGTGTGAAGCATACGAAAATGCCTCTGAAGAAGAAAAGAATAAATTACGTGACAGCTTCAACTTACATCAGGAAGAAAAAAGCTTAAGTAGACATGAAAAAGACAGGGATATGAAAAGATGTCATGAACCTGGTAACAACACAATTGTTTTCACCTATGACTTACAAGCGGTGTTACCCTGCCCTGTTGGCAAATCAAGCTCTTTTTACTACAAATCAAGACTTAATTGTTATAATTTAACAATATCTAATGCAAACAAGCAAGAAACAACCTGTTATTTTTGGCACGAAGGGTTGGGCAATAGAGGAGCCATCGAAATAGGGTCGTGTGTGTATAAATACTTGGAGCAGATTGCATTTGAAAGACCAGGCTGCGATGTCATCATTTATTCTGATAATTGCTGTGGTCAGCAAAAAAATCGATTTGTTTTTGCAATGTACCACTATGCAGTGAGTCACTTAAATATTAACTCAATTCAACACAACTTTTTAATTCGTGGCCACACGCAAAATGAAGGTGACGCAGCTCATTCAGTAATAGAAAAATCTGTGACTAGAGCCAAAAATGCTGGTTGTATTTATGTTCCTGACCAATACATTTCCCTAATTCGTGGGGCCAAAAAGACTGGCAAACCATTTGTGGTAAATGAAATGAATTATGACGATTTTTTCGATTTGAAATCACTTGAGGAAAACATGAACTTTAATATGGCGAAAAATGTCAATGGTGATGTTATCAAGACTGGTGACATTAAAAGTATTAAATTCACCAAGAATTGTGAAAATTACCAATATCGAAACACTTACAAAACTGAAAACTGGGAGGAAGCAAAAGCTATTGTTCAACCAAAACATTACGCGGCAATAGAGGCAATCAGTATAGATGAAATTCCTTTGAAGCAAGCTTACACTTCAAAATACTAATTCCAGAACGCAAAAGCGTGATTTATTGCACTTATTAGAGGCTAATCTCGTGCCAAGATACTATGAAAGTTTTACAATGATCTCATTTAATTTTTATTTTACTTATATTCTACAAAACCACATTTACACTTGCAGGAAAACAACTTTATTGTAACGGCAGCGTTAAAGACTCCTGATTTTCCTGGGAATATGGTAGTGATTCTAAGTTAAGAGTCTTTAACAAATTAGTATGTACATAATGATAATTAGGATAAGTAAAAGAATTTGTATTTGATACTGTTGATTATTACGTAATTAGATTTAAATACCATACGGGTACAATGACTGTGATTAAAACGCCTAATTTATAGTAAAGTTCTATGGATAATTGCAATGACAACGTTGATCGCCCTAATTAACGAGGAATCGTAACAATTGTTTAAGTTTTTAAGTGTTTACCAAATTTGTATTAGAGATAAGTAAAGAATATGATACAGTTGATTATTGCGTAATTATATTTTTAAATGCCATACGTGATCGATCAATGATTGATTGAACACGTAACTTCGCCTAATTAATAGTCAGAAGATCTCTGTTATTAAAAAGTCTGATTAATAGAAAAGTTCTATGTAGAATTAAGAAATTTTGTTATACTTCTTTGCTTTTATAATAAATATTTTTTTTTAAATGTATGATTTCGTGTTTTATTTGTTTTGACATAACTGTCCGGTTAATTGTTTTCTAGTGGCATAACGTCACTTCTGCGAGGGTAGTAATTTTTAAACGTTTATATTTTTTTAATAGTTATTAGTGAGATGTTTGCTTTTACTTTAAAATGAAGTTTAAAGTTGTAGTTGAAATATTATCATTTTATTTCTTTAGTCGAGAAGAACTATATGTTGTAATAGGTTGTTGAATTTTCAAACGCTTCTCCTGAAAAATTACATCATTTGCATAAGTGACGTTATAGCACCGTGTGTGCGATATTTTATATAAATTTTTTTGACATATAACTTACAGTTACATACAAAAATTAAACATTTAATAAAAAGTAAAAGCCGACTTCAAGGAACTAAATACAATAAAATAATTTCGATATTATAGCTTTTCATATCGATGCTAAGACATATTGTATATAAGAATTAAAGCTCCGACTTCGGAAACTATTTTCTACCGACTTCAAAAAGGAGGAGGTACTCAATTCGACTCTATGTTTTTTTTAATGTGGGTTACCTCATAACTTTTTTCTGGGTGAACCGATTTCGATGATTCTTTTTTTATTTGAAAGCTGGTGCTTCTTATGTGGTGCCATATAAATTTGATCAAGGTCTGACTAATAGTTTTAGAGTTATTCTTAATAATTTATATTGAAATCGGTTGTACAAAATTTTAATTTTAAATTTTGTGGAAATTATTTTTGTTTTTTATTTCATTGAAATCGGCTTCTATTTTGTGTGAAAACTTCATCCGCCATTGTTTCACACTTATGGCTGGAATTTTTACTCCAATGTTATACGGGGCTACCTCTGAAGTATGACCTATTTATTAAAAAGAATAATTATAATCGGTTCACAATTGGCAAATATACCGCGTAATATAAAAAGAGAAATACAAATAATTTAAAATTTAAAATTTTGTACAACCGACTTCAATATAAAATATTAAGAATAACTCAAAAACTATCGGTTAGACCTTGATCAAATTTATATGAGACCACATGAAAAGCACCAGCTTTCAAATAAAAAAAAGAATCATCGAAATCGGTTCAGCCACAAAATAGTTATGAGGTAACACACATAAAAAACATACAGTCGAATTTAGTACCTCCTCCTTTTTGAAGTAGGTAGAAAAGAGAGAAAAAACACAGTCGTATTGAAAACCTCCTCCGTTTTGAAGTCAGAAAAAATAAATACGTCAATTACAGCGCACTTTAACTTTACAACATTTTCTAATATCACCTTAGAAATCGTATTATCTATAGAACTTTCTCATGACTACAGCTAAAGCTTTTATTAATCTTTAGTTATCTACATCTGCAAGTAAAAAAATAGACTTATAAAAAGTAAAGGTCGATTTCATAGAATCAAAAAAAATTAGAAGTAATGATTTCTTATGTTTACGCGAACACTACACATTTAAATAGAACTCGTTTTTACGGATTTTATCGCGTATATTAACTTATTATATATTCCCGACGTTTCGAGCACTTTACAGCACCCATGGTCAAGGGGGGTACAGTCCCCAGTTTTATTTAAATTTAGAAGTAATTTCCACATAATAGCTTCAGGATTCTGCGCTAAGACACAGTGTTTAGAAATATTGGAGCCCCGAATTCGGAAATTATTTTATTCTATTTAGTTCTTTGAAGTCGAATTTTACTTTTTGATCAAAGTTTAATTACTTGACCATTTCGAGGGGACTAAAGAATATCAAAAACTCGAATTTCTCTCTCTTACTTGAATGCCTTAGGGGTGGAAATTTTTCTTCAAAATTTATATGGGAATACCCCTGATATCAGTTCATAATTGGCAAAGAAGGTGAGGTGACAGCGTATCTCCATTTTGATCCCTAATCGAGTACAGTAGGAGGTGTATATAAGCCACAGCACACTCTTACCATCAGGTGGACTGTGTGCTCGTTTCACAACCTTATTCTATAAAAAAAGATATCGTGTAACATACTTTAAAGAAACAAAACGAAAAAAGAAACACACGGTCGAATTCAGAACCTCTTCCTTTATTGAATTCGGCTAAAAAGAGTTTCACCTTTACCGTGGACTTCATAACTCTCAATTATATTTGTGCATGATCAAAAGACGAAATCAATCTTTCAGAAACATTAGAATTTAGTTGGGCAAACATAAGCTTCTGTGAATCTAGTCCAGTCAAATTATTTCAGACGAACTTTCAACGCGTACAAACATCAAAGAACTAAATCCAGACACTTGTGGACATCACTACAATAATTAGTTCCGAGTATTAAAATAGTGGCCGATGAAAAGTGACGCTTTGCTTGCAGCACTGAGTCAAGCATGACTTAGCTGGTATTTGCGCGCTTTTAAAAAAAACTAGCGTTCCGCCCCGGTTTCGCACGGATGATTTCCGGATCTCGACAATAGCGCCACCTACAGGGTCCAAATGTGAATCTAAACCATCTAAGGGCCTATCCAAACATACAAAAGAAAATCATCAAAATCGGTCAAGCCGTTTTTGAGTTTTAGCAAGACTAGCGGACAGCAATTAATTTTTATATATAAGAGATAACATTATTAAACATAATAATATGAAATAGTGTAGTATATATTTTGTTTACACCAAAAACAACTAGAATATGTTATTAGTCTCAAACATCAATTTGCAAAAAAAATTGAAATATATCAACATACTGACTAAAATTAATTTCTACGAATTTTATCGTGTTATATTTTACCCTATTTTTTGGTTCACGATATTTCGCCTGCTTTGCAGCAGCCATGGTCACGACTAACTGCATTATAACAACATAATAAAACACTAGGGACAAAAATTAAAAAAATATATAACACAACTAATTCAACCTGATAGTCCACCTAATGGCTAGTGCAGACCATGGACGCCTGCAGCCCATACACTATTGCAGCCCATGGACGAATGCAGCCAACTTCTGCAGTCGTCCAATTATAGTGGCTCTCTATACCCTTCAGACCGAAAAAAACCAGTAAGTATAGGCTACTGTTTAACGGTAGAAATAGTTAAGACGGTGATACTTATCCAGACGAAGACCTAAGACAAAAAGAAATCCCAGATCATCATACTGACAATCCATAGACCGTGCTAGGATTATTTTATAAAAATAGGAAAAATTATACATTAATGAATAACTGAATGATGTTCTAGGTTATAAAAGCATATAGAACTAAAAATTTCGAAACTCCAAAGTACATCAGTTTATAGCAAACTCAAACAGCAAAAATCACCTCTTCATAATGATAATAAAATAAAAAATGATTTTAAAAATTTAATTGGAAAGGGCAGTTAAGATCAAAAAGGAAAAATCGTTTCAATAGCTCGTCAAATTAAATGGAACCTGAACAGTTCTGAACTAGAATGTGTTCAGCTTAACCGTGATTGTTATAGGAGTACTTGTTGGGCTTAATCAAACGATCTTAACTTAATGACTTCTGCACGAGCGCAAATGATATTGTAACATTTAAGACCGCGGGGCTAACATTTACAAGCCTTTTCTAATTGATGTCTTTGTCTTTAGTGGTATTTGTTTAGAGCTAAACGAGTTCATGATAATGATGTTATAACTGTCGTATTTTCCCACCATTACAGCCTATTAAAGTCCACTGCTGAACACAGGCCTCCCCCATATATTGCTTCATAGGGGTGATAATTGGCAAAGTTGTCACGCTTGGCAAGCGGGTGCCACACGAGAACCTTTCTTCCCCATCGGCTGGCGGTTTTTCACACTATATGACCGGATAATTGCCACTTCCGCTTACTAATCCGTTGGGCTATATCGCAGAGAAACCGCTGAGCGAACTTGAGGTTCCTCAGGCTGTGAAGGATCATGTCTCAGATCCATAAGTCATGACTGGCAACAAGCACTGGTTGTACAATCTCGTTTTTAGGTTTTAAGGTATACCTGACAAGAAGATGTGTCGTAATCTCCCGAACTCTGCCCAGCCGAGTTGAATCGGTACTAATTGTAGTCGGACTAATTGTCCTTGGTAAACATATTCGTCAACAACTTCGAGCGTATTACCGTACCCAGTAAACAGCAGTATAATCATTAACTACCTTGTGCAACCAGATATAAGCGTCAAAGGTGCAAGACCTCTGTTACTACGATCGCCAATATACCTGTCATGCATGGCAATTGCGGTAAATAGACTGACCCTACAGACTGATGAAGTTGAAGATAAAGCACAATATTAATATGACATTCAAACCTCAAAACCATGAACACTAAAATGTACAGATCAATATTAGAAGCTACATTGGAGTTGAGAGTTGTCTGGGAAAGTTCATTCATTATGAGCGATGTGATTATTTCAACTGCATAAACTTCTTTACTAACTTTTTATTTATACTTGTCATAAAACTGTCAACCATGTAATAGATTTAAAATGTTTCTGATTATCATCAGGTCGATTTTGTCATCTAGCGACAATTTTCAGGACTATACGCTATGCAGGAGAGTAATACTGGCAGCAAAGGCATAAATCGAATTTAACAACTTTGACCGTATAGCTATTTTTATTTCTATAGCTGTTTCTGCTTCCCAAACGAACCTCTAGCCAGAAATGGAGTATTGGATAAAATGTATTGTGTTATCTGTTCGCCGATTATAAGCATATATACGTAAGCCTAAATATTATTAAATGTCATGAATTGATGGTAGCCTTGTAGCGGTAAGCGAAGTATAGGGCGTCTTCCATGGATGACCTAGTAAGAGGGGCAGGAAGTCGATGGATGTGAGTGGCTCTAGACCGTGCTTTGTGGGATTTTCCTTGGGGGATTCAGTAGAAGAGTTGTGAAGGGCTGTAAAGATAATGATGATTATGAAATAAAATAAATAAATAATTTGCTATTAGATTAATTAAATAAATGAATAATTAATTTACCACTAGATTTAAAGTGTAATTCAAGACATAAATATTGTAATAAAACAAATTGCGAGACTTATATACGAATTTAACTATAAGCGCTTATCATATAGTATTGCCTTCCTCTTGAATCCCCTCAACAAAATAACACGGAAACATCTGTCAATAGATGCCAAGATCGTCTCTTAGATCGAGATCTCTGCATAAGATACGAAATTAATGCAAATTACGAAAAACATTCTGCGCAATCCTAGAGATCTAGCCAAAGATACACTTCGTCAAGATTAAACTATGCATCTGCGCAAACTTAACGTTTACTGTCGGGTTTTGTAACTGATTTACAAGAAAACCGTTATCCGATTGCAATAAGCTAGTTTGAAGTCTGATTTACATCTTTTGAAAGCGTTAAATTTATTATTGTTACTATTTTATTAAAAACTTAATGGGAATTCGAAAAACCTGTTGGAGTCACACACCTAAGTTATGAAGCAATTTTGTAAAATAATTTATTTATGTATTGACGCTGAGAAACTAAAAGTAAATTTTGTTCTTTTATTAGGGACCAACCGTTCCCTGCGACTTAGTCCGCAGAGAATTTAAAAGTGTTGTGGCGGATTGCCACGTATCCAAGACTAAGAAATAGTATAGTATAGTTTTATGTGTTACAATATTAGTCTGTAATTTATTAATCTGTATTCTGTTATGGAGTCGTTGAGATAGAGGATTAGAAATACAAGACTGTAAAAATTATTCTCGGCTAATCACCTAAGTATTTGTAATTTCTTCTCTCCTTCGTATAATATTATATTAAATAGGAATTGTAAAGTTCGTCTGTTCTTTTATTTGTATAAACTCAGACGTCGCTACACAAAACCCTATAGTGTAACTGGTTATATATTAGAAGATTGAATGAAAGATTAATATTACCCCAGCTAGAGCCTATTAAACTATCATAATTTATACATTAATTATTAAAGATTAATTCCTACCACAAAGTTCTGGACTATTAGACCTATTTTGCAAATATTATCTTTATTATCGTTCTTTGATATTAAAATTTGGAGATTATTTTTGTTATTATTGCAATGATGAACTACTAAAATAACCTTAACATTGAGAATTTAACTTATATACAAATAAAGTTAAATTCTCAATGTTAAGGTTATTTTAGTAGTTTAAACGAAAACAGAAATGCAGAAGTAATGATTTGATCTACATTGTTCAAAATGGCCGGGTACGATGTAACACATATATCTTCCAAATCCTCAGGATAACAAACTCAAGGCCTCCTTTATAAGCACACAGTTATATAAAGCTTGTTCACACGTTCATTCCAATCTATGCAATTATAAAAAGTTCAAAGGTTGTGTTTGCACAACGGTTATTTTTTATTTTTATTAGTTGGTACGTCTGGATGTTAATGGTTAGAGGCACACTGAACCTAAACGTTAAGTTGGAGAGGTCTCGTCTAATGAAGTCAACGCTCCGTCCCCCTCGTGCTCTAATCCAAAGTCCCGAAACCTTTCAGCTCGAGTTACAAAACCGTTTTCAGTGCCTAGAAGACTGCAATGAAGTGGACGATATAAATGATAAGCTCGTGGAAACTGTCCATGCGGTCAGAGCTAAGTTCTGCCGCAGAAGAACACAAAAACTCTCCGATCACACTCTTAATCTCATGGCTGTTAGACGGGAAATGAAGCTGCAGTCTTCAACAGATTTGACAGCATACAGGCAACTGAATATACAGATCTCCAAATGCATGTGGCTGGACTTACGCAACTACAATACAGCTTGTATTGAAGAAGCGATCGAGCGGAACCAAGGCTCCAAAGTCTTTGCCAGAGATCTGTCTCCCAGAAAGAGCCAACTGTCAAAGCTGAAGACCGAGTGTGGCAGCATCGTTTCCGGGACACCTGAGATTTCGAGTGAAATTGAGAGGTTCTATGGGCAGCTGTACACGTCATCGTTGGAGCCACACGAAAGTGTGAGTAACGATCCAAGAGCGAGTCTTATCCGACACTATTCCGATGATATCCCGGACGTCAGTATGAGCGAGATTAGAATGGCTCTCCAGCACCTTAAAAACGGCAAGGCCCCAGGTGAGGATGGAATTACAGCGGAGCTTCTGAAAGCGGGTGGAAAACCGGTACTTGAAGTCCTTCAGAAGCTCTTTAATTCCGTCCTCCACGGTGGCACTATTCCGGAGGCGTGGAGCAGAAGTGCGGTGGTCTTGTTCTTCAAGAAAGGCGACAACGCTCTCTTGAAAAACTACAGACCGATTTCCCTTCTGAGTCGCGTCTACGTGCTGTTTTCGAGAGTCATTACGAAAACAGACTCGACGACTTCCAGCCCCCCAAACAAGCCGGTTTCCGAAGAGGCTTTAGTACCATAGACCACATACACACCCTTCGGCAAATTGTACAGAAGACAGAAGACTACAATCTGCCACTTTGCCTTGCGTATGTGGACTATGAGAAAGCCTTTGATTCCGTGCGGTGCTACAGTCCCTTCAGCGGTGCCAAGTTGACTGTCGGTATATCGAAGTCCTGAAGTGTTTGTACAGTAGGGCTACGATGGCTATCCGAGTACAGAACCAGAGTACGAAACCTATCCAACTGCAGAGAGGTGTAAGACAGGGTGACGTTATATCCCCGAAACTCTTCACCGCTGCATTGGAAGACGTTTTCAAGCTACTGGACTGGAAAGGATACGGTATTAACATCAATGGCGACTACATCACTCACCTTCGATTTGCCGACGATATAGTCCTTATGGCAGAATCGCTGGAGGACCTAAGCGCTATGCTCAATGACCACTACAGTGTCTCCCAACGGATAGGTCTTAAGATGAACATGGACAAAACAAAGATCATATTTAATGTCCACTATGCCAGTAGTTGTTGGGAGCACTAAGCTCGAAGTTGTTGATGAGTATGTTTACCTGGGACAAATAGTCCGACTAGGTAAGTCCAAATTCGACCGAGAGGTCAATCGACGGATTCAACTCGGCTGGGCAGCGTTCGGGAAATTACGACACATCTTCTCGTCAGGTATACGTACGTCAAAACTTGAAAACTAGATTGTACAACCAGTACGTGTTGCCAGTGATGATTTATGGATCTGAGACGTGGTTCTTTACTGCTGGCCGTATGAGGACGCTCAAGGTCGCTCACCGAGCTATGGAGAGGGCTATGCTCGGAGTTTCTCTGCGTGATAAACTTAGAAATGAGGATATTCGCAGTAGAACCAGAGTAACCGACATAGCCCAACGGATTAGTAAGCTGAAGTGGCAATGGGCCGACCATATAGCTCGAAGAACCGACAACCGATGGGGAAAAAAGGTTCTCGAGTGGCAGCCTCGTACCGGTAGGCGAAGTGTAGGGCGACCCCCCACTAGATGGAATGACGACCTGGTAAGACATGCAGGAAATCGATGGATGCAGGTGGTTCAGGACCATGCTTTGTGGCATTCCTTGGGGGAGGCCTATGTTCAGCAGTGGACTTGTGAAGGGCTGTAATGATGATGATGATGATGATTCTGTGAGAGCGTGGTCCTATCCCAGTCAAGCTGACCCATTGATGCTATAACTATAATATAGCTGCAGTGTAATTCTACCACGTTAAACCTGACCCTAAACTGACCCTTAACTTTAGTATATAAGCCTATGTCAATTATAACTCAACAATAAAAAAAGCTCCTCGTACGCTCCTCTTTGTGGAATCGTTTACTACTGGCAATTTTTCTGGACCGATACGACTTAGGGAACTTCAAGAAAAGAGCCTACTCCTATCTAAAAGGCCAGCAATGCATCTGCAATTCCTCTGGTGTTGCAGTTGTTCATGGGCGGCGATAGTCACTTTGCATCAGGTGAGCCGCATTATCGTTTGCCCCCTCTTCTATAAAAATAAATAAAAAAGCTATCATTTAAACGATCAGCTAATTAAACAGAAATTAAGCTGTGAATATTTGAAAATAAATATAATAAAACTAGGAAACCTAGCCTAACCTAAAATTGTATATTCTTGCTGGCTAAATAATAATTTTGTATTAGGACTATTTATTTTGCAAACATAACATACATTATCAAGCTGACCAAATATCTACTTATTTTCTGATAATACATAATTTAGTTACTGATCAGGTATTGCTGGTTGTTCTTCTTTTGCCGCCGACAAAAACACATTGTGCTGTCAAAATAACTTTTAAGCTGATTTTTTTGCTGGCTGAATATTTAAAAAAACTATTTAATTTGCTATAAAAGAACCGTGGTTGCCAACCCGCCTTCAAAGCGTGGCAGCTCTGGCCAAATCCTGTCTTTGTTGGGCTGTTATAAATGAATGAATGAAATCCCTCGAGTAAAATATAATTTTAATTTTTCGTGAAAATAAAGGAGTGAATTCTTATTTTGCGGATCTGTAACCTAAATTCTTAAAATTACTGTTGAAATAATAAGCGCACATTTATAATATTACTATTATCTTCACTATTTTTATTATTAAATTACCCTACGAATACTGACTCACAATTATACTATGGATTTTTATTAGCATTCGATCTGTTGGGTCTAAATGCTGGCTTCGAGACTAAAATCATCACTGCAAGTTTCCTTATCTAACTTTTCTAGATAACTACGAAATTGAGAAATCTTAGCAAAGTTCATGAAAGTGACCATTCAATAACAAGATATTATTTATTTATTTTTCATGATAAACACTACCTCGTCGTCGCTTCACATGAAAAATTCAAATACAAAAAAGCCACGTGCGATAACGCTGACGCTGGTGTGAACACGCTCTTAAACAGGTCCATGTGTAAGTATAACGCGAGAAACGGAACGCCCGCGCGTATATTCTGACATTTTGTTGAATCATAAACCAACATATCGTAAACAAGGAAGGCCAAGGATGCGTCACTGGTGGGTGCATTGTTTTAATAATACGTATGCATCCACACCTCTTGACTCACTTTTGTTGGGTCTGTGCCAAATAACAATCAACTTTGTTATTCAATGGTTAGTTGTTAATGTCACGTCATATTTATAATTCCTTATCGTAAAATACACATTTTACCTAGAGGTACTTGACATTATTTTAATGAGGAAATAATTTTGCGAAAAATTGTGCGAAATAATTGTGCGAAAGCTAACCCATTAAAATTAACAATATACTTCGCACCTCATTATGTGGTTTTTGACACATGACGTTCTAAAAGACCGTAAGATCGTTATATATACTTATTAAACTCAGTGTAAATATAATAATCGTATGTGTAACTTCTATAATTTTTCACGCATAATTCTTTCTGTACTAATTTGTCACTAAAACATTTTGCACGTACAAATATGTGCGTACACAAACTTCGAAGTAGATAGATACTAAAGGCATTTCTAAAGGAAAGGCAATTTCCAAAATGAATTGCACAATTCCTTTTTTTGCACATTTGCAAACTTTAATCTCTACAAATAAATAAAATTCTATAAAAAAAATTGAAGTGTCTGTTTGTAGTCAAAATAACAGCTTTTTACTAAATGTATATGAAACAATTTTTTAAATTTTTGTCTGTCTGTCTGTTTGTTCCGGCTAATCTCCAAAACGGCTGGACTGATTTCGACGGGACTTTCACTGGCTACTTTTATTTTAGAAAAATAATTAAGGGAAACCTTATTATTTTTCTAAAAAAAAACACATAAAATCCAATCGTAATAAATTCCACGCGGATGAAGTTGCGGGGAACTGCTAGTTACTATAATAATATTGTACTTCAAAAACAGGTAACTAGCTCGCACAACTACAATAAAATTATTTGTTCGCAACTAAATCATTAATTATTGAAACAATATTAATGACTATAAGTCACCGTGTAGCGGCGACGTAAAAGACTACACTATCTCATATCATCCCGTGGGTGTCGCAAGAGGCGAGCATGTCACATAGGGGAAACAAACAGAGATGAGCAGCAGCATCATCCTGATAACAACCCAAAATCTTAAAAAAGTACGGTTGTCAACTAAGAGGCAATCTATAGAGGAGGCCAATATTCAGATGTGGACTTCGATAGGCTTTGTTAAAAGAATGAATGTAATTACTATTAGCTCAGGGGGTAGACACTAGTATTTAAATTTTCATAATATAAAATATGAAATTTAATTTTAATGCTAGATAATACATGTGTTCGGTAATAAAAGAAAATATCATGAAAAAGTATGCATGCCTGTGGAATTATAAATATTCCGAAGACGTTTAAAGTTCGTCAACGTACATAATAAAATAAATGTCAAAAGGTTAATTACGAAAAACTTCAGAGTTAACTATTACTCTAAGCGAAAAACAATGTCACACAATCGTTTACAAATGTCAAAATATAAATATGTTCCTATGTAAATACAGTAAAAAATAAAAATAACCAACTAATAATTATTCTATAACTATCAAAGTCTTATTTAATTTACTCACAGCAAAAGTTTCAAGCAATTTAGATACAGATATTTAAATATGTAATTTGTTTTAATTTTTACGATCAAGATACTCATTAACGGTATAAAAACAATTAAATAAGTGCCATTCATGAAATTTGTTTTTTTACTTTGTCATTGGGAAATTTCAAACTCGTCGGGTAAAGAATTAAAGATTTCGGGCAGTGCGGTGGATTCATTTTTGCCCTAAAAACTCTTTCAGAAATGAAAGAAGGCTTGTCCCCAACTGTTAAATTAATCTAAATCTGTTATCATTATCCATTCAAAACCATTATCAATTAGCTATTTAAAATTAAAATAAAATTGAAAAGAATTCAATTAAAACCTAATCAATTATATTGCCTTATAAGGGGACTAATGAACGAATATAACTGGACAGATAACATATAAAACGTCATAAATATCCAGAAAATAAAATATTTTTTCTGCCACATACGCTCATAACTTATTTTTAAAGTCAAATAAACGAGAACTTTATTCGACCTTCTCCGTCATGATAAATTAATAAAAGTATCAGATAACGACGCCGCTTAAAGATCAGAAAAGGAAACTTTTATTATATATTACATTAAATTTTAAAAATGTCACATAACTATGACGTTTAATTTATTTATTGTATCGTTTCTCTAATATTATATATTATTTATAGCTTCCTTAAAAAATTAGGCACCGCAGTTCTGTTCTAATATGATTTATTTTTAATTAGGAACCCAACAGTTGAATTTATATCAGCCAGTATTTTTAGTAAATGTCAACGTCATTATCTTTTTTTTTTATAGGAGAGGAGGCAAACGAGCATGCGGCTCACCTGATGGTAAGTGACTACCGCCGCCTATGAACAACTGCAACACCAGGGGGTTTGCAGATGCGTTGCCGGCCTTTTAAAAAGGAGTAGACTATTTTCTGGAAGGTCCCTAAGTCATACGACTTAGGGACTTTCAAGAAAATTTCCGGAAAAATCGCTGGTGGCAATCGATTTCACTAGAAAGTTGTGCGAGGAATAAAACTTCTTCTAAATCGCACAGTGGTGGGCCGCCAATCATCCAGATGGTATGGATGGTATCGTGAGTTTTGTCGCGATGTGCGATGGTGAAATTGAGCGGCTGGAATTAGTCTGAACAATTCCTCAGAGCACTCCCCGTTATAGTGCAGTGCCAGTGAGTTAAGTAGTTGGACGGATCTGAGCGGTCGCCTTTTTTAGGAATCGGGTGCACCAAAGCTGTCTTCCATGAGTTCGGGACTACGCCTAGGGAGTAGGACTACCGGAAAAGACGCGTTAAAACCGGTGCCAACTCCGGAGCACACGTATTCAGCACAATAGGTGGAACTCCATCAGGCCCACTCTACTTGTTGACGTCCAGGGAGAGGAGTGCTTTGCGCACCGAGCGCTGTGTAAACAGCACTTCCTGCAATGAGCACTCACACCACGGGATGGTCGGCGGTGTGTTCCCCGCATCATCGAGAGTCTAGTTGGAAGCAAAAAGAGAGCCTAGCAGATCGGCTTTCTCCTTTGCGTCATGGGCCAGTGAGTCGTCCACCCTGTGCAGGGATGGCAGAGATGGCTGACAGAAGTTCCCTTGGACAGCCTTGGCGAGAGACTAGAATGCACGTGTTCCCGAAAGGAGGCGAACTAGTTTCTCGCAAATTCTGCCGATGTGCTCTATCTTTGCCTAGGCAATGACACTTTTGAAGGACCTGGAGGCGGAATTATACTTTTTTTTAAGAGCGCTGGTGTTTACATCCCGGGACGTTGATGCGTCAGCCCAGGCCCGGTAGCACTCCTGCTTATAGCGTGATGCAATTTTACAAGAGTGAATCAAACCATGGCTGAGTTCTGCCTCCGAAAGGCACCACATATGATGGAATAAATAATTCCGTTCCCTGAAATACCACATCAGCGACAGAATCAGCAAAAAACGTTGGGGTCATCCGCCGAAAAGCAAGCCAAGGGTAGGATGCAAAAAAAAAGACCGCATCCCGTCCCAATCGGCCGACCTATAGTGCCAAGCACGGCGGCAATTTGCAGATCGGAACTGCGATGGGAGCGTGAGTGGCACCGTACTCCGGATCAGACAATGGTCCGAAGAGCCAAGAGGGGCATCGACGGAGACCTGATATCCGTCCGGATGAGAGGTCAGCAGAAGGTCCAACAGGGAAGGTACATGATCCTCCACATCTTGGATCCGCGTAGACGAAGTAACCAGTTGTGTCAGACCATATGCCAAGGCAAAGTCATAAACAGTTCTACCCGCATGATCGGTTAAACGGGAATCAAGCCCTTCAGCGTGGTGGGCATTAAAATCACCGAGCATCACGATCTCTGCGGATGGTACCTGTTGTAGCACGGAGTCTGCAGCCATTTGGACGTGGTCGATGAGTCGGTCTATGTCGGCATTACCGCTATGGGACCTATAGAGGCACCCGTAGACGCGGGGATGGTCGTCGCTGTCTACGCGCAGCCATAGGACGGACAGGTCCGTACCTTCAAGACTGCCGAGGCGTCGAAAACAGATGTCCTCTCTGACGTACACGCAAACTCCAGCCCGGGGCACAGAGGAGTGTTCTAATTTGTACCCCGGGCAGGGGAGATACGAAGTATCAGCCGGAGAGGACACCTGTGTCTCAGTTAAAAAGAGCAAGGCCGACTTTGCCGTCTCCAGATGGTAGTGGCCGGCGTTAAGGTTTGAATGAAATCCCCTAATATTGCAGAAATTCACAGAAACCGTGGCAGAGGTTGCCTTTGTCTTACTGCTCCGCTTGCCCCGAGCAGGTATCGTCTTGAGCGGAATTTCACCTCCCCCCCCCCCCCAACATACGCGGGGCAGCCTGAACACCCACGCTCAGAAAAAGTAGGGTAGCTTGGGCGTGGATGCTCAGCGAGGGATTTTCCGTCACCAGGAGTGCTGGTACCCTCCTGGGGTAGTCTATTTAACTTTAGTTCTATTTAACTCCGCTACTATTTTAGGGGGGGTGATTGGGCCTCCGGCCACCTGTACTCACCAGGCGAAATGCAGTAGTAAACTTCTACTTCACGCTGGTATTCTGTGAGTTCGTGTGACCCCTGTTCGAGCCGGCCCATCCGTGCGACAGCAAAAGCTGCCCCGTGGCTTTACCACTGTTAATCATAAGCTAATATTCATCATAAGCTATAATTTACTTGTTTATATTACATAGAGCATAATTATGTAGATCTTTTGCCAATTTACCTGGGTTAGCTAACAGATATTCAACTGGTTTCACATTTAAGGTATGATAATTTATTTCATTTTTATTATTCCGCCATGTGTTCATTGTGGTATATAAGTGGGAATAGTAAACCATACTGTTACCTGTTGGCTGACTTCCCATATCCTAAAAATATATTTCATTTCTCTGACATTGTTTCTGTTTATAGCGTTAAATTTCAGCATACGAAAATATATTTAATTTTGGTAGAGCCGCACTTCAGCTATAAATTATGATTGTAGCAAGAATGGGTCAGCTCGATTGGGAAGGACTTATGCTCTCTCAGAATACTAGCGTCAAATAGCAGCTTAATGCTGCTGTGTTTCATATGGTGAGTGGGGAAACCGGAGACCCCACTGCAAACGAGGCATTCTATTTTAGTTCTCTGGGGTGCCAACACATTTGCTTTTGATTCTTAATTGAAAATAGATATAGATATCTATGAGCTGCAGCATCCATTTTCCTGATAATCTAAAAGCTGAAAAAACGGGACAATTGATGTATTTTTTTTAACAAATATAATAGAGTTAAGAGATTTAGTCGTTTTTTTTTATTGCGTGACAAGAATACTTTCACTTTTCTATCATAACTATAAACTGTTACTAGATTATGGTGATAAAATTGAACTCGGTTTATATTTTGTCGAAGGAAAGCATACTGCGTACTTAAGTAGCAGCTGCAAGCAAATTACCAAATACCGGATCTCCCGAATTATCAGGTAGAGTGACGATAGTGGCATTCTTTTGAGGTCTCATAATAAGCATTCCACTTGGACAAAATGAAGCCATAAATCAATTACTTTACTTGTGTCTCAACAACCCGTTTTATTTATTACATTATATAAACCTATACATATACACATAACATACATACACATAAACGGTCCTTTTGAATCCATTGCTTTTTTATAGGATAAGGATGACAAACGAGCACACAGTCCACCTGATGGTAAGTGGTTGCTGTGGCTCATAGACATCCAGGGAGAGGAGTGCTTTGCGCACCGAGACCTACATCTATCCTCGAATACGAATCAAAATTCAGATGCGTTGTCACCCGTCAGGACTAAGATGGAATGCCTTGTTTCCAGTAAAAAGGATCTCCGGTTCTCTACACTCACCATACGAAACACAGCAGCGTTAAGCTGTTATTTTATGCTGGTATTCTAAGAGAGCGTGTTCCTTCCCTTACCACCAGGTGGACTGTGTGCTCGTTTGTCACCCTTACCCTATTAAAAAAACACTTAGGCCGTGACTTCATTGGTCGGTACGACAGCGATGCAGCATGCTCTCAGCAAACTTATGTTGCATTGTTACTTGTCGTGCAACAACTGTCAATGCAATAAAAAAATAATCGATATAGGCTGTCAACATATTATCATGCAATAAATTACAGTGTAGTGGCAATGTAAGAATATCCACTACCCCATATCATCCCGTGGGTGTCGTAAGAGGCGACAGAGGGAAACAAATCAGGAGATGGACAGCAGCGTCTTTCTAATAACAACTCAAAATAATGAAAAACAGCGGTTGCTAACCCGCTTGCCAATCGTGGCAATTATGGAAAATATCCCACCTATGAGGAAATCTATGGGATAGGTCTATGTTCAGCAGTGGACTTTAATAGGATGTAACGGTAACGGTAAAAAAATAATAAAATTAATAGAAATGGTTTACTTCTATGTATGGATGGATGTAATCGCAATTTTTATAGAATAAAAGTGACAAACGAGCACACCGTCCACCTGTTGGTGAATGGATCCACGATTAAGAATCAGAATGTAAATGCGTTGTCACCCCTCAGAACTAATATAGAATGCCTCGTTATCAGTAAAAAATGGTCTCTGGTTTTCTATACTCACCATATCAAACAGCAATAAGCTGCTTTTCTACGCTAGTATTCTGTGAGAGCGTGGTCCTTTTCTAGTTGAGCCGACACAGCGTAGCTTTGCTACGTTAATGAAAATATAAGTTAAAAAAACCTCTTCTATACGATACGTAATACTATATACTATACGTATACTATACGATAACGATATTGTTTTTCCATAAAAGTAAAGTGATAAAAAAGCACGCAGTCTACTTTATGTTAAGCTGAAGTTATGGCCTATTGAAATTTACATCTATCCTCTGTTAAGAATCAAAATACAGATGTGTTGTCACCCGTAAGAGTTAAGGTGGAATGCCCTTCTACAAATATGACGAGTCTCGTCATTCACCATACAAAAACACAGTAATATTATGTTGTTATTTTATGCTTATACAGTTCTTCGAAGCGTAGTTCTTCCTTTGTTGCACCGACTCATTCGTGCTATGCTGCAGCGTGTCTCTATCACTTACCTATAATGTTACCAATAATAAAAAAGCTGAATAATGTGTACACATATAGAAATTTACGCGGAATCATCATCGGTAAGATTATTTTATATATGTATATATACCTAAATGACAAACGAACTTACAGTCCACTTGATTGCAAGTGGCAAGTACTAACAAAGAAAGTTAAAGACGCGTTGTCACTTTTTAGGTCTTATTCCTAAAAAGTCTTTTACACAAGCTCTTCTAGCCTTCAGACCAGAACAAAGCAGTACCCGCACTACAGTTTGGCGGCAGAAATAGCTAAGAACATGGTACCTACCTAGACAAATTCCTAGATAGAAAAAGAGTCCTTAACACCTATTGTCGCAGATCTAAACAAAATGAACATTGAATCGTTGTTGTGCCAAATAATTAATACCTTACTCTATAACGTGATAGCTTATTGCATGCAGTAAATTATTCCAGTTCCAGCAAATATGCGTATAAAAATATCGAACTTATTTAATTGCAAGCTTAGAAAGTCGTAGATTCGAATACACCATTCGGCTACTGTGGTGACCAACTTCTAAAAAAACATTTTAAGCTTACGTAGAAAGGTTAACGGAAGTATTAATAAAATTAATAGCGTTATTTATATTCTTTTAAAAAAAGACTTTTATTAATACGAAGAAATAAATATTAAAACTTGCATTCAAATAATTTTAATACTACCATAACATTATTGATGCCGTATTTTAAAGTTAAAGTTAAAGTTACAGCCTATATACGTCCCACTGCTGGACACAGGCCTCTTCTCGTTTCTGAAAGGGTTTATTTGGCCGTCTTTTATTGCAATATTATCATGCTAATCCCACACGAATCCAGATGAAAAACGTGCAATACAATGAGGATGCCACTGCGCAATAAATGCGGCCGTATCAACATTCTCTTGCTAAACAACTATAAAATGGTGTTGATCTTTGTTGAGATGGCACGACAGTAAAATTAATAGCGGATAAATGGCTCAGTTCTCTTGGGGCACGATCGAAACTCTCTTGTTTATATTAGCTTCGAGCATTATCCGCGACTGGCCTAAATGTACGCCGCCTTAAAAGGCTAAGAAATGTTCAAAGTAAATCGCTATATTGTTAAAGTAAATTGGTATTTTACAGCACGAACTATCGTGTGGCATACCCTTGTACGGTGCAAGTTGGCTAGCATTTGCATGTAACTATCTATGTTGTTAGACGATATTAAGCTATACGTCTTAAATATTAAAGTCCTACGCAATTACAGTAAATGTCAAAATGGAGAGCTGACGTTACACTTAAATGTCACGCGATGACAGTCGTTATAGTGACATCTAGCGAACCGGTCGTAAACGTTGGATCGAACACAGGCAGCCATTACGCGAGTTTGAAATACTGGGCGCGTGTGTGCGTCCACATGAGCGTTTTTGCTCCGTGGCGTTGACCGTTGATGCGCGGACAAGAAAACTATTCCTCAGTTCTTACCATTTTGGAATTAGTCAATAATAAACTAACACTATAGTTATTTAATTTTCCTGATGTAAACTGCTACTTTTTATACGCTGCTAACTTTTACGAAGCTCATAAACACTGAATGTAACACACACGACATAAAAATAAATGAGTTTTCTTTGAGTTCTTATTATGCATTTAAATTATTTTCCAACCTCAGTTTCCAACGCTCCCGCTGCGTTCACTATACAAACAATTTATGAATGATCTCAACCGGATATTATAAAACAGACCTTTGTACGTACAAGCACATAAATATCGAGTTTTTGACACTGTTCATATTTACTAGGAGCGACTCTAAAAATATTACTTGCCATTTCTAGATCTTCACTCGTGAACAATAATTTAGAGGTGTCGGAATGAATGCAAAATAATGGTCGATACCGCAACGACTGTGAAACATTCCGGCAAATCAACACAGTAGGAAGCCGGGCAGCCTTCATTCTCTACAGCGATCACGAACACCTGGGTCAACCGATAATTTTGCCTTCATTCCGTTCATTCTGTTTCATTCCAGCCGTCATTAGCCTCGCTTGCGCATGAAACGTGAAAGCACCGTTTGCGTCTCGCAATGGAACATCACTACATCAATGTAAAGATTTCATTTTTATCATATTTGTATATTAAT
Source organism: Parnassius orleans (assembly GCA_029286625.1). NCBI lineage: Eukaryota > Metazoa > Arthropoda > Insecta > Lepidoptera > Papilionidae > Parnassius > Parnassius orleans. The sequence continues at coordinate 647,629 of JAGSMP010000076.1, read as the reverse complement.
TACAACAATCACCTCCATTTATTAATGTTATTTCACATTGTTTTACTCCAAAGGAAGTTATATTCGAAACCGCTTTATATTTATGAAATAAGCCTTTATACTTAAAATATTTATAAAAGTAAAAAAAAGTAAACTTACAGCTTTTTTACGTCCCAATGCTCTTGTCTCTTCCAAGGGCGAGGAAGTGCCCACCACGTTGCCCTCATGCGTGTTGGCGGACTTCACTTGTCTTCAAAAACTTTTTTTTTTTAATTTCTCAGAAATGCAAAGTTTCCTCGCGGACTTCACATGTCCTTGTAGTACTTAATTCCTTAGACATACAGGTTTCGTCGTGATACGGGTTGTATTTAAAATTGCCTTCGCCGCTGTGCCCGTCACCAGTATTTTACTTCCGAGGTTAAAGAGATGTTTAGACCACCCTCCATCGCCATAACATTTTTTGGCAGTTCCCATTGTCATCTACCTCACCCACTTGACGAATTGGCGGTGATGAATTCCCTTACCCCGCCACCACACGGTAATTTGATGATAAGATTCGTAAATTTCGATATACCGCCAGATGATGTTCGTCAGAGCATCGTTCGTTTATTTTTGGAAATCAGAAATTACCAAATTTTGGTGAGTTTGATTTTTTTAAGAATAACTTGTTATCATATTCTTGCACTTTTCCCAACAAATCATTTTTGTATTCTTTCATTTATTCATTTATTTCATCTTATCGAATATCCACTGCTAGATACTGACTTCTCACGTAGATTGTATTATAGGCGATAATTGCCTCATAGTTTCCAAGCTTGACTGGCGAGTTAGCAACCGTAGTTTGTTATTTTTGGTTGTAATCAGGAAGATGCTGCTTACCATCTCCTATTTCAGTTTTTCTCTGTCGCCTTTTACGACATCCAAGGAATAATAATAGGGTAATGGGTCACCGTGGTAGAATAATTGACACAAAGCAAACAGAATTAAGTAATTACAATTTGTAACACCGTAGTAATTCCCTGATGAAATCCACCGCCATTATAAGTTAATACTCGTTCACACTGCATTATTGCATTATCGAAATAACACACTGCGAACGAAATTGTGTATCCCGCTTATGTAAACAATCGGTAATACCAGTTTATTACTGACCTCAAGTCAATGATAGCTTTAGAGAGATAGGGTTTCTTATTTTCATAGTGTCACATGGTTACATAGCGCTAAAGGTTAGGGGTCCCGCTGAGGAACATTGTACCTGCGGCTTTCTCTTCTGATGGGAAAGCGGATAAGATTTTTGTATTTGTGCCGGTGATAAAATTCAAATTGTGTTCATATCTGATATTTACAACTTCACAGTCCAATATAGAGAGGTTAATGTGAAGTTTTACAACCGCTATTTCTTTTTATAGTAAGACCTCAATTGCTTTTTTTTGTGTGAGAAGGATTTTATTAATATGTAATTTTAACATGGTTGTAAACTTTGTTTTGACACTAGGACTCACTTCACTACTGTGACTACGTCATCGTCCTTACTTAAGTACCTACTTAATGCTGAAGTTGAGTTTCGGCTTCTCCTAAAGCCAAATATATTATTGTATTTCGCAACAGTACGTTTTACTTTGTTACGTAATACATATTAACCATCGAATATTATTCTCTCACGACAACAACTGGAGACTTATGATCTATAGCCAATTTAGTGAGCCTTACGTTTAAAAATATGACATGTCAGCATCGAATTCATGCGTTCTTGAAATATCAATAAGGTTCCCGTAGGCCTCCCAAACGGAGAAAAGTAAGACAATTTAACCCGCCAACCACCTAGAAGGTCATTATGTTCATCCATAAATCTTCAGCGAGGCAAATTGTTCTCATTTCACACCAAATAAGTTACGGGTAAGGCGATCGGCGCGGGCGCAAACGGCAACTGCAATTACGCATCAAAATGGCGGCTCGGTTGGCGCAGAATAAGGGCATCGGTTGACGTAAATGAAAAACAATAATTTATTGCGCAGTCTCCGTCGAGCTTGCGCTTTAGCGATCGGACAAATCCCTTAGTAGCATCGAGAATTGAATGGAAACGATGCGACGACTTGATTTGTTAATATGTTAGAAGAACAAATTTAAACTTATTTAATTGTGAGAAGTTAGTATGCAAACCCAATAAGTGCCAACGATTATTGGCACGCTACTTTAGTAACGATACAGTTTGCGTGTAAAAAATTAAACCTGTAATATATTTGATATTTGTTTCTTCGCAAATTTTAGGTAACTCGTTAAAAAAATCTCTCTTCAATTAATTAAGTTGTAAGAACAATTAATCCTCAACTTAATATATCTTGATTATAGGTATTATACTATTAGATAAATAAAATGTTTGATATTAAAATCTATAACGAAAGATAAATGTTGGAAACGATAATTGGAAGTTATTTTGTATAACATAGATATAAGATATAAATACTGATGCATAAGTATAGAAATATTTTCTACCAAATAAGGTAGTCATTAACGCCATTATTTTATAAACATAGACCTTCCCCATAGATTTCGCAATAAGGGATATATTTTCCATTGTTAACACACTTGATAGGCGTGTTGGCAACCGCAGTTTTTTTTTATTATTATGATTATAGAAGTGGACGTGGTGGAGCCATACTGCAGCTATATTAGTAGTGTAGTTGTAGCACGAATGAGTCGGCTCGTTCGGGGAAAGACCACGCTCTCACAGAATACCAGCGTAAAATAGCAGCTTAACACTACTGTTTCGTATGGTGAGTGTAGAGAACCGGAGACCCTTTTAGCTGGAAAAGAGGCATTCCAACTTAGTCCTCACGGGTGACAACTGACAACGTATCTGCATTTCGATTATTTATCTATGGGTCACAGCAACTACTTACCATCAGATGGACTGTGTGCTCGTTTGTCACCCTATCCTATAAAAAAATCTGGAAGATTCTGCTATCTCCTTTTTCAGCATCCCTCTGTCGCTTCTTACAACGTCCAAGGGATGATATGGAATAATGAATTATCTGACACCTTATCAATTTACACGCGCTTATCAATACTGATCTCATATCATATCAAAGTTGATGCATTTCTTCGCAAAGACGTTAAAAATTAATGAGCCAAGATCCGCGTAATAAAATAAAATGATGTGTCTTACATAGTTTGAAGAGCATCGTCCTCAATTGCGTGCACTATCCCCGTCACCACTAATCCCAGTACCACTACTCCAAATACCAGTACATTGGGAAAGACACACCAGCGACGATAATACCACACAGTTTTCGCCTGTACACGAGGCATCCTCAGATGAAGTAGACTCTGCGATGGCTGACCGCTAACCGTATTTCTTCTTGTTATTTCTATTGCCTGAAATTTTACTAATGACACGAAACCAGTAAAGCTTATGCCATTATTCATAAAAATTAAATGACAAACCACCTAAAGATTACTATTATAATCAAGGGGCACCTGCCAGTTTACACTATATACGCTAGATCCCTGTCGTCTCTGACGTCTGAGATGGAATTCTTTTTTTTCTTATTACAGGCCACCGCTTGAACTTTGTGGTAAGCGGTGACGTTACCCTAAACGATAAATCGAACTGTCTTAGCGTAGCTGGTTTACTAAGTGGACCACATATCAGCTCAAGAATCCGTCTAGGTAAGTAACACTCTCTTATCTATTTCTGCCATCAAAAAGAAGTGCCAGCAGCATGATGGGTAAAGAGAGCCAGTTTAAAAACGGGCTGTGAAGAATTTTATATTCCTCAAAGGTGACAACGCATCTGTAGTCTTCTTTATTTGAAGTTGGTTGCAGATGTCCATGGACTGCAGCAACTAACCATCAGGTTCGTTAGACACTACAGTTTTATAAAAAAAAGCAAAAGTCTTATCACTCTTGTTTTTTTTTAGCTGTAATTATACTCTGGTTGAGTACCGAACTTTATTATTATTATTTATTTAAACTTTATTGAACCTTACACATAAAGTAAAGGAACAAAAGGCGGACTTAATGCTAAAAGTATTCTCTGCCAAGCTGCAAACTTTCAAGCTGGAGCACAAATATGGATGATTGAATCTTTAATTGAATGGATTTTGATAGATAATACAACCAACATCAACATAAACACATATAAACATTAATGTTCCCCCTCTAAAATTATAAGCTATTGTTTAGCTTTAAAGTTCTTAATCTCTTTAGAATAAAAAAATCACAATTTTTTTTAAATATTCCTACGTCACAGTATTATCAAGCACTACTACCAACCTGTAATTACGTGCTGGCAACCCCACATTAAATTGTAAGCACGCGGTTTACCAACCAATTGATAAGGCTCATGCATAAAGATGGTCATGTCGGAACGCGCCCGCCGGAAACATATTTAGTGCATTTTTAAAGTTGTTAATTTAAAAAAATGTTTTATCGAAGTTCATTAAACATTTGACGTACAAGTATATTTAGGAATAGCTGTTCCCCGCGACTTCGCCCGCGCGTAATTTATTACGATTGGATTTGATGGGTTTTAATTTTTTGCGCGGAACCCTAATTCTTTTTCTAAAATAAAAGTAGCCTAAGTTACTTCTTACAACATCAGCTATCTGCCGATGAAAGTCCGGTCAAAATTGGTCCAGCCGTTTCGGAGATCACAGACAGACAGAAAGACAGACAGAGAAAAATTTTAAAAATCGTGTTTTTGTAATAAGTACCTTTCATATGCATATAGTAAAAAGCTGTTATTTCGACATTACAAACAGATACTTCAATTTTATTTATTTGTATAGATAAAACATGTCAATGCATACATACGTCACTTTATTTAATAAAGAATTTCGTAAAACGAAAATAGCAATTTTTTTACTCAATTCTTTATATTTTAATAACTGATACTATACAATTAATTAACGTTCAGTTGATCCTCAATAAACCGGTTGTAGTTTCGATTAAATTCTCTGGTATTTTTTTTTATGTGTGTTATTTATTTTTTCCTTTGTATTGTCAAATAAAGTTTTCTTTCTTTCTTCCTTTCCTTCTAGATTTTTATAACATGAGTGATAAACGTGCCAGCAATCCACCGCAAATCATTCACCATAGTATCGCCTCTATGGACTAAGATATAATAGCGGATAAGCTGTAATTATACTGACAATATATCAACTAACAATTAAGTCAACAGTGTTTTCTGTTACTGCAATAATTTAAAATTAAAAATTTTGTACAACCTACTTCAATATAAATTATTCAGGTCAAACCTTGATCAAATGTATATGGGACCACATGAGAAGCATCAGCTTTCAAATAAAAAAAGAATCATCGAAATCGGTTCACCCAGAAAAAAGTTATGAGGTAACACACATAAAAAAAACATATGGTACGTACCTTTTCGGACTTCCTAGGCCATAATAGTATCCCCCCACCGAACGGGTTCCCGCCTTGTCGTGACGGGGGGCTTAGTAGCCGTGGCTTGGTCACCCGCGGTGAACAAAGAGGAACCCCTTGGCTGGCCCGTGGTGTAGGGCCGGCCGGAGGTGGCCACTCCGAGTGGGCTTGGCGAGCCCATTTCGGATGTGTGTCGGTGGGCTGCGGCGAGAGGGGTGTCCTCTCCCTCTACCGCTGCAGCCGAGGTGGAGTCGCGGAGGAAGAGGAGTGTTGGTATGGCGATCCGCCACTCGCCCTATCCTCCGCGACTGTAACGGGGCCGCACAATTGATGCGGTGGTGGTGGGGCCGCGGGGAGAGAGGAGTGTCGGTATTGCGAGGCGCCGCTCCCTACCCTCCGCGGCCGAAACTTGGTTGGTGGCGGAGCCAGAGACCAGATCCGCCGCTCGGGTCGGGAAAGCGGCTGCTACTGAGCGCTCGATTTTACTGGCCCCATGGCCTCCACGTATCGAACTCGGGGGACCTGTTACGCAGGTGGAGTTAGAGGCCGTGGAGGGGGGCGTGTGCCTTGTGTTCCTGGTGCGCCTTGCCTGAGAAGGAGAGTGGGGAGGAGAGGTCCTTCCCCGAGAAGGGGCTGCCATGGGGCGGCCGGCGCTGGTGGAGCCGCGGATGTGTGCGAAAGCGTACCCGTGGCCCTGCCAATATGCGGCGAAGGTGGAACACTATGGGGTTTTAGTCGGTGCGAGTCCAACATAACCCGTCTTTGCCCCCGCGAGGCGACTATGCGTAGGCATTTACCGATTTAAAAAAAAGGCAATAATAGTATCCACAATTTCGGGTATTTATTCCTGAACTTAAAGGATCCTTGATGTCTATGCTATTTTTGGGTATAGATTTCTAAAGTATTTTATGGAGGAAAATATTTTAACAGTGTGAAACACCAGAGGTTTTAAGTCATCTCATCATACGGCAGCAAACATGCATTTAACAGCATGTATGCATCTTTCGTTTAGAAAGCTTCCATACACACCACGCTAGGCAGGCGTTATGGAGAGTGCAAAGAATATACACTTGTGCTGAAAATGTACTGAGGTTGGTTCAAAGAAGAAGTTTATTATCATAACAATAACACATAAAATATATATAGTATAGCACACCTTAGTTGTATACGCGTCGTAATTAATAAAAGGTGAAAAATTTAAGTCGGCCGTTTTGCACTTTTTCAAAACGTTCCATTAATTGATCGGCCGCATACATAGGTGGTATAATTTTAACACAAATATTTTAATTGACTGTGGTATGCATACACGCTAGGTAAATAGTCCAAGTAAGCCAATTAGTCATTTTATTCCGATGAAAAAAAGCTAAATAAACTAGCGAATGCGCAAGAGATATTTCGTTCTTTATGTTTTCAACTGCGGTAAATATTTTTAAAAAGTTGATTCGTGAGTGGCACTTAACTGATTACTAGATTTAAGAACATTTATTGTTAGTCGCAGTCCTATGTATGTATTTATTTTGTGTACGTGTGTGTTTGTGTGTGTCTTTATATATATAGTACGTGAGGGTAATATGGTCACCTTAAGCTTTGCCCCCCTATAAAACCAAAACAAGGAGTAGAACAGTGACAAAAACACAAATTCGTGTAATATAACTAATATAAATATTAAGAAAAAAATAGCAAACAAGCTATGCCAATAATTAAGAACACTTCGAAAAATCAACTTATAAAAAACTAACTACACTACACAATACTAAAATCGACTAAAATTTTTACTATATTCTCAACTGTCAAAATGGCGTCAATAAAGCAGTGCCCTTTTGACTCTTTATTATTTGATTGACTGATAAAGAGCTATCGAATCACAGAGCCACCTATGCAAACAAGGCTGTGTTGTTTTTGAGTTTTAAGAAAGTGACCATATTAACCGGATGACCATATTACCCTCACGTAGTATATTATTATATTCTATTTATTCATAACACAATATATTTTTTTCTACTATGTTTGTTTCTCAGATTCCAATCTTAGTTTAATTTTTTGTAATGCTACACCTACGTCGATATCTCACCACTCTTAGATTGACTGGTAGATAATGCCTATAGGCATTAAGTCCGCCCTTTGTATCCTTTTTTAACCGGGAATGCAAAAAAATTTATATAAAGAAATATTAATTTGGAACTATTATAAAGAGCAACACTGCTAGTTCTTTTTATATTCAAAACTAATCATTATCATCATTACAGCGATTCACATGTCCACTGCTAAACATAGGCCTCCCCCAAGGAATGCCACAAAGCACGGTCCTGAGCCACCTGCATCCATCGATTTCCTGCATGTCTTAGCAGGTCGTCACTCCATCTAGTGGGGGGACGCCCTACACTTCGCCTACCGGTACGAGGCTGCCACTCGAGAACCTTTTTTCCCCATCGGTTGTCGGTTCTTCGAGCTATATGGCCGGCCCATTGCCACTTCAGCTTACTAATCCGTTGGGCTATGTCGATCACTTTGGTTCCACTGAGGATATCCTCATTTATAAGTTGATCACGCAAAGAAACTCCGAGCATAGCCCAACAGAGAGCAGAGCGACCTAGAGCGTCCTTATACGGCCAACAGTGAAGGTCCACGTCTCAGATCCATAAGTCATCACTGGCAACACGCACTGGTTGTACAATCTCGTTTTAAAGTTTTGAGGTATACCTGACGAGAAGATGTGTCGTAATTTCCCGGGCGCCACCCAGCCGAGTTGAATCCGTCGATTGACCTCTCGGTCGAAGTTGGACTTACCTAGTCGGACTATTTGTCCCAGGTAAACATACTCATCAACAACTTCGAGCTTGTGCTCCCAACAACTACCGGCATAGGTGTGACATGTACATTACACATGATCTTTGTTTTATCCATGTTCATCTTAAGACCTATCCTTTGGGAGACACTATTGAGGTCATTGAGGTCATTCTCACATACGCAAGGCAATGTGGCAGATTGTACTTTCGGTCTTCTGTACAATTTGCCGAAGGATATGTATGTGGTCTATGGTGCTAAAGCCTTTTCGGAAACTGGCTTGTTCGAGGCTGAAGTCGTCGAGTCTGCGTGCGAGACGATTCGTACGACTCTCGAAAACAGCATGTAGACGCGGCTCTGAAGGAAATCGGTCTGTAGTTCTTCAAGAGAGCGTTGTCGCCTTTCTTGAAGAACAAGACCACCGCACTTCTGCTCCACGCCTCCGAGTAGTCCCACCATGGAGGTCAAAATTAAAGAGCTTCTGAAGGACTTCAAGTACCGGTTTTCCACCCGCTTTCAGAAGATCCGCTGTAATTCCATCCTCACCTGGGGCCTTGCTGTTTTAAGATGCTCGAGAGCCATTTTAATCTCGCTCAGACTGACGTCCGAGATACCATCTGAATAGTGTTGAATAAGACCTCTGATCGTTACTCACACTTGCGTGTGGTTCCAACGATGACGTGTACAGCTTCCCATAGAACCTCTCAATCTCAAGTGTCCCGGAAACGATGCTGCCACAGTCGGTCTTCAACTCTGACAGATGGCTCTTTCTGGCAGACAGATCTCTGGCGAAGATTTTGGAGCCTTGGTTCCGTTCGATCACTTCTTCAATCCGAGCTGTATTGAAGTTGTGTAAGTCCCTCCACATGCATTTGGAGATGTCTGTTCAGTTGCCTGTATGCTGTCAAATCTGTTGAAAACTGCAACTTCATTTCCCGTCTAACAGCCATTAGATTAAGAGTGTGATCGGAGAGATATACAAAACTAAAATACTTAAAAATTCACCTTTTTATACTATTAATATTAATAAGATGTTGTAAACCTAACCTAAACCAAAAAAGCTCATTTCCTATTTCCCACATTCTTCGTAACCTTTATATATTAAAACATTATTGGTCAAATTTTCTACCGACTTCAACAGGAGGAGGTATTCAATTCGACTGTATGTTTTTTTCTTTCTTTTATGTGTGTTACCTCCTTACTGGGTGAACTGATTTCGATAATTTTTTCTTTGAAAGCTGATGCCTCACACGTGGTCCCATACAAATTTGTAGTTTTTGAGTTATTCTTAATAATTTACATTGAAGTCGGTTGTACAAAATTTTAAATTTTAAATTATGCAATATCGTATCATAGAAATAAGACAATAAACTAAGCATGTTTTTAATTTAATATACCATTTTATTGAAAATAAATTATTTTTATTATATATTTATTATTATTATTGATAACGCCTTTAAAAATAAGGTAACAAAGTATATCACTCAAGCATTGCAGGTGCGCAGAACTAAGGAACGCTTTTTCATCCAAACTAAACTAAAACATAGGTATTTATGTTTACTATATTTACTTCAAATATGCACCTTATCACGAACAGCTCTTAACATATTTTCAGTTGTCTTTGCATCTTAACATAGGGATGAAACTTTTATAGGCGCATAGGCACATCAATTGCGGTAGCGACTACTGGAGGTAAATACTTAAGGAATATCAAACCAGTCCATTTAATATAATTACGAAAAAGCACTACAGCTAATTAGGGTTTAAGAACCGTAAAATGCGTATTTATTTAAATTAATTATAATACTCATATAATAGACGATAACTAAAATGATAATAGCTTGAGAAACAGAGAAGGTAATGCTAACGGAGATTTTTGTGAGTGTTTCCATTCTATTACTTCGAAATAAGTTTCATAGTTCCCTTGACTTTAATTCCACCCAATGGCAATGTATCCCTAGATTGCAAATTGCACTGGTTGAGCTTAACAAGAGCCACTCTTGCTGCAATGACTCTAACGTTATATTTAAATCAAAAGACAAACTGAAAAATTATCCCACTCGAAATTTGAATATGTGGTATGTCAACGACAAAAGTGAGAAGACCCGGCGAACCTCTGTTTTAGGAGGGAGAAAGAAATTAGGTAAGTAATTTAATATCTGAACACCAACAGCAGGTGCCTACGTATCCCTGCGCCTGCGCTCGATACTGAAAATATTGGCATTAAACCGAAAAAACAATAACCCTCTCAGTGTACTAAAGGCCGAACCTCTTAATTCAGTTCAAAGCTGCTAGATGGCATTTCCAGCAGCAGACCATAAGTGAAAGCAGCACCGAATTTGCACATAAGTATAAGTTAAAACACTGAACTCTTCCATGAATAAGAAGAGATCCATGTCCAAAAGTAGAACTATTTTAAATTATTACTTTACTTTTTTTACATGGAACTTATAACATAACCTTTAAAGAAATTCTCATCTGAACCAGATTGTATAAGGGAACATCAATAAAAGATAAACACTATCAAAACTATGACAATGCAACATCCTGTCGTATTATGAATATTTTATTGACAACCGTTCGATCTCTGTCGTCCTGTTGAATAATTTAGCGAACCGGTGTCTTTAGCAGCCACATAAAGACAAAAGCAACATGCAAAAGTAATATCTATACAGGGTTATTTTTCAAAGAGTAGCCAAATTTTAAACTTAAGTTCAAATATATAAATAATGATATACCGTTATTGCCGTTTTTGAAAATACGAGTAAGGCTTCTACTTTTATTTGAAATTATCCCAAATTGAATGTGATTTATGGCCAACAACGATTTTGCCTACCGATCGATCCTTACGAATGTGTGCGTGCGCAGTAAAATCAGTTAAAATAATGCATTACCACGCTATTTGAATTTAAAAGATAGACGACAGAATGTTTGAGATTTTTTTATTAATTTTTCTTCACCATTCGCCTATATTACTTATTCTGAACCGTCTATACCATTGACTTATATTTTACTAGCGTAGTCTCTGCAAATTTGGCCGGTTATTGCAAAATAACCCTGTATATTATTAATACAAGAAGAGAAAATGTTGTACCCCTTTTTAAACATATCACGCACACTGAGGAGTGCGAGATTTGGAATAGTTAAAGTTTATATGGAGAAGGAGTGCAAAAAGCTAAAATTTATATATAAAATGTGCTATAATTATACATTTTATAAAATAAAATAAAACATACATTGTTTACGTTTATACTGCCAGTGTCAAACATAATTATTGCTTGGACAAATAGTATGTTCACATTCATAACTGCCAATGTCTCAGAGTAAGTACAAGCACATGGATAAAGTTTACTCATGTGGTATAAGTGGTATTTTGTATATTTTGGATATCTGCGTTTTATATTTTCATTTTCATTTATATTTTCAAGAAAACTAGCTTAAAAACTGCGGTTGTCAACACGCCTGCCAAACGTGGCCACTATGACAAATATCCCCCTTATGAGGCAATCTATGGGGGAGGCCTATGTTCTCAGCAGTGGACTTTGATAGGTTTTAATGGATGGATGGATGAAGAAAACCAATTTTGTAAATTTTATCGCACTTTTTTTGTAGAATAAGGGTGACAAACGAGCACACAGTCCACCTGATGGTAAGTAGATGCTGTTGCCCATCGACATCTAAATATATCCTCGATTAAGACTCAAAATGCAGATGCATCGTCACCCCTGAGGACTATGGTGGAATGCCTCGTTTCCAATAAAAAGGGTCTCAGATTTCTACACTCAACATACGAAACACAGCAGCATTATCTGCTATTTTACTGCTGGTATTCTGCGAGAGCGTGGTCCTACCCCGGTCGAGCCGACCCATTCGTGCTACAACTATAACACTAATGTAGCTGCAGCATGGCTCTACCACTCAACTCTCTAACTGTAACTTCTTCAAGATATTAGTAATGCTCAAGATCATTCGATTTGGGTGCTGCAAAGCTTTCGAAACGTCGAAAAATAAATTTATATTGAATTCAAAAAGTTCCATTAAATTTAGTAGTTATATTAATTAAATGGTCGTAGTTTATACTAAAAGATGATGAAAATCTGTCAACGAATTTTCTTGTGAAATTAATTTATTATTTCACAATAGCTCGTTATTTATAATACAGTTTGTACACATCCTTTAACAAAGATATAATAAAACAATGGCGATAAGTTAGCAACTACTAAAAATAAGATACAAAATATATTTTTACTAAAACCTTTTATGCATAAGAATAAAAATAAAATCGTAAAACCTTTATTATTATAATTCATACTCATATTCTTATTACGGTGCGCAATTTCAAAACCTTTTATGCTAAATACTCGCAAAAACAAATATCACTTTATGTATGTATGCATTTAAAAAATATTAAAAACTGGAAACAGAAGATCATCAAATACAAAATATGTGTTTCATCCCAAATAATATTGAGATTTTGTTTAAAAAGAAACAAGCGTATGTATGTAATAAAAATAAATATACAAAAAAAGTTACAATATTCATTTTACTTTTTAGTTCCTTTTAGTTGAATAAGAAAATGAAAACACAAAATTAGGTATAAAATAATTCCAATCGTCCTTTACATATTTTAATACACCAATATTTAAATAATAGGTTTTAGTAGAACTTAAGTTCGAAATCAAAACTATTTTTTTAATAAATCATAATCTAAACTGTCTAAAAATTTGAGATACTTTATACTTTGTAACATGAACAACAAAAAAGTAAAGCTGTAGAAAAGTAGTCACTTATCGTAAACGAGCTTTACGAACTAAATTAAAATTATACACGCTCTCGAAGACATATTATAATGCCGTTGGGAAACCGACTTGTTAAACATGCTCTTTAAATTATGTGATATTTTTTAATAATTCCATAATGATACTCATCTATACAATGTACTTTATGGTATACAAACTTAATTATTAATGTGGACATATCGCCGCAGGATAATCCGCGACTGGATAGATACGATAATTGATTTAAAATGTTCTTTACATGGCGGCCCTACTGGCATACTGCAATCGATTAAAGGTGCCCGTCCACTATGGTGTACTTACGAATAAGTTCCAAAAAGAAAATACTAAGTATATCCTTAAGCCATTGTATGCCTATTTAATATTAAAAAGTTTATTTTATTTACAATATCTCTCATCGCTTCGATAGCACAAAAAGTGCACACGAACAATAACTTTAAATATATGTTAGTTATATTAGATTGTTGTAAAAGAGATGCGAAGGGTTAGAACAAGTCCCGCAGGGTTTCTTACTGGTTCTTACCAGGACAAAGGTTTTTTTCCCGAACGAGTGATAAAAGTAAAAAATGACTTTCAATAAGAATTACATGTAACATATCTAATATATAAATATTTATAATTGTTTGCTCGTATTTTATACGCTGCCATACCGTTCATCAGATTGTCAACTTATTGCTTGCACTTAACGCGAAGGTTATAGGCATATTACAATTAACTTACAGTAGGTGGCGCGCGTTTCGTACCGACAAAATTATTTTAAAGTCATATATCATTCAATTGCAATGATGTCTTATCATTCCTAATTTAAAAATATAACCCTTCCAAATTTAAAACGATATTTTTACAAATATTTCTTCTACGGCAGCAATGCGCCGGGTGCCAGCTAGTATTGAATAAAAAAATATTATATTCTATTCTATTCTACTCTATTCTGTTCTATTCTACATCATTCTTAAAATGATAGGTTACAGGTTGAATTATCTCTATCTGCAACACTATTGTAGTATGCATATGCCAATGCGTGCATATGTAATTGATTGCTGGATTAAAAAATAAAATAAAAGACAGAATTATAATATTGTGATAATAATTGTATGTATATATTTTTAAAGTAATCATATTATTATAATTAAACTATTAGTAGTGTAATAATGAGTACTGATTGCTTAAAAATTGAATAAATAAAACAATAACAACTCTACATTTTAATCAGTTTTTGAATAACCATAACTTGCTGCTTTTATGTGACTATAATTCTTGAGCTTTTTATACGTTTTTAATTATTATTTACTCATTTTTATATAACAAGGAGAGTATAAGCTTCTTTTAGAGAAGAAAGAGTGAAAACTGAGCACACATTCCACCTAATGATAAGTGGAAGCAGTGACCCATAGACACCAACGTCTATCCTCGATAAAGAATCAAAATGCACTTATGTTGACACTCCGGAGGACTAAGATCGAATGCGCCGTAAATATTAAAAAAGGGTTTTTGGTTCTCGTTCACTCACCACACATAATACAGCAGGATTATGCTGTTATTTCACGCTTGTATTCTGTAGGCCCATTCCCGGTTCTTATTGCAGCCATAAATCGCTCCAGCGTGCTACGTTCTACCGTAATAAGTGATTATCTTTATACTCGTCTTTTACGTTGTAACTAATCGATTTACCACATTGCACGATAGCTAAGAAATTAAGTACTCCTGGGACAACAAATTAGTTGCTAAATAATCACCTGCCACCCCGTGACAAAATTAAAGTCCGTAAATCGAATGCACATTGCGAACCACCTTTCTTTAATGTCCTCCATAATAAAATTATTAAAGATTTTATGTACATAACGTAATTAATTATCAAATATTTTGTTACCTTAGCGCTTACGGCATGCAATTAATATAAACTAACTAGGCGTAGGGAAGTGACGTCCCCATCGCCCGCTGACGTGACAGTTATGTGACAAAACTGCTACGTTGGCGCAGTCAGTCAGCGCCTTGCCAATCGGCGTGAGCGCTGTGCCTCGGCAGAATTGAAAGCACCATGAAACGGTGCCGGGCCTGAGCGTCTCCCGTTAATTGACGCCCAATTTATGAATGATGGACAGAGAAAGAGTGCGCAAAGGGCCGCTGCCTGGAGATCGCCAGGGCGTATCTGGAGCTGGTGCCAGCGCCAGCATGCAGGCCGCCAGCCGAGCACGAGGGGCTCCAAGACCACCTGGCAGCTTCCCGCATCCATCATTCCCACCAGAGGGCTTGTTGTCGGCTAGGTCTTCTCGGACTCAGCAATCGGCACCCACCACTGGTGGAGTACGTTGCATGCGTTGGACGAAGGCGATGAACGCAAACGCATTGCATATTTTAAGGCAAAAGGGAAGGAAACTGGAAGGTTTTCGTATCGGGCTCGGATGCATCGCTTTTTTACTGAGCTGGAGCCATCTGTTCCTGTAACGGATCAAAACCTAGCAGACCGAGTTTAGTACATCCTTCGCTCCAACATATTAGGTGACGCCGAAAATGCTACGGCTGAGAATGCGGCGCCACTAGTTGCAGAGCATCCTGCATACATGGATGCCCCTGTGGATCTTTCAGTTGTAGTTGCTTCAGACGATGACGAAATTGTCTCCCATGAAGTAGAGCAAATGAGGAGCATATTGGAAGAGGCGATTTCGGAAACACGCAAAACGCCTCTCAAAAATCGACCGCGACTTGCCCGCATACCCCTAAGCAAGTAGAATCGGGTTGTCGTGAGGGCTTTAACCCAATGCTCGTGACTTATTTGGAAGCCAACGGGACCTTTGCGATACAGACTCAGTTCTTTTTGATGCCGCACTGGCAGTTTGCCGCATTACTGGCGCCAAGCTTCCCACGGCTGGACGCGCTACTAGACAAAGTAGCACCATCTCAGCCTGGAGATGAAATGATCCATTCTACATGGACGTAATTTCGTGTGATAAAGGGCTTACCCCTCTATCCTTAGCCAACGAACAATGGCAAAACCCGGCAATACAGAGCATTTCCGACCGTGAGACCGTACGAAAGGAGAAGGAGCTCCACGGGAGGTTCTACAAGGCTCTACATGAGCCTTTTGTAGCCTTTTCTAGACACAGTTGCCTCCCTCCACTGGCTACGTTTTGT
This sequence comes from Parnassius orleans, assembly GCA_029286625.1. Lineage (NCBI taxonomy): Eukaryota > Metazoa > Arthropoda > Insecta > Lepidoptera > Papilionidae > Parnassius > Parnassius orleans. The sequence continues at coordinate 631,553 of JAGSMP010000076.1, read as the reverse complement.
TAACCTCTTCGGGGAAACTGAGGGTTTTGTTTGTGCAATACAAGATCAGGTTATTCAGACCAACAACTATCGAAGATACATCCTAAGGGATGGCACCGTAACTATCTGTCGAGCTTATCGCCATCCCGGTGAATCACTTAAGCATGTCATCTCCAGTTGTCCGGCGCTTTCTAACTCTGAGTATTTGCCTAGACACAACCTAGGAGCCAGCATCCTACACCAGGAGTTCGCTCTTAAATACGATCTCGTGGATCGGAAACTGCCTTTTATAAGTACTTGCCGGAAGCTGAGCTCGAAAAAGACCGCGCCAAGTTCTACTGGGACTGGGCCACATTATCACAAGACAAGACTATTCTTGCGAATAAGCTTGATATTGTGCTGATGAACCAAGTACAGTCAAGGATATTTTTGGTCGACATTATCATTCCATATGACGAGAACCTCGTGAAAGCCGAAACAGATAAGCGAACTAAATATCTACCTGGCTCACGAGGTGACCGACACGTAGGGTGATCTGCTGACCGAAGTTATTGTTGTGGTCGTTTCTGCGAACGGGCTAATCCCGGTCAGCCTTTTTGATCATCTGAGGCGACTGGGACTCCGTGACGCACCGCTCCGGGCTTAAATGCAGAAGGCGGTGATCCTCAATACCGCCCGCATCGTTCGCCGGTTTTTTTCCTTCTCGCTAACCCTCGGCCGTTTAAGCCCTCGTTTCCACCTGGTTGGATTTTTTTTCTTTATTTTACTTTATTAAAATAGATTTATGTATATTTTTCATTTTCATTTTTATATTTATACAGCCCAATCTGATGAGAAAACTATGTAAATACCCCAAATAATAATAATGTTTATTTAAATAATGTTTAGAACTATTTTCAATCGTTCACTGTAAATTCATTGAAAACCGATTGAATCGAGAGACGGGTAATACTGATATTAGATTGCATCCGCAACCTTGATTTGCAGTCGTAACTCTTATTGATGTGTGAAGGGCTTAAATTGAATTGAATTGAAATAAATTGAATATATCGACGGCGCGGACCGTTGATGTCGTAGAGGCAGGATTGAATGCTCCTATTGATGAGCAATCATAGCATCACAGTAATCAGCACTACTGGCATTTAAAGAACTCCTAGTAACTTGGTAATGAAGTGTGATAGTGACTAATAAATATGACTATTTACTTATAGAAATTACAAGCTTCGAAAACAAGTCGACTTATTAACAATGTATTTACGAGGGGTGATCCAAAAGTAATGATAATGAAAATAAAACACGGTAATTAAAGTTAAAATAATAATTTATTTTTCTACATAGTCTCCTAACAAATTAATACATTTAGTCCATCTTTTTTCTAAACCCAGGATTCCCTTTAAAAAAATTCTTTGTCTTGACCCTCCCAAAACGCTTCAACAGCGGCCATTACTTCGCTATCGTCTTCGAATTTCTTGCCTCGGAGGCGTTCCTTGAGCCGAGGAAAGAGGTAGAAATCACTAGGAGCTAGATCTGGCGAATAGGGAGGGTGTTCGAGCAGTTCGAATCCCGTTTCTTGAATAGCAGCCATCGCAAATGCGGCTTTGTGAGCCGGTGCGTTGTCTTGGTGAAACAGCACTCCAGCTCGCAGTTTGCCGCGTCTTTTTTCCTTAATGGCCTCCCGTAATCTTCTTATTTGGTCTGCGTAGTAAGAGCCCGTAATAGTGGCTCCCTTTTCCAAATATTCCACCATAATTATGCCTTGAGCGTCCCAAAAAACAGATGCCATAACCTCGTATATAAAGCAAAAGTTGTTAGGTTCCGACTCATTTCTAGACATCGCATCGTTAAGTCTAAATTTTAAATCTACAAATACATATGTCTTACATTTAGTTACATTGTATCGTATAAATATAATAATATGGTATAATACAAATATATTTAAAATATTATTATCTTTTAATGGCTTTCAACCTCCTGCTTATTGTCAGTCAAAGCTCTGGCAAACGATTGATGGTCGAAACCAAAAGCGAAAAAAAAAAAATTTCACAGACTAGTTATGGCAACAGCATTGACAATGGCAACTATTGCGAGGGTCTGCCCACAGTATTGAATATGGGCATATCTTCTAAAAAATATTTGCCAGATGGCATATTCTTAGAAAGACTTATGTTCATAGAGATATATTGGATAAATAGAGGTTTGTGTATACATATATATTATACATTATATTTTGTATATATATATATATATATATATATATATATATATATATATATAAGATCTTTATAATATAAGATCTTTGTTACTGTTAGCCTAATATGTATATATATATATATATATATATATATATACATATTAGGCTAACAGTAACAAAGATCTTATATTATTACACTTACTTATTCATGCCTTACGTAATAGCTTGAATTTCAAAAGTTGATATCTTTGTAGTGTAAGTACTAAAAACAACAGTCTTCAATTTCTTTAGTTACTTAAAAACTGACGTGTTCATATCAAGCCTTAAAGTTAGCAGTATAATGTTGCCTTAAGTGGTAACAGACACTTCGTAGTCTTTTATTACTTAAAATATGTTACGACCATAAAGTCTATAAAATTTATAGCGCCTTTCAGTTTACATAGTTAAGTTGGCACTAATTGTCCTATTTATTCAAAAATGGCGACGTTTAATGTGTCAATACAATGTTATTCATCTCAACGTGTCCATGAAACCTCCATAAAGCTTGTATCAAGATATTTTTGTTTATGCAAACCATAAAAGTTAGTTATTCCGTCATAAATCTAAGAAAGGAAAGATAAAAGGTTCGCCCGCAAATTATCATGGAGTACTTTATTTGCTAGCATAATTTATTGTATATTAACGTCCAACATAAATGTTAATTGTTATAACTTTGCAGTTCTTTATACAGTTAAAGTATATAAATTAAAAACAGTTGGTAAAATTAAAATTTTGTACAACCGACTTCAATATAAATAAAATGAGAACATGATCAATGTAGTCGAATTCAATTAAATACGCATTATTAAGGATAACTCAAAAACTACAGGTCATATATATGGGACCACATGTGAAGCACCATCTTGCAAATAAAAAAAGGATAATCAAAATCGGTACACCTATAAAAAAGTTCTGAGGTAACACACATAAAAAAAATACAGTCGAAGTAAGTACCTCCTCCTTTTTCAAGTCGCTTAAAAATAGTATAATTTTATTGGTAATATAGACTATCCCGTAATGTTTTTTATAATTACGCGAATATCGTTTGTCAACAACCCTTAAATAGTTCCTTCTGAGTGTAAGCCTCTCCTAAAGATATAGGTTTTTTGACAGACTGGTTATCGTAGTACCAAACTATTAGCACCTTTGACACTGTTTCCGGTCACTAGGAAAACATTTAAGGACTGGCGTAACTTGCATAATCTCGGATATGAATATGTTTAAAGTTAAAGTTCATGTTATAGCCTATATACTCGTACGTCCCACTGCTGTGCACAAGCCTCCCCTCATTTATGAGAGGGTTTTAGGGCAAGGAAATGTCCATCGCGCTGCCCCATGCGGGTTGGCGAACTTCACGTCTTCATTTTTTTTTATTCAGACATGCAGGTTTCCTCACGATGTTTTCCTTCACCGCCGAGCACGTGGTAAAGTTGTCAGCACTTAAAATTGCAACTAACAATTTCATTGGTGCCGGCGGGGATCGAACCCAAGTTGCTCGCGAACTGTGAAATTAACAGCGAGCGCTAACCATCTGAAGTACCACGGCTCTCATGAATATGTTTGCTACGTGAAAATACCTACAGGTTTAAATAACCACTTCAGTTACGTTTTCTTCTTTTTCTTTCTTCTGTTTTCTCTCTCCTTTCTTTTTATTCTTTATCGGCTCGTTTAATGAACTGCTGCTCATCTGCCTCTCGCTTTGTAAAGAGGATCTGCCTTAATCGCCACGCCTGCCATGCGGATTGATATTGCAGTACAAGACGTCTCGCACCTTTGATGCTGGTGCTCGTCGCCGCCGCTCTAAGTACTTTACGTCACGCGTAAATGAACTAGTTATAATATATAATATAAGGCGTAAAATATTTCTGCGTTTCTCAAAGTCACCTCTGACGGTACCCACGAGACGAAATGTGATGATTTACTCCTAGGTGATAAGGCTTCTTTTCTACTTAGACGTAATTCTGTCTGAGTAGAAAAGGTCTTACGTCGTACGTGTATTGTGTTCTGATCTGACGGGCATAGAGAGCCAGTATAATTACAGGCCGTGAGACAATCAATCTTAGTCTTCAGAGGTGACAATCATCGATCACTAATAAAAAAACTAGATACACAATCCCATGCAAAAGTTCTCTAAAAACTGTCGCCAATTGTTTTGACGTAATTCTAGTTGAAATAAATATACATTAATGTAAATTCAACCTTAAATGCATTGCCTAAAGTTGTATTCACAAAGCTACGTACAAATTAAAAGCGCACCCTAATGTTCGAGTGGGCGCTCATTCGGTAAGGACATTTTTTGTCACTGATTGTGTATCTAGTTTTTTATTAGTGATCGATGGTGACAATGCATCTGCATAATAAATTTACCCTCCTTTAAACACATTCACTTGTTTTTTCAAAACATACTAGCACGATATATGTATTAAAAGTGTCATCAGCTATGTGTTAATGGCAGACGTATCTTTGCAGTTTAATTGTTTTTATTATAATGAGACTAAAATTTAACATATATACTTTTTATTTTATATTTTTTATCAGTTCTTTTATTGTTTATTCGGCGGCTTATGTAAATGTTGCTTGAAATTATCGTATAGCACGTTAATATTTACATTATAATAAAGATGACTAAAGTGTCACAATATGTAAGTATACGACCGTTACTAATGACGTTGGTGTATTTTATATGTTTGTTTATTAAACCATAATATCATTTTTGTAATAACACTTTAAATTGTTGACTTTTATTAATATCGCAGCAAGAAAGAGAAAACGCGTTTTAGGCGCTGCGCAAACGTGGATTCTTTTTGATACCGACACGACACACCATCACAGGAAACCGTAGTTGCTGTGTCCGGTAGCGGCATCGGACACAGTGGACACTAACACGACGGTAACAATTCGTTGCTTGTTTTCCGTCAGTTTCACCTTGGATGTCGATGGAGGAACATTACCTTTGCTTGTTGTGTTGATTACACGTTGACGTAAACTTCATCGCCGTCAATATTTACAAGCAAATCAACCACGTCAATGTCAGCGCCGTACAATTGTAAGGAAATTTGCTTTGTGTTGCTTGTGTCTTCAACTGACGACTTAAAGTTTCCAGTTACCTACACCGAACACTTTTATTGGCGGTCGGTATGTATCAAGTGGAAACCACTGGACACAAAAAGTACAATTTTAGAAAATTTTATTATTTTTCGTTTACTTTTATATCTTAATCATATTATGTATGTAAATTGTTACAAGTTGCTTGTAAAAGTTGAAGTACACCACCCACCCACTAGTGTCATGCGACAGGTCGCTTGCGTCAGTAATCATGCGTTTGGTTATATGCTAAGCTAATGCCACATCAGGCTAATTAGCTGCATAGCAGTAAAACGATTTAGTATTTAATACGCTATTAATTACATGCCTAATAAAATTTTAATGTTTACTATCATAAATAATGTATCAACTGTGAGGAATCGAACGCTTAAAACTTATACTGCATATCATTATGATCGTAAATGTATTAACTACCATCATCATCTCTCAGCAATCCAATATCAGACATGTTCTGTTTTCTGTTTCATTCATCCAGTTTCCGCCACCCCATCACGCGAGCGTCAATACCCCATCTTACTAATTCATTCAATCATTACAGCGCTTCACAAGTCCACAGCTAAACATAGGCCTCCCCCAAAGAATGCCACCTGCATCCATCGACTTACTGCATGTCTTACCAGGTCGTCACTCCATCTAGTCGCTTCACACTTCGCCTACCGGTACGAGGCTTCAACTCGAGACCCTTTCTTGCCCATCGGTTGTCGGTGCTTCGAGATATGTGGCCGGTCCATTGCCACTTCAGTTTACTAATCCATTGTACTATATCGGTTACTCTAGTTCTACTGCGGAGCGGATATCCTCATTTTTAAGTATCACACAGAGAAAACCCGAGCGTAGTCTTCTCCATAGCTCGCTGAGCGACCTTGAGCTTCCTTATACAGCCAGCAATGAAGGACCACGTCTCAGTTCCATAAGTTATCGCTAGCAACACGCACAGGTTGTGCAATCATGTTTTCAGGTTTTGAAGCACTATGCCTGACGAGAAGATGTGTCGTAATTTCCCGAACGCTGCCCAGCCGAGTTGATTCCGTCGATTGACCTCTCGGTCGAAGTTGGACTTACCCGGTCGGATTATTTGTCTTGTGCTCCCAACAACTACCGCCAAAGGTGTGACATGGATGTTACGCATTTGTTTTGTCCATGTTCATCTTAAGACCTATCCGTTGGGAGACACTATTGAGGTCATTGAGCAAAGTGATCCTCCAGCGATTCTGCCATAAGGAACTATATCGTCGGCAAATCAAAGGTGAAGTTATGTACAGTATCCTTTTCAGTCCAGTAGCTTACAAACGTCTCCCAATGCAGTGGTGAAGAGTTTCGGGGATATAACGTCACTCTGTCTTACACCTCTCTGCAGTTGAATAGGTTTTGTACTCTGGTTCTGTACTCGGATAGCCATCGTAGCCCTACTGTACAAATACTTCAGCACTTCGATGTACCAACTGAAACACCACCCAAGTACCAAGTAGCAAGATAATGTTATTCATTCTAAATACCGTATTATATTGATTACTATTTTTCTAATTACAATTTTATAAAAAAAATTGTTTAAGCTAATTTTTTTACAAAACCATTACCAACCTAAAGTTTCGCATGTGCAGACTTCATTTAAAAGGTAAAAAAAGTTTTACTTATCCTAACCTAACGGATTTTGTAATGTATGATCACTCAGTACACAACAAGTTTTCTTTTAACTTACAGCTCGAAGGCCGTAAAACCGCTATTGTGCTTAGTCCTGGGCAGATCACAGATAGCTCTTTATTACCACTTGCTGTATAACTGCAGTAAAATATTCATTGAAATGTGCGCTTATCAAGAAGTGAGATATACACTTAATGAGGAAGGACAGGCGATATCACTCATCTTGCATACTTTCACGTCAAAGTCCATCGACTTAAGGCTAAGCAACGCGCGGCGTTTTACGAAGTTGGTAAAACATGTTTACTTTTTATTACTTTGCTAGTACACGCACTTACTATTTTATGTTATTAACTTACTTAAGTTTGCCATAAAGAAATATTTGAGTTCAATATAAATAGTAGATGGAATTTTAATTAGGACAGTTATTATAATTTTATGTTCTGGAAGTGGAAATGAATTCAACACCTGCGGCTCTCTGCTTCGATTTTGGAATCCTTTTATTGATTTGTAAATGTAGTGTTAATTTATTTTAATTACAGGTATTACTTATAAAACTGCTTTTTCAAGACCACCTGCCTTGCGTAGCAACTATGGCAAATATCTCCTGTGATAAAATCTATGGGGGAGGTCTATGTTCAGCAGTGGATTTTGATGGGCTGTGATGAATGAATGAAAAAAAACTAGTAAAAAAACATTGTGGTCGTTTTTATACACTTCTTTCGATTATTATAGAGTACACCTACTAAAAAAAGGAAAAGCTATCGCTTCCTTTATGTATAGTATCTAAAAAATCGTTACAGCCTATCAAAAGTCCACTGCTGAACATAGGCGTCTATAGATTACCTCATAGGGGTTTTGCCATAGTTGTCACGCTTGGCAAGCGGGTTGGCAACCGCGGATTTTTATTTTTATTAGGAAGACGCTGCTGCCCATCTCCCTCTTGTTTCCCTCTGACGCCCCTGACGAAACCCACGGGAGGATATAGGGTAGTGGATATTCTTACACCGCCACTATACGGGTATTATCTAAAGAATATGAAAGAATACTATAATAAGGATAACATAAAGTGGCAACGACCCAGAAAAATGTCTCGCACATCAGATAATACGACTAGAGTTTGGTACTCGTGCTGTTTCAAATTTAAAATTAGTTTAAATATTAAAATAATTTTATTAAATTTGTAACTATTAATAATTTAAATAATTATGCTTTTGTTTAATACTTACGGCCTCGGTGTATATATAAGGTTCTATTCAGGTAATTTTATGTTAGTGGAATGATTTCCGATTTTGACTAACAAGATTATTTTGAACCAGGACCTGGCAAGAATCCGCGCCACTAGTTCCGGTCCGATAATGGTGCGCGCTATATTAAATGAACTAAACCCCGATGCGGTTACCTATTTAATAAAAATATTTTTGCATACATTTGTATTGTACTGAGAATTAGTAATTTGTCTTTTTGTGTGAACTGTGGGAAAACTTAAAAACTTGCGTCCACCGGTGAACTGTGCACGGGCACGTCATCTCCTTTTGTTGTTATTCGTAGTTCATATAACATTTCATTAATTTCCCATCCTAGGGCCGTTCTACACAATACTTACCGTAAGTTCGGCAAGAATTGTATAGAATGGCTGACCGAACCGACAAAGTGTATAACTGTTTGTCATATCTGCAATATGAACCGTAGTGACTTAGGTTGCGAGAGCCGTAGTATAGCTCAGCAACCTGAATTCGATCTTCGCCGGTATCACTGAAATTTTCAGTCGCAATTTTAAGTGCAAATTTACTACATGCGTGAAGAAATTCGTGTACATGAAAATAACATGCCCTATGTTAAAAACAGAAAAGAGAAAAAAAGTGTGTGTGTACTTATGTACGCCCGTAGGAAGTTATACTTCTTTAGCGTAACAAAACAAAAAAAAACTTGAGAGACAATTACCCACTGAAGTTGTCGCTTTTAGGTGTCAGTGTGCGCGCGCATCGTAACAACTGCATGTAGTTTAAGAGCCAGCATTGCCACTGGCCACTGAAGATCATTGTCTACCTGGGTGATAGAACCTCAATATATGTCTGCCATGCAAAATATATATGTCAAATAATATTATCAACAACATATATAAATTGCAGCTTTATTGAAATAACGTAAATTATAAAGAAAAAATTGTACTTGTCAACCTGTCTGCCATGACCTTGCGACCGCCATAGGTGTCTGCCAATGTTATTTTTCAGTAACTTTTATTGAATATAGAGGAATAGTATAAGCTGCGTTTGTCTATCTTAGCCCTCAGAGGCGTACAACGCAAATGTTACCTTCTTTGTTTGAAGTAGTCTGCGGGTATCCATGGACTCCACTTGCCACTTACCAGTAGACTGTAACTGACAGCGGTCATTTGTCACCTCAGTTTTATTTAAAAAAAAAACATAAATTTGTTTAAGTACATACCGAATGAAATTGTACGTTGGTGTGTTTTATCCATGAAGGGTCGTGATCCGACGGTCAGTAATTGGTAACTTGACGAAGGTTTGACACCAGGCGGTTCGAACGTTTTTTGCCCGCCGCGTTTTGTTTGAATGCAACGTTCGCTAGTCTTTTTGTTCAATTAACTTTGTTTGGTCCGCCATTCCAGTAATTATTGTCTGTGCAATCAGCAAATGCTTTTAAAACACCCATAATGTATGAAACTTGTTTACGGCAGCCTGCGAGCTATTATTAATTAAAATAATATTGGTGTTAAAACTTCAAGATGGTACTTCGATCCATTAGTTGTATAATTAGCAAAGTGAAACCTGAAACAAGTGATGTTTTAAATATAAACTATGTGATACATTTATTTTTTACCAATTTTTAACTTTTTCTAATCAATTTAAACAAAATCGATTTATTATTAACTTGGGCTATCCACTGCAATGGACTTTTCAAGCAATTTTCTATCACGCCCGACCGTGTTGTAAAATTTGCTGTTACCAGCGTTTTAGTTTTCGGACCGTTACGACTTAGAGATCTTCAAGAAAATAGCCTGCACATTTCTAAAATGCCAGCAATGCACCTGCAATTCTTCTGGTGTTGCATATATTAGGGGGCGGCGGTGGTTACTTATCACCAGCTCGTTCCATTCCGACCATTTGCCCCTTTTCTATAAAGAAATTTAAAAAAATCCTTTGGGAGTTTTTGTAACAAATTCGATATTTGAGTCCAATAAAATGTCCTCCCTCAGAAATGAGAGGAGGCCTGTGCCCAGCAGTGGGACGTATACGTAACTTAAACTTCAACTTCAATAGGTCCTCCATATTTGATTAAATATACACGTTTGAGGTCTATAGAGTCAAATTTTACTGTTTTCAAAAGGATATTTATGTGTGTGTTTACGTTCAGACGTTAGTGAACGTATCGACAACAAATTAAATATAATATTTGACGCTAAATCACAAAAGGAATATCTGATTGTGTTTTAATAAAATCGCTTCTAGTGGCTCTATCACGTAAATACTAAAACTAAAAGTAAATAAAAAACGAGAGATGACTTGTAGGTACTAAGGAATATTCCAAAAAAATAGTTATGGAGTAGATTAAATAGAGTTGATTAAAAAGAAGATAGATCTAACGACACCTCGTTCTTAAAAAATCGCGACTGACTTATCGGAGACAAAAATACATAGGTTCACACATCTGTTTAGTATCAAGAGTAATCATGGTATCCTTTTAACTAGCAATGAAATATCTTAATATCTAATTCTGACAAGTGCCAACTCTTATGTATTTTAATTCTTAATCAGTAATAGATACAGGTGTACTCGTTTGTCGCCCTTACCTTTATAATAAACAATAAAACATACATCCGAAAAACATTAGCTTCCTTAGAGACAATCGGAATGTAACTGGAAATTAGACACCTAACAGTGAAACTCAAGTTTAATCAGCCTATTTAAGTGGGTGTGTGTCCACTCCATCAAGGCTGACTGTATTTGGAAACTCCATGCCCTTGATTAAGATGTAAATGCAACACTTACGTTAACAAATTACTGCATGCCGGCATTGATAAATGATGATTTATAGGAGTCGGCAACAAATTGTTACAACGTCAGTTTGCGTCGGGTCCGTTTTATGTTTTGAATTATATTTTGTTATTAATGTATTATATTTGCAATGGATTAAGGTAGGGCATAATATGCAACAAAAATATATAGGTATCATTTGGTCCTAAGACACAGTCACTGATAATGCGCATGGATTATATACTGCTGCGAATTTAATTAAAAAGAAACTTTATTTATCTTTAATTAAATGACCCATCAAAACTCTGCTATATAAGTGCATATGCACGATTAAAGAGACCAAATGCTCTAATATATAATAATAAGTTATCCAATAGTGAAATTATAGTAAAAACAGTTCAACATTTTGTGAATGTTTTTACATTTATTGATAATAATTATATTGTGTGTTCGCTGGACTTCATCCGCGTGAATAAAAACTTTTAACACAATTTGAAGGAACAGAATTAGAGAGATTAGAAAAAACTCAGTCTTCGATTATTCCTGCTAATCTTTGCTGGAATGCCCTAGCCCAGAGATAAGGGCAGTATACCATATAAGAGCGAACTTGCGTCTTGTATAATTGCAAACGGTGTGCCGGCATGAAATACTGTCCTGCTCTATTGAGAATGCCAATCTTTTTATAGGCCAATTTGGCCTTCCCTTCAAATGACCGCGGAACTGAACGACGTGTAGAACACATTAGTTTAGGCTATAAATGGTTATAAGGCAAACAACCAGATCCAATATTACTTTATGAAATGACAGTATCCATTTTTGTACTTCCAATGTTATATATAATATTATTATGCGCCTTATTATTGACTACGGATCTTAGAGTATACATAAGCAAGCTATGCTAATGTATACTCTAAGCTACGGGTTAATTATTCCTAATTGGGATGTGACTACCCAACATTCTTTAATATTTGTGATGAATACCTTTTATAACTTATAAACCCTTTTTAATGGAAACGAGGCATTCCATCTTAGTCCTCAGGGGTGACAACATCTGCATTTTAATTGTTATCCGAGGATAGATGTAGATGGCTATGGACCACAGTATCCACTTACCATCAGGTGGACTGTGTCTCGTTTGTTACCCTAATTCTATAAGAAAAAAGATTCGCCGAAGTAGCAACGAATGAAATATTTTTCATATTTTTTTCTTATTTTTACAAAAACGTTACCTCCACACTGGTATTTTCTCCTGTATCGTGGAGTTTACATACATAAATTTACGGAACAATTCTTTGTAGGCCATATAAATATTTGTTACGTGTGGGATTCGAACTCGCGGCCCTTAGTGCTGCAACTCATTGCGTCATTGCTAAGCCACAGTGTCACGGAGCCGTCAATAATAAGCCGTTAATAAAAGATAGATCGAGCAATGCCTTACCGTTAACTGAGGGAGCTTACCATTTCTCTGTAACCACTACATCCTCCTAACTGATTTTAGCGGTACATCAGATACAGGTAGTATAAGACAAGTAAGTGTCTCTGTATTTACGAGATAGTAGGACTCTTTTTCTGTCTAGGTACCAAGTAGCAGTGCGTTCACTTCTGTGTTTCGGTCTGTGGGGTATAGAGAGCCAGAACAATTACAGACTGTTAGGCATTCCATCTTAATCCTCAGATTTGACAGTGCATCTATAGCCTTCTTTATTTGAAGTTGGTTGCAATTGCAAGCGTTCGTGGGTTGGACTGGACACTTACTATTAGGCGCACTGTAAATTTATTTGTCACATAAGCTTTATAAAAAAAATTGTGCGCCTTTTCTGACACTACTATCGTTGTGGTGGTGCATAAAAAAATTCATCAGCTTACGCTTATGTAGTTGAAACGAACACTATTTTTTACTATATAAGCCCTCCCTTGTTTATAATTCAGAAGAGCTCACAAAATTTTTTTGGAAACATAAGTTCTTCGAACACATACTCGTATTATAATTAAAATTACTTAAAACAATTTTTATTTATTCATGGTCGAAAACCAGTTGTCAACAAAAGTTTAACCCACAGACCTTAAAATTCTGTAGTTCGTACTAAAGCAAAACTTACTCCAACCCGCTACCCATTCGCTACCAGTCAACAACCAGACATCCTTGAAGTAGCAATACTCAAAGATGTCCGTTTGTCGATAGCATCGATCGAAACTATTTTAGAACTCAACTCGGACCATAGATCAGTCCTAATGTAGCTGGACCAGTTAGCAGGTGAGGTCTTTCAGACCAAAACCATCGTAGGCTGGCGTAAGCTAGAGGTCAAATTCGAGTCTACGACCTCCTAGCACTTAGATAAAATCCCAGACAAGATAGAGTCGCCAGAGGCGATTAGCACCCTATCGGCCCACCTCACTTCCACAGTTGAAGAATGCTCTCGTTAGGTTCGTGTGTCGAGCAATCGACACATGAAGCTTCCGAGTGATATTCGACAGCTGATTAGAGCGAAGAACGCGGCCCTAAGAAAATACGATCACTATCGTACAATAGATAACAAATTCCGATTGCGCAACCTCCAAAACGAGGTAAAACAGCGCCTTACCGAATTTAGACAGGATAAGTGGGATAATCTGCTGGAAGATATCGAGCCATCTCATACTGCCTTCTGGCAGTTGACCCGAGCTCTGAAAGCAGAACAATTCTCACCTATGCCGCCTCTCATTAGGCCAGGAAACCCCGATCTCGTCTTTGACGACTCTGAAAAGGCCGAATGCCTCGTGGACAGTTTAGAGAGCCAATGTACTCCCTCAAGCGAACCTATTGATCCCTCTCATATTGCAACGGTCGAAGCGGAGGTCGAGCGTAAGTCTGCACTACCACCTGCGGGCGACCCCTTAGATCCTGTGACAGTCGACGAAGTAACAGAAGTAATCAACAGCCTCAAAAAGAAATCAGCACGCGGCCCCGATGGCATTAGCAACAGGGTACTGAAATCTCTCTCCGCGCCGCTAGTATGCCTCCTAGTAAGCATATTCAATGCTCTTCTTTCCGGCTGCTCCTTCCCGGATGCCTGGAAAGAGGCAGACGTAATAGGAATCCCTAAACCGGGGAAACCGCGCAACTTAGCCTCCAGCTACAGACCAGTCAGTCTCCTCAGCACACTGGGGAAAGTTTTCGAGCGACTCATATTGAATCGCCTTCGTAAATACGTCTTCACTAACAAACTTCTTCCAGACGAGCAGTTCGGCTTCAGATCCGAACACTCGTGCACAGACCAGTTACTTCGCCTCACAAAATACATTCTGAAAGGATTCAACCTCCCAAAAAGAAGTCGTAGAACCACTTCTTCGATGTCGCAAAAGCGTTTGACAAACTCTGGCACGACGGCTTGCTTTACAAGCTGTATAAACTCAACGTGCCTGCTAGGCTCACTCACATCATCAGAGCCTTTCTTACCAATCGCCACTTTCGCTATCGAATAGAGGGTACACGCTCTACAAAGCGTCCCCTCAAGGATGGAGTCCCACAGGGCTCCGTCCACTCACCACTTCTCCTTACACTCTTCACGAGTGACATCCCGAAGGACCCAGTAGTGAATACTGCCCTTTTCGCCGATGACACGGCACTTTACGTCGCTCATCATAATAAAAGAATTCTCACCGAGATGCTCCAAACAGCCGTCAACCGCTTAGGCGATTGGTTCTGCTTATGGAGAATCGAAGTGAATCCTGAGAAAAGGGTAGCAATACACTTTTAAAGGACCCCCTCTCTCAATCGTAAAAACAAAAATCCCAAGAAGGTACGATCACCCTGTACGACCGCCAGGTCCCCTGGCAATCAACGGCCAAATATCTAGGGGTCACATTCGGCCACGGTATGACATTCGCGAAACACATTCACAATGTCCGCAACCGTGCCAAATTCGCAACTAGTCGCCTCCACCCGCTAGTTTACAGCAAGAACAAACTGTCCTAAAGACACAAGCTCTATCTTTACAAAACGTGCGTAAAACCTATCATGTCTTACGCAAGCGTAGTTTTCGCTCACGCAGCCCATAGTAATTTATACGACCTGCAAGTCGTCCAAAATAGATTCATTCGCATAGCCACCAGAGCCCGGTGGTATCAGCGAAACTCTGACTTACACAGAGATTGTCGACTTCCGACGATCTCTGAATATTTCAAGGAAATGTCTCGGCACTATTTAAAGAGAGCCGAGACACATACCAACCCGCTAGTGGTAAACATAGCCCCGTAACGTTCTAATCGAACCTCCCATTCTGCTAGATTCCGACGACCGAAATGTCGCCGGCCAGTCATACACAACAACGGATGGGACGCAGCGAGTCCGCAGACGGGCGTGCCGGACACCTCTCCACACTGCGTACACACCGTACACCCGCGTGGTTCTCACCGCCCAGGGACGCAGGTTCGCGGAACATCGAACGATACCAGTTAGCCGTCAAAGCCGGGGCCCGTCACCCCCTGTACGGACGGATAACTCATTTACGTGCACTTTAAACTGTCGTAGATGAACATCGTTACGCAAGTAACGATGCAGAATATTAAAATCGTCTTTTTTACATGTATGAAACTGTAAAAGCGAAAAAGGCTAAAAGCATTAACATCATCAGAAACCAGACTAAAGCTAAACTTACTAAAATCAATTTTCTTAGTATCGCAGTGGACATAGGAACATTATTAATTCAATGGTAAACACAATTATATAAATTACATATTACAACCGTGTCATATGGCCAATGGCTTCGCACCTATTTCAGAACTACGAGATTCCATCAGGAGGCCATCATTATAAAAATATGGATGTGCATAACGCAAAAAAATATTTTCAAAAGTAATTTATAATTACCTATAGAGTTGGTTGTAAAAGAGTTAAAGTAATATAACATATAAAATTTTTGTAATACTTTCAAAGAAAGTGTGAACTTGTCCTAAGGCTTTCTCTTTAAGAGTGAAGTGCGTTATGCTGCAGCGAGATGTAAAAGACTATTTTATTAAGACCTATCTATATTCTCTACATCTTTACTAGAGCCCGGGAAATTGACAATAAATCTTCACGAAAGTGCTATAACTCAAACGATTTACGTCCAAGTGCATATTATTGTGTAAGCACCCGTTATATTTCATTTCCTTCAAGGTAGAAGTGTGTACGGATGAAATTAATAAAATATTATGCCAGTAACACTAGAAAGGCATCTGGATATTTGTGTGTGTACATCATGTTTTACAAGAGGTCTAGTGCAATTTACAACTTTCGATAGTACTAGGAAATTGTGTCAGCAAATACTAGTACGCAACATTACAAACCATCCATTACAGCCTATCAAAGTCTACTCCCGAACATAAGCCTACTCATAGATTGCCTCATAGGGGGATATTTGCCATAGTTGCCACGCTTGGCAGGCGTTTTTTTTTATTTTTTAGTTATTACCTGGAAACCGCTGCTATCCATCTCCTGATTTGTTTCACTCTGTCGCCTCTTACGACTTCCACGGGATGATATGTTATAATGACATTACAATACATAATAATTTTATTTTTTCTTATTCTTCCAAAATGAGTTTTTCTGTCAAGAAATTCTCAGTAGAAGCCTGGAGTCAGGAAGTTGGCGCTGTTTCACCCCCGTGCTTGGAAAGCAGTTAAGCCGTTGGTCTTGCGCCTAACCTCTCTCCGGTCGTCGGAATACCGTCCTATCGGACTATAAGATTGAGGGAATAGAGAGTCCACCTGTACTTGTGCATACACTCAGGCACTGTAATCTTGTACTGCGCATATGGCTGGCTAGTCTACGTTGAGACTGGCCGCCGTGAACGAAATTTGGTCTGGAGGATATTACGTTGTGGTGGCGGTCTTACAACGCCATATTAACGTATTGAATACACGCAAACAACAACCGATGCCAAATCACGCTATATAAGTTTCCTAGCAACTCTGCTATAAATAGAGATCTATAATATCACACGGAGTAGTGGCCTGAATACCTTTTCACCTTGGGTTGAACACCTTCTTTCCTTTCTTTTCCATTATCAATCCACGATATTAAGAGCAAGTAGGGTAAACTGTCTCGTACCTTTAGGAACTCCCTCCTGTCATCAGACTAAGTACATAATATCAAAATCAGACTTGCTTGATAGGTTGTTTTCTATAGAGGCTTTTACGTGACCTATGGCACGCAATTGAGTAGTATGATCCACGCTATCGATTAATTAACTCAGGAGCTCAGGACTAATCTTAATTGTTTCTGCCTATTATACCATGTTGCAGCTGTATTATGCTGCAGCGTGAATAGTTTGGCCCGACCGGTACAATTTTGGGTGTTTCGTATGGTGAGTAAAGAAAACCGGAAATCTAGTAAAATACTAGTAACGAGGCATTCCATCTTAGTTCTCGAGGGTGACAACGCATCTGCATTTTTTGCACTCATACTTCTGGTCCCATTTATTTCGTTAGGTTTCTATTGGCGTTAACGATAGTAGAAAGTCAACTTGGCTAACCCCTCTTTAACATTTAATTCTACAGATGATGAATTTGAACGAGGTGGTAAATAAAACGACTTAAAGAAAAATGCAGGTAGTGTAAAACTAAAACATTTTTTAGTTTTTCAGACATTACCTGCATTTTTCTTGTTTCTTGACGGATTTATAATATGTTCGTGGAGGGTGGATAGTCGGAATTCACTTTTTGATTGTTGTTCCGCCTTTCCACCCCAAGTACAGTTCAACAGAAAATATATTCATACTTTAATATTTCCAAATCACAAACTTAAACAAAAATCATATTACGTATTGCATTTAAACCAAATTAAACTTTCTCGTTTTAAATAATAATAAGTAATTTATAAATTCTGCAATATGTCCAAGAAATGACCAACACTAATTTCATTATTGAGTGGACGTAATCGTATATCCTGTATAAATTCGTCTCTTTTAATATAAATTTTTTTTCACATATATTAACAGCCACATAATTTTCGTCCTTGAGCCATGTCTTTTAATAGTAATTCACCAACGCCATCAAATTATTCAATGAAGTAAATTAAGTCACATCGAATAATATGTAATTGAACAATTAAAACTATTTCAGTTTTGACCTTTAAACAAGAAGTATATATGTATTTTTATAAATATGCTAATATCTACTAAGCAACCTTGGGCCAGTGTCTATCATGTTTTTATAAACGACTGTACACAGCCGAGGGAGAAAATCGGAAGAAAAATTATATACGAATTCCGATTATCCACCCCGTCTGGGATGGATAAACTAACACGCGTTTCCGACTATCCACCCTAGGGTGGATTTCTTAGGGTGGATAAACGGAATAACCCAAATATTTTCATTATTACTAAACGTTAATTGAAGAAGCTGTATATATAATGCTATCATATCCCACAACAACGTATTACTAACAAACAAGAAGACTTCAAACTAATTTATCACTTTTTTATAATTCAAAGAAAAACATCTTGGCACAAGCACGCAATACATACACTGTTACAAAGTAAGGAACTATGTTAGACAGGTACTGTTGAAAATTCTAGATAGTAATAGCACAGTGCGTTTCTGAATGCTTACTTGGTCATTAACAAGCAAGCACTCGACCCACATAGAGCCATTAGCGTTTTAACACATTGCCTACACGATTTCTAATATGGCGACGCACGCCTACACAAATGAGTGCCGGAAGCATCGCGCAAAGCCTAGAATAGTTATAATTTTGTAGCGACAAAGACCTTTTATAAATAGGATATGTTATCATAAACCAATGCCTATGACGATTTATTTTTATACATTTTTTAAAGTATAAAAGTGACAAACGAGCACATAGTCCACCCTGATGTTTTTCTTTACGTGCTGCAGCTATATTAATAGTATAGTTGTAGCACGAATGGGTCGGCTCGACTGGGGAAGGACCACGCTCTCACAGAATACCAGCGTAAAAAGCAGCTTAATGCTGCTGTGTTTCGTATGGTGAGTGTAGAGAACCGGAGACCCTTTTTACTGGAAAAGAGGCATTCTATCTTAGTCCTCACGGCTGACAACGCATCTGCATTTAAATTCGCAAACGAAGATAGAAGTAGATGTCTATGTGCCACAGCAACCACTTACCATCAGGTGGACTGTGTGCTCGTTTGTCACCCTTATTCTATAAAAAAAAAGTGGACGCTGTGGCCCGTAAACTTACATCCATCCACGATTAAGAATTAAAATGTAGATGCATTGTCAACCCTGAAGACTAAGATGAAATGCCTCGTTATTAGTAAAAAGAGTACGGTTCTTTTCACTCACCATACGAAACACGGCAGCATTAAGCTGCTATTTTACACTGGTATTCTGTGAGAGCGTCCTATTTGTGCTGCAACTATAAAACAGCTGCAGCGTGGCTCTACCACGGTTAATATAAATATTCATACGCTATGTATAGGTTATTCGATGCCAGTTTGTACAACAGCTAAAATAATTAAATTATTAGCATTTTGAGTAATACAGCTGTAAATATATGTGTATATATACAATTAAAATGTGCTACTTTTGTAAGCTAATTTAATAGTTGAAGTCTTGAATTGATAGTGACAATAAGCCGGCCTAAACTTCGAATTAAACAAATATTTTATATACTAAATCAATTTAAGACGTACACAGCATTCATTTATTACAGTATAATTTTATTATATTTATTCATTAAATTTAAAAACATTTATTAAAAAAAATATTCAGGTCTGAATTCATTACCAATAAATATCAAATAAAAGCAATTAATAAGATAAAATACAATATAAACAAATTAAAAATTATACTTGTACGAATAAAATGGTTCAATTTTTCCACTTTTATATTCAGTCAGGTTATAATTTAGCTAATGGATAATTTCTGATATCTATGATCTGATAACGAAAAGTTATCCCTTTGTCAATTATTGACAATTTTTATTTAATGACGAAGAGCCACTGGTGTTTTAAATAAACCAACAATGCACCTGTTGTGTGCTTTGAAAGATAAAAGAACCAGTTTTATCACAGAGATATCATTCTTCGTTCTTAGAACTTGTCGTCATTTGTTTGAAGGGTGTTGCTGAATCTGCTTATAAGCAGTTCAACTATTAGCTCGTTTTTCACTCTGATATAATAATGTTGATTACTTTCTAAAACCCTAAAATATGGTTCTTATTAGGTTAACATTCCGTGACGTACGATAAAGAGTTGAGATTCTCAGCATAGCAAGTTAACTTTAATAAAAATGAAGTATTGCTATGTCACGTTTGATAAAATGCCTTTATTATATATGGACGCCACCGTTATTACAAGCTGTGCTAGATCAGGGGGTAAGCTCTCGTCTTAATATTTCCCGGTGCGCGAGCAAACAGAATTTAAGCACCAATTAAATTGTTAATTGTAGTTTAAAGTGCTGAACCATATCCAGTAAAGGAAAATATCGTGAATAAATGCATTTCAAGGACACGTATAGTTCGCGAACACTCATTGAGACAGTGTCGCGGACATTTTCCTGCTTCAAACCCTTTCAAAAATGACAGAAGACCTAAGCTTAGCAATGACGCGTATATAGGTTCGTATATAGGTATATAGGTTGATGCGAAATCTACGAAATGATCAATGTACTCCATATCAAAAACATTTTGAGCGTGTTTAAAATCACAAGACATAAAAGGTCTTCATCGCACCCACTCGATATAACCTTTCTATTTGATCAGTCAATTGACTCGGAACTTGGACTACAAATATAGACAGATCACATTATTTCACAATACTATCATACAAAACATCCTAATATTTTCAACTTTATTTCAAATGCCGTTAAGTTAACTGACAAGCATTAATAAAATGGTAAAGGCAAGAAAAGTTAATGTCCGTAACGCATGAAGCGCTCCGTTCATTAAGCTGACAAATGAACAAACAGACAGACACGCAACAACGCTGAACTATGTTTGTTAATAGCCCACTTTTATTTTGTTAGCATTAGAAAGTCCGTATGTATATCTATTGTGCAGTTGAGAAGGAAACACAAATATTAGGTGTTTAGTTTTTCAAACAATTTCCTCCAACACTCGGTTATGTATGTATGGGGTGTTTTTTAGAGGTATACAAATTCAAAATGAAATAAAACACATTAAAATAATGTTAATGTCTTCTATGATATTGGCTTTATTTAATAGATAATATTATGCCATTAGTGTTTAAATATGATTTCGGGCATATGAGCGCCACGGCTAGCTTGAAGGAAGCGCAATCGTGAAGTCCAATTTTCGACAACTTTATTTATTTATTCATTGGGTCTACCAGCGATTTTACAATACATACGTTACATACATTTCTTAAAGTATTATTACTATATTACTTGCACAGAGTATGTATTACTGTATAAATCTCAAAGTGAGTTAATAACAGAAACAAACCAAAACCAGAAACAAACCAAAACAAACAAAAAAAAAATACATTAGTAATTTTGGTAAAAGCCTGTAAAACCTTATCAATTTAAACAGTTTCAAAAGAGATTTAATCAAACTAATAATAAGTTTTTCGATTAAAATTACAACCAATTTTAACAATTATCATAATCTAACCCAACTAAATACATTATAAGAAACTAAAAGAAAATATACGTAATAACTAATATGAGAAAAATCAAACTCAGGATGACTGGCTGACTAGGTTGCTGATAATTAATTTACGAAAGGTGTGAGACGAATCAATGTTGATGTCAATAAACTGACTGAATTTATTACATATTTTACATAAACGAGGGATCGTGGAGTTGGCGCCGAAGACTGTTCTGGTGCGTGGAGGCACGACCGGAGTAATAGCAGTACGCGGATATCTGCGTGGTACTCGAAAATTAATTTTACTTAATAAACTGGGGCAGTCTAACTTATTACTTAGTAATTTATATAAAAACATTAAATCTAACAATTCTCTTCTTTGGTCAAGAGTCATGATGTTAAAGTATTTTAGCCTTTTTTTATAGGACACCACCTTTTTGTAAATCTTCGCTGAGTATGATAGATGCCACATGAATCTTTTCTGTACACGCTCCAGTCTTAAGTAGTGTGTAGAATAATGTGGACGCCAAACAACGCTACAGTACTCTAAGTGACTGCGGACAAGGCTGTTGTAAAGACAGATTTTTGTTTTAGCTTCTTTAAAAGTTCGACCTTGTCGCATAATAAAACCTAATAATTTAGAAGCTTTGTTTATTACACTTTCTATGTGGTAAAGATAAGTCAGTTTTCTATCAAGTATAACACCCAAGTCTTTCACGAGCTCAACTTCCTTTAGACTATTACCGTACAATTTATATGTTGTTGGGGTAATATTATTTTTTCTAGTAAATTTAATGTGAAGACATTTACTACAGTTGAGTTGCATGCCATTAGATTCACACCAATTGGTTAGTTTATTTAGATCGTTCTGTAATAAAATCGATCATTTGGTGAACAAATTATTCTCGTTATTTTCAAATCATCGGCATATAAGTATGGTGGAGTTTTCAAAACAAGAAACAATGTCGTTCACAAATATATTAAACAAAATCGGGCCAAGATGCGAGCCCTGAGGTATACCTGACGTTACCAAATTGGTTGAAGAGATTAACATTAACGACTACATAAAAAGAACGGTTGTGTAAGTATGATGAAAGCCATTTTAGCACCGGGCCTGAAAACCCATAATACGATAATTTTTCAATAAGTATTCCGTGTGGAACTTTGTCAAATGCCTTTTTAAATCCGTATATATGGTATCCACCTGCTTCTGCGAGTCAATAGCTTCTGATAATGAGTAAGTGAACTAACCAAATTAGTGGTGGTAGACCTACCTGGCAAAAATCCATGTTGATGCTCAGAAACGAAACGTTTAAAATGCATTTGAATTATTGGACAAACTTAAGATTCGAACACCTTTGCGAAAATCGAAAGAATTGATATGGCCTATAGTTGCGTATATCTTTCTCATCATCACTCTTGAATATTGGAACTACTTTTGCTTGTTTCGATAAAGCTGGAAAAGTACCCGAACACAGCGAGGCTTTAAATATAAGATATAAAGGCAAAGTTAGGCTAGTTGCGCTGTTTTTTATAAATACCGGTGGTAAATTGTCCGGTCCTGCACCTTTGGTAATATCGAGACCTTTCAGCTTTTTGAAGATGTCATTCTGATTTATTTCTATACCTGCAAGATTTTCACTAAAGCTAAATAGAGGATTTTTCGTAAATAACATAACGGATCTAAACGACAGGAACTATTTGAATCATCATATACCGAAGCAAAATAACTAGAGAACATATTGCAGATTTCAACTCCGCTAGTAGATGTTTTAACTCCGTTACTCATAGCAGCTGGATACGAGTTAGAATTATTACGTTTACTCTTTAGGAACGTCCAAAATGCTTTCGATTCTTCTGAATTTGCTTTTCCAGGTTTTCATTATAATTGTTGTAGGCATCACGCGTAATTTATTACAACGATCACTAAGCACTCTTAGTTCTATTTCATCCATTGGATTATTGTATTTTTAAATCGTTTTAGCATTTTGTGTTTTTCTTTAATTCTTTTGCAACATTGTGGTTTAGCCATGAAGGATACCTATTACTCTTAACTTTTTAAGGAACATAATCTGTGATAGCAATTTGTACATTCTCGTAGAATATTCTAACTATTTCATCTATATCATCTAGGTCCAATAAAGTATGCCAATCGATTCCCTTCAAATACTCATTTATAGAATTATAATCGGCTTTATAAAAATTGTATCGCTCGTGTGAAGTATTAATCACAAGTATATTTTGTCTCACATTAGGTATGTTTATTTCAAGGGGAGGATGCATTGGGTCAATATTAATGATTGGATTATAAGAGTAACTAACGGAACATACAGGTAAGTCTACGAGTACAAGATCTAGTATCTTTTGCCTATTATTAAGAATAGAGTTACATTGGCGCAAGCCATTTTCCGTTATGAAATCCAGTAAGCTCTGTGCTGCTGGGGGAAAGTTACAGTTAGCAGGGTTTAAGGATACATTCCAGGTAATACAGCTAAGATTAAAGTCGCCAATTATGCATGTAAACATATTGTGTTGCTCCGAAACTCTATTACAATTATTTAAAAAAATATCTAATATGTTCTTATTTACTGGAGGCGGAATATATAACACAAAAAGCTATATGGCGTATGTTGTTAAATTAGCACATCTACAACCACCACAAATCTTCACAATCGCTTTCCCAAATATTAATTCTATTTGAAATTATGTTTTCTTGACAGCAATTAGAACGCCCCACCGTCAGACTTAGTGCTAAGTTTTGCAGTCTCTGTCCTTCGATACACGTTATAACGTATATCAAATAGTTCACCACTTGAAATTGAGCTATTTAACCAGGTTTCAGTCAAAATAATAATGTCATAATCATTAACTACTATGTTACGGTAAACATCTTGGGTTTTGGTTCTAAATCATGAACATTCTGGTATAACATATTAATCGACGCGCCTTTTAAGCATTATGACACCATGACGTGACCTCAACCTTACATTTTAACTTGTTACTAAGAAAGTCCATATTTTAACTACTTTATAATCAGAATTATCATCCTTGCGTATCAGTATACGACCATTTCGAACCCAAATATATTTGTAACCTTTTTCTTTAGCTTTAAGTCTCGCCGCGGCATGTAGAGCTTTATTCCCAGGTGACAGATGTTCCATGACATAAATGGGTTGTTTTCTTCACTTAGCCCGATTCCAATGTGACGTATTCAATTTATCTCTAGGATTGCTTTTATTATATTTTATCACCGCAGCCATAACACTGTCCCTAGTTAGCGGAGAATTGGATTAGTACTATGACAGATCTCGGTCGAGTACTTTGACGGTTTACCTTAGCAACTCTCGTAACATTCATAATTTATTATTATTATTATTCTAGAATACCAGCGTAAAATAGCAGCTTAACACTGCTGTGTTTCGTATGGTGAGTGTAGAGAACCGGAGACCTTTTACTGGAAAGAGGTATTCCATCTTAGTCCTCACGGGTGACAACGCATCTGCATTTTGATTCTTTATTGAAGACAGATGTAGATGTCTATAGGTCACAGCAACCACTTACCATCAGGTGGACTGTGTGCTCGTTTGTCACCTATCCTATAAAAAAAAAAAAAAATTTTGTCGGTGGTTATATCTAACCCTGACACTGCCCAACTGTTCCACGATTTTATCAGATTTTCGTTTTCCTTTCAGGAACACATTGCAATTCCAAGTTGTTGTATCTAGATCGCTGTTCGAGCTCATTTACACGTGTGTTTAGGCGTTTATAGTCGCCTCTAATTTGGTATTATTTTCAAGATCCTTCAGCTGTTACATTTGCACGGTGTTCTTTCAAGAAATCCTCGTATTGGCTGTTTATAAAATTTATTGAATTTTTCATGTCTGTGATCTCCTCCCTTATTACTTTTAATTCACTATTAAGTACGCTTTTTATAGAAGTTCTCATCTCTGTCAGCATTTCTTTCATTTCGGCCCTTACTGTTTTGCTCACCATCTCCCGTATATCATTTAGCTGAGAGGATTTTTCTGTGTTTGGTGACGAAACAGCAACTCTTTTAGTCGATCTTTTCGTGACATTCTGGTCGCTGCCAGATAGCGTGTCTTTATTGCGCACGGGTGTGTTCTCGCTATTGCCTTTCGGCCTTCTTGACGTGCAAGCGGGACACATCCACTCAGTCGCGGATTCTGTATTTGTGCTGAACTGCCCGGTCGACTTCAAACACGCGCGGTGGTATCCGTGTTTACATTTCGTACAACACAAGCAATCTTCACCGTCTTTCGCTTCGTTGCAACAGTTCAGCTGTATCTTTGACATATTTTTTTAGACTTCTTAAATATTGATTTATTTTGTTATTTTTTTAAATAAATTATATTTAAAGTGCTATGATAGACTACACATTCAATTAAAAACCTAAAAAAAGCTTTATCAATTTGAGGCTCGAACCAATGATTTTCGCCTTCGTAGTCAAGGAGTTGCCTGCTGAGCTATTTAACTATGTTTCTCAAATGCGAAAATGGTAATCGCAATATCACACTATTTACATATCTTTGTAAGTAGGTACTCATGAAATCTCTTTATAGTTCAATGGACGAGCACAAAATTTGCAATAACAGAATAACATAACCATATAATTTGTGTCACAAAATTATTGATTCACTGTTTTCTGGTTTGTTTATAAAGTTTACCAAATGGTCTTTGATTTTTACATTGATCATTAACCGATTTTATTGCTTTCAATTTCACAAAATAAGAATTAGCTTATCACACACCCTCAAATGAATGTATAATTGTGTCTTTTATTGTTTTGTACTAGTTTTTACATTTCACTTTTGTATGGTTTTTTTTTTGTTTTATTTAGTTTTTTTATAAAAGATAACAGTATAAAGTTTATATTAACACCAACTATGCACTACTATTGCACGTATTAGGCTATCACTTCAAAACTATTTTTCACTATTTTTATACACTAGCTCGATGTTTATCGTGTCACCACGTAAAACTACCTATTATTATTATTTATTTACCTATACTACCTATTATTATTATTTATTTACCTATTTTATTATTTATCGAGCAACTGCGGCCGTATATCAGCAATAACACGGAAAATGTTGGCTTCCAAATAGTCCAACGTCTCTGGTTTATCAGCATAGACTAGTGACTTCACATACCCTCAAAGAAAGTAGTTTAAAGGCGTGAGATCACACAATCATGGAGACCAGTTTACAGATCCATTACGCGAAATTATGAGCTCACCAAATGTTTCCCGCAATAAATTGATGGTGGCGCCCGCCCCGGCATGTTGCGCCATCTTGTTGAAACCAAAGCTCTGTCACATCAATGCCATTCAACTGAGGTACGAAGAAGTCAGCAATCATGTAACATTCAGGCCGGCATCATCTTTAAAAAAATATGGGCCAATGACGGCACCTGCCCATAACGCACACCAAACTGCGACTTTTGATGGATGTAAGGGCGTCTCGACAAAGGCTTCTGGGTTTTCTCCACTCCAAATGTGGCAATTGTGCTTATTGACATAGCCATTTAACCAATAAAGCTGGATCTTGTCAGCTTTTAAGCCAAGATCTTTCCGCAGAATCTTCAACAAAGTGGATGGGCACAGCTCCAATTGCTATGCACGATGGCGGAATCGTCAGCATTAAGCTGCTGTTTTACGAGGGTATTCAGTGAGAGCGTGGGTCTACTCCGGTCGAGCCGACCCATTCATGCTACAATCATAATATACGAGTAGCTGCGGCGTGGCTCTACCACGTATATCGCTCTATACGTAAGGAGATGTTATTATTTTGTTTTATATGTTTTATATGGAATGTGCCAGCTGTATTTGGAAATTAGAAAGGGGATGGGATGTACGGGCTAGGTCTTTTCTTTTTGCATGATCACGATGAAGATTTTAGCCGAAAACGAGAAAGTTTTCTGTGTTTACAAATGGACTTGTGAAAGCCCTATTATAGAGTAGAAGGGGTTGCTTTATGGCAAACGCTAGCCTGGGTAAATCGCTGAGCTGGTACAGACATAAAAATATTTTTATAAGGACACTAGTGCTTGTGTCGAGATCAACAGGACCTACACGGACTGGTTTGGCATCCATAAAAGTACCAGACAGGGACAGAGTTGTGTAGCTTCCCTGTGGTTGTTTAATTTGTTTATGGACAGTTATTTGGAAAGTTTGAAAGTTAAAAAATATGGATTCAAAATGGGTTAACTAGCCGTTAGATGCCTCTTGTACGCCGACGATCAAGTCATACTTGCATCGTCGGTAGACGAGTTGCAAATGAAGGTTACTTTAATTAACATATCTTTAAAAAAAAAGAGGAAAAAGTGAACACAATAACATAAGTAATAGTTTTTGAAAGAGAAGAAAGTAAAGTAGTAAAGAGTTTGTTGAGCAAATGGATGAGTTTGTTTATTTAGGATGTGTGATTAGCATGGATGGTAGACATGACAGTACGAAGAGTGAATGCGGAACACAATGTAAATGGGGCTCTTTGTTCTATTTTGGAAAGTCAGAATGTGTCAAAAATTTCCGTATTACAATTCACAATGTTGTGTTAGTACCTACCTTAATGTATGGTAGTGAAAGTTGGGTGTGGCAGAAGAAGCAGAGTAAAATAAATGCTTTTTTATAGGATAAGGGCAACAAACGAGCACACAGTCCACCTGATGTTAAGTGGTTAGTGTGGCCCATAAACGTCTACATCCATCCTCGATTATGAATCAAAATGCAGATGCGTCGTCACCCCTGAGGACTAAGATGGAAAGCCTCGTTTCCAGTAAAATGGGTCTCCGGTTCTTTACACTCACCATACGAAACACAGCAGCATTGAGCTGCTATTTTACGCTGGTATTATGTGAGAGCGTGGTCCTTCCCTTATCGAGCCGACCCATTCGTGCTACAACTATACTACTAATATAGCTGCAGCATGGCTCTACCACGTAAAAAAGCTGTAGAAATGCAGTCATTATGTTAGGGGTGTTGTGCGCTAAGACAAAACTGTGGTTTGCAAAAAGATGTTGTGACTGAAAGAAAGGAATGATTTGGTGCTCTAAAAAGATGGAATTAGATAGAATCAAGTCATCAAATATATGCTATGCTCGGGGTTTCTCTGCGTGATAAACTTAGAAAGGAGGATATCCGCAGTAGGACCAGAGTCACCAACACAGCCCAACGGATTAGTAAGCTGAAGTGGCAATGGGTCGGCCATATAGCTCGAAGAACCAGCAACCGATGGGGAAAAAAGGTTCTTGAGTGGCAGCCTCGTACCGGTAGGCGAAATGTAGGGCGACCCCCCACTAGATGGAGTGACGACCTGGTAAGATATGCAGGAAATCGATGGATGCAGGTGGCTCAGGAACGTACTTTGTGGTATTCCGTGGGGGAGGCGTATGTTCAGCAGTGGACTTGTGAAGCGCTGTAATGATGATGATGATGATGAAGTCATCAAATCAAAAGAAAGAGTAAATCAAGTCCGTAAGCATGTGAAAAAATCTTTGCAAGTTTAAACTAACACAGCTCCTATTTTCGTATATACATCATATTTGTTCTGATATAGATAATATTGATATGACACACACACACACACACACACACATATGTGTGTGTGTATTTATGTATGTATTTTATATATATATATATATATATCGGGTGTCCGGTAATGAATGGATAATCTTGAAATGTCTTATAGTACAACTTATGGCCGTTCTGAACAAAATACGAAACATAATAATATCACAAGTAGTACCTTTGATATATTTTTTTTAAAGAAAAGTCGATTTTTTTCTATCTTATTTTACTGTCTTGAACACTATGACCAAAAATGAATGATTTCTATTGGTTTTTTGTTGTTTTATTATTATACACTAACTGTGCTGATAGATAAAAAGTAAACAGTATGAATAGCTTTTGCAGTTTTATTTAAAAATTCATAAATTGATTTATTTCTGAAAACATGCAAAAAATATTATTTAAGCGAAGTTCAAACCTCTTGGGTATGAAAAAATGTATGAATGTATGGGTGACCAATAATTTTACAATAATGTCGGTTTCATGTACATTTTATAATGGTATAATTCATAAATGTATCTTCCATAAATAGTGACTTATTGCCATTAATGTAGAAAAGGAAAATTTGACTAAGTAACAAAATTTGTAATATGGGAACATTTTTAAATTGAATTGTGTCTAATCATTATTATATATATATATATATATATATATATATATATATAATAGTTAAAAGTATTTAATTATAAAGATTTCTTATATTTACGCGAACATTACACATTAAATGAAATTTCGGGAATTATATAGTAATATTGAACGCGATAAAGACCGTAAAATTAGTATAGGCGAAAACACTGTGTCTGTCCTCCGTTACGAAAATTCGTTGTTCGGAAGTGACAGTAGCATCTATTAATAGCTTCATCAGCATATGGATTTTTGGGTCGTAGTGTTTTGTGTCGCTGTCTGACTTTTGTTTATACTAATCATCATCATCATCATTACAGCCCTTCAGAAGTCCACTGCTGAACATATGCCTCCCCCACGGAATGCCACAAAGCACGGTCCCGAGCCATCTGCATCCATTAACTTCCTGCATGTCTTACCAGGTCGTCACTCCATCTAGTGGGGGGACGCCCTACACTTCGCCTGCCGGTACAGGCTACCACTCGAGAACCTTTCTTCCCATCGGTTGTCGGCTCTTCGGGCTATATGGCCGGCCATTGCCACTTCAGCTTACTAATCCTTTGGGCTATGTCGGTTACTCTGGATCTACTGTGGATATCCTCATTTCTAACTTCATCACGCAGAGAAACCCCGAGCATAGCCTCTCCATAGCTCGCTGAGTGACCTTGAGCTTCCTCATACGGCCAGCAGTGAAGGACCACGTCTCAGTTCCATATGTCATCACTGGCAACACGCACTGGTTGTACAATTTTGAGGTTTTGAGGTATGCCTGACGAGAAGATGGATCGTAATCTCCCGAACGCTGCCCAGCCGAGTTGAATCCGTCGATTGACCTCTCGCTCGAAGTTGAGCTTACCTAGTCGGACTATTTGTTCCAGGTAAACATATTCGTCAACAACTTCGAGCTTAGTGCTCCCAACAACTACCGGCATAGGTGTGACATGGACATTAAACATGATTTTTCTTTTGTCCATGTTCATCTTGAGACTTATCCGTTGGGAGACACTATTGAGGTCATTGAGCATAGTGCTTAGGTCCTCCAGCGATTCTGCCATAAGGACTATATCGTCGGCAAATCGAAGGTGAGTGATATACTCGCCATTGACGTTAATACCGTACCTTTCCAGTCCAGTAGCTTGAAAACGTCTTCCAATGCAGCGGTGAAGAGTTTCGGGATATTACGTCACCCTGTCTTACACCTCACTGCAGTTGGATAGGTTTCGTACTCTGGTTCTATACTCGGATAGTTATCGTAGCCCTACTGTACAAGCACTTCAGCACCTCGATATACCGACAGTCCACTTGGCACCGCTGAAGGACTGCAGCACCGCCCATTTCGACGGAATCAAAGGCTTTCTCATAGTCCACATACGCAAGGCAAAGCGGCAGATTGTACTCTTCGGTCTTTTGTACAATTTGCCGAAGGGTATGTGGTCTATGGTGCTAAAGCCTTTTCGGAAACCGGCTTGTTCGGGAGGCTGGAAGTCGTCGAGTCTGAATGCGAGACGATTCGTAAACACCTCGACTCGAAAACAGCACGTAGACGTGGCTCAGAAGGAAATCGGTCTGTAGTTCTTCAAGAGAGCGTTGTCGCCTTTCTTGAAGAACAAGACCACCGCACTTCTGCTCCACGCCTCCGGTGTAGTGCCACCATGGAGGACGGAATTAAAGAGCTTCTGAAGGACTTCAAGTACCGGTTTTCCACCCGCTTTCAGAAGCTCCGCTGTAATTCTATCCTCGCCTGGCGCTTTGCCGTTTTAAGGTGCTGGAGAGCCATTCTAATCTCGCTCAGATTGACGTCCGGGTTCGTTTCTCACACTTGCGTGTGGCTCCAACGATGACGTCTACAGCTGCCCATAGAACCTCTCAATCTCACTCAAAATCTCAGGTGTCCCGGAAACGATGCTGCCACATTCGGTCTTCAGCTTCGACAGTTGGCTCTTTCTGGCAAAGACTTTGGAGCCCTGGTTCCGCTCGATCGCTTCTTCAATACGAGCTGTATTGATGTTGCGTAAGTCCCTCCACATGCATTTGGAGATCTGTCTGTTCAGTTGCCTGTATGCTGTCAAATCTGTTGAAGACTGCAGCTCCATCTCTCGTCTAACAATCATGAGATTAAGAGTGTGATCGGAGAGTTTTTGTGTTCTTCTGCGACGGGTCTTACAGAACTTAGCTCCGACCGCATGGACAGTTTCCACAAGCTTGTCATTCATATCGTCCACTTCATTGCAATCTTCTAGGCACTGAAAGCGATTTTATAACTCGAGCTGAAAGTTTTCGGGACTTTGGATTATAGCACGAGGGGCACGGGCGTTGACTTCATTACACGTGACCTCTATAACTTAACGTTTAGGTTCAGTGCTCACCATTCGGTGATCGCTGCCAGTTTTCACCCTCGCGATCACTGAGACATCACTGAACAGTTAGGTCGTCATAATGTAGTCAATCTCATTTTTGTCGAACCGTCGGGGTTCGACCAGGTCTCTTTCTGTGGGGCTGCTTTTGGAAGAAAGAGTTCATCATAAAGAGTCCCTCTTTCTTCATAAAGTCAGCCAGCTGCTGGCCCTTGGGTTCCGTTGCCCTATTCCGAATTTCCTACTTTCAGCTCACCGCTCTCTTGTGCCTAGTTTTGCGTTGAAGTCTCCATTAACACCGTATAGTGGGTTTTGGAGGAATGCATGGCTCTAGAGATATCCTCATACATTTCCTCCACCTCCTCATCGGGTGTGCCGCGGTTGGTTCGTAAACTTGTATGACCTTCAGCGAATACCGTTTGTGATTCTGAGTATAAGATATGCAACCCTCGTCGACACACTCCCAATCTTTACAACGTTGTTAACGAGACTTGTGGACGATAAATCCGACACCTCCTTGGGACAGATGGTCGCCCTCCCGGTGATAGAATAAGTTGCCGGATTCGAGGATTACCGTGTCCTCCCCTCTTCGGACCTCAGATAGTCCTATTATATTCCAGCGTAACTTATCTATCTCTTCATCCAGCTCCAAGATCTTCTCGTCAGTCCTCAGCGTGCGTGCGTTATATGTTGCCAGGTCGAGTCGTCGTAGGGGTGCTAAGAACCTCCACCGGAGATTTAGCACCCCTGCCCGCCGTTACCATGGTCGCCACCGTAGCCAGGAATAGCGGGGCCGCCGGGACTGGGGACCGTTTATTTGTGTCGTTGCTCATGGGGGTATATTGCCATAGTTGCCACGCTTGGCGAGCGGGTTGGCAATCGCAGTTTTTGCTGCTGCCCATCTCCTGTTTCCATTGTCGCCTCATACGACACCCACGGGAAGATATGGGGTAGTGGGTATTCTTACCCGCCACTACACGGGGTTGTTTTACTAATAGTAATTAAGAAATATGCAGTCAAATGTATCTACGCCTTAAACCACAGTGAGGCAATTTAACTACGCGCCAATATCACTCTCAAACAGGTTTGCATGAAAGGCGTCTCCTGCAGCGTATTATTACGAAAATGAAGGAAACACCTAAGTCGCCGGTCATAATCGATTGACGCGGTTACTTTCACTGAAATATGCACATAAATTTATCGTATTTACCTCGATACGCAGGTTTCCAACATAATGTTGATACCACGTGATAAATCAGAAATTAAACAAACTAACAAAACCAACAATCAATTTTATTGGTGCTGGTGGTGATCAGGGTCGCTCTTGTTTTACGGAAAGCAATTTAGGGGTTAATCCTTAAGCTACTACGGCTTGGTGTACGAAAACATCGAGAGAAAATCTGCATGTCAAAGAAATTAAAAAAAAATGCGATGTAAAGTCCACTACCACGCATTCTCCTCAAAAGTTAAAAAATTTGCCCAGCTGTGGGGCTTAAAAAGGCTGTAACTTTATTTTTTAACCTCGACTACATCTGTAACGTAAAATAAAAATGAACTCATGAGATCTCAGAAAGGAGAAGAATTCAAAACAAAGACACAGAATTTATATATTAATTAACAGAAAGTATTTTTCTTAATCTGGATTTTAAGTTTTGCAATCATACTCATGAAATATATATCTTAAAATAGACAACAATATAACCTTTATATTATCAGTTACAGTAGTATCAATAAAATTATATTTACAAGTAAAATAAAAAAAAACAAAAGGTACACAATTTTAAATTTTTGACTCATCTAAATGACGGCTGGCGGGTTGGCAACCGCAGTTTTTTTTAATTAATTATTGAATATGCTACTGCTCATCTCCTGGTTTATTTCCCTATGTCGCCTCTTACGACACCCACAGGGCGATATAGAGTAGTGAATATTCTTTCACCACCACTATACGGTTTATATCTATCTTCTACTATATGAGAATACATTTTTCTTGATTATCTGTAACATAAAAACAACGCTGTCTATTGATATCTACATTGTGTCAAGCTATTCTATTAGGTCCTTACATATGAAGTTAGCGTTTTGTCGTACTGACCACTTTGATCTGAAATATTTACTCTTTGGTTAAGAATTCCAAATTCAAATTTAGAAATTCATTTAGCTGGTACATTTGAGTTTTGAAAACAGTCATCCATTTGTTTTTCCTCATTATTTTATTCTTTGGCGTTGCTTATTACCGCACATTGGAAAACATGAAATATCGGTATATTTACGAGTACGAGTTCTGCCGTGGCACCAATGCTGCAGAAACAGCTCGAAGAATTAATGACGTGTACGGCGCTGGTGTCGCAAAAGAAAGCACGGTACTTTTTGGTTTCAACGTTTTCGTTCTGGAAATTTCGACCTTCAGAACCAACCCTGTGGACGGCCGGAGACCAAAGTGGAAAATGAAGAATTAAAGGCTATTGTGGAAGGATCCATCACAAAGCACTTCAGAGATAACTGCAGGCTTCGGGGTAAGTGATAAAACTGTATTATTCCACTTGAAACAAATCGGAAAGTAAAAACTTGAACGATGGGTACCTCATGAATAGAGTGAATCGAACTTGCAAACACGCGTCGACTGCTGTGTTACTTTGCTCAACCGACACAATAATGAAGGATTTTAAATCGAATCATTACTTGTGATGAAAAGTGGATACTGTACGATAATCGAAAGCACTCGCCGCAATGGCTGAACCCTGGAGACCCAGCCAAATCCTGCCTAAACGAAAATTGACTCAGAAAGTTACTTGTGAGTGTTTGTGGACTAGCGCCGGTGTCGTTCTCTACAGCTTTCTAAATCTGGCCAAATGATTACGGCAGATATCTATTGTCAGTAACTGCAAACCATGAAGGAAGAACTAGTTGCTAAACAACCGAGATTGGTCAATCGCTCTAGGCCACTGCTGCTTCACGACAACGCAAGACCACACACTACACAACAAACAACCACTAACTTAGATGAATTGAATGTCTGCGACATCCACCGCACTCCCGGATCTTGCTCCAACAGATTACCATTTTTCCGGAATGTGGACAACTTCACAAGGAAAAATTTCAACTCCGATGCGGCAGTCCAAACCGCCTTCAAAGAGTTTATTGATTCTCGCCCCATGGTTTTTTAGTAAAAGGATCAATGAACTACCTATGAGATGGCAAAAGTGCATAGATAACAACGGTGCATACTTTGATTAATTAAATATATATTACAAAAAAATGACTTTATATTCCTCCCGTACAAAACGCAAATTTCATATGTAAGGACCTAATATTTTCAAATTCTTAAATTAAGCAAAGTTTTTGATTAGATATCATATCAACTTTCAAGAAAACATAAATCGCTAAAGCATGAGAAATAACATACTAATGATAGTTTTCCTATTCTAGCTAGGACGTGCCTAATTGTTGGGAACCAACCAGACTAACTGCTCATACCTCAGTTTAAAGGCGACCGCAACGTCTCACAAAACCAATTAACGTGAGTTTATCCGCAAAAGGGAAGTGTATGGAATATATAAGATAAATGGCGCGCTGGGAGTTTCCGTTGAATATGCAATAAATTCGATTTCTCAAAATGACACTGGCATTTAATACGATGTAAACGATTGATAATGCCATGTGGGAAAAAGCATCGATTTGATGGAAGATTATGTTATTTTGTAATTCATTTTATCTCATCATTTGTATTTAAATATTAAGTGGCCGAGTTGGGCCGAGTGCAAGGTGGACAATTAGAGTCCCGTAACATCAGCACTTAAATGAATGATCATCATTACAGCCCTTCACAAGTCCACTGCAGAACATAGGCCTCCCCCAAGGAATGCCACAAAGCACAGTCCTGAGTCACCTGCATCCATCGACTTCCTGCATTTCTTACCAGGTCATCACTCCATGTAGTGAGGGGTCGCCCACACTTCGCCTACCGGTACAGGCTGCCACTCGAGAACCTTTTTCCCCATCGGTTGTCGGTTCGAGCTATATGGCCGGCCCATTGCCACTTCAGCTTACTAATCCGTTGAGCTATGTCGGTCACTCTGGTTCTACTACGGATATCGTCATTTCTAAGTTTATCACGCAAAGAAACCCCGCGCATAGCCCTCTCCATAGCTACCTTACGCTTACCGACCTTGAGCGTCCTAATCGAAGGACCACATCTCAGATCCATAAGTCATCACTAGCAACACGCACTGGTTGTACAATCTCGTTTTCAAGTTTTGAGGTATACCTGACGAGAAGATGTGTCGTAATTTCCCGAGCGCTGCCCAGCCGAGTTGAATGCGTCGGTTGACCTCTCGGTCGAAGTTGGACTTACCTAGTCGGACTATTTGTCCCAGATAAACATACTCGTCAACAACTTCGAGCTTAGTGCTCCCAACAACTACCTGCATAGGTATGACATGGACGTTACACATGATCTTTGTTTTGTCCATGTTCATCTTACGACCTATCCGTTGGGAGGCACATTGAGCATAGTGCTTAGGTCCTCCAACGATTCTGCCATAAGGACTATATCGTCGGCAAATAGAAGGTGAGTGATATACTCACCCTCGATTTGCCGATGAATGATCAATTAAGAATTAATTGCGCTGTCTATTATAATGTTTTTTTAAACCTGATAATTTTTAATCATTCCACAATTATTTCTCATATTTCAAAACTATTTTTGAACGAGCCTTTTGATTACAATCGTGAACTTTTTAAAAAAAATCAAAATATTCTTTTAACCTATGAGTTATTTTCTCACCAATCTTTTAAAACACTTTGGGAGACAGCTGTTTCAAATATTACTCTAGTAGTACAACTAGTACTCGTGATGTACTACTAATCACCAGTTTATGTAATTTGGGTACAGCGTTTTCAAAATAGACGTAGTCCTCCTTGCAGTTCAAATCAAAACCAACATTTTCTATATATTGCGACTGTTCAATAATCTCTCACATTGTGGTTCTCATCTCTCAGCCAACCAGAAAATATTTCCTTATGAAATTTATGGTCTACATCATGGAGATCATTACTCTTGACCACCTTGAAATACCGTCGTGATTAGAATCGCTAAGTAGCACATAAACCAAGACGAGTTTGTAGTGTGTATTTATTGTACGACAATTAAGCGAAATTTACGCGCCAAGCACTAATAAATTTGCAAGCTTCTTCAAAACCTTGGACTACAATAAATTTCTAATACCCAAAGCATTACTTACATTGAAATATCAGCCATGATAGCATAGCGAGTGGTCGCAAATCTTATGGCCAGCGTAAACCTGCAGGTGGCAAGTCGCGATATGTCCAACAACAAATGGTATAGCCCGGAGCTATCAGTTTTTAATCGTGGCTGCAGTAAGGAAGCCGTCTTGAGCACTTAGATGCCTTGCCCGATGATTGCAAGCGCTCTAGGGCATCGCGGCTAATTATTTGGACGCGATAAGACAACTGATGGACGGCGCCCATTAGCTGCCTACGGTGTTGTAGTGCGACTTAGTAACACCTTTGCAATGAGCGCTCAAAGAGAAAACATTTGAACAATTATAAAAATTGATATAATTACTACGTTTGGAAACGGTAGTATTAATAATTCATTACATGTGATTAAGGCGGACGTTGCTACCGTGCTTTCGGCTTTTTAATTAGTCATCATTTTGTATATCCGCTTACAACTCGCTCGCAAACTGCACATTATAGCATGTTATAAAATTATAATGTCAAAAGTATCAGCACTATCTGATCCACTCACTAAAACTTATTCGATGTGACGTTTATCAAGATATTTACAATAAAGGGTAAGTTAGTTTGCCGTTTCGAAAACACTGATTATTCATGATACAACCAGACATGAAACAGACAATTATGTTTTTGCAGAAATTACTGAGTATTCCAACCCTGGACCCTTTTTGGACTGGTTTTATTACAGAATAGAATAGAATTTTTTTTATCCAATATAGATTACAAGTAATTGACTGACTGATTGTTATTGAGTTATTTTTTTACTTTTACCACTGCACTGGTTCGGAAAAAAACCTCTGTCCTGGGTAGAACCAGTATAATAGTAAATATGGTTATAATAAGTGGTGCTATATTTAGATACACACACAATCGTGTAAAGATTAATAAAGTATTCATAGTAGGTACTAGGAAACTAAACCTAGTTCTTGAATTTCCACTTTGTCATTACTTATGAACTTTATAAGAAAATTCTGTATGTGCACTTTCGCCATTTGCCGATGCATGGTAATAAGGGATTTGCTTCGCACTCCTGTACCAATCGAGTAAAAAAATATTCGTTTATCCTAAAAACGACCTCTTCTTTTAAGCTTTTGTCAATGACAGTAAACGTAGAGATTGTATTTTTGGCAAGCCTAATCTCAATATATAGGTTAATAATTAATATACCCCTTACGTGTACAACTCCAAAATAATAAAGGTGTATTTAAAATGTTGTGCAAATATAAGTACTTAAGTTTAGGCTATGAATCGCATACAAACCCGTGGAAACTCAAGTGTTCCTACTCAGAAAACTCAGGAGGTACGTCCTTGAGATTCACCCGGGCTTAGCCTTAAGCATAAATGAGTATGTCCATTTAATATGTCTATTATAATGTCAATTTAATAAATTACTAATTAACTACTATTCACTAAATGACAATAGTAATAATCATAATAATCCTCCAGACCAGAAAGAGAGATGTATATAGATAATGAATACTTAATTTAAGTAAGAGATAATCAACGAGTAGGTAATAAGTAAGGCCGATAATAATTTATTTAAGCTGAATGAACCCCACTTTATCTTGAAGTATTGCATGGTTGGACTTAAATTTCATTAATTACTGCTTACCAATGACATCGTATCACGCAGCCATTTTCTTTTTTGTAACTAGGATGTTTTTTCTGTAATTTCAATGGTAGGCAATTGAAATTACAGCGAATCATGCTTGTTAGAATTTATATACATTTGCGAAAATTTGTGACGTATCTAATCTGATATAATAATACAATAATCTGATTAATAAACGTGTAGTGGCGGTGTAAGAATATCCACTATATACTACATATGCCCCTATGAGGCAATCTATGGGCGAGGCCTATGTTCAGTAGTGCACTTTTATATGCTGTAACGGTACTACAATAACTAAGATTCATAAATCAAGTAACTTTTTTATAGTATTAGAGTAACCACACGGACTTGCCGTCCACCTGGTAAGTGAAGCGGATGGACACCTGCAACCAACTAAACACAAGAAAGGCCACCGATGTGTTGTCACCGCTGAGGACAAAGGTGGAATGCCTCACAAGCTGTAATTATACTTATTCTCTTACTTATCACCGAATCACAGAAATGAGTATGCAAAAAAGACTCCTAAGAGACCTAGTACCACTGGACCGCAGATTATATAGGATAAACCTTTAACCGGCAGCTTCGCTCGCGTAGTTATTAGGCAATA
The DNA here is from genome assembly GCA_029286625.1 of Parnassius orleans. NCBI lineage: Eukaryota > Metazoa > Arthropoda > Insecta > Lepidoptera > Papilionidae > Parnassius > Parnassius orleans. Next base: position 592,007 of record JAGSMP010000076.1, on the reverse strand, counting down.
ATTATAAAAAAAATGTTCAGAATTAGCAGAAATTTCTACCTGACGCCAATTCATTAAGTCAAATTTTGAACCTGCTGAACCTTTGAAACACGCGGATATGCTATACCTAAACAATGCACGTTTTATTTGCATACACTCAACCTATAATATTACTGTGAATGTATGGTATCTTTAATGTATGGATCAATTAATTGTAATTAATTTAAAAATTGGGCGGTGCTACAGTCCCTTCAGCGGTGCCAAGTTGACTGTCGGTATATCGAAGTGCTGACGTGTTTGTACAGTAGGGCTACGATGGCTATTTACATTATTACCTATTATGCTCAATGACCTCAATAGTGTCTCCCAACGGATAGTTCTTAAGATGAACATGGACAAAACAAAGATCATGTTTAATGTCCATGTCACACCTATGCCGGTAGTTGTTGGGAGCAAATAGTCCGAACCTGGAACAAATAGTCCGACTAGGTAAGTCCAACTTCGACCAAGAGGTCAATCGACGGATTGAACTCGGCTGGACAGCGTTCGGGAAATTACGACACATCTTCTCGTCAGGTATACCTCAAAACCTGAAAATGAGATTGTACAACCAGTGCGTGTTACCAGTGATGACTTATGGATCTGAGACGTGGTCCTTCACTGCTGGCCGGATGAGGAAGCTCAAGGTCGCTCAGCGAGCTATGGAGAGGGCTATGCTCGGGGTTTCTCTGCGTGATAAACTTAGAAATGGGGATATCCGCAGTAGAATCAGAGTAACCGACATAGCCTAACGGATTAGTAAGCTGAAGTGGCAATGGGCCGGCCATATAGCTCGAAGAACCGACAACCGATGGGGAAAAAAGGTTCTCGAGTCGCAGTCTCGTACCGGTAGGTGAAGTGTAGGGCGACCTGCACTGGTAAGAGATGCAGGAAGTCGATGGATGCAGGTAGCTTAGGACCGTGCTTTGTGGCATTCCTTGGGGGAGGCCTATGTTCAGCAGTGGACTTGTGAAGGGCTGTAATGATGATGATGATGATGAATAAAAGATAAAAAAGAACATGAGTGACAAATTGACTCGAGAGGGTTCCAATTCAGTCTCTTTGTGGGAATGATAAGGATCCATGAAACTCTTTTTATACACATTAGCCATAAATTTAACAGTAGAAGAAAGAAGAAAGAAGGAAAGTTGTTTCCCTATTCCACGCTGCAGCTATATTATGGCAAAATAGTACCTCGATGCTGCAGTGTTTCCTATTGTGAGTATAGAAAACTGCAGCCCCTTTTTAATAGAAACGAGGCATTCCATATCAGTTCTCAGGGGTGATAATGCATCTGCATTTGATTTTTAATTTAAAACAGAGGTAGATGTCTGTGGCCCATCATCCATTTACCATCAGGTGAACTGTGTGGTCGGTGGTCACCCTTATTCTATAAAATAAAAATAAATAAATAATTTTTCTTTAGTAATATCTGAAGTAACACTTCTTGTACTATTATTTATTCTGTGGTAACACTTGATCATTTGACTTGATCCATGTAGGGAATTACAAGACTTACAAAGCCCAACAACGTGTTTCGTCGATGATTTTAAACCGTCTCACAATATAGTAGATTGAATGTAGTACAGTGTTCATTTATAGTACGCTCCATTAATAATAACGTCGATCCTATTAATTACAACTATATTTTAATAACAATTCATATTCATCAGCAGCCCGCAAAAGTCCACTGCTACATGATTAGCTGTGGACTTTACCATTGTAGGGTAAAGTCCACAGTAACTAAGCAACTAGTAGCGTTTACCTTGATCGCCACGATTGGCAGGTGGATTACCGATCGTAATCTCTCGCACTCTTGACTCTGCCCTCCATCTTCTTTCTAGGTGTTTTATTTTAATAATAATTTTTAACTATTTCAAGCAAACCAAAATTTAATATTATTAAGTTAGGTAAACGTGAAGAAACTTAAAGTAAATCTTTGTTGCATGTTGCAAAATATACAATTACAAATTAGTACATTAATTTATCTCTCTTACACCTTTTAAGGCGAACGGCATAAAATGTAACTCGGATACAATTATATTGGAATCACTAAATCTAAACTGAGATTGCGGGAAGTTGGCAATAAGGGCAATGAAACGCTTCCGCTGTGTGAACTTATCTTATATCGCTATTTTATTTGCGTTCACTGTCGCTAACCTATATTTCTAACAAGGAACTAAAGTGTTTTCATTCGTATTTTTATTACATATACTCGTGGAGAATGAAAGATGGGGGAAGAAAGGTTCACGAGTGGCAGCCTTGTACCGGTAGGCGAAGTGTAAGGCGGCCCCGCTACCCCCACTAGATGGAGTGACGAACTGGTACGACATGGAGGAATTCGATGGATATAGGTGGCTCAGGACCGTGGTTTGTGGCATACTTTGGGGCAGGCCTATGTTCAGCGGTGAGCTTGTGAAGGTGAATGATAATGCTGATGTTGATACTCGTAGAGAATAGACTTAACCTTCTCTTTATTTTGGCACTATCTCTATCACATTATCTCCATACGTCCCGTCTTGACTGGGAGAGAATGCTAAAAGGCATTTAGTCCACCGTTTGTGATCTTATGGTGATTTATATTATAAAGTTTGAATAAATAAATTAGTAAAATTATGTTCAAAGCATAAGACTAAGAAATAAGGTAACTGTGAATTTAGAATGAATTTAGGTGAATTTTAGCAAAAAAACAAAATTCTTGGATTCCGTAGATTCTTCATGGATTTCCTAGATGGATAAAGTCAAGTAATCAAGTTTTACATCAGATGGAGTTACTCCTAAAGGAATAGGGAAAACAATTTTGTTAATTTACTTCCGTGTACAGCCACGATACAGCTCTGCTAGCTACACATATCTGCAGCACACATGTGTCAACTCAACCGGGGTAGGACCACGCTCTCACAGAATACCAACGTGAAACTATATGCTGCTGTATTTCGTATGGTGAGTGTAGAGAACCGGAGATCCTTTACCAGTAATAATGAGACCATTGATGACCATTTTCATTCTTGATCGAGGATAGATGTAGATATCTATGGGCCAGGGCATCCACTTACCATCAGGTGAACTGTGTGCTTATTTGTTATCCTTATTCTTTAAAAAAAATTAAGTTAGACCTAGTATATTTTCTGAGACTTTGTTGTAAAAGCGTATACCTATTTATCGCCCCGTGAATAAATTAATGATTATTTGGTGTCGAGTAACTCCATAACTCACTGAGCAGTCTCAAGAGGATATCCGAGCTACGTTTAGGTCATAGACACGTATTCCTTTGCTTTCTTCCTGGATCATGACACTAAACATTTTTTCAACGAAACAGTGGAATGCGGAAAAGGAAACAGGGGAACGCGGGAAAATTATTTCATCAATTCATAGGTTCAGCCGAGCGACAGTTCGAGCACAGCGCATCTTTTTCTCAAAGTGGCAACGGAATTCACGTTGAACTGCCGTGACAGACTTGTTATTTCGGATGAAGCTTTCGTACGTAAAAACACGGTGTCCCAACAACCACTGGTCCATGGTTTTGACTGATAAACAAATGCTAAGACCCTATCAACTTAATGGAACCAGCCCCACCACGATCGGCCATTCGGGAGGAAGTGCTAGCCGTTTCAAAAACGTCCGCCTTCACTGCCCCACTCTGTACACGGTCTTTGACCTGTTCCTGTTCATCTTAAAACCTATCCAATGAGAGACTCTATGAAGGTCAATGAGCGTAGTGCTAAGGGCCTCCAGCAATTTTGGCATAATGACTATATCGTCGGTAGTTTTATTATAAAATTAATTTGGAATTAACGTAAATTCCAAATCATTAAATGATGAATTGAAAGACAATCTATGCTAATAAAACTACCGAAGCAAAGGCGTTAGAAATTATTTCAATCTAGCAAACATTACATTTTACTGAAAGAAGATTTCAAATCATTTAAAGTGACTGACATTCCATAGTAACGATAAATAATGTAATGATATTCATTTGAATCATAAACGAATTGGAACTCTAAAAATAAGTTTATTATTTCCGTAAGTATCGTTTTAATTCAGAATCGCACTTCAAAAGCACTAAAATTATAATTTAAACTTGGATTGATACTAATCTATTCAATTATACATATTATTTAAATTTCAAATTAATATTTCTCAAGTTATCTCCGCGCTATAATACTGTATTTATCTTACTCGTATCTTAATGACCAAACCATGAAGTGTGTAATTTCGTATCAATTATCCCTAGCTCGATCTATTTGCTCCTCCGTAGCCTTAGGCCTAGTATCTGTAGACAATTTAGGTCTAGGTTTAATAACGACATTATAATACGCGGCTAAGATAGCTATAACGTCACATCTTGGTACGCCCTTAATTTATAGTTTCACTGCGGCTTGTAACCATTTATTTATTTGTCCCGCTGCGTCCGCCAACACGTTAGCTGTCGCAGCGTGCATTTGTTTACGACGGCCGCCATCTTGACACGTTACTGCTATTATGCTATTAAATATCACTTTTGTAGAACGAGTATCATCAATTCTTTGTGCTATTTTTGATGTGGTTCAATCTGCAAGCAATTTGTGCTTTTTGTAACATAATAATACGTAAACATAAGCTCTCTGGCCTGTCACTCAAAGGGTTAGGCAGAAACTACGGACTTCCATTTGCCACGATCTTGACACACCCCTCTAGCTTCTTTCATTTATGCCTACATTTTCGTCGGTTACAGGTACTCTAAATTTTAATTTATTGCCTTTCTACGTGTCCAAACCACCGAAACATTATTTTCTTAAGCTTGGTCACAATCACAATCAAACATCTTGCATACCACACTTTTCTCTTATCACACAATTTCTCACCCTATTATTCAGAGTCACGCCTAACATACTTTTTAGTAACCACAATTCTAGTGTCAATTCTACTCTCATGCTTCTTCTGCTATACCTAACATTACTACCTTACGTTAAGGTATGGAATAATACAGTATTGTAAATTGTCATACATACCTTCTTTGAGTCTTTCTGACTTCCCACAATAGTTCACACTATTTTCTTTATGCGTTTCTTTTTAAATTATGATTTTTTTTAATTTTTCTCTTATTTAAAATGTATTTTTATATTAGGTAGGTAATTATTTTTTACATAATACTTACATTAAACTTCCACCAGTCTCTGTATTCCAGTTTAAAAATCCAGTTTATAAATAAAGTAACAAAGGGCGGACTTAAAGCCTTAATGACTTTTTAATATTTAATCATATTTAAAAGTAAATAAAAAGAAGACTTATGAACGTTAAAGCTTTTAATTAAAAATAATAATTGCTTATGTCTGTCTGTTAAATAACCATTTAATTAACAGAAGCAATTAAGTACAAATTTATCTTAAGAACAAAATACGCACAATTCAATTAAATGTTTCATTCAGTATCTCCGTTAGCCAAAAGCAATAACATTAAACATTCCCTCTAGCAGTTTTAATGAAAAGAATAATGATATAAGATAACATCACGCGACATAAAGTCGAATAAATTTATTACAACAATTTTACTTTTCACCTGCACACAATAAAATATAAAAATTTCAATACTATTTTCCACAGAATCTTTCTTTTCCTTTATCGATCCATTAAAGTCCACTTCGACGTTGTTGTGGCAATGTAAGAATATCCACTACCCCATATCATCCCGTGGGTGTCGTAAGAGGCGACAGAGGGAAACTAATCAGGACATGGGCAGCAGCGTCTTCCTAATAATGATTAAAAATATAAAAAACTGCGGTTGCCAACCCGTTTGCCAAGCGTGACACCTATGGCAAATATCCCCCCTATGAGGTAATCTATGGGGATGACTACGTTCAGCAGTGGACTTTAATAGGCTAGGGGCCGGGGCGGGGGTGGTAATTCGTGCTGTAAAACACCCGAAACATCGGGAATTAAAAAAGCTAAACTTAAACGCGATAAAATCCGTAAAATTAGTTTCATTTAATGTAAACGAGATAGACCGCGATGTATGATCACGGAGCATGATAGCACGGCAGTATGATCCTGGTGTGTTTCGTACGGTGACATGAGGAGAGTGTTGGGAAAAGGGGATGAAGTTTTTAATGTGTCTATTTAGACGACATTTGAGCTTTTGATACTACTTAGTCCATTCAAAAGGGTTGAAAAATAGTTTTGGAACGAAGTTCCTTATCGGACGGTACGAATTTGACGGATGGGGGCTAGGCGAGACAAAGTGTAAGATTTTTCCGTCACGACCCTTTTCTATAGTGCGGGCGAGATGGAATAATATCCATCTCCTCGGACTTCTTCTTATTTTGCCATGAAAGAAATATTATTTTAAATGACGCTTCATTTTAATAGACGCTAGTAATTCATTTATTTGTATTTGTTATAAAAACCAATTGCTGTCCGTAGTCTCGCTAAAACTCGAAACTGGGTCGACCAATTCTGATGAAATTTTTTGTGTGTGTTTGAGTGGGTCTCTAGATGGTTTAAAACCTCAATTAGATCCGGTAGATGGCGCTGTAGTCGAGATCCAGAAATCACCCGTGCAAAGCCGGAGCGGATTGCTAGTCAACAATATAATACGTTTATCAATAATAATATACTACGAAAGGAACTTCGTTCCGACCGAGTGTTCCACGACACTCACACGTGTTTTTTTTTTTAAATAAAAGTTGTAGTAAGTTATTTTTAAGAAATTTAAAAAAAACTGTTAGTCGTAGGATTGCACGTCAGAAGTGAAACCTCCTTAGCTTCACAAACATATAGATATATCTGTATATATGTATCTGAGCGTGATGGTCACGCGAGTTCAGTGCTTTTTCCTCATCCCAAAAGAGCTATATATTATAAATATTTTTTTATAGGATAAGGGTGACAAACGAGCACACAGTCCACCTGATGGTAAGTGGTTGCTGTGGCCCATTGACATCTACATCTATCCTCGATTACGAATCAAAATGCAAATGCGTTGTCACCCGTGAGGGCTAAGATGGAATGCCTCCTTTCCAGTAGTAAAAAGGGTCTCCGGTTCTCTACACTCACCATACGAAACACAGCAACGTTAAGCTGCTATTTTACGCTGGTATTCTATGAGAGCGTAGTTACAACAATTAAAAACATTCGTGCTACAACTATACTGATAATATAGCTGCAGCATGGCTCTACCACGTTAAAAATATACACACACATCTGTATATACGTATCTGAGCGTGACGATCACGCGAGTTCAGTGCTTTTTCCCCATCCCAAAGTATCCAACGTGCCTAAAGAAGTTTTCACTTAACAAGTGGTAAAAATTAAAAATTTGTACAACCGACTTCAATATATTTAAAAGTAAATAAAAAGAAGACTTATGAACGTTAAAGCTTTTAATTAAAAATAATAATTGCTTATGTCTGTCTGTTAAATAACCATTTAATTAATAGAAGCAATTAAGTACAAATTTATCTTAAGAACAAAATACGCACAGTTCAATTAAATGTTTCATTTAGTATCTCCGTTAGCCAAAAGCAATAACATTAAACATTCCCTCTAGGAGTTTTAATGAAAAGAATAATGATATAAGATAACATCACGCGACATAAAGTCGAATAAATTTATTACAATAATTTTACTTTTCACCTGCACACAATAAAAAGATAAAAATTTCAATACTATTTTCCACAGAATCTTTCTTTTCCTTTATCGCTCCATTAAAGTCCACTTCGACGTTGTTGTGGCAATGTAAGAATATCCACTACCCCATATCATCCCGTGGGTGTCGTAAGAGGCGACAGAGGGAAACAAATCAGGACTAAAAATATAAAAAACTGCGGTTGCCAACCCATTTGCCAAGCGTGGCACCTATGGCAAATATACCCCCTATGAGGTAATCTATGGGGATAACTACGTTCAGCAGTGGACTTTAATAGGCTGGGGGCCGGGGCAGGGTTGGTAATTCGTTACCATAGGTGCTGTAAAACACCCGAAACATCGGGAATTAAAAAAGCTAAACTTAAACGCGATAAAATCCGTAAAATTAGTTTCATTAATGTAAACGAGATAGACCGCGATGTATGATCACGGAGCATGATAGCACGGCAGTATGATCCCGGTGTGTTTCGTACGGTGACATGAGGAGAGTGTTCGAAAAGGGGGATGAATTTTTAATGTGGCTATTTAGACGACATTTGAGCTTTTGATACTCCTTAGTCCATTCAAAAGGGTTGAAAATAGTTTTTGGAACGAAGTTCCTTATCGGAAGGTACGAATTTGATGGATGGGGGCTAGGCGAGACAAAGTGTAAGATTTTTCCGTCACGACCCCCTTTCTATAGTGCGGGCGAGATGGAATAATATCCATCTCCCTCGCACTTCTTCTTATTTTGCCATGAAAGAAATATTATTTTAAATGACGCTTCATTTTAATAGACGCTAGTAATTCATTTATTTGTATTTGTTATCTCTATATATAAAAACCAATTGCTGTCCATAGTCTCGCTAAAACTCGAAACTGGGTCCACCAATTCTGATGAAATTTTTTCTGTGTGTTTGAGTGGGTCTCTAGATGGTTTAAAACCTCAATTGGATCCGGTAGATGGCGCTGTAGTCGAGATCCAGAAATCACCCGTGCAAAGCCGGGGCGGATTGCTAGTCAACAATATAATATGTTTATCAATAATAATATACTACGAAAGGAACTTCGTTCCAACCGAGTGTTCCACGACACTCACGCATGTTTTTTTAATAAAAAGTTGTAGTAAGTTATTTTTAAGTAATTTAAAAAAAAACTGTCAGTCGTAGGATTGCTTGTCAGAAGTGAAAACTTCTTAGCTTCACAAACATATAGATATATCTGTATATATGTATCTCAGCGTGATGGTCACACGAGTTCAGTGCTTTTCCCTCATCCCAAAAGAGCTATATATTATAAATATTTTTTATAGGATAAGGGTGACAAACGAGCACACAGTCCACCTGATGGTAAGTGGTTGCTGTGGCCCATTGACATCCACATCTTTCCTCGATTACGAATCAAAATGCAAATGCGTTGTCACCCGTGAGGGCTAAGATGGAATGCCTCCTTTGCAGTAGTAAAAAGGGTCTCCGGTTCTCTACACTCACCATACGAAACACAGCAGCGTTAAGCTGCTATTTTACGCTGGTATTCTATGAGAGCGTGGTCCTTCCCCGGTCGAGCCGACCCATTCGTGCTACAACTATACTGATAATATAGCTGCAGCATGGCTCTACCACGTTAAAAATATACACACACATCTGTATATACGTATCTGAGCGTGACGATCACGCGAGTTCAGTGCTTTTTCCCCATCCCAAAGTATCCAACGTGCCTAAAGAAGTTTTCACTTAAGTGGTAAAAATTAAAAAATTTGTACAACCGACTTCAATATACTTAAATAAAATGAGAATATCATCAATGTAGTCGAAGTCAATTGAATACGCATTATTAAGGATAACCCAAAAACTACTGGTCAGATCTTGATCAAATGTATATGGGACTACATGTGGAGCACCAGCTTTCAAATAAAAAAATAATCAATAAAATCGGTTCACATAGAAAAAAGTTCTGAGGTAACACACATAAAATTTTAAAAAAATACAGTCGAATTGAGAACCTCATCCTTTTTATGAAGTCGGTTAAAAAATCTGTATAATAACATAAGAAATCGGTGCTAAGACGTACTATATAGAAGTATAGAAGTATTAAAGCACTACACTAGTTCTTTGAAGTCTTTTTATTTTATATTTAAAGTATTTTTTTTCATTTCTACCCGGAGCTAACTAAACAAAAATACGAATTGCCACTTTCGAGTCCAATTTTTTGCCGATTGGTAGCGGCATTTATTAAATAATCTAAAATATCCGTCCTTTCTTACTGTCAGTGTAATAATAGACGGCTTAGGGAAATAATCGTAGAATCTCATGACCTTTAATACTGGTGGTAAGAGCATCTCATGTCGGTGTAGTGGTGGTGTAAGAATATCTACTACCCCATATCATCCCGTGAGTGTTGTAAGAGGCGACAGAGGGAAACAAATCAGGAGATGGGCAGCAGCGTCTTCCTAATAACAACTAAAAATATTTAAAAAAACTGTGTGTACTTATGTACGCACGTAGGAAGTTATACTTCTTTAGCGTAACAAAACAAAAATAACTAAAAATAAGTACCTTAAATATAGTTATCAGTTCCCACGAAAACTTGAGAGACAGTTACCCAATGAAGTTGTCGCTTTGAGGTGTCAGTGTGCGCACGCATCGTAACAACTTCCTGGTGTCGTTTTTAGCTGTCGGTGTGCGCGCGCATCGTAAAAAATTCACTCTCATAATTTTTCCCAAACGCCCCAAAAGTATAACTTTTTTTTATAGGAGCGGGGGCAAACGAGCATGCGGCTCACCTGATGATAAGTGGCTACCGCCGCCTATGAACAACTGCAACACCAGGGGAATTACAGATGCGTTGCCGGCCTTTTAAAAAGGAGTAGGCTCTTTTCTTGAAGGTCCCTAAGTCGTATCGGTCCGGAAAAATCGCTGGTGGTAATCGATTCCACAAGGAAGTTGTGCGAGAAAGAAAACTTCTTCTAAATCGCACAGTGGTGGACCGCCAATCATCCAGATGGTATGGATGGTATCGAGAGATTTCTCGCGATGTGTGATGGTGAAATTGAGCGGCTGGAATTTGTCCGAACAATTCCTCAGAGCACTCCCCGTGATAGATGCGATAGAATACGCAAAGAGATGCAACATCTCTACGCAGTGCCAATGAGTCCAGCCGATCGGAAAGAACTGGGTCGTCGACGATTCGAGCCGCTCTGCGCTGGATGCGGTCAAGTGGAAGGATCTGGCTGAGGCCTGCTGAGATGGGAACAGTATTCCATGTGGGGCCGAACCTGCGCCTTATAAATTTGCAAGCGGTGTGCCGGCATGAAATACTGTCCCGCTCTGCTGAGCACGCCAAGCTTTTTAGAGGCCAATTTGGCTTTCTCTTCCAAATGACCACGAAACTGCACATCACTCGATATGTCGACACCGAGATTCCGATACTGACTGAGACACCAAGGGAGTGCCTTGAAACTGAGGAGATACGACAAGGGGTTCTTTAGCGGTAGACGCAAACTTGTGTCTTCTGAGGATTGAACTGGACTAGATTTAGTCGCCCCAGTCTGAGACTTTGTTCAACAAAGTCTCGACTGAACACAAGTTTGTTCCGGTACTCGGCGACGTTTTCCCGAGAAATATTGGCACGGCCGGTGTATAAAGCATCACCAGTGCTGTCGTCTGCATAGCAATGAATGTTACCGGTTTGCAACATATCATTAATATGCAGAAGAAACAGCGTTGGTGATAGCACGCAGCCTTGTGGAACACCAGCGTTAATGGGCTTGTAATCGGTCTACTACGACCTCGATGCTCCGATCTGCAAGAAAGCTGGTGATCCAATTACACAATTTCTCGGAAAGCCCATAGGAAGGAAGCTTCGAAAGAAGCGCTTTGTGTCAAACCCGATCGAAGGCCTTCGCTATGTCCAAACTAACGGCCAACGCCTCCCCCTTGGACTCTACTGCCTCTGCCCATCTATGAGTTAGGTAACCTAGAAGATCACCAGCTGAGCGACCTCGACGGAAACCGTACTGGTGGTCACTAATCAGCTGGTGATCCTCAAGGTACCGCATGAGCTGGCAGTTAATAATAGTTTCCATTACTTTGGAGAACAAGGAGGTGATAGCGATAGGCGTGTAGTTGGACGGATCTGAGCGGTCGCCTTTTTTATGGATCGGGTGCACCAAAACTGTCTTCCATGAGTTCGGGGCTACGCCGGTAAAACCGGTGCCAACTCCGGAGCACACGTCTTCAGCACAATAGGTGGGACTCCATTAGGCCCACTCGACTTGTTGACGTCCAGGGAGAGGAGTGCTTTACGCACCGAGCGCTGTGTAAACAGCACTTCCTGCGTGGAGCACTCACACCGCGGGATGGTCGGCGGTGTGTTCCCCCCGTCATCGAGAGTCGAGTTGGAAGCAAAAAGAGAGCCTAGCAGATCGGCTTTCTCCTTTGCGTCATGGGCCAGTGAGTCGTCCACCCTGTGCAGAGATGGCAGAGATGGCTGACAGAAGTTCCCGAAGGGAGGCGAACTAGTTTCTCGCCAATTCTGCCGATGTGCTCTGACTTTGCCTTGGCAATGACGCTTTTGAAGGACCTGGAGGCGGAAATATACTTATTTTTAAGAGCGCTGGTGTTTACATCCCGGGACGTTGATGCGTCAGCCCAGGCCCGGTGAGTTCTGCCTCCGATAGGCACCACAGATGATGGAATAAATAATTCCATTCCCTGAAGCACCACTTCAGCGACAGAATCAGCAACAACGTTGGGATCATCCGGCGAGAAGCAAACCCGCCCCCAAGGGTGCATAAAAAGACGTTTTATACGTGGTAGAGCCATGCTGCAGCTATATTAGTAGTATAGTTGTAGCACGAATGGGTCGGCTCGACCGGAGAAGGACCATGCTCACAGAATACCAGCTTAAAATAGCAGCTTAATGCTGCTGTGTTTCGTATGGTTAGTGTAGAGAACCGTAGACCCTTTTTACTGGAAAAGAGGCATTTCATCTTAGTCCTCACGGGTGATAACGCATCTGCATTTTGATTCTTTATTGAGGATAGATGTAGATGTCTATGGGTCACTGCAATCACTTACCATCAGGTGGACTGTGTGCTCGCTTGTCACTCTATCTTATATAAAAAAAAGACCGCATTCCGTCCCAAGCGACGGACCTATAGTGCCAAACACGGCGGCGAGCTGCAGATCGCAACTGCGATTGGAGCGTGACTCCGGATCAGACAATGGTCCGAAGAGCCAAGAGGGGCATCGACGGAGACCTGATATCCGTCCGGATGAGAGGTCAGCAGAAGGTCCAACATCCAAGGTACATGATCCTCCACATCTGGGTTCCGCGTAGGCGAAGTAACCAGCTGTGTCAGACCATATGCCAAGGCAAAGTCATAAACAGACCTACCCGCATGATCGGTTAAAAAGGAACCAAGCCATTCGGCGTGGTGGGCGTTAAATTCACCGAGTATCATGATCTCTGCGGATGGGACCTGTTGTAGCACGGAGTCTGCAGCCATTTGGACGTGGTCGAAGAGTCGGTCTGTGTCGGCATTACCGCTATGGGACCTATAGAGGCACCCGTAGACGCGGGGATGGTCGTCGCTGTCTACGCGCAGCCATAGGATGGACAGGTCCGTACATTCAAGACTGCCGAGGCGTCGAAAACAGATGTCCTCTCTGACGTACACGCAAACTCCAGCCCGGGGCACAAAGGAGTGTTCTAATTTGTACCCCGGGTAGGAAAGATACGAAGTATCAGCCGGAGAGGACACCTGCGTCTCGGTTAGAAAGAGCAAGGCCGGCTTTGCCGTCTCCAGATGGTAGTGGACGGCGTTAAGGTTTGAATGAAGTCCCCTGATATTGCAGAAATTCACGGAAAGTGTGGCAGGGGTCACCTTGTCTTTTGCTCCGCTTGCCCCGAGCAGGTTTCGTCTTGAGTACCCTCCTAGGGTAGTCTTCTGTTTAAATCCGCTACCATGTTGATGGGGGGGGGGATTGGGCCTTCAAAAACTGCGGTTGCCAACCCGCTTGCCAATCTTAGCAAGTATGGTACACTATGGGACAGGCCTATGTTCAGCAGGGGACTGTTGATAGGTTGCAACTGATGCATAAAATTTAACGCCATTTTATTGTTTTGTTTATATTTATATTCTAGTTACAAATAAAGGTCCTTTCATAGATATTATCTTGAAACCCAGTCTCGCTCGCATTGAGCCCAGTCTCGCTGTGTAGAATCGTATCGCCAACTGCGAGCAAAGGAAAAGGATGCATAAATTGCGAACTAACCTTTCAAACGACGGTATTTATAGAGCGTGTCTAATCTCGTTGAAATATTGATATGAGCCACTAAATTTCATGCTAATGAGGTCTGGTGGGAGCGAGAGATGACGTCTGTGGCTGTCGTCGGTAAATTGTAATGCCGATGACAATTAGTCTTAGCTGTAAACAACCTTACAATTACATATATAAATTTAATTGTTGGTTTAAATAAATATATTAATCTAAAACTTATTACTATTTGGATAGTTTTGTAATATTGAAAATTAAAAATAATGGCAAAAAATTCAGGCTGTTCAAAAGGTTGTTGTTGTAGATTTGGAATTTTTTTATAGAATAAGGGTGACAAGCAAGCACACAGCTCACCTGGTGGTAAGTGGGCGCTGTAGCCCATACACATCTATATATCCTCGATTAAGAATCAAAATGCAAATGCGTTGTTATCCCTGAGGACTAAGATGGAATGTCTCGTATCCGGTAAAAAGCGTCTAAGTGACATTTACTAACGAAATTTTAATTTCTTACTTTAAAAAAGAAATATATTTCATTTCATTGGTAAGGGCTGACAACGCACCTGCATTTTGATTCTTAATCGATGATAGAATTAATCAGATGGATTGTGTACTCATTTGTCAGCCTTAATAATTCTTTAAAGAATATAATAGAATAGAATAGAATCAATTTTATGAAGAAGAAACCGCAGAAGAAACTATTGTGGAAATGTCGTTATAAATTTGAAAGAGTTATATTGTTTACTTAGGAATCATAATACATTGAGTGATGTATAACTTTGAAATAAATTTGTCGGTACGATCCGCGCGCCACCTGGTGTAAGTTAATTGTACTATGCCTATAACCTTCGCGCAAGTGCAAGCAATAAGTTAACAAAGTTTTACCGCAATCTGAGGAACGGTCTGGCAGCGCATAAAATACGAACAAACAAAAATTAATTTTTATATATTAGATAGATTACAAGAATACGTATTGAAAGTCATTTTTTACTTTTACCACTGGTTCGGAAAAAAACCTCTGTCCTGGGAAGAACCAGCATATAATGTAATAGTTTACTATACCTGTGCCGTATGGTGGCAACCTAAGAAAATCTGTCAACCCCTTGACGGCTCCGTGACGCAGTGACTTAGTGTTAAATTAAATTGCGGCGCTGAAAGCGCTGAACAAGTATTTGTATGGCTTACAAATAATCGGGTTTGTATGTTCGTCCTTGTGCAATTATTTATGTACGTAAACTCCTTCTACGATACACCAGAATTAATCCTAGTTCTTAAAACAAAACAAGTTAAATTAGTGTCATTCGCCTGCCAAGTGTGACAATTATGGCAAATCCTATCCCACAATGTGAGAAGTCCATCTGAAGAACTTTTACTGGTTTATAAGATGAATCTATTAGTTATAACACAGTCTAAAGGACTCTTCGTCTATACATCTATCCATATACATACAAATAATATTGAAGCGTCCATCTGTAATATCGAAAGAACTGCCTTTTATCGAGCTTTTAATAACTCGACCACATCCTGTCGGATCCAGATTTCGCGATTTTCTTTTTGGGTGCTAAACTATAATATATTGTGTCATTTTGGTCTATACAGGATTATTTTACAATAACCGGCCAAATTGGCAGAGAAGGTACAGAATAAGTAATACTTATAGGCAAATGGTGAAGAAAAGTTAATAAAAAAAATCTCAAACATTCTGTCCTTTTCATCTTTTAAATTCAAAATGCGTGGCACACATTCGTTCGTAAGGGATCGGTGGGCAAAAACGTTGTCGCCCATAAATCACATTCAATTTGGGATAATTTCAAATAGAAGCAGAAGCCTTATTTACTCGTATTTTCAAAATCTGCAATAACGGTATATCATTATTTATATATTTGAACTTAAGTTTAAAATTTGGCTACTCTTCTAAAAATAGCCCTGTATATAATACATATTTTTTAATAACTTGTCTTCAGCGCCACCTATGAGATCCTGGAATGAATACAAACCATCGTGGGAAAAATATGTATTATGCAAATATGACCTCAATTGGTCAAGTGATTCAGAAGTTCATGATTATTGGCTAGGTGGTAGGACTCCTTTACTGTCTATTAGTCCCGCTGGGAAGGTCTCTATATAAGGTCTCTATTCTACCTATTTCTTCTTACCTATTTCTGCTGCCAAATAGCAGTTCTTGCACTGCTGTGTTCCAGTCTGAAGTGTGTCGAGAGCCAGTATATAACAGGCTGTGAGGCATTACATCTTAGTCCTCAGAGATCACAACGCATCCGTATCCTTCTTTGTTTGAAGTGGGCTGCACTTACCATCAGGTGGACTGTAAGTTCGTTTGTCACATAAGTTTTTTTTGATTCATTAACATACGAACTTCGATTACATATAATTATGTTTATATTTTAAACTAGTAAATATTTCATAAATTAATAATTTTATTTAAGCAATAAAATAACACTTAGGAACTTGTCTGTGAAGCTAATAAATAAATAGTCGAGTCGCGAACATCGCGCAAGCTTTCACAGCTGGGAGTCTACTGACGTCGAATAATATGATATTGCGTAATGGTATATTGCATTGCATAAAATTATTTAATAGGGGTTATTTATGATAATTTTGTAGGAACTTACAGATATAAACATCATTTATTTATTTTTTTATTCTTAACTAGGTAGCTGCTACCCGGCGCGATGCTGCCGCAGAAGAAATAATTACGGAAATAACGTTTTAATATTGTTTAATTTGGGAATGATAATAGATTCATTGAAGTTTAATGATCTACGTTCAAATTAATTTATCGGTAGCGCGCCACCTTTTTTTTATTATTTTTTTTTACATGGGGAAATGCCTACGCATACCCCCCTCGCGCGGGCAAGGACGAGTTATGTCGGACTCGCACCGACTAAAACCCCATGGTGTTCCACCTTCGTCGCATATTGGCAGGGCCACGGGAACGCTTTCGCACACAACCGCGGCCCCACCAGCGCTGGCCGCCCCATTGGGGCCCCTCCTCGAGAGAAGACTACTTCTCCCCCATCTCCTTCTCAGGTGAGGCGCACCAGAACACATGGCGCGCCCTCCTCCGCGGCTTCCAACTTCACATGCGCAATGGACGCCCCCGTGTCCGATGCGCGAATGCCATGGGGCCAGGAAAAACCAGCACTCAGAAGCACCAGCTTTTCTGACCCCAGCGGTGGATCTGGTCTATGGCTCCGCCGCCAACCAAGATTCGACTGCGGAGGGTAGCGAGAGCGGCGCCTCGCAATCCCAACACTCCTCTCCCCCGCGACTCCACCTCGGCTGCAGCGGTAGTGGGAGAGAGCGCCCCTCTCGCCGCAGCCCACCGACACACATCCGAAGTGGGCTCGCCAAGCCATCTCGGAGTGGCCACCTCAAGCCGGCCCTACACCACGGGCCAGCCAAGGGGTTCTCCTCTTTGTTCACCACGGGTGACCAAGCCACGGCTACTAAGCCCCCCTCCCCCCTCCCCCCACCACAAAAAGGCGGGAACCCGTTCGGGGGGGAACCCGTTCGGGTTCGGGCGCCACCTACTGTAAGTTAATTGTACTATGCCTATAACCTTCGCGGAAGTGCAAGCAATAAGTTGATAAAGTTTTAGCGCAATCTGATGAACGGTATGGCAACGCATAAAATACGAACAAACAAAAATTAATTTTACATATTAGATAGCTCAGATGGTTAGCGTCCGCTGTAAGTTTCACAGTACGCGAGCAACCCGGGTTCGATCCCCGCCGGCACCAATGAAATTGTTAATTGCAATTTTAAGTGCTGATTTACCACGTGCTCGGCGGTGAAGGAAAACATCGTGAGGTAACCTGCATGTCTGAGAAATAGATGACATGTGAAGTTTGCCAACACGCAACGCGGCGGACATTTTCTTGCCCTAAAACCCTCTCAGAAATGATAGGAGGCCTGTGCCCAGCAGTGGGACGTAGGTATATAGGCTGTAACTTTAACTTTTAACTTTAAGATAGTATCTAATTGTTTATTCGGTATTTGGTGTATATTATACACCAAATACCGAATAAACAATGAAGTACATTCATAAATAAAAATTAAAAAGGCCGTCTCTTTACTCAGCAGTTTGATTTTACCTTTAGCTTACGGGCTAGCAATTTTTTTTTCATAAAATAATTACGTATTGTTTTGTTACAAAATCTATGCAAGGTCTTGTTTTCAAATGTTCACTTTTAAGTACATAATACATTTAAAGAATGGTTGATCATAGGGTAATATTTTCAGCATTTGATTATTCAATTCGATTATAGGGAAACCTATGTGACATATCTTCATCAATTTATCTTAACCCACTACTAGATATACGCTTATTTCAAGAATTCACCAACTGCATAAATTACGATATCACACGCATCGTCCACCGGTTCCTTTCCTCTGGTTGGGTTTTCACTGTTTATTTATTTTACTATATTTAAAAATGGTATTATATTCAACATAATATATATTAAGTACATCATACAAAGTGTCACGCCTTAATCTCTGAGGCAGAGTTCAAAGAGCAGTGAACTACTCGGACCACATTTAAACAAAATATATTAGTTTAGATGAAGAATTGTGAAAGAAGTGATAGGTGACTATATATAGGAGCCTATCACGTCCACGATCACGATCCCAATATCCCATTAGACGCCTTTTGCGAGATGTTAAGCAAGTAACACGTATTTTGGCACATTATTTTTTGTTACAAGTCCCATATAAACATGGAACACATATATTTTATTTCATCTATCACGCAACCAGGCGAGAATGTACAAAAATCCCAAATAATAATAATAATCTTTATTACAGACACAAAGATCTATACATAAATAAATAAACAAATTACAAATATATATAACTAGCGATCCGCTTCGGCTTCGCACGGGTGATTTCTGGATCTCGCAAACAGCTCCACCTGCCGGATCCAATTGTGAGTCTAAACCATCCAAGACCCATTCAAACACACAAAAAATTTCACCAGAATCGGTCGAACCAGTTTCTAATTTTAGCGAGACTAACGGACAGCAATTGATTTTTGTATATAGAGATAATATGAGCCAACTCAGAAGGCGATTTGAAGAAATTAGAGTCGATACCCTCCCACTAATTATGCTACGGGATTTGAACCCGTGGTTAGTATCACAGCAGTTAAATGCTTAGCTACTGCGTTATTGAGCCGGCAATACAAAAAAGATTATAAAATATGTAATAAATTCAGAAACACACGAAACACTCATTCTGTAATGTAACAAACATAATATTTACTTGCAATTACATGAATTTAATAGCTTTGAAGAAATAAACACATTTATTTTATTATACCTATAAATACTTGAGGACATACTTACATAATTATAAACTACTCTTAGCACTCCTTAGTAAACTACCAGATGTACTGCTATTATAAAGTATGCGTATTAATCTTTAATATTACATTAGGGACTTTAATGTCACATGAGCTATTAGTCATTAGTTCTCAAACGAGGCTATGAGAAAACAAAATAAACATACAGACATGAAATAATCTTTTAAATCATCATTAAGTTAAACAGATAAAAATATTGAAGAATAACAGATATTATTCTGTGAAAAACAACCGTTAAACATCAACTTTCTAAATGTCACCACCACACCACTAACTGTTTAGCCGTAACTGTACAATGTTGCACGAATTTCATGAAATACCAAGGAACACTCAACTCACACTAAAGATAAATCTCTATGATCAATCGATGCTGTACACAGCTTACATGGCAACCGTTTCACAATAACCTGTTTAATATACAGAAAATGTATTTAAATTATTTAACAATTTCGTATTAAAAGCGTATCGTACAAGAAAAAAAAAATATTATAAATAATTCATAAACACGTTGTAAGAGTCAATAATTATCATAAACATATTTGCAAAATGCAAGTGCATGTTGGGCGAAGTTTAAACATATTGGAACAAGCTTCCACCGATTTTAACTTTTTTTTTCTTTACCAGCTGTACGCACACTGATATTATGTTTAGCAACAAGAGGTAAAATTAAAAATTTTGTACAACCGACTTCAATATAAATATAATTTATTGTTGATTGTTTTAAACCGCTCTACCGATTTCGATAAAATTTAAATGGGACCACGTGGGAAGTATACCCTTTGAAACAAAAAAGAATTTTTCAAATCGGTTCAGGCGTCTTCGAGTAATCGGTGAACAAACATAAAAAAAATATTCCGACGAATTGTAAACCTCCTCCTTTTTGAAGTCGGTTGAAAATAGATAACATGTTAATATCACAGCATTTGGAATGAAAACATTTCAGATTTTGTTTAAAAAATATCATTCGACTATCATGTAAATTTGTCAATCTGTCTTGTTATTTAAACAATTAAAATATACCAGGTGGTACGGGGATTCAGCACCCCGTGTAGGTGTTAATTAGAAAAATAATATGGAAGTAAAATACAGCAAGAAGTATTATAGAATATCTTACTACGATTCTACGTGGAGCACTTCTAGTGTCTGCAAACTCGAGTGACCAAGCTGCTTAATGAACTCTCCACCAGCTCGTCCGTCAGCGGCTCTGCTCGTATAATAATACCTCTTTGTGGAGAAGGCTTCAGTACATTTTTAAATTTATATTAGATAAAACGATCAAAAATCATTTCAATAAAATTTAACTCCGTTATTTTTAGCTTTTATCACATAGTTTTATTGCTTTTCATAAAATTTTAAAAAAGACACAATTGTCGGAAAACGAACTCAACAGCAGAGTACTTGTCCTGGCGTCCATCATCATCATCATAATCATCATTTAGATCCTACCAAAGTCCACTTCTGAACACAGCCTCTCCAATAGATTGGCTTATAGGGGGATATTTGTAATAGTTGCCACGCTTGGCAAGTGGATTGGCTAGCGCAGTTTTTTATTGTTTTTAGTTGTTTTCAGCAAGATGCTACTGCATATCTCCGTCTCAAATTCCCTCTGTCGCCACCTACGAAATCTACAGGTTGATATGGACTAGTGGGTTCTCTTACGCCGCCACTACATACACAGAGCTACAGAGGGAAATGAAACGGGAGATGCAACAACTTAAAGTAATAAAAAGAAACCCGCCACCCAATTGTCAAGTGTGGCAACTACGGTAAATATTCCCTATAAAGCGATCTGCGGGGGTCGTCTTCCTTCAGCAGTGGACTGTTGATCAGCTGAAATGGGTGAATAATGGATGAATGCAGTATTGGACCTTAATTGACCATTTAAGATGTTTCATTGCCTTAGATGACTTTAATAAAACCTTCGGGACGAGATTTCATTGCAGAGTGTAGTCAGGATCGTATTATGCTGTTTGTATAACTTATATCAAAAATATTTTATCGCATTTATTAAATGTTAGTAATGGAATTGAATCATCATTAAGTTTAGGAGTGACCGTAACAACTCTTTAAAAAAAAACATAATACATACATGAACACTTACTTCCATCACCCAGAGGGGTAGGCAGAGACTACAGACTTCCGTTTTTCACGATCATGACACTTCCTCTCTCGCTTCCTTTACATCCATGTATTTACGCATACATGCTCGTCGGTCAATGATAGTCTTAATTCGATCCATCTTCAAAATATCGCCAATTTGGTTGATAAACTTCCGTCTAGGACGTCCCTTTCCAACTCTACTATTCACTTCTGCAACAAAAATTCTTTCTACATGACCAAACCACCGAAGCATTTCTCCCTTAATCCGAGTCAGAAAAATCATGAAGAATTTAAAGAAGTACAAATTAACAGCATAAAACACCGCCATTCAGCAGTTCGTGTACTGCTGTGTTTCGAGAAGGTGCTGTAGAGTACAGTAATTACTGGCTTAACCAGTAGATATAATTACCTTCTTTGTTTGAAGTTGATTGCAGATGTCCATGGACTGCAATAGCTACTTGCCAGCAGGTGGACTAAATGTTTGTCTGTCACTTCAATTTTTATAAAAAACAGAATTGTGAGAACAAGTTGGTTTGCTTCCTATAAACTTTTTTACCACATCCATATTCATAATATGTATTTTCATACGTCTTCTTTAATTCAAATAACATATTAATAGCGATATTTCTGGACCGCACCTTGTCTTAATAGAACATCGCGTCATGCAATTCGATGCGCAACGCCACTCAAGCAGTAATCAACTTGAGAAACATTTACAGCTAACGATTCCACGCCGATCTCAAATAGATATTCAATTCATAATATCGGACTTGAAATTACGGGCCCCGAGGCTGTAGCAAAGGTTGATCGGAATTGTTCGGATACACGTCATATGGTGCGAGCATTGTGCAACGGCGCCTTAATAAATGATCTACCGCAAAGTTCGTGATAGTCATCATATCACAAAATACACCTGACAATCTAAGGCTTCACTATTCCGTCACATATAACCCAATATAATACTTTAGAATGGCAGATTGGTTGTTTAGCAGTAAAATATCAAAATCGTTCGTTTGACATTTTTTAGACGTTGCTTTTGTGTTCTGGTCGATTTAAGAATCTCTACACAATATGTAAAGAAATCTTGTCCGATCCGATAAGTAATATAATGACATTACAAAAAATTAAAATGTCATCTCTATATTATGTAAATTAAAATCAATTGCTGTCCGTTAGTCTCGCTAAAATTCGAAACTGACTCGACCGATTCTGATGAATTTTTTTGTGTGTGTTGGAGTGGATAGTTTAGATTCACAAATGGACTCGGTAGGTGGCGCTGTTATCGTGATCCAGAAATCACCCGTGTGAAGCCGAAGCGGATCGCTAGTATTTAAAAAAAATTATATGTAAAAATACATGTTTATACTACAATTTTCTTAAGAATTAAGTAAATTTTTGAAATCTGGCAACACCATCGTCGGCGACGGTATCTTTGAACGTGTGGTCGGTATTTTTTACCAGACGACCGCCTGCGCCGCATGTACTTACATCTAATAAAAATTTATCTTATTGTTTGTTAGGTATTTTTTATTTTTCTTCAAAAAGGATTACATAATCAGAATTACATCACGATAGATACATAAAAGCACCCTCGGAGATCGTTTTATTTCCACATATTGTATATTGTGGTATATATGTTACGGGTAATGTCCAAAGAACGTAAACCTAGGTTTACTCGGTGCTTTTGTGCGTAGTCCGAATAATAGTTGTAGGACTATAACTTCTAATTTGTCTAATATATGCAAAAGCACATTTTAACACTTTCACTGTCCGATTTTCAGACAAAATAGTAAGACGATAGCAATGAACTATATTATGTAATACACGGGACAGCGAATGGATAAAGTTATACCAGCGATAGTCGGTCAAAGCCGCGGACATTCATTCCTCATATGTAAATTATTCGGACTTTACCCAAATATCACAGGGTAAAACTGGTTTTACCCGTTTTTTGGACATTACTTCTAATAAAAATATGCTATTATAAATAGTGTTCTAACATAAAATAGGGTTACATATAAACTTAATTATGTATGTAAAATGTAGATAGTCCAGTAAATATATATATATAAGGTAAACACCAAACATTGCTTTATCAAAAAGATAAGTCGGATTGGAGGATAAACTTATCTTTGCGTTTGCCCATACATCGGCCAACATCACGGTCGATGATCCAACTATAGACAGTAGACTCCAAGAGGTAGGCCTTGGCCGTTAGTTTCGACGTTGCGAAGGCCTTCGATCGGGTCTGCCACAAAGCGCTTCTTTCGAAGCTCCCTTCCTATGGGCTTGCCGAGAAATTGTGCAATTGGATCACCAGTTTCCTTGCTGATCGGAGCATCAAGGTCGTAGTAGACGGTGCATGCTCTAATTACAACAAGCCTATTAACGCTGGTGTACCACAAGGTTGCGTGCTATCATCAACGCTGTTTCTTCTGCATATCAATGATATGTTGCAAACTTGTAACATTCATTGCTATGCGGATCAGCACTGGTGATGCTTTATACACCGACCGTGCCAACATTTCTCGGGAAAACGTTGCGGAGTACCGGAACAAACTTGTGTCTGAAGTCGAGTCTTTGTTGAACAAAGTCTCGGATTGGGGGCGACTAAATCTAGTCCAGTTCAATCCCCAGAAGACACAAGTTTGCGCGTTTACCGCTAAAAATAACCCCTTTGTTGTATCTCCTCAGTTTCAAGGCACTCCTTGTTAGTATCGGAATCCTCAATGACGACATATCGAATGATGTACAGTTTCGTGTTCACATAACATAAACACTCACGCCTGTCACCCAGAGGGTAGGCAGAGACTACGGACTTCCATTTGGCACGATCCTGTCACACCTCTCTCGCCTCCTTTACATCCATATATATACGGATACACGCTCGTCGGTTAAGGGTACTCCTAATCCGGCCCATTTTCAATATATCGCCAATTTGGTCGATAAACCTTCGTCTAGGCGTCCTTCCGACTCTGCCGTTGACTTCTGCAGCATAAATTTGCTTTGTCACTCTTTCTTCGTTCATTCTTTCTACATTACCAAACCACCGAAGCATTCTTTCTTAATCCTGGTCACAACGTCATCTTGCAAACCACACTTTCTCTTATCACACTATTTCTCACCCTGTCATTCAGATTCAGCCTAGCATACTCCTTAATGACCGCATTTCTACAGCATTTATTCTGCCAGACCCAACTTTCACTACCATACATTAAAGTAGGGACTAACACAGCATTATGAATTGCCAAATGTGCCTTTTTGACACATTCTGACTCTTCATAATAGCGTGTCCCCATTCACTCTATTTCCTGCGTTCACTCGTCGTTCTATATCCTTATCATATCTACCATCCCTGCTAAATAAACATCCCAAATATACAAACTCATCCACTTGCTCCATCAACTCCCTTCTATTCTTATTTCACATAACGTTTTACCTTTTCTCTTTCAAAACCATCACTTTCGTCTTACTTGCGTTCACTTTCATACCCTTTCTTTTAATGACCAGTTCATTAAAATAACCATCATTGTAACTCGGCCGCCGACGATGCAAATATGACTTGATCGTCGGCGTACAAAAGGCATTTGACGGTTAACTCACCCACATTCTTCAACTTTCAAACTTTGCAAACAATTGTCCATAAATAGGTTAAACAGACACGGAAAGCTACAGCCCTGTCTGACACCTTTTGGATGCCAAACCAGTTCGAGTAGACCCTGTTGATCCTGACACAAGCACTAGAGTCCCTATAAAGAGACCTTAATACCTGTATCAAACCAGCCCTCAAACCAAATGAGTTCAGTGTTTGCCATAACACATTCCTGTCCACTCTGTCATAAGCCTTTCCAAGTCCATGAACGCACAAAAATTTTCTGGTTTTGGCCAAAACTTCTCCGCAATCATACGCATGGAAAAGACTTGATCCGTACACCCCATTCCTTTCTAAATCCAGCTTGCACATCCCAAATTTTTCCATCAGTTTCTTCCATAACTCTTTCAATTAACACCTTAGCATACAGTTTACCCACATTGCTACAAGCTGATACCACGTAGTTTTTACAGTCCTGTTGTGACCTTTTTCCTTTATATATTGGGACTATAACGGCTTTGCACCAGTCTTCCGGTACCCGCTTCAGTTCCCAACATAAATTAAACAAGGTGTACAGCAGGCCTGCCACCACTCCCTCTCCAGCCCTTAGCATTTCGAGTGATACTCTACCATATCCGGCTGCCTTACCTGCTTTTATGCTTTTCATTGCATTCATTATTTCATCTACACTCATCTCCCTACCTCTCTCCACTTCTTTCAGAATTTCTATTTCACTTAATTCAGACGACTCTTCACTCATAAAAACGCTTTCAAAGTATTCCTTCCATCTCTTTAAATTGAAACTTCATCATTCAGCATACAGCCATTCTCGTCTCGTATAGCATTCATTCTAGGCTGTTTTGAATTTCCCTAGCAGTTCTTACGAGTTTCCAGAACATTTTAATGTTTGCCTGGAAGTTATCAGATATCCTCTATCATTCTTATCCGTTCTTTCTTGCTTTTCCTTTCAACAACTTCTTTTACTCTCTTATTTATAAGTCTAAAGTCTGCCTTTTTCTTTCAATCTCATCATTCATACCGCCAGAATTACCAGCTTTGGTTGCCAGTAAATCTAGCCATCATCTCATGTATAAGTATTTGCAGTATCCTGTGAATGCCGTAAGAGGCGTCCTAGGGTAATTAAACAGGAGACGGGCAGCAGCATCTTCCTTGTAACAACACAAAATAATAGAAACTGCAGTAGCTAACCCGCCATCCAGGTGTGGTAACTATGGCAAATATCCACCTACAAAGCAATCTTTGAAGAAGGCCTACGTTCAGTCGTGGACTTTAATGGGCTGTGGTGGTGGTGGAAATAACTACAAATTAACGATTTTGGAATTTTCTCCTCAACTTGTGGTATGAGACCTTGTGTCTTGCTAAATTTCATGTTTCTAGGTCAACGGAAGTACCCTATAGGATTTAATCAGTGAGTTTGCCAGTTACAAAATACTTATATATAACAGAAATTGACGCATCGTTTTAATGTGTTGTCTTAGAAGCTTACATTTTTACACATAACTGAACGTGGACCTTAGTATTTGATATAAATTTCAACTTTATACCTATACACGTTGTTGGGAAAAGGTTCTTGACCGACGGACAGACGGACGGACAGACAGACGGACGGACATCTAATTTATCCTATAAAGATTCCGTTTTTTTCAAAATGTGAAAACAATGGCGAAGAAAAACTTATTTTTCTTTTGGCAAATTTCTAAGAAGAAATGGAAGGAAAAATTGGCAGATTTCAAGGAGAAATTTATTAGCTTGCCGTGCGAGTGCCCTTGAAACGTAAGGAAGCGATCACTTTAATCCATTCCGTGAGTTTCATAAGATTCAGGAAGTTCCTGCGATCTCCGAATGTTGACGGTAAACTATCTAGTATAGGATATATATGACACTAGGAGTCTATTAATATAGACCCCTAGGCTCTAAAGCCCTCAAAAGTCTAAAATCTGTTATCCCTATATTAGGGTAAAATCGGGTAATGGCGGTCAGATGGTAATACCGGTCAGCACACTTCCAATTATGTTACGGTGATTATAAGCACGCACATACAAAGCGGGTGGCGTGACTATTCCCCCCGCAGGAGCGCCGAACCCCGTTCAGTTCCATGCATGCGTTTGGGAAGAAGGCACGTCGAAATTTTTCGCGCCACTTTGTTGTAAAATTTTGCGATCCGAAAATAAGAAGTAAGTAAATTTTACTCGATAGTTTTCAAATGTAAAGTTAATATAAGTATTGCCTAACTATTTGTGCGCAATCGTCAATATCATCTTTGTTAATTAGCCTGCAGATTTTTAAATAAATTTTAAATATTTAGAAATATCAATCTTAAATTAGTTGAAGATGGAAACCCGATAAGAGAAGCCGCCCGATGTACTGGCATTCCGTTTTCTACACTACAAGAGAGGTTGAAAAAGAAAAATTTGGATACTCCACAACTGGGAAGAAATACTACCTTTACCAAAGAACAAGAAGAAAGTATTGCCTCTCAAATTAGACTGCCCGTAAAATATACGGGTGTACTGCTATGGAAATAAGGAAGATGGCTTTTAAGTACGCAGAGAGAAATAACATCAAGCACAACTTCAGCAAAACCTCAGAATCAGCTGGTAGACATTGGCTTGAAGGGTTTTTAAAACGAAATAACTTATCAGTGCTTAAGGCTGTACTGTAACGAGTTGTGGTACAGATGTGTACTGTGAGGACGTTAGCCCACTCGGAATGCTCAGACGTTACTCTGCAAAAGATTATAAATGTGATTTATGCTCCCATTGCTTGACTGGTATTAACCAACAGCTGACTGGTTTTACCTTACATTGCGTGTAATACCAATCAAACATGTTTTTTTAAATGTTTATTATACCAAAACTATGATTTTTTATAGTGATCTAAATTAAAGTGATATTGATAGTAGAATAATTATATTTGAGATTGTGATTAGTTCTATAAAGATATGTTTTTTTTATAGGAGAGAGGGCAAACCAGCATGCGGCTCACCTGATGGTAAGTGACTACCGCCGCCCATGAACAACTACAACACCAGGGGAACCAGGGAATTGCAGATGCGTTGCCGGCCTTTTACAAAGGAGTAGGCTCTTTTCTTGAAGGTCCCTAAGTCGTATCGGTCCGGAAAAATGGCTGGTGGTAATAGATTCCACAAGGAAGTTGTACGAGGAAGAAAACATCTTCTAAATCGCACAGTGGTGGACCGCCGATCATCCAGATGGTGTGTATGGTATCAGGAGTTCTGCCGCGATGTGCGTTCGTGAAATTTGGCGGCTGGGATTAATCCGAACAATTCCTCAGAGCACTCCCCGTGGTAAATGCGAAAGAAAATGCAAAGGGATGCAACATCTCTTCGCAGCGCCAATGAATCGAGCCGATCGGAAAGGACTCGGTCGTCGACGATTCGAGCCGCTCTGCGCTGGATGCAGACAAGTGGAAGGAGCTGGCACTGGGGAGCCCCAGCCCAGAGATGGGAACAGTATTCCATGTGAGGCCGAACCTGCGCCATGTAAAGTTGCAGGCGTTGTGCCGGCATGAAATACTGTCCCACTCTGCTGAGCACGCCAAGCTTATTTATGTTGATTTATATTCGCTGTGTATTAATTTTTCCTTAAGTGACTGGCATTACCCCATTCTACCCTAATATAGATAACAGATTTTAGACTTTTATACTTATCCTAAGTATAAAAAATACATTATATTATTGTTCTGTTCATTTTAATTAATATACAAAGACTATATCAGACTATATTTTTAAGATACCTACTTTGAAAATGGGAGGGGGGCGAAATTTTTGACTGTAGTAGCTCCGGGCTATACCACTGCTCAAAATACCATATTATTTTTTACGCTAAT
Source organism: Parnassius orleans (assembly GCA_029286625.1). Taxonomy (NCBI): domain Eukaryota; kingdom Metazoa; phylum Arthropoda; class Insecta; order Lepidoptera; family Papilionidae; genus Parnassius; species Parnassius orleans. The sequence goes on along the minus strand of JAGSMP010000076.1, from coordinate 563,163 downwards.
CCCAATCATCGAGTTGTCCTTGTCTAGCACCAAATCTTCCCTTCTATTATAAGTAGCGGCACGAAAGTCTAGCGGTGACCGTTATTGCGCATAAGTCGCGCTGATTGGCTTATTGCGCATAATTTGCGCTGATTGGCTCGTGCGTATTGTTCGCATGAGCTGATTGGCTTTCCAGTCGCATTCGTGCAATTCAATTCGTGCGCGTCCCCTCCACGTTTCGTTCAGCGCTAGGCTTACGTGCCACGACTTGTACAAAGGCCCAAGTTTATCTATGTTCAACCATTAAATCGCAGAGGTAAATCTAGCACAATATATTACTGCATAAAGTAAAAGTTAAATTACTGTCTATCTCGCTGGTGGGCACAGATCTCTCATTTCTGAGAGGGTTATGGAACAATTAGTCTAATAAGCTACTCCAGTACGTGTTGGCGAACGTCACAACATGTCCTCGAAATATTTTTTATTCCTTAGACGTGCCAGTTTCCTCGCGATGTTTTCTTTTACCACCGAGCACGGGATAAATCAGCACTTAAAATTGCAATTAACAAATCGTCGATGCCGGTGGCGATCAAACCAAGGTTGCTTGCGTACTGTGAAATTTACTGCAAGCGCTTATCTCCTGTGCTACCAGTTCTACTGCATATTCGTTTTAAAACAAGTACATATTTCAAACATCACTGCTTAAGGAATATAATTTTACCTTGATACTATCTTGATTTATGTTACTTAATAAAGACTGCTTTAGCTATACACCTAAAATGGACGCGGCTGATTTTTATTTATGTTAATAAAGAAGTGCAAAAATTATTCTGCGCTGTATATGTCCTTAAGTCTAATAGAAGTAAATAGTTATATGGACCGGTCCTAATAGACGTGAGAAACTTTTTACAGGTGCGCGCATATCGAAGTCACAACTGGGTAAGCTCTTAGAATCCTTTTAAGGTTCACAACAGTCATTCAACTAACAAAATGAATAACACTGAATTGAAAGAGACGACTTAATGTACCCACTTACTTCCATACAAGGTAATGCAAGAAGACAGCAACTTAGGTTTTAGTTTCCGACGTAAATCTACGTATAACGAGCTATTAGCTCAGGCCAAGGGTTTTGTTTGCCATGATTTACATTCGCCTCATTAGTGAGAATATGGCTGCCATATAATCTATCGAATAAGTTAACGGATAATGCGACTGTAATCCGTAATTAAAATAGCTTTATACATAGTACAAGTACCTACTCGCATAATTATAATACAATTTTTATTTATTTTCATTTTTATAGAATGCGTGTTTAACTTTTTATGCTATAGAATAATAAATGCAGATGCGTTGTCACCCCTAAGGACCAGAAATACAGCAGCATTAAGCTGCTATTTTACGTTGGTATTTGAGAGCGTGATCCTTCGTCGGTCGATCGGACCCATTCGCGCTACACCCATAATAAATCTGCAGCATGGCTCTACCACATAAAATAGGTAGACCGAGGCGAATCGGATCACAAGGCGAATCGGATCAAAATAAGAAATCTGTTGATAATTCAAATATCGCATTCACATAGAACGAACTCAATCGGCGTTTTGCGTCTCTCCTCTCACCCCGCACCTCCTGACAAAGGCAGTATTTCGATCGCGCTTGTCGTTTGTGTGTGTCGCAATTTTGGCGCTCATCTAAGGTACGTACTTACGATTTCTTTGTGTCATATTACGGATTTGTGTTAAAACTCAACTGCATTGGTTTATATTGTTAAGCAAGGTGTCTATATTAGAGAACGAATTCGCTTTTAAGTATGATCTTTATGTCTTGATTATGGGGCTAATCGGATCATATCGTCAGGGGCGAATTGGATCACACTTTTAAACTGATTTATTACATTTTTGAGATTATTGATTCATATTTATTTCATTATAGATGGTTCGCACGTACAAAAGAAAGACTGATGGAGAATGGTCTCAAGAAAAATTAAAGAGGCTGTAAATAAAGTCCAGAACAAAGAGTTGATTACCCAAGGCTGCTGAGATTTTTGCAGTACCGTTCATGAGCTTACAGAGAAGAGTTACTTTATCCAGGGGTATTATTAAGCGTCGAGGTGGACAACCAGCTTTAGATAAGAACGCAGAAAAGAAGTTAGCTGACCGGCTATTGCACTTGGCAAGTCGTGGTTTCGAATTACACCCAAAGCGGTACGTAAGTACGCGTTTGAATTTGCAAAACGTCAAAAAACACAAATTTGACAGAAGTGCTGGAATGGCTGGCCAGGACTGGTTTCATCGCTTTATACAAAGAAATAAAAAATAACTATTCGGAAGTCGGAGGGTCTGTCAAGAGTAAGGATTGATTGTATGAAGAAGGAAAAAAGTGGCAGAATTCTTTAATACTTTGGAAACAGTAGTAGATAACAACAATTTAAGAGGAAGACCTGAATGTGTATACAATGTTGATGAAACGGGATGCCGCTTAGTAACCGCCCACCCAACATTATAGCCCAAAAAGGTGCTAAAGATGTTGTCAGCATGACCAGTGTTGAACGAGGTGAAAATGTAACCGTTCTAGCCTGTATGAATGCAGCAGGACAGTACATACCTCCATTTGTTCTATTCAAAGATGTGCGTAAACGTAACGATTTTCTCCTAGGTATGCCACCTGGTACTGAAGTTGCCATGACAGAAAAGGGCTAGGTCACCGAAGAAGCTTTTAAGTTGTGGCTGCAACATTTCAATCGCTACCGGACCCCAGGAAAAGTAGTTCTAATTTTGGATGGGCACGTGTCTCAAACCAGCTACTCAGTGGTAGACTTGTGTGACTCTTTCGAAATTGAACTTGTACTTCTTTCTCCACACACATCACATGCCCTGCAACCGCTCGATGTATCGTTTTTCAAACCGCTCAAAACCTATTATCACCAACAAGCTACAGCATGGCGACATACACATCCGAATCAAGGAATCACAAAGTCGCTTTCGGGCACTTTTCCAACGGGCTTGCCACTGTTGGGAATGCTACAAAAGGCTTCGAAAAGACGTAATATTTCAACTAAACGCCATGCAATACCTGACCACAAGTTCATCGGTGGTCAAGAGTCAGACTTGTAGAGTCCCAAGTCCAGTCCCCAAGTTCCCAACAAATGCAGCTACAAGTGCAAGCCACAAATACACAACCAGTAGCTGATACAGTGTCATCTGCAAGTTCACGACAGTCTGACAAAGCCCAGTCTTCCACCTGTGCAGATGAAGAAAGAAAGAAGATGAAGAATAAAGCAACGCCTGGGATAAAAATCAAGAGTTCATCAGCAAAACAGAGAGAGTGTCAAGTGCCCCAAGTCCAATCCACGAGTTCCCAACAGGTGCAGCCACAAGACCAATCCTCAAGTGCAGAACAAGTGCAGTCAAAATAAGTCCAAGCCACAAATACAAAACCACATTGAATAAAACTTTTACGGATTATATCGCGTTTAATTAACTTATTTTTATTAATTCCGATGTTTCGGGTGCTTTACAGCACACATGGTCACGGGGACAGTTCTCAAGTCATGGGTGTAGTGTTCGCTTGATAACCGCTAAAACCACTTGATAATATAGTGCCATCCACAAGTTCGCAACAATCTGACGAAGCCCAGCCTCCCACCTGTGCAGAAATAATTATAGAAATTCTTCCATCACCTTTAGAGTCACCAATTGCTTCTAAAAGAATTCGTAAAGTTTCAAAACTGGTCTTGCATTTAACATCACCTCAGAGTAAGACTACTCTTCTCGAAAAGGCTGTGGGCAAAGAAAATACTATGAAGAAGATGAAGAATAAAGCAAAGCCTGCGATAAAAATTAAGAGTTCATCTGCAAAACAGAGAGAGTGGCACTGCATTTACTGTTCCGAAATATTCGTTCATCCACCATCAGAAGATTGGATTCAGTGCAATACCTGCGAAGAATGGTGCCACTAAAAATGTGCTGATATGGGGGGCAAAAGGGACCATATATATGTGAACTATGTACCGATAATTAAAATTGATCTCATTATTAATTTTTACTGATTCCAAAGCTATAGTGTTAAGAAACTTAAAATTTTGTTACATGTTGTGTACGATCCGATTCACCCCGAAAATTGGGGCGATTCGGATATTTTTCTTTTTTTAGTTTTTAATAGCTAATTAAGAGAATATATGTATGATTTAAGTTTTCAACTGTTTATTTCATAGCTGATTGTTACTTCTTACCTTTTTATCAATAAAAATAACATTATAGGTATAACACTTTAGTATGATTTGCTCAATCTCAAAGAAAAAGTGATCCGATTCGCCTCGGTCTACCCGTAAGATTTATTCATATCCTTTTTAAGTTTTCTGTAAAGTATTAGAAAACAAAATGGTACAAATTAAAAATAAACAGGAGACCGTCTGCGAGAAAACATGATGAATTAATTGAACACTCCAAAACAGTTTCAGGCAATTATTGTTTTTTTTTTGTACATAGAGCAATGCTACATTTTACAAACAAAACTAGAGAAAACAGAATCATGTTTTTACCGCGACAAATCTAACATACGTCTACGGTGAGGCCGAGACTTGTCACATAACTGGTTTACCGATTTAAGTCGTTTTACTTTGTTTTCTTAATTACCGTAAATGTGTTTACTTTGAAGAGATAAAAAGTAGACAACTACGTGGAATGCAGCGGCTGTAGGTTTTTTGTTGTCTTCCTAGTTTGATGAAAAGCAGGATGACAGACTGCTAATGGTTTAGAAGTTTCGAAAACATGTTTACGCTTCCACGTAGATGTACCTGCTCCATGAGTGTTTAGTTCAGTGTCGTCATTTTTTAATTTAAAGGAAGTTGCATGTTTGTTTTCATTATCTGTCGCATGCATAACCTGTGATCAGATGCTTCTTGTTGGTGCAAATGTGCTCGGAGCTACAATACTGATAAGGTAATGAATGAAACCAGGCGTTCCTTTGCGGAAATTCACTACATTAAACACTTTTCTTTAACACGAAAATATAATTTCTCATCTGTAATAAAATGAATTTTTGCAATTATTGGTAAACCAACACCGAACCATCAACATACCGTGTAGTGTGGGTGTGAGAATATCCACTACGCCATATCGTATCGCGGGTGTCGTAAGAGGCGACAGAGGCCAATGAAACAGGAGATGGGCAGCAACATCTTTCTGATAACAATATAACTATATTAAAAAACTGCAGTTGCTAACCCGCCTGGCAATTATGGAAAGTATCCTTCCTATGAGGCATTCCATCGAGGAGGCCTTAGTTAGCAGTGGACTTTTGATAGATTGTGATGATGCTTGATGATGAACCACCAACACAAATATAACAAGACGGATCACGGGGGCGTCCGGTGCGCAGGTGAAGTTGGAGGCCGCAGAGGAAGGCGCGCCATGTGTTCTGGTGCGCCTCTAGAGAATAGGCCCTCCCGAAGAGCGGCGCTGGTGGGGCCGTGGATGTGTGCGAAAGCGTTCCCGTGGCCATGTCAATATGCGACAAAGATGGAACACCATTGGGTTTTAGTCGGTGCGAGTCCGACATAACCCGTCCTTGCCCCCGCGAGGGGGGTATGCGTAGACATTTCCCATGTAAAAAAAAGGTTAGGTTAGGTTAGGTTGATTTTATCATAAAACTAAATCAGTCTAGGTTTTTGATCAAAAAACTGATTTTACCATAATTCTGCGAAATATAGAAAAATTACCTAAAGCCCCGACTTCAGAATGTGAAGTTATTTTATACTAGTTTTATTATACAGTTTTTATAGAACTAAAAAGTTCTTTGAAGTTGGCTTTTACTTTTTATTAATAGTTTTTTTTTTACTCAATGCCGTCTGAATCAACAATTCTATGGTCTAAATAGTCACATTAACATAGGTAATAAATACTTTTTATCAAGCGAAAAATACATGGTTACAATATATTTGTGTGTTTACTACTTATATCTGTAGGTAGATTATATATGGTATAAATTAATGACATTGTACATACTTGATATAATACCAAGCTTAGTAATGGTTTCCTACAGCTATGGGATAAATACAATGGCACATTACCAGAATATGTCACGCAGAATATGAAAGGCTACACCTACAAGTCACGAATAATGATACGATTTAATCATCTATATAACGTTGATGATAATTAAAGAAAAATTATATCAATATCTGGCAAACAATTTTGCTGATTTCGATTTGCTCGCACTGCAACGAAGGAAAGAACTTTCAAGCGATATTATATGATTTAGTAGGTAATTAATGCCGCGGATTTAGTAACTTTTGTTTCTGCAGCGAAGATATAGTAGAGACGGGGAGCTGTTCTCTATCAACGCATCGGATATGAGCAAAACGTTCAACGTGATAGTCTGCGATTCAAAGATTTACTTATCGATAGATACTATAATACCACCAGTGGCAACAGCACTGCCTACCCAGTCGAGTTTCTCAACTCCTTAGATTAATCGAGCGTGCTTTCGCATGGTCTGGAACTAAAAGTGGCGTTCCAGTTCTGCTGATGTAACCTTGGTGTACCAAGATTGGCACCAGACTGCGTATCAGAGCTGGAGAGAAATCATTTTATAAAGTCCACTACTTTGACTAAAGCAGCTAAAGGAGTGCGTTTTGATTCTCCGCATTTCTATTATTTTAAAAAAAAAATCTCTATGAATTTAATATGACTATTAATAAGTCCGAGGATCAGACTTAAAGTGGCGGGTTTTCATTTCGACACTCCACATGGCATGGTGAGCCGTATGTTTAAATATGTACAATTTAGGAGTTTGTTCAACTGTGTTAGCAGAACCACTGTCAGATGCTGCAAATTTTTTTGTTTATATGGTTATGAAACACCAATAATTCTAGTTCTTCTCAACAAGGTAATTTTTTCAAATGTGTGTCATTAAGATGAGGATATGATGGGGTTGACATATCCGTTCGGGATAAAAGCCCCTTAGTGCTTGTTCACGTAGAAGACGCGGGCGCGACGGCATCAGTGGGCGCGGTGGTTTGGGCGAGCTCGTGTTTACATCGGCCGCCAGGCGTTTGCGCGAGTGTGACGTGTTGTCAGATTTTGTGAACATGGACGACGAACTTTTATTTTTAATCAAAATTCTTACCTAAAGCACGGAATAAATAATTGCCTAAAATAAGAGATGACAAAAAGTAGAATTGGTGTGCACGAAATTATTAAAGAAAGAGAAATTTTATTTACTCGCCCTCCATATCAGGAAACAATTCAGCAATTTCCTTCCATAGCTTATTAAGAACGTTTCTGTTCATATGGTTATGGTGTTTGCTTTGCCAAATTGGAGCTCTAGCCTAAACAGCACTGATAAACTCTTCTGTATTGAAGGACATTATGAAAACATGCTATCGTTTGTAGCGACAAGTTCAAAATTATTGATCTTACCTGAAGCCGCGAGTCAAACGCGCGCTCCGCCGCTAGTTCGATTTGAACGCGAGTCGATAGTCGCAAGCTTGCCCGCTACTTCCACCGCACCTGCGTTTTGTATGTGTTTGATATTTCGTGACCGCGCCCGCCACCGCGCCCGCGAGTTAACGTGAACATCACTTAACAAAAAAAAAGAAAACAAAAACTGTATGTCGGCTGTTCGAGTCGGCTCTAATCGATTTCGGACTCCAGGCTGACGAAGCCGTCAGAACAATTTAGATTGTATTTTATTTTTATTTTATTTTTCTTAAAATTATATTATTAGTTATTACGACCTAAAAATAATTCTAAAAATAAACTAATTACTTACCTATTAATAAAAACGCAGGTAAGCAGTTCTACAATATATTATTACTAACAGTTATGGATATTAAATAACCTCGAAATATACAACTTGTTAACAGTTATTCCGTACATTTATTATAAATAGAGCAATGACACGCTGTTTGCAATCATTCCTATTCCACGCGGCGCGGCGTACATCATAGGATTTATGTGAAAACTTTAATTACCGTCATAAATGTAACAAAAAGCAAATCATTTAATCAAGGTGGCCTTGCGTGTAGAAACAGCGATCACTCCTATTAACTGATTTTCTAATAGCCCATTAATAATTAAACGATCGTGTGAGACGCCCGCGACTGCGTAATGAGTTGCGTGAAGTAGCAGACAAAAAGCATGATAGCCAGTAACGAGCTTAGAATCACTAAGACATCATTAAGTTTTTCGTAACTAGGTGCGGTAGGTCAATGCGCTTGCATGGGCGTACTATACAGTTATCATTACCGTCTGTCTAAATCTTGTTGCGACCATAAATGAATATTCTTGGAATATTGAACACCATCTTCCTAAATATAGGAAGTTGAACAACAAGTCTTATGCAGGAGCAAAACGAAACTTTACTACGAGTAGTTAAGATTATTGCCTAGATGTATTTTAATCTTATCAATACTATAAACACTATCCAAAGTTTTATACCGGTATTCCGGTCATCAATATTCTAATATTGCGGCTTTTTCACACACATTCACATCAATCATAACGATTAATAATTATTATAACGATTTGTACAAAAAGGAAATGATATCCACTCTTGTAGATTATCCAAGTAATGACTGAAGATGGCGAATCGCCGAGACAATTCATTTTCATTGCCGAATTTGTAAATTTTAAGGTTTAATTTCTTATGCTTATCTGTCATAATAATATATACCTAATAATGTCCTCCAGACCGAATTTTCGGCGGCCGGTCTTAACGGACATTAGCCGTATGCGCAGGACAGGATTACAGTGCCCGAATGCATGCGCGAACACAGGTGCTCTCACTCTCACTCTCATAGTCTAATGGGACCGTAATCCGACACGACCGGAAAGAGATGAGGCGCGGACCTACGGCTTTACGTGCTTTCCAAGGCACGGGGGTGAAACATCGCCAACTTCCTGACTACTAGCAACCTTTTTTTTTTTTTATTTTCATCCGACCCGTGATCCGAACTAGAGATGGGCCGAATATTCGTTTCATATTCGGAATAAGGCATACCTATTCGGCAGCTTTACCGAATATTCGTATTCGGCCGAATATTCTGCTAAATCACCGAAGATTCGTTAAAGAGGTACTCAAAGTGTCCACTGTATTGAAATGTACGAACATGTTTGTCCACATGTCAGATGTAGCCGATAGACATTTGGCCTTAGATAGCTCACCTTGAATAATTTTATTGTGGAATCACTGTTTCACCATATATTTTCGGCTCGGTATTTGGTATTTGGCCTTTACCAACTGCATGAGCCGATTAAAGTTTTATCTTCGACTATAGAAATTGGCTGGTTATCTATTGCTATCATTTTAGCAATTGAATTCGTAATTGGAAGTGATCTGGGGTCGTCGATTCGCCATTTGGTGGTAATAAATGAATCTTCTTGTGTAGTTTGAGTGGTTGGACAGGTTTTAGTATTTGTATATTGAGCACCTCTGGTAGAGGGTTGGGTTACCTGTGCAACTTCAGATTCATGCTGTGTCGTTTCAATATTTTGTATATTTGAGCCTACGTGATGCACAGGTTTTCCAGACCAAAAAAATCCGCAGTGTGTTTCAATTTTAAATGATTGCTCAAAGCTGAGGATGAAGCTTTCCTGTCGCTGCCACCCCGCGAAAGTATTTTTTCGCAAACCGTACATTTCACTTTACTTTGGTCGTCAGTTTCTCTAAAATAAGTCCAAATAGTAGATCTCCTCCTGCCACTCATTTTTATCATATAATTTCAATTTTCACTAAGAATAACACAAAGAAACACTTTTTTTTCTCACAAAAACAGTCAAAACAGCACGTGCCGGCAATATGCTCGGCGGGGGAGCGAGGGGCAGGGTCTGGCGCTAATCCCGCGCGCTTTACGTAAACAAGTTTCGACATGAACTGGTTAGGTACCGAGGTGATCCTGCCGAATATTCGGTTCGGTAAAAGTTTTACCGAACTTTCGGCCGAATATTCGTATTCGGTGAAATCCATATTATGAAATCCATCTCTAATCCGAACCCATGACCTTACATACATACATACATAAACACTCACGCTTGTCACCCAGAGGGGTAGGCAGAGACTATGGACTTCCATTTGGCACGATCCTGACACACCTCTCTCGCCTCCTCCACCTAGGCATACACGCTCGTCGATTAAGGGTACTCTTAATTTGGCCCATTTTCAATATATCGCCAATTTGGTCGATAAACTTTCGCCTAGGGCGTCCCTTCTCGACTCTGCCGTTCACCTCTGCAACATAAATTTGCTTTGTCACTCTTTCCTCATTCATTCTTTCTCCATGACCAAACCACCGAAGCATTCGTTTCTTCATCCTGGTAACAACATCATCTTGCAAACGGCACTCTTCTCTTATCACTCAATTTCTCACTCTGTCATTCAGATTCAGCCCTAACATTCTCCTTAATAACCGCATTTCTACAGCATTTATTCTACTCTCGTGCTTCTTCTGCCCCACCCAACTTTCACTACCATACATTAAAGTAGGGACTAACACGGCATTGTGAATTGCCATACGTGTCTTGTTGGACACATTCTGACTTTCCACAATAGAGTGTTGAGCCCCATTTACTCTATTTCCTGCGTTCACTCGTCGTTCTATATCCTTATCATATCTACCATCCCTGCTAAATACACACTCATCTACTTGCTCGATCAACTCCCCTTCTATTCTTATTTTACATATCGTTTTACTTTCTTCTCTTTCAAAAGCCATAACTTTCGTCTTACTTGCGTTGACTTTCATTCCCCTTTCTTTTAATGACCTGTTCATTAATGTAACCATCATTTGCAACTCGGCCGCCGACGACGCAAGTATGACTTGATCATCGCCGTACAAAAGGCATTTAACGGTTAACTCAACCATTCTTAACCCGCATTCTTCAACTTTCAAATTTTCCAAACAACTGTCCATAAATAGGTTGAACAACCACGGCGAAGCCACACAGCTCTGTCTGACACCTTTATAGATGCCAAACCAGTTCGAGCAGGCCCCGTTGATCCTGAGACAAGACTGGAGTCCATATACAGAGACTTCAAGGCCTGTATCAACCTAGCGCTCAACCCAAATGAGTTCAGTGTTTGCCATAATATACACTCACCGGCACGGAAACTTGGCCACTCGTGAATTTGCTGATTATTTGCACTGAAACGTTTTTTTAACAGTAAATTAAGGGTAGATGCATTCAATAAGTGTCTCTAATGGTTTTAGAACGTAGAAATTTAATGTTTACTTCACCGAAATTTTTCTTTTCAAGATAACATGTTTTCACTAAAATTAACATCTTTCCATTGTCACTTTAAAAACACTACAAAGTTAAAATTAAGTCTGTTTCTTTATTGTCTATCAGTTTTAATATCGGGTGTTTCCTCCTCTAGCCCTGATAACCGCTTGCATTCGATCTGGCATGCTTTGAATGATGTTTTTGACATCAACTTGCGGTATGCTGTCCCAAGCGGCCAGCGCTGCATTTCGAGCTCATTTAGAGTTTGTGGCGGTTTGGAGCTGGACTTTATCTTTCTTTTGAGCATACCCCATACATGCTCAATTGATTTAAGTCCGCTACGAGCTGGCCACTGTAATTTTGTATTCCAACCTCTTCCAGATATTCCTCTACACAATGTGCGACGTGCGGGCGTACATTATCGTGCATGAGGAGGAATTGGTCGTGTCCAATGAGTCCCGAATAAGGCATTACGTGCTCCTGAAGAACTTCCTCGATGTATCGAGTAGCTGTAAGCCGATTAAGCGACCAACTCTGTACGTGCGTCGGAACTTACACCTCCCCATACCATTATTGAGCCTCCATGGAAACTCACAGTTTGGGTGGTGGTAATGGGTAGAAACCTCTCTCCTCTTTTTCTCCACACTCGTTCTCGACCGTCTGGAGCACGTAAAGCTATTCGACACTCATCTGTGAACAACACTCTAGTCCATTGCTCGTGGGTCCAATTGACATGTTCTCTTGCGAACTGAAGTCGGGCTACTCGGTGCTGTCTGAGAAGTTCTGGACCTCGTGCTGGTCTACGAGCTTTTAAATTCACTTCCTCCATTCGTCTTCTCACCGTACGCTCACTAACATTAGCGCCTCTTGCGATTTGGAGCCGCTGGCGTATCTCAACAGCGGTCAGGTAGCGGTTTCTCAAAATCTCCATAACAATAAAACGATCGTCCCGGGCCGATGTGCACCTTACGCCCCCACTGCCTGGCCTGCGGGTGTAGCGGCCTGTCTCCTGGTATCGTTTCAGTGAATTCTGCATTGAGGACCGTGGTACGTTAAGCACAATAGCAACTTGACAAGCTGTGTCAGCCCTTGGTCAATTAATGCTACTGCTTGTGCAACTTGTGCTGTATATATACCAAAAGTTTATATATATATATATATATATATATATATATATATATATATATATAAACTTTTAGTTTTGGCCAAAACCTCTCCGCGATCATGCGCATGGAAAAGACCTGATCCGTACACCCCATTCCCTTTCTAAATCCCGCTTGCACATCCCAAATTTTTCCATCAGTTTCTTTCATGACCTTATGATCAGCAAACGCGTTACGACCACTAGACCAAAGAGGCATAATATATATTTAATACCTGGGTCATACCTGGGCGACCAAGCTTCACTCGGAGTTAGAAAAATTCTCAGGGATGATATCTATCTAAACTAACTTCTGTTTCATCGTTTGCCTCGGATAATATTAAAGTCTAAATGAGGTTGCTCCAGTGTTGTTTTACATCATCATCATAACATAGGCCTCCACCAAGGAATGCCACAAGACACGGTCTTGAGTTACCTGCTTCTATCGACTTCCTGCATGTCTTACCGGGTCATATATCTAGTAGGGGCGCCCTACACTTCGCATAGGTTGTCAATTCTTCGAACCATATAGCCGGCCCAGTTCAGCTATCACACAGAGAAACTCCAAACATAGCCCTCTCCACAGCTCGCTAGCGACCTTGAGCCTCCCCATACGGCTAGCAATGAAGGACCACGTTTTAGATCCATATATCATTGGCAACACACACTGGATACACACATCATGACGTGGTACACTCTTGATTTCAAGTTTTGAGGTATACGTGACGAGAAGATGTGTCTGAATCTCCCGTTAACTAGCCGAGTCGGATCCGTCAATTGACCTCGCGGTCGAAGTTTAACTTACCTAGTCGAACAATTTATCCTAGGTAAACACACCCAACAACTTGGAACTGTTTACGAGTGTGTTTACCTAGGATAAACTGGAACTTGAAGCTTTATATTCACTTTAAATAACAAGTTTTAGTCAAAACTTGTACGCAAAAGAAGAACTCTAGAAATAATCAGGTGAGCCGTATGCTCGTTTGCCCCCTCTCCTATATAAAGAAAAATACAGCAAGAAACTGTCTTTAATGCCATTTAAAATAAAAATAAAAATCATAAATGTTTTCGCTAATATATTTTATTTTATTTTAATATATACTTTCTTATTCATCATCAACTATCATGGACCAAATGTATCGTCACATCGAATTGACCTTTCTCCAAATCGCAGGCTACTTGATAACTCCACGTGTCCGCACTACTTACGTTATGAGACTTTTTCTGTAAAAATAAAAAATATACATTGTTCTATTGCTTCATCGATATTTATTCAGTTTTTAAAGTTAAAAAAAAACCTTGTACCATCCAACTTGTGAAAAAATCACAAATAATTCATTCCATCCATAATCTAAATATAGGCCTCCCCCAAGAAATGCCACAAAACAAGATCCTTAGCCACCGGCATCCATAGTCTTCCTGCATGTATTACCAGGTCTTCACTCTATCTAGTAAATGGCCGTCCTACACTTCGCTTACTGGTACGAGACTCGAAACCTTTGGTCTCCATCAATTCATCACCATCATCACAGCATTTTACAAGTCCACTGTTGAACATAGGCCTCCCTTAAGTGATGCCACAAACCACAGTCCTGAGCCACATGCACCCATTGACTTTCTGACTCTCTTACCGGTTCTTCATTCCATTAAGTAGACGGCCGCCCTACTATGACTTACCGATACGAGGCTGCCACTCGAGAACATTTTTTTCCCACCAAAGAACCATCCTTATCATCATCATTATAGCCCTTTACAAGTCAACTGCTGAACATAGGCCTTCGCCAAGGAGTGCCACAAAGCACGGTCCTCAGCTGACCAGGTCGTCCCTCCATCTAATGAGGGAGTCGCCCTACACTTAGCAGTCGTAGTAATTGTTTGCAACGCTGATTTCTAAACTCATCAAAGTCTTTGCTTCTTTGCAAATATTTATACGTTCTTTGGTGGCGGTACTCGAATTCGTGCCATGGTGTCGTAAAAGGCAACTGTCGTAAATGGCCCGAATATCTTATGGTTTCCGATAGATGGCGGTATAACCACATTGATTACGCCGGCCGTAAAATAATCACCGCGTGCGTGACGTCTAATACGTCTAATAAGCATGACGATTAAGGCAAATACTTTCTCCGACTGAAGAGGCTCATATCCAGTAGTGGACGTTTAGAAGGTAATAAAGAAGAAGAAGACCATGCCATGCATGTGTATGTGGTGCAAGGTATTTAGTTATCAGCACTGAAAGCTCATTGTTCATTCTAGTCACAAAAGAAATGAGAAGTTCCCCTCCAGCCAGAGGTAAACTGCAATAAACTAGTAACAATGACAACAAAGGATATTTGAGGATTTTTATTCCATTATTGTAGACTATATGGAGAACTCGAAGTGCGGTGTGATGACTACCTAGAAAGACCTCATGACTTCCGATAGACAACAGTCGGATAGACTTCCGATAGACAATTATGGTAAATCCTTCCTACTGTGGCGAAACGCCAAAGTGGCAAAGCACAAAAAGTGTCTATTAGTCTTTGGACACATCACTACTGCTAACTGCACAATTTGTAAAATAGGTACTTTTAAGCTGTTCCGTTCCTGCGCAATAACTTGTACTTTTATCACTTTGTGTGGTAGCACTATCAATATAAAGTTCATCACTGTTAATGTAGTTTTATTGAATATCCAAGAACTACAGCACCATACTACTACTACAATAAAATACTACACTAAAATAAGTCTAGCTAAAGAAGAAAATCTCTCACTCTCGGACTGTATCACCTAAATACAGGTTACTAAGGCCCGTATTAATAAACATTACTCAGCTCAAGTACACGCACTTGAGTACAATCTTGAGGTTATGATGTTATTAATAAACATATCACAAGATGCGGTTTAGGTTAGGAATCAGCTGAATGCCACACTGATTAATAAACGAAACTCGACTCTTAAGTGTGTATACTTAAGTGCAAGTCACAGAACAGTATTCCTAAGTACAGCGTTTTGAGATACTGTTTTTATGTGTTTATTAATTAGCAACGATCTTGAGATGCTGATTTCGTAATGAGAACGTATCAAATGATTACGCACTTGAGTTCGTCGTCGAGGAGACTCAAAATCCTACCCATTTCTGATTGTTTGATGGTCCACATGATATATTGTTACCTATATAAAAAATAAGCTACTTTTGACTAGAGCAAATTAAACAAATTATTGAAGGCGTATGCTTACTGAGGCCGAGGCTGTATACTATTTTCGTTTAAAAATATTACTCTTCACACCTAGATATTCTCTCGTATTGTGAAGGCGCTTTACATACATAAATTGCACAGGGACAAATGCTTGTTCCGTATAGGATTCGAATCCTAGCCACTCCGCTACTAAACCTTCGATAATGATGATGAAAGAAATTGAATAGAAACATTCTTACAAGTATCTTGACCGCTTGTCTCGTATGCGGGTCCCAGTTCACCCGCTCCCCAACAGCCGGCCATTCGGTCGGTCCGCAACTGATCGACTTTCCGCCAATTTTCCAACAAGACCACAACACGAATCCATTAACTGGCTGCACGTCATCTACTTCTAAATCTCTGAAATTGTATAAACATGTAAACATTGACAAATTAATAAATTGAATAATTTCCTCCTTCTAATCAGCCCATAATCAGTCCACAGTAGGACTTGGGCCTCTCAGATTACGGCAGAGGGATTACTGATCGTACCAGATACTAGCGCGGCAAGGGTTGCCGCCTCTCAAGTTCGCTACAGCCAAAATCCCCCTCTTTTTCGGTTTGGGGTCATGGCCACACTGGCCTCTTGCAACGCCACTGGTACCAGACATCTTGTGCCTTTAATATACGAGACAATTATACTGCCATCTATGGAGGCTACATATGGCATGAGACGGGGTGATTGTTTCTCCACTCAGCGAATCTTCATACAAAGAAATTATATTATGACCATTATGTAACTATGTATAATGGTCATAAGGCCTGTGGAAACGGAAACCGATTGAAAAGAAAAAGTCTTAAGTTTCAGCCTCGTACTTGCAAGCCATTATTTCTGCCGGCAAACAGTAGTGTGTACCAGTCTTCAGGGTGTAATGTGCCAGTATAGGCTACACAGGCTGTACGGGCTGTGAGACATTTTATCTTAGTCCTCAGAGGTGACAACGCATCTGGAGCCTTCTTTGGTTGAATGAATAAATGAATGATTTATTCGTCACACACAACACAATGCATAATATTGAGAAATCATAACTACTAAGCAAACAAAAAAATAACAATATACACAAATACATTGGGTTACTCAGCATGATCCTGTAGCAGTGTTGCCACAGCGCTATTGTTCTGCCGGTGCCTCATATTACCGCGCAGTTGTCGAACATATTTTATTTTATTTATTTATTTTGCATAATGTGTGTTTTACGGTTGTTATAAAAAAATATAGTTTGTATTATATTGTTACCATAAAAGAATTAATAAGGAGTAAAATAAAATTTTATAACCTTATAGCTATTACAAGTTAATTAAAATTACCTTAACAATCCAAAGTAAAAATTTAAACCAAATCATGATAATAAATTGCACTGACTTATGCACATAGCTACAATAATAAATGATTATCAAAAAAAAGAATGCTCAACCCAAATTACACAGTGTCTAGAACCAATCTTTCAAGTAATGCATGCTAGTTGGTGCATCCTAGAAAAGGGCTGTGACCATCTGAATTAAAACATTTATGATGATAATGATGATGACAGCACAAAGGAAATTTAGTGACTTACAATATCGGATTCGTGCCATCGGTTGCGAAGGTCGGTGTCAAGTGTAGGAGGTCGATTTCAAGTAACTTCCGAGGCTGACCGCGGCACTTGCACGGATATTCCCAGAGAGGCTGGGCTTCAATCTCCGCATCACTTATAAGGCGTGAACTCTGAAAAATATGAAGATATTAAGGTCTCATTGAATTGACGTAAAGTAGTGATCTCAGTATATTAGCATATATTTACTTGGTAGCCATGATGGCCGCGTGGCCTAGCGACCGACAATGATAGTGGATCGAGGATCCTGGGTTCAAATCACAGCCTTATTCAATTCTGTGTAATAAAGACAAGATTAATTTTAGGATTGGCAGTATGATTCCCACCAGATTTATCATTGTTTAAATTTGGGGGGAATTATGGTTGCCTGAGTTAAAACATTTGACGTTAGATTTTTTTGGGGTAAAATACATAAAAAAGTTAATTGATAACTCAAAAGAAGTCTAATCGCCAAGATATTTAAAAGAATTGTATATAATCAATTATATCTCAACAGCATATTTTATTACTCATAATATGGGTAAAGAGAAACGAATCGATGCAAGTGATTCACGGACTTTAGCAAAGCATTCGAATGCATTGACCATTCTAAACTTTCGCAAGTTATCACGTTAAAAGGTACTAAAGACGATTTATTTAAACGATTTATATACTGTATTTCAAACAGATCACAAGTGTTAATTTTAAACGGTTTCACATTCTGCTGAATATATGTCCCACCTGGCGTTCCTCAGGGTTCTCTTTTTGGCCCTCTGCTCTTTGTCATAGATATTGCAGAATACTTTTCGAATTCTGATTTTTTTCTCTTATCCTAATTAAATGAAAGTTTTCGGAGTGGTAAGCCATTCTTCTGACGAAAATTCTCTTACAATTCAATCTTGTTAACTTTGATAATTATTAAATCCGTAACAAATTAGGGTTAATCAATTCGAAATGTAATGTAATGTATATCTTTTGGATGGAAACGTGATATACCAGATTTTACATAATAGACTTGAAAGCCAGACATTTATCAGCTGTAATAAAATGAAAGACCTTGGCATTACTATTGATAACTTTTTTTGATGAACATGGCGAAACGCTCGTTAATTAAGCATATAAGAAGAGATTTATAGTAGGTCTTTTTAAAAATTCCGTCAGCAAAAATCAGTTCATTTATTCAATTATTACAGCCTAATTTTTTTTTATATAGAAATGGGGTGACAAACGAGCACACAGTCCACCTTATGGTAAGTGCTTGCTGTGGCCCATAGACATCTACATCTATCCTCGTTTGCGAATCAAAATGCAGATGCGTTGTCAGCCTTGAGGACTAAGATGGAATGCCTCTTTTCCAGTAAAAAGGGTCTCCGGTTCTCTACACTCACCATACGAAACACAGCAGTATTAAGCTGCTATTTCACGCTGGTATTCTGTGAGAGCGTGTTCCTTCCCCGGTCGAGTCGACCCATTCGTGCTACAACTATATTATAAATATAGCTGTAGCTTGGCAGGCGGGCTGGCAACCGCATTTTTTTATTATTTTGAGTTTTCATCAGTAAAACGCTGCTGCCCATCTGTTTCATTTCCCTGTTGCTCTTACGACACCCACGAGATAATAATATGGAACAGTGAATTCACTTTCACCCACTACACGGCACTGTACGGCACGGTTGAAATCAGAGGACATGTGAAATTCACCAAAATGCACTTCAGCAGCGCGGCGGTCTTATTGGTACATAACCCTCTCAGAAATGAGAGGGTTATATTTAGGCTGTAACTAATCAAAAAACAAACCACAAATCAGAACCCCTAAATGGAAAAGAATTTAATTTTTCAAAATATAAGATATTAAAACCATTCTGAAAATATTCTTACCTCTACAAGACTATCAAATACAGTCATATCAATTCCCTCACAGACATCCAAAGGTATCCTTATCTTGTGTAAATCCTGAAATTCGACAGGCATAGCCCAAAATTCACATCCTTCTGGAATAATGGATACTGTCTCTCGCAATTTACTTTTGTATTTATATAAAAGGTAAGCAACTTTAAGATTCTCCCATGGAAGGACAGCTGTGCTGAAATTTGGATCACAAGTTATATTTGTGACCTCTTTAAAAATCTCATCACTCAAATCTGATACAATCGTCACATTGTCTAAGTTGTTCTCTTTGATGTAATCATTTAGAATTCCTATGTTCAAATTCATATTCTCTACGATGTACACATGTTTTGCGGCGAGTTTAACAGAAGCCAAACCCATGAAACTGCTCCCATTTAAATCTAGAACTATAGCATCTTTAACTAATTCTTCTTTCAGCTGTGATAAAAATTTCTTACTCCTTCTTCCATCATTCAAATATGAAACATGAGTTCTTGATAATATCATATGCACACCACATTCGCAAACTGGTCTTTTATAGTTTTTATATTTGGTCTTTCCGTCTTCTAAATAGAACCAAAGCGAATAATCATCTTGACAAGAAATAAGGGTTACTTCAGTGTCATTTTGAACTGATATTTCTTGAGGGAGGTAATATACAGCCTGCATCCAATGATCACGCCAAGGTATAGTATCTTGAGGCCTTTCGGAAGATAAATCTGCATCAGGGTGACTCCACCATGGAGCACAACTTAGCACTATTTTACCTGTAAAAGGTTATGTAAAAAATTATGAAAGAGAGAATAGCATCATCTTCTGGCCGATTTTACCACTAGCTATTGTGGGATAAAATATCGAAATGAATGTCAAGCAAGTAAAAAGAAACTGAATGCAGTGATTTACTAATAACTAATAAAATGACAAGTATGTTTTTGCGAGCCAAGTGTATAAATTACATGTAATGTAAATTGCATTTCTGTTAATTATTAATTGTATAGTCAGACGGTTCTTGTGTAATATTCTTTTTTTTTTCTTTTATTATAGCCTGTTTTTTGTTTAACTTATTTTTAAGATAACTTTTAAAAATCTAAGCACTATATAATTAATATCATTAATTTGTCAATAAACAAGCGATAGTATGTATATTATGTATATAAAGTAAGAACCTGTAATTGGCACTAAGGATTATCTGAGAACTTCTGTTTATATTTATAACGTGCTGTTGGTTCTATGAACAATAAAGAAAAAAGTTGTCAGATTCTTCTTTATATTCTATATATATTAAACAGTCCGCTGGGTTGTTTGCTGGTTCTTCCCAGGACAAGGTTTTTTTTTCGAACCAGTAGTAAATTAAACAAAAGAGTGACTTTCAATGAGTATTATTCACAATCTATATTGAATAAAAAGGTTTCTGTTTCTATCCGAAGAAGAATCTAACCTCTGTATATGAAGAGAGAATCTAACATCGCTTCGCAACTTAAAATCCGCAAAGCCGTGTTGGGTACAGGAGTTATATAAATATGTACATGTACATTTACAAATCCGAGAAAGAGAAAGAAAATAATGCTCCTTCTGAGGCAGTGTAAGAGTTGAGGTAAGATAAGAACTATGAAAAATTACATTGATTTATAAAACTATAATAAGTCAAAACGAAAAGCAAAAAATTTTGCATGAAATCTGTCTTCATTAGCCAATATGGGCCGCCACTTCGAATCCCGCACAGAATATTTTTTTTACGATAAACTTTCATATGACCTACAAATAATTGTTTCAGGTCTGGATGTAAACATTTCTGTTGAAGTATGTAAATCGTATCGTTATCATACAGCAGAAAACCGAATAAAAATTTCAAACCTACAAAAGAGACATTTAAATTTACACGCGCAAATCTACTTGCATTGCACTGCTAAGCGCTAAGAATATCTGTGATTAAAGGTTAATGAACGTAGGCACGAAGTTTTGAAACAATGTAAGCCATCTCGCTCACACTCATTGGCCTATCACGGGATTTCTACTGGGCATATATCTGCACCTTCATCATTATATCATACCTATTCCATACATATCTTGGCTCCTGTTAAAATCCATCTTTCATTACTCTATTTCGTCCGGAAATTTTCCCTCTTCCTGGAAAGAAGCCCAGATTACTCCTATACCCAACTCCTATACCCAAAAAAGCAAATCCCTCCAGTTTTTCTGACTACCATTACTCAGGTTAACCTTTTACTAGGAGCTAGGGTCACATTGATATGTATTAATTGTTTTTGTTGCAACAAAGATTTTTCAATTTTCAATTTTTGAATCCATAATTCCATTCCTTTCGTAAGTTTTTGAGCGTATAGTTCATCGACAATTGAGCCTCTTTTTTTCTAGCTGATTACGACTACTGCCTTAGTCAAGATTACCGAGGATAATCATCATGGTATTGATAAATAGCACGTAACAGCGTTGACCTTACTTGACTTTAGCAATGCATTCAACAATGTAGATTTCGATCTCCTATTAGCTATCTTAGCTTCTCTTAACATATCTCCTGTTTCAATTTTCATAAGTTCGATTACGCTCCAATTATCTTCTCGTTGCCACCTGTATGCAGATGATCTCCAAGTATAAGTGGATTGGAGTAAGTCATATGGTTTTAAAGTAAATCCATCAAAAACAAAAGCAATAATAATAAGCAGTCAAAAATTGGTTAAACTTATAAACTTTAGACATAACGTTAGTAGTTAATAGTAGTCCGACCGAAGCTTCGCCTTCGGCTCGGCCACCTTGAGCCAAAAAACCACCTTCAACGAAACCTTTCGCTTCGGCCAAAAAGGGCCGAAGTTTTCACCGAAGCCGAAGGTTTCTAACAAGCGTCGAAATTGAACTAATTGTGAGTGAGAGCGTGATGGACATGACAACGCAAGTTTTATCATCTCTAGATCAACTTTTAGAGAAATTACCTTTTTATGTTATAGTCAATATAAACTTTTAATTTAAACGTTTTAAAATCATTTATATTATTAATTTTAGACAATATTGAACTGAATTTCTAGGGTTTTAAAGCCTTCGGCGTCGGCCCGAAATCGACCTTCGGTAGGACACTAATTGATTAACACAAAAAGATTTTCCTACACTACCTGGCATTACGAGGGTGACACTGAAAGTTCTTAGAAAATCAAAAACTAAACAAACTAACAAGTTATTAGTTTTATTATATCTTTTCAAAATAGTGTCCATTTACATCAATACATCGCTGCATCCGATGGAACCACTGAGAAAAGCACTTTGCCCACTCGTCCTTAGGGTCTCTTCGACGGCATTTTGAAACGCAGCCACTGCTTCCTCGGCGTCCATAAAACGTTTTTCTCGAAGTTTTTCTTTTATTTTCGGAAATAAATAAAAATCGCAAGGTGCGAGGTCGGGGCTATAGGGCGGGTGACCCAGTAATTCCACGTCTGACGTCGCCAAGTAGTCGATTGTTTGCTTGGCGGTGTGCGACGAGGCGTTGTCGTGGTGAAGGAGGATCCTACTGCAAGGTCGTTTCTCCCGAACTTTTTCCAAGACAAGTGGGCAAACAATTGTTAGTGTGCCACTCTGCAGTTAGATGCTCTAAAACAATTGTTGCGTAATGACCTGTCCTTCCGAAGAACGAGGCCACCATCTTTTTCCCACGCTTCGACCTCTCTTCACTTTAGTTGGCAACTCCTCGGAAGGAAACACCCAGACAGCAGACTATCTCTTGGTTTCAGGATCATAACAATAAATCCAGCTTTCGTCACCCGTAAGTATGTCGAACACAGCATTTGAGTCACCTCCGTTAAATCTTTGAACCATTTCACGACACCAATCAACACGGCGGAGTTTTTGGGCCTCTGTCAAATTATGAGGTATCCACCGGGCACAAAGCTTCCTGACCGCTAAATGTTCATGAAAGATTTTGCACTTGACCCATACCGATGCCTAAGCTTGTCCGAATCTGCTGATAAGTCGCTCTTTGTCAGTCTCTATCAAACACCGCACAACACTGATGTTATCTTCAGTCGTCGCCTTAGAAGGCCGTCCTCACGCAGATCATCGGTGAGATTAGTGCGACCACGTTTAAACTCATTAAACCAGTTTTAAAAAGTGGCACGAGATGGGGCTTCATCGAAAGGTTAATCGAAGATAATAGATATACGATAACTATTAATATGCTATTAATATTTATCGTATATCTATTATCGTCACTGCGTTGCTAGCGATACGTTTTGCCAGTAACGCAAATTTCGACACAGTTCGTTGCGGTGAAAATTTTAGAGCACCTAATTTATAAACTTGGCACCTAATTAGCACCTAAAAAGTCCCAATTTTGGCTTTTTCTAAATGCAAATTCCTGACTTTGAGTTGCTGGCGAGACACAGCTAACCTCACCTTAAAAATTCCGTCTCATAATACTTCCTTTTATTCTAAATCTTATTCTATTAAAGCTGTTCGCCTCTAGAATTCCTTGCATGTACATAAAATGTGCGCAATCTATTGGAAAATTCAAAAAGCTTATGAAAGCGCAATTCTTTCCTCCTTAAATAGTCATTCCTTTATCTCTCCTTAAACTCACGTCATTTATTAAAATTGCTACGATTACCTATTGCGTTAAGGCTTTTATTTCCCTTACTTGTTTACTTCTTTATGCTCTTGTATACGTATGTCTATATTTTTTGTAACTGAACTGAGTATTTTTGTACTTTTGTTTTTGCTTTTTGTTTTTTTTTCTCTTATTTATCAGTGTACATAAAATATATTTAATTCATTCATTCATTCACCTTTCTAACTTACGCATAATGCTAAATTTAACATGAATGTTATGCGTTTTGCTAGCAATTAGTATGGGGTGAAAAGCCAGGATTTCACAACGAAGGTTGCTACCGATTTTGGTGACCATTATAGAGGGTTATTTTGCAATAACCGGCTAAATTTGCAGAGAAGGTTCAGAATAAGTAATATAGGCAAATGGTGAAGAAATATTAATAAAAAAAAATCTCAAACATTTTGTCCATTTTATCTTTTAAATTCAAAATCTTTTAAATTCAAAATCTTTTAAATTTTAACCAATTTTGCTGTGCACGCACACATGTTATCGGTAGGCAAAAACGTTGTTGCCCATAAATCACATAATTTCAAATAGAAGCAGAAGCCTTATTTACTCGTATTTTCAAAAAACTACAATAACGGTATATCATTATTTATATATTTGAACTTAAGTTTAAAATTTAGCTACTCTTTGACAAATAACCCTGTGTAAAATGTTAACTTCACATTTATTTATTGTATTTGAGTTTGGCAGCGAGTAATGAAAGTAGATTACAATGATGTAGTTTTATTATCTTCCGACTGTTTGTAAAGTGTGAATAAATTTTGATTAACAAGTGGAACACAAATTATGATTTTGCAATGAATATTTATCTCGAAACTACCTCGTATGTAGATGTAAGTTAAGTTTTATTTGTGTTTAATACAGCTATTATGAGTAATTTTGAAATCTTTTTATGAAATTAACATACGCATTTGTTGTTTACTCTCTTCTATTAAGCAATAATTGTGGTTATGTTTAGGTTAGTTCAATAAAAAAAATCTATGTATATGTATAAATAAAATTACAAATAAATTTACAAAACATAATATGCACACAATGTCTTATAATTTCATTATTATGAAAAAATGTTTCTTCATCAGCCTATCCACTTGGCAGGAGGAGGAACCTTTGACGCTGCTCCCAGTTACTGGCCTGGGCATTTACATTTCGCTTTTACAAGATGGTGATACCGTCATCTCGGACATAACCATGACGTATTTCTGGTTTTTACTATAGTTGTTTTACTATATTTGTCAATAGATAAAAGCTAACCTTCAGTATCCATATTAAGTTCCCACCACATAAATACCATTTGTGCTTTTCCGGTGGCAATAACTTTAAACTCTTGTTTAACTGTCCTCTTGAAGTCTATAGGTGTTTTACCAGACCAGTCATAATAAAATACAGGTATTTGTTCGGAAAGTTCACAAAATGCTTGTCGAGGGAGTTGAGATAGTTGAATATCATGAACTGCCGCAGATCCTGCACAATCTTTCATCTGAAATTCAAAAGAAAATAAAATTAACTCTGTAAAATAAAATTAAAATTAGATCATAACCACATAAACGTCCGACCGCGCGATTGCTATTCGCGTTAAACGTCCACGCTCCCAAGAGCCAGCAGACGACACTAAAGTAAACATTTTTTATTTCTATCACTCAAGACTTCCAATGCTATCTAAACGTTCATTTTAATTTTTAAAGGGGTTTTAGAGGATGTAAAGTACAATTACAAAGTAAAGTTCTGTGTGTTTGGATACTTCTTTAACTCATAATTAAATATAAAAATAATATATATATAAATAGTTAATTAACTAAAAGACTAGCTTGGATCAGTCCCTCGGATTATTAAATAGTTCATATTTGTATCATGATAGTTTTCTTAGTCACCCGTAACCAATTTTTTTTCTCTACAATCCTTTGGTTGACCTAATATGGGACAGCAATCTTCAAGAATTTTTCTGATTTTTCTCAAATACATCATTTATATATCTTACATGTATTTCTATTCTAAATTTCAAATTATTACATCAAATAGTTTTAAAGAAAGGTGGAAGAGTACATTTGTTTATTTACAGAAAGGTGGAAGGAAAAAAATGGACTCATATTTGTTCTGTTCTGCTAATTATGGCACAGAAGAGTTAAAAGAGACAAACCTTTTGTGGTGTTTTCAAAATAATATTTAAATCTTCATCAGCTAAATCATTTAATTTATTCCATTTTTGCAACATAGGGCACTCTACTACTTGTGCATAAATTATTGCAGAATCTGGCACTACTATACAATCTTCTTCCAAGAGATACTTATGTGCATGGGAAAATGTGGATAAGGCACCTAAAACCAAATTGGACTAAGATTAATATGAATGATAAGCAACATGGAATATTAAAAACAAAAGGAAGTAGCAAAGCACAGAATTTGTACTAAAACCAGTGTTGCCAAACTTATCAAGAAAAAAATGAGATACCAACAATTGGACAACACTTCAATAATTTTCAAGTGATTAAAAAACAGATTTTTTATGTTACTCGAGTACAAACTATATGGTTATATATTATAGGTAGAGATCTAATATTTATTTAATCTAGAAAATTATCAAGATTGACGAGCAAATTCACGAATTTTGTATAAATGTTATGAAAATGCAATACCAAATATGCATTTTCATTTAATGTTGTATAAATTTACAACAATATAGATACTAAAGCAATTTATTAAATTTAAAATATAGTAATAAATGTAAAAGTAAAAAAGGTAATGCTTTACAATAATTTAGTTGAATTACAGTGAACAAACTCAAGTGACATAATAAACCCCTATTTTTGTCAATAAGTGAGTTTAATGATTTCTTATCATGAGTAGAAAGCCGTGATAGCTCAGGGGCCAAGCACTCGCTGTAAATCTCACAGTATGCGAGCAACCCGGGTTTGATCCCCGCCTAGTGAAATTGTTAATTGCAATTTTAAATCCTGATTTATCACTTGCTCGGCGGTGAAGGAAAACATTGGGAAGAAACCTGCATGTCTGAGAAATAAGAAAAAAAAAATCTAATATAATATGTAAAGTTCGCCACACGCATTGGGGCAGCGCGGCAAACACTTCCTTGTCATAAAACCCTCTCAGTAATGAGAGGAGGCCATTTATGATTTTTTATATTTACTTGAACCATCATCATCATCATTACAGCCCTTCACAAGTCCACTGCTGAACATAGGCCTCCCCCAAAAAATGCCACAAAGCACGGTCCTGAGCCACCTGCATCCATCGACTTCCTGCATGTCTTACCAGGTCGTCACTCCATCTAGTGGGGGGACGCCCTACACTTCGTCCGCCGGTACGAGGCCGCCACTCGAGAACCTTTTTTCCCCATCGGTTGTCGGTTCTTCGAGCTATACGGCCGGCCCATTGCCACTTCAGCTTACTAATCCGTTGGGCTATGTCGGTCACGTTGGTTCTACTGCGGATAACCTCATTTCTAAGTTTATCACGCAGTGAGACTCGAGCATAGCCTCTCCATAGCTCGCTGAGCGACCTTGAGCTTCCTCATCCGGCCAGCAGTGAAGGACCACGCCTCAGTTCCGTATGTCATCACTGGCAACACGCACTGGTTGTACAGCCTCGTTTTCAAGTTTTGAGGTATACCTGACGAGAAGATGTGCCGTAATTTCCGAACGCTGCCCAGCCGAGTTGAATCCGTCGATTGACCTCTCGGTCGAAGTTGGACTTACCTAGTCGGACTATTTGTCCCAGGTAAACATACTCGTCAACAACTTCGAGCTTAGTGCTCCCAACAACTAAGGCATAGGTGTGACATGGACATTAAACATGATCTTTGTTTTGTCCATGTTCATCTTAAGACCTATCCGTTGGGAGGCACTATTGAGGTCATTGAGCATAGTGCTTAGGTCCTCCAGCGATTCTGCCATAAGGACTATATCGTCGGCAAATCGAAGGTGAGTGATGTACTCGCCATTGATGTTAATACCGTATCCTTTCCAGTCCAGAAGCTTGAAAACGTCCTCCAATGCAGCGGTGAAGAGTTTCGGGATATAACGTCACCCTGTCTTACACCTCTCTGCAGTTGGATAGATTTCGTACTCCTGTTCTGTACTCGGATAGCCATCGTAGCCCTACTGTACAAGCACTTCAGCACTTCGATATACCGACAGTCAACTTGGCACCGCTGAAGGACTGCAGCACCGCCCAAATTTCAACGGAATCAAAGGCTTTCATAGTCCACATACGCCAGATATAGTGGCAAATTGTACTCCTCGGACTTCTGTACAATTTGCCGAAGGGTATGTATGTGGTCTATGGTGCTAAAGCCTTTCGGAAACCGGCTTGTTCGGGAGGCTGGAAGTCGTCGAGTCTGCGTGCGAGACGATTCGTAATGACTCGAAAACAGCACGTAGACGTGGCTCAGAAGGAAATCGGTCTGTAGTTCTTCAAGAGAGCGTTGTCGCCTTTCTTGAAGAACAAGACCACCGCACTTGCTCCACGCCTCCGGTGTAATGTTACCATGTAGGACGGAATTAAAGAGCCTGAAGGACTTCGGCACCGGTTTTCCACCCGCTTTCAGAAGCCCGCTGTAATTCCATCCTCGCCTGGGGTCTTGCTGTTTTAAGGTGCTGAGAGCCATTCTAATCTCGCTCAGACTGACGTCCGGGATATCATCGGAATAGTGTCGGATAAAACTCGCTCTTGATCGTTACCACACTTGCGTGTGGCTCCAACGATGATGTGTACAGCTGCCCATAGAACCTCTCAATCTCACTCAAAATCTCAGGTGTCCCGGAAACGACGCTGCCACACTCGGTCTTCAGCTTCGACAGTTGGCTCTTTCTGGCAGACAGATCTCAGCAAAGACTTTGGAGCCCTGGTTCGCTGATCGCTTCTTCAATACGAGCTGTATTGAAGTTGCGCAAGTCCCGCCGCATGCATTTGGAGATCTGTCTGTTCAGTTGCCTGTATTCTGTCATATCTACTGAAGACTGCAGCTTCATATCCCGTCTAACAGCCATGAGATTAAGAGTGTGATCGGAGAGTTTTGTGTTCTTCTGCGGCGGGTCTTGCAAAACTTAGCTCCGACCGCATGGACAGTTTCCACGAGCTTGTCATTCATATCGTCCACTGCATAGCAATCTTCTAGGCACTGAAAACGGTTTCGTAGTTCGAGCTGAAAGGTTTCGGACTTTGATTAGAGCACGAGGGGACGGAGCGTTGACTTCATTAGACGTGACCCTCCAACTTTACGTTTAGGTTCAGTGTGCCCTCACCATTCGGTGATCGCTGCCGGTTTTCACCCTCGCGATCACTGAGACATCACTGAACAATTGTCGCCTGGTCGTCATAATGAAGTCAATCTCATTTTTGTCGAACGGGTTCACTTCCTGTGGGGCGCTTCTGGAAGAAAGAGTTCATCATAAAAGTCCTCTCTCTCCATGAAGTCGGCCAGCTGCTGGCCCTTGGGTTCCGTTGTTCTACTCCGAATTTCCTACTTTCAGCTCACCGTACACTCTTGTGCCTAGTTTTGCGTTGAAGTCTCCCATTAACACCGTGATAGTGGGTTTGGAGTAATGCATGGCTCTAGTGATATCCTCATACATTTCCTCCACCTCCTCATCGGGTGTGCCGAAGTTGGTGCGTAAACCTGTATGACCTTCAGCGAATACCGTTTGGTGATTCTGAGTATAAGGTACGCAACCTCGTCGACACACTCCCAATCTTTACAACGTTGTTAACGAGAGACTTGTGGATGATAAACCGACACCTCCTTGGGACAGATGGTCGCCTTCCGGTGATAGAACAAGTTGCCGGATTCGAGGATTACCGTGTCCTCCCCTCTTCGGACCTCGGATAATCCTATAATATTCCAGCGTAACTTGTCTATCTCTTCTTCCAGCTCCAGGATCTTCTCGTCAGTCCTCAGGGTACGTGCGTTATAAGTTGCCAGGTCGAGTCGTCGTAGGTGGCAACTGAACCTCCACCGGAGATTCTTAGCACCCCCTGCCCCGCCGTTACCATGGTCGCCACCGTAGCCAGGAATAGCGGGGCCGCCGGGGACTGGGGGCCGTTTCTTTGTGTCGTCGCTCATGGGGTGTATATTGCCATAGTTGACACGCTTGGCGAGCGGGTTGGCAACCGCAGTTTTTTATTGTTTTTTGCTGTTATCAGAAAGATGCTGCTGCCCATCCTCTGCCTCAGTTTCCCTCTGTCGCCTCTTACGACACCCACGGGAAGATATGGGATAGTGAGTATTCTTACCCGCCATTACACGAGGATTTACTTGAACACTACACACTATATGAAACTAATTTAAACAGATTTTATCACAACATTACATTAAATTAAATTCCCGAGTTTAGTGGGGGGGGGGCTCAAGTGTTTGATGTCCCGATGTCATAGTAAGCCAGGCTACATTTAGATTTTGAATATTAATTTTTGGTCCAATCTACGCAGAACGAGTTTAGAGTGTCTTGAAGTCTTGCAGTGGTATGCTTGGATTTGGATTAAATTTTATTAATCATAGGATTTCAAACAGATGGCAGCACCCATCCTTCTTCTGCATTGAAATTAGGATGTTTTTTAATTGCAATAGCCTCACAAATCATTCTTGGTAGGACGGATTCGGTGCTCTTTTGGGAGGATTTATGGTCTATCAAATCGAATGTAATGGCGGGGACGATCTTGAACATGTTGCAGACTTCCCGGAGCGTCGGTGCCTCATGTCATTAATTGTTAAATTCAATGTTAACATGCTGAGAAAATTTGTAATATTGAAATACTAAGAAATACCTTCACCAATCAATTCAGTATCAAATACTTCTGTTACTAGAATATTTGCCTTCTCCTTCATATCACCATCTTCACCAACAATTATATCTGTGGAGCGTTTAGGAATGACTGTAATTTTATCAGCTACACCATTACGCTCCAATATTTTAAGACAACATTCAGCCATTGGTTTAAATGCTTCACATGCAATAATAGAGTCTGCCCCACATTTTGCAGCCATTATTGAAAGTAGGCCTGTTCCTGTACCTGAAGAGCAAAAAGATTATTATTATTAATAGTCTCAATTGATCAGTGGCGAAGCTAGGGCTCCAAACTAGGGCAAGTCCAAGATGTGGTTTTGTGTTTTTAGCAGTTTTATAAAAATTAACCTTTTCTCTTTTTCGATTTTACATTTTCCTCGCCGATTAGCACTTTAACACACTTCAATTCATCACAAGGAACACTATTATCCTCCATTTTCACTAAAAATCTATAAAAAAGCATAAATTTTCAACTCGCAATATTTATTCCCTCAAGTAAACACAGAGTAAACATTGAAATGTGAAGTGAAGTTGCAAAAATATCGCCCGCTCGCCCCCACGCTTGACTAACTTCACACTAAAAGCCGGGCTTTATCGCTCCATACAAATTGCTATATAAACAATCGTAGTTATATTTCATTATAGAACATTTTGCCACAGGTTAGAAAGGGAGTGATCGTCTTCTCGAAAGCCCGTTAAAAGCCCACGCGTGCGAGAGAGACGACAAATTTTTATGACAGCAGTATCACACAGTTTTGCTGCGTGTTGGCATTACATAATAAGGCTACGAGGTCATGACCTGTGTAGAACAGAGAAGCGCGCGGGAAATTTGAAATATGTTGAAACAGTTTACGAGTTATTTTATTAGTTGATATTATTGATTGAGCAGTTTGATAGGGCAAGCCCGGCTTCTCGGCTTCTATGGAGGTTTCGCTACCGCAATTGATTCAAGACTGCCTCGTTGTTCGGCTGATTAGTGATCTTAAGTGGAACTGCTAATCATGTGGTCCTGGGTTCAAATCCTAGGTCAGGCCAAAATCTGTTATATGGAATGCTAGCAGCTCAGAGTAAGGAAATTAACAGTGTTTAACCACCGTGCCTCAGAAAACATGTAAAGAAGCAGCTCCTGTTCCCGATCTCTTTTTATCAAGGGTGACAAACTAGCACACAGTCCACCTGATAGTAGATAGATACTGTGGTTCTTAGATATCTATATCTCTCCTCAATTAAAAATCTAAATGCAGATGCAGTGTCACCCCTGAGGACTAAGATAGAATGATTCTTTTCAAGTAAAAAGGTTCTCAGGTTCTCAACATTCACTATATGAAACACAGTAGCATTAAGCTATTATTTTACTATATAATCCAATAACATAACAAGAAACAAACATAGAAAGAAAACAAGAGGCGGTCTTATTGCTGTATAGAAATTCGTTCCAAACAACCTACAAAAAGAAAATAAAAAAGAAGAGAAAAATTAATAGATAGGGTGCACTATAAATAATATTATAATTTAAATTATGAACTAAAAAGATAACAGGTACTTAAAATGACAGACTAGTGATTATAAAATGACAGGAATAGATGAAAGTAGGATGGAGAAATTAGAAGGAAAGATAATGTTTCTTAACTCTATAGTGAATCTACTGTTTGAGCATGTGCATGTGCATGCATTTAATATCTATTAATATAGTTGTATGTCAATCAATATTATCTAACAGTAAAAAAAATCAAAACTTGACTCCAAGAACTAATAAATATTTTTCTAAAGTGTAGGGGAATTTAAATGTTGTGCTGCAGCTACATTATGGTTGTTGCACAAATGGGTCATCTCGACTGAGGAAGGACCACACTCTCACTGAATAAGTGTAAAATAGCAAAAATAGCTGCTCAATGCTGCTGTGTTTCTTATGGTGAGTGTAGAGAACCAGAAACCCTTGTTACCGGAAATGAGGCATTCCATCTTAGTCCTCAGGAGTGACAACGCATTTGCATTTTGATTCTTAATCGAGGATAGATGTCGATGTCTGTGGGCCACAGTATCCACTGAGAATCAGGTTGACTGTGTATTCATTTGTCACCCTTATTCTATTTAAAAAAAATACATTGAAGGGAAAGGTTTTTTCTAGACTGAAGTCTCCGTTTAGACTGGCCGCCGTAACCGAAATTCGGTCAGGAGGATATTATTGACCCAAGTTCAATGCCCATATTGATATCACTGAAATTACAAAATGCAATTTTATGAATGAAAGTACTGTGAAAAAATACGACAGGGCTGCAACTAGCAACAAGGAAACTATATATTATATCTTAACTATATCTAATACAAACAGAAATATAAAAATCCAATTACCTATATCCAAAACATTAGCTTTCTTTCCATCAATATGCATTTTTTCAATAGCCAGTTGTAAAGCTCTGTAGTATTTTTTATTTCTTTCTGAGTCATGAAGCATATCTGCGAAAGCGGAGCGTGCGATCTCTTGATGATAGTCGTAATCTTCATGTTGAACATCCCATTCGGTGCTACCGGTTATAGGATTACGCTTTTGAGTAAAGACTTGCATTATGTTCTTCGGCGCACAACTACTTAATCTAATAAATTAAAAATATCATGCATTTTACAGAATAGAGATTATACAAAGTCGTTTATTAAATCTTTAAAGTGCTACGAGCTTATCAGCTTATGTACCTTTTCAATGGTGAAACGAAAGCAAATCTAAATAATCTAATTTTACTGTATCCCTGCAAAAACGTAAACATAACCAAAGAATACAATCCATATT
This sequence comes from Parnassius orleans, assembly GCA_029286625.1. Taxonomy (NCBI): domain Eukaryota; kingdom Metazoa; phylum Arthropoda; class Insecta; order Lepidoptera; family Papilionidae; genus Parnassius; species Parnassius orleans. Next base: position 529,957 of record JAGSMP010000076.1, on the reverse strand, counting down.
CCATAGAGCAACACAGGATACAGTAGAGATGAGACGTATTTACGCTACCAGGTTTTCACTTCAAAGTACGGCGCCCTGGTACGAGCAAAAAATACTTGCAAGTACGAAAGTATGTGTTGTAAGTCAGTTGCTCGAAGAACTTGAACACTACACATGAAATTCGAAAATACTTGCATAGGAAAATGGTCCATATCTTAATAGGAATAACAAACTCAATCGTATTTGTGAATACAAAATACTTTGAACTTCAAAGTATTTTTTTTATTTATACGACTTTGCTCCCTATTCATAATAAGATAACATGGAATACGGGTCGAATTCCTATGCAAGTATTTTCAAATTTTGACACCGCGGCTGGACACGTCGCTCGCGTCGCAAGCAGTGCGGGGTTCGCGCGACGCGGGGAATTGCAGGGAGTGGGTTGTCAAGCCCGAGTATTTCCAAAGAAGACCGAATACTTGAACCAAAATCTGCGTAGATACTTAATACACGTGCCATTCGATCGGGTCGGGAACTTGACGATCAAATAAGCTAACTTATACGAAACAAATTAAGGAGCATAATTGCGTAAACATGCTATTCATAAAATTTCCTTTGACTGTTTCGCACCATTCACCCTTATATCTATATTCAAAAGAGACATTATTGTGTATATTTTATTTATTTGTAAGTATTAAGAATAATGTTCATTTTCGAGGAAGTAAAAGTTTTGTTTCGATTTTTTGTAAATTCAGTTGTTATTATGAACTGATTACGTAAACTACTCACCGTGACCTAATTTTTAAATAGTTATTTTGCGTGTTTATTGAATTTAGAGACAATTTTAAACTTTTATTAATTAGTGTTTAGTCCTAAGCCTGTGATTTAAAAAGTAGGTAGGAAAGATTTCATCTCGTTAACAAAAAAATTAAAAAACGTTCAGTCAAAATTGTGGCTCGACTCGGACTTCCTCAGACTCCCACACAAAAATAATCGTATGTCACTACGAAACTCAACATAACAATATAATTCATTAACAATGGGTCACACCAACATGTGATAATTTGACAATAAAACTTATATAGCTTTAAAGCTATGTTTATCAAAATAACAATAGTTTTTGTTTCATCCAAATTGGTGCAGAAATACGAAAGTTATAACGTTTTGAAGGTTCGCTAATTTTTTAAATTTTTTACCCGCTCGTTCACTGTGATCTGACGTCACAATTCGACAGAGCGAGAGCGCAGTAGTAGGAGTGGGTAATATCGCTTTTTCTAAATATCATATCGAAACTATATATCGATATTTAATATCGGATTTCGAAACACTATATTTTCTGAAACTATATATTGACGATATTATGCCGTTCTAGTATACCTCTAGATGAAAATCGACCCCATAGTTATTTCAATACCGGTTTCGCAACGATTTTTAACAAAGTGGATACTGACTGAATAGTGGGCTACGTACGTACAGTATATATAGTGTATCCTACTATATGATACTTAGAGTGACTAGGTACTATTATGATAACTAGAGTATGCGCTATGTATTGTATACAATATACAACTAAACTAATAGTCACCATTAATGGACTATCCTTCATACTTTTATCAGCTTAGGACTACCTGCAATATTTTCGGTTTTGAAAAAACCCTGTTTTATTGTTTTAATAGTTAATTAGGTACGTATAAATGTAGATACATATACCGACTTACTATAATAATGCAGGCGTATTTATCAATCCATTTGCTGATCTGTATATTTTACACTATATACAATCGTTTTACAAAGTTAAGCAGTACGAAGTTAAAATAAGTTTTTGTTTTATTTTTTACTAATTACTAAATATTTAAATTGTTTATCTATTAGAAGTTCAAGACATTATTCAAATCTATGTTTATTAAGATTAACATTTAAAAATGCATTTAAAATGCGAGTTAAAGTATCAATTTAACTAAATTAATACCTATACAGTAACTACACACAAATTTACACTACAGATTTATTAAATACACCGTTATAAATGACTTACAAATTATTTTCTTTGTCACAAAATTATTATAAACAAGAAATTTTTAATTTTAAAACGTACTTGCTGCATTATAATACAAAATAGGTACTTATACACAAATAATTATTTACACTTATAATGTGAGTCACAAAATTAAATTGTTTTATACCAAAATAACACAAATAAACTCTAAAACAAAATCAAATTATTAATTTCAAAACTTCCAAAACTAAGGAGAAACAACAAATAAATGCGCTCAATCGATTGTTTTACCTACGTGAAACTAAAAATAGAATACTTCAAAAATACTTAAATTTTCGCTCCTATTTTATTTGCTGTCTGGTTCAAGGCCAAATGTTAGTAAGTGCTACTACATACAAGTGAATTTCGATCATTACTACCCTCAGATTAAGGTCAAAAGTTGAAATTTCATAAAACAATCGCGCCAAAATACCAAGAGAATAGAGTCTGCTCGGTATTCATTCATAATACTGTATCGGTTTGACTTTGGATTTCGATACTACTGCGATACAATATCGTTTCAAATCGCGATCGGCTGTTGGGTACAAGCAATATAGTGTTTCACCCGATATATCGTTTTTTTCTTCTTTTTTCTTTTTTTTTCTTTTTTAAAAAACGTTACCCCCACACTAGGATCTTCTCCTGTATCGTGGAGGCAGTTTACAAACATAAATTGCACAAGGACAAACATCCAGACTCGGAACAATAATTTGTAGGCCATACAAATACTTGTTCCATGCGGGATTCGAACCCGCGGTTCCCAGCGCTGCAACTCATTGCTAAGCCACTGCGCCACGGAGCCGTCAAGCCGATATCAGATATACGATATTAAAGCAATATATAGATTCAATAACTATGTACGTTTTGTATCGCCCACTCCTACGCAGTAGGGACTTGCTTAAGTTCACGCGCGCGCTCGGAAGTATACGGTCGTTTACCTACATATTATAAACTAACGTATTGAACATTTAGCTTTTATATGATTATATTTGTATTTTTATGTATAGTCACGGTGTGTAGTGCTGTAAAAAAAAAAGAAAATGGAAGCGGGCTTTGAAAAAGGACAGTCAGATAATCTGCCTAAAGTGGATATTTTTATGGTTGCGCAGTATTTTTCTGAAAATAATGATTTTTTTATCATCAGAAATGCGTTGAATAAAGCTCCAAAGGTAAGTTACTAATAAAAGATTACGAAAAGTATACAGCTTTACCATTGATTAGTAGGTTTACGCATTAGGTATTAACTGACCGAACTACGAAGTTGCACATGATTTACAAGGACCTAACATGAAAAAACTTACTGAAACTTACTAATGCAATGAGTATTAATCAACTTGTACTATTATTTAGTACGCGCACAGGCGCGCTACGCTGTGTGGTGCACTGTATATCGATCTTGACCTTGTAAATAGCGATGCGAACGTATTATGTTTAAGCTTACATGGCACACGCATCTATTAGCATACCTTTATGTGCCTTTACTTACCTTTACGCACGCATCTATTAGCAATGCTAAAGGTATGTTACGATACTTTACACACATATACAAAGATAAGTAGTTAAAGTTATAGGTATAGGTTGTGCCACGAGAGTTATGTATAAGTTATGAGCGCTGACCTTGACTTGAATACGCAAAGTAACAATTTAGGCAATTTTGTGCCTCATACAAACGACATAAGATGGGCAGACAACTTGACCACTTAGCCGGGCGCTCCTATTTCATGAACAGGTAAGTAGGCATATAAAACCCAAATAGTTATTAACACTGGTGTGTTGTGTGGTGTGTGGCTGGTAAACATTTTGTAGGTAACAATAGGTCTATATATGAACAAACAATAACGAAACTTACATCAAAATGATCTTCACAACAATAAATACTATTGGTGGCTTTGGGAGGATTTGCTCTTCTTATCGCCTTCAACCACTTTTTTCTTATTTCATCCTTTTTCGGGACATTAAAAACAGCTTGTCAAGTGTTTTTTCACTTGAATTCGTATACAGAGGTACAATGCTATACTTTCTGACCATTTTTAATGTCTAGCAAATGCACGCGCCTCGAAACGTAACGAGTAGCTGACTGGCGGGAAGGCGACTGACTGAGCGAGCGTGTCGAATTGTGACGTCACATCGCGGTGCGGAGCAAAGCGGTCGCCCGTACCGTTAAACACCACTTTACTGATCAATATTTTAGTCATTTTTAAAGGTAGAAAATAAAATAAAAATACAGTTAAATTCGTAATTTTTTAAACAATTTTTTAATACTCTTAACAAAATTGAGTGCTCAGACCCATTTCACACACCATAAATCATAGACTTAGAATATACTGGCGTATAGACGACCTGACAGCCCTCAGAACAATAACTAAAGCATAGAGGTAGTACTAGATAATTAAAACGTACATTGTCATAGACAAAAGAGTATTGACTAACGATGTACCAGTACAAATAATTAATGCCGATATCGGTACTGGTATTTTTGTCTATGGTAAAATCATGAAAGCGTGGAATCATATCCTCAGATATAAATGATATGGTGTGTCTGTGATTTTCAGAGTTTAATATGTCTACATGACTATCATCATTATACTAAGGCGGCGCGGCGGGCGGGGCCGTAATTTCAGTAGCGTTCGAGGTTTTAATTTTTTTTAACCAAACTACTGAAAAAATATCGAGCGCTAGTGAATCTTGGCACCGCAACCTTAATAAAAACCACAGAGTACTTTTTATACAAATTGGAAATAGTGAGATTAATCAATACAACAATAAAATTAAAAAAATTTTTTTTTATTATTTCTCACAAATTCTATGTACAACACATTATAATACGAAATAAACAAATAAATTATTGTCCTTTAAAAATAATTGTGTGTCCTAATTTTATCTTTAGGAGCAGAAAACTTTTAATTTGTAATGTAGTTAATCCTAATTTTTAAAAACTTTGCTGATCAACTTTATTAACAAGTTTTTATGATCGTCCAGTAAATCATTGTCAAACGAATACTCGTCTAAATCACTGAATATAGATGTTGGCAATATTATTTGCGATATTTTATTAATCATTGTTAAAAAATATTTAGGCTGTCCTAAGAATTGGGAACCTATTCTAATTTCGAACTCGCACAGTATTTTTTCTGCAGTTTTACACACCTTTTTTACACCTTCCGAAGGTTTAGTCAGGCCTCCTTTCTCTTTAATAGATATCAAAGAAAATGGATTCTCAGCACTGTTATTTTCCAAACTTCGGAGGCATTTTTCACATATGACTTCCTTTTTTATTTTTCTGACTACATAACCAGCTATATAATCTACTACGTGTTGTGCGTATTCTGTTAAATTTGAGGCACGTAAAATATAATCATGGTCAGAATAATTCTCGGAATTAATGTTCACATCAGGCAAGTCAATTAGTCTACCATTTCCAGTAGATGAATTTAATAATTGTTTATATTTTTGATTATTGTAATTTAACATTGTTATATTTTCTAGAGTAAGACAATTCCCCGTTGCACCATCTTTTAGCTCTGCATGTACCAGCAACCGTTTATGAGGAGCCCTGTACATTTTTGCCGATGGGTAATTATTAAAACCACATTTAGACCTTATGGCTCCGAAAAACAGTTCAATATGGTCTTGGCTGAACTTATAGGTACATAGATATTTTAAAACACTGTTTTCTGGGAGGACATATTTTTGGTACAAACCAACTAAAGAGTCCATGCAGATTATAAATCCTCGAAAACCTGTCGATCTATTAGAATTGATAACGAACGAACCATCTGTAAATTTAATTTTTTTTATATATTCTTTAGCGAACTCAAAAAATATTTTGGTTTCGTCAAAGTTAAATATTGCTAACGCACGTTTCCATCCTTTTGCCCGCATATTTCGGCTATTCATTATATCAAAGATTAATGAATAGCCGAAGTATGCGGGCAAAAGGCTATTAAATATTCTAACAAATTGTATTGTATCCGTACAATCAGCAAATTCAGGAATTCCGAGTAATTTACAAAATTCCAGAGCGTCTGCTACTGATGCGCTGAGAAGTTGGGTAGCTAAACGCACCTTCATTTTCTGCTTTACATAGTTAATATGTTCAGTTTTTATTTTAGTACCCAAATGAAGCCCTTCACTGCTTTAAATTTTGTCTAAGAATTCTAATAACTGCCAAGAAATTGCTTTCCCGTGTATGTCTACTAGAACTTTTTTGTCCCCAAATGTGTTACGTATTAATTTGATTTTATGGCAAGGATCTGGCCACAGATATACTACCTCATCATCATTAGCTTTAAAAGAATAATTGAATGCATCGACATTGCACTTCAAAATATTGCACATAGCTTTATTGGTTGAAGCACCCTCAAAAGAGAGCGACACAACTTCAGCTCCAGAATTTTTTAGTAGTGATATACATTGCTGTACCAATAAACATTTTTGCTGTGCGGTGATTGAGTCGATAAGAAAGTAGCCCATATGTATTTTCCGGGTGTCATTTACGGCAGTTATCATAAAGTTTGCTTCTTTAACAGGTACATCTTGAATCCAAGTCACATCCGATATTGACCTACCCAAATATTTTTGCCGTCCCATTCGACCAACTTGGAATAGCTATTTCATCGAATGATAACGCTACATATAAAGGTTTATTATTATTTAATTTTACCCGTTCTTTAATATATTTAATAGATTCAAAGCCTCTGTAGTGAATCCTGGATCACATTGATACATGATACCAATTGCATATTGTTTTTGGGTGTGTAGCAAATATCTTTAATTCATTGCACATACTCATGCTCACTGGTGATAAATAATTTAAAGTGACTGCAGAATTTTTTCAATTCAAAAAGTATTTCGCTTATCTTCTCCCATTTCTTTCTGTAAATATTTTTCAATTATTGGATTATTTTACACTGAATCGAATATGAGTAAATTTTCTTTTTCTATTTTTTCTTCATTCAAAAAATTTTCTAATCTTAACTTTAAATCCAGATTTTTATTTTTTTAAACGTCTTGTCTTTTGACGCAAACAATTTATTTTCAACAGTCGTCGTTTGGCAATTTTTTGCAGTTTTTCTAAATCCTGTTCTAATCTAGATACACGACTAATTAATTTTTGCTGACTTGGTCTTCGACACCAAGTCAGCAAGAATTAATTAGTCGTAGTAAATGTAATTGTAGTAGTTAATTTTGCACTAGAATCAGATGTGCTGGTTCATGTTGCACAGGATTGTGTAGGTGCAATTGTCGGTATTGCACTGGATGTTGATGCAATATTCTTTTCAGACACACTGGATGTTGATGCAGTCGCCAGTGTAGATGCAGGGCTGCTATAGTTCTAGAACAATTTAGTTATTTTATGTTATTTTTGCATCATAGGAAATATATGAATTAAACGAAATAAACAATGGGGGAAATAATAATAAACAATTTTGAATTTTAAGGGTTGGGATATTACAACAACAGTCAAAATATCAACATAAAAATATCAACACCCGTAATCAATTTAATTTTAAACAAATCAAACAATAAACAGATTTATTGTTAAAAGGATCTTACTGTATAATGTTTGTTATCCCGCAAATGTAGTGAAGGTTATAGCATTTAATTTCAACCTGCGCCATTTGTGTTCAAAATTATAAAACAGTCATCTTTAAAATGTCTGGAACAAATACGGTGCTTTCACTCCCAATTGCGACGTGCAATAGCGTCGATCCATTTTGTCTTAAATTGATGTCCGTAGGAAAACTGTAATTTAATCGTAAACTATCGATAATTTATACTAGAAATATTTTTCAACACTATTGCCAAATTTAACTCAAAATTTTAAACAACAAATATTCAATTTTATTACTTAAAATAGGCAAAAAACTTAATTTGTTAAAAGATTAATCGATGTTAAAGTAAAAATGACAAAAAACGTGAATGATTTCTTATATTTACGCGAACACTACACATTGAATAAAACTATTTTTACGGATTTTATCGCGTTTAATTTTACTAATTTTGATTCCCGACGTTGGTGCTTTACAACACCACATGGTCTGAGGTTGGTGTTGACATTGTCATAGAATGGCCCAGCTACCTTCAGTTTTTGAATATTAATTTTGGTCCGATCTACGCAGAATGAGCTTACAGTATCTTGAAGTCTTGCAGTAGTATGCTTGGGTTTGGATTTAATTTTGTTAATTATAGGATCCCAAGCAGATGGCAGCACCCATCCATCTTCTCTATTAAAATTAGGATGTTTTTTTAATTCTGATGTAATGGCGGGGACGGTCTTCGATCGATCTTTACATCAGATTTGATAGACCACAAATCCCCGCAAAAGAACACCGATTCCTACCAAGGATGATACGCGAGGCTATTAAAATTAAAAAAACATCTAATTTCAATGAGAAGATGGATCGTCTGCCTCTGGGTCTATAATTAACAAGATTCGTCAAGCAAGCACTCTGCAAGATTTTAGCTGTCGTGCTGCAGATCAGACCATGTTCAAGCAATAACTTTCAGCGCTGGGGACGTCGCCTCAGTCCCCGTGAACCATGGTGCTGTAGCGCCTGGCGTCGAAATCAAAATCAGTAAAATGCGCGATATCAATAAAAATTTTATTCAAAAAACGTGAATTTCTATCAATTGAAAATGTTCGTAAATTGCGTTTCAAATGTTGACACAATGACTTACCGGTGAAAGCTAATGTTTTCGGAGTCGTTTTATTTACTAGAGGAATGGGATTTACATCCCACTATAATGCAGGACATTATTCTTTTTATTAATTTTTCATTCACACTCACACGAAAAAATTATAATTTCCAAGCGAAAACTCAATTTTAACACAGTCAGACAACCTGAAGACGAGCGCTCTCGCTAGAGAATAATTGTGTTCTGTGAGCCAGCGTATTATACGAAATGCGAACAATTTAAGATGAATATAGCCATAGACAAAAAACTTTTTTAAATCTTTCTTTTTAAATTAGTAGCACAAAAGGTAACCACACTGACTTAGAAGTATATGGACTGGGCATACCACAGAATTAGCGTGACTACTACAATACACTGGCATAAATGGCCGCCTTTTATAGGGTTGTAACTCAGCAATATGGGCAGCTGATATCGATATTTTTACTAATATGAATTTGTTCTCATTTCATATAATTGAATTTGTTGCTTTATTTATTTTATTCCGTAGGTATTTATATAGGTACAGGGCTATATTTTCAATCGTCAAATAACTTATCTGAGGAATAAATAAAGTGTCTACAGTTTTATGGCTTTTGTAGATGAAATTAAATCCGTAGCTAATTGTAACACACCAAAATGACAAACCATACCAATTTGACAATTTAACAATATCCATTGCGTTGTTTTTGTTGTCGACAAATTTTCAATCACATGAAGCAATGGAGTTATTGGGTTTGTCAAATTAGATTGGATACTATCCCTTAAGTTTCCTTGAGCGCTTACCAGGCTTCACGCATATGTACACTTACGCAGTGCATTATGCACACAGTTTTGTTGCACAGCAGTGATTTCTTGTATAAGGTACAGTCAAACAAAAGTTAAGTATGCAGGCAGCTAATTTGCAACTTGTTTTAAACATTGTTCTGAATGCTAAGTACTTACTCAATTTTACATCATTTATATAATTGTGAACAAAGTTAAAAGTTATAACACACAATAAAAATGAATATGGACAGAGTAGTGGGAAGATTCTTGAGACGATTTTTGCTTATACAAATTTGTTTACTGTACAATATTACTGGGATGGAGATCCCTGATCATATTATAGTATTTTTAATATAAAATATTATATATATATATATATATATATATATATATATATATATATATATATATATATATATATATATATATATATATGTATATTCAGATTTTAAATAGAAAATATTATTGCAGTACAGTACATTAATTTTGTTTATTTGAAATTCGAAAATCTGGCATGATCATGAAACATGATATCCGGGAATTATAAACTATTAATATTTATTCATTTCTGAACAAAATGAATCTATTAAAATAATTTCTAGTAACACTTTGTCACTGCTTTTTGACAGTTTGACAGCAGATCTACCACAAAACTATGTATTATTCATTTCTGAACAAAATGAATCTATAAAATAATTTCTAGTAGCACTTTGTCACTTTTTTTGACAGTTTGACAGCAGATCTACCCAAAACTTGGCGCTTAACATGGCGGCGGTGCGCATGGATGAGCTAATGACGTCACACGAAAGTGTTACGAAAATAAGCACTTGACAAAGTGTAGTTGTCTCTCTTTTCTATTGCAGCTACTGCTTTGTTAAAAAAGACAAAACTGTTTTTGACAAGAGTGTGTCGATATTATAGATATTGTATAACTATTATTTCTATAGTAGAATATACCGCCTCCATAGGTATATCTCTATGGGTAACCAAGGTATCCAAACTGACGTTTGCCGAATGTACCTATTGACAAACCTTTATTTATCTCTTTCTGACATACTTTGGAAAAAAAGAGATGTATATATAGCTGTTAGACAGGCTCCTTCTATGCTTTAGTTATTGTTCTGAGTGGCAGCCCGAAAACGCATGACAAATTTTGATTTGTTATTGTGTGCGAAAGCTAGTGATGTACATTTTACTTAAAAGGACTATCGAAATATGATTTTTATGAAAGTGGTATAAAGACTTAAAATAAATAGCTTAGTGAACAATTTTATTAAAAATTAACTAAATTAAAAATTAAACTAATTAAAAAATATTCAAATAACATGTTCCTGGGAATAAGCTGCACCTACTTGCCTTTTCCGTCATACATCATCCATCACAACCTATAAAAGTCCACTGCTGAACATTGGCCTCCACCATAGATTGCCTCATAGGGGAGCTTTTGCCATAGTTGACACGCTTGGAGAGCGGGTTGTCAACTGCAGTTTTTATTATTTTGCGCTGTCATCAGGAAGATGCTGCTGTCCATCACCTGTGTTAATTTCTCTCTGTCGCCTCTTACGATACCCAAGGGAGAATATGGGGTAGTAGATATAGGATATACTTTCACCGCCACTACCCCCATTTTGATGGATTTTAATTAAAAATGTACAAAATTCCAATAATCTCTGAAGAGGTGAGTCTACCGATAAACTTAAACAATTTTTTCCAAGAATCGGATCGGAAAGTTCTAGTTTCGACCTTTGGAGATTAATATTTATTGCCATGGATAGTTTCCCCGAAATTTCTTTTTTAAAATAATGTTCATCAAATATAAATTTGTAGCTAGATACTTAATTAAGTATAAGTATACCTATTTATATTTTATACATTTTATAAAATATATGAAATAAAAAACAGGGACACGGAGTACATAATGGCTGCTTTATTTTTCATATAAATATTACTTTTAATAATTTACAAACATTTAATAATTAAATACATTATATAAGTTTATTTTAACATCCGACTTAAATATGAAAGTAAACTTAATAATTTAAGTAAGGAAACTGTAAAATCAGTTAAATAATATTGTTCTGTTTAAAGGCCAATAAGTAACTGTAATTAATTTGTATCGAGTAATCATTTTGAAATGTTTTGATGGTGAAATAAAAAACGAAGACATGGAGTACATAATACATTTTTTCATAGTGTAAATTGACCACTTCTTTCTTGATCTTGTGATTTTTCATTTCATCTGTCCCTGAAAAATACAAAGTAATAAAAAAATTATTATAATTTTAGCTGCATGAATTTTAAAAACATAATGATCTTAACAGAAACAAGCCAAATACGCAGGAGATATCAAAGTGCAACAAGTGTCTGAGAATACAGATGTAATCTCTATTCTCTCAATCTCGGTATGTTAAGAAAACGGTCACCCATCCATAGACAGACCGCAGCAAGTGCAGCTTAATCTCGCAGATCTATTGATCCACGCAACTGTTACTTAACCACGAGTTAAACACGCTATCAAGCCCTCGGCACACTGTCATCGGGCATTAAGCATGAATCGGGCATCGAGCGTTGCGAGCATCAAATACTTTGTAATTTATACTATCCTGGCACACTGAACCGTGCGTCTCATGTGCGGGCGTCTAGCGGCACTTCAGGAGCATTGCTAAATATATTATATCTAACTACGCTAAATGTTTTATCATTACTTTATGTTCTGGCCAAAGAGAATATAATCACAACGTTTAAGAGGAGTGTCTTCCTTAGTAAAAGTAAATTTATGAATATTTCGCAACTCAAACTTCTTATATTATAGAAAAATTGAAAAAAAATTCCTCTCAAGGTTATTGTATTGAAGATTTTACATTAATTGATTCTAATAATAACATACCATAGAATCTCAAGTGAATTCTCAATTATCACTGCTATAAATTGTCTTCAGGTTCAAGTAAGTTTATTTATGCGAATAAAGGAATTGAATTTTTATAATTAAAAACTATTAAATCAGGATATATTAAACTTATCATGATTCGTTTTTCAATTTTTGATGTTTTTCGGGTTTTATTTTGGGAATTGATGATCAATGATCCTGCTTCCTCATGGGGTTCCTTATAAAAGGAGGTGAAATATTTTAACCTAATAGGAACATTAATTATGAGTATCACATTATTACTGGGAGGTCTCTAGAAAATTTTAAAAATATGGGTGGTATATCTACTAACTTTTCAAAGTAGGATTGGTAATAAACTACCAACTTCTGAAATCAAATCTACCTCCGAGATAAACTTCGGGTTGGTAACACTGTGTGTCATTGTCAATTTATTCTTTCAACTACATATCTATTTATCTATGATACAATTCGACGTTTTGCTATCATGGCGGCCGCCGTCGGTAGGATTTGTGGGGCACGACTTTTGAAAAATTATGGCTTAGTTGCACCCCAGGTACTCATAATATCTATAAAATGCGACTTAAATGTGAAATATTATTATTAAATAGGATTTGTGTGCTATATCTGTTAAAAAGATGAAAATGTAAGGCTTTGCAAAATTCACTGGAAACGGGTGTATTTTACGTATTTAAAATGCTAGTCCTCTTATTCGTGGTTAGTGTAAAGAGGGAGCACGTAGAACTTTAAAAAACCTTTAATGAACCCAGTGCCATAATAATTTTTTGACAAGTGATAACCTCCTAAACATTATGTAACTAGTGCAAAAAACTAACGGTGACCCTACATTGCAGGTTTGTCAGCTGTCCACCAATACTCAAGGATGGACAAGGAATAGAAAACTGGTTAGTTGCTTACTTTTACTCTAAGAAATTTATTTAACAAGCCTTGCAACGAAAACCATAATAGTAAAGTACTTACGAGGTCTATATAGATTGTAATATTTTTACTTCCAGCTCCTGTCAACATTAGGTGTTATAGGTGGTGGGGCTGGTGCACTACTTTTTGCCCTTGAACAGTCTGTGCAAGCTTCTGGTACTGAAGCTCATCCTTACCACCAACCTTGGAGCCACAGCGGTTGGTTCCAATCACTTGACCATGCCAGGTGAGTTGCAAAATTAAAAAAAATATATTATACTTATAAATGTTACAAAACTTAGCATTCCTATTGTATCAGGAACTATGAATACATTAATACATTATTTTTATGTACAATGTATATTATATTTAACGTTTTATTTATTAATGAGCTCAAAAAAAATTACCTTGTAGTGGTGGTGTAAAAATATCCACTACACCATATTGTGCTGTGGGTGTTGTCAAATGCCACAGAGTGAAATTGAAACAGGAGATGGACAGCAGCACCTGATAACTGAAAATAATAAAAATCTGCAGTTGCCAACCCGCCTGCCAAGCGTGGCAACTATGGTAAAATCCCACCTATAAGGCAATCTATGGGAGACCTATGTTCAGCATTGGACTTTTATAGGCTGTAATGGATGGATGAATAGATGGACATAAAAGATTATTTACCTAAAATAAATATCTAATTTATTTGTTTTTTGTTTGATATTTTGATAATATCTGATGGCAGTAATATGATATTTTACATTGAAATGTATTTGGGCAGTTGTTAATAAATATAATTTTTGTCAGTGTCCGCCGTGGTTATGAAGTGTACAAACAAGTGTGCAAGGCATGTCATTCACTGCAATATATTGCCTTCCGAAACTTGGTTAATGTCACCCACACTGAAGATGAAGCTAAAGCTGAAGCAGCAGAAGTTAGTAATGTTTTATAAATATTTAGTTTTTAAATAGTTTTGCACAACAAAGTAACTATCATGCTTGCAATAGAGACTTTAAATAATAAAAATATTTGTTTTGTCCTCATCCAGGCGTTGATTGCATAAGAGTGTTCAACTCTAATTTTTGTAGGAAATAGTTCCTGTTGCTCATTGACTGCTTGAGTATAGAAATTGTTTTATTAACCCCCGATGAAAACAGAGGGGTGTTATAAGTTTGTAGTGTGTATATGTGTTCTGTGTGTCTGTCTGTGGCATCCTGAACGGATAAACTGATTTTGATGAAGCTTTTTTCACTTGAAGATCTTGTGATTTTGAAATTATTATTTTAAGCTTCCTACATCCTGCCTATGCTCCTCCAGAAATAATGGAATCAGAAATAAGTCTTAAAGATGATTCCTTACAATCAAATAATAATAAAATAATAGGTAATCATCATTCATTTGTATCAGTACTACTTATATAATATGTTGGTTATTTTTTTAAATATTTAAACTAATATTTATATTATTATTATTTTTTGTTGAAAAAACTAATTTGTTAAACTGCTTTATCTAGGTAATGATCAGAGATGGGCCAGATGAAGAAGGCAATTACTTTGACAGGCCAGGCAAGCTTTCAGATTACTTCCCATCTCCATACGCCAATGAAAATGCTGCCAGGGCTGCCAACAATGGTAAGTAATCTATTGTATTTTCTCAATTATTATGTATTAGAAGCTCATGGTTGACTACTACTATCAGGCCTGAGAGTAATTACTCTATTCAATATTGTTTTTGTATATTTGCTGTCTTTATTTATGAATATGGTATATATATGGTATTGATTTTTAAAATATGGTGCATGCAAAACTTAATAACGAATAAAAACATGCATGAGTGTTGTGGAACACTCGGTTGGAACGAAGTTCCTTTCGTAGTATATTATTATTAATAAACGTATTACATTATTGATTAACAAATACAAATAAATGAATTACTAGCGTCTATTAGAATGAAGTGTCATTTAAAATAATATTTCTTTCATGGCAAGATAAGAAAAAGTGTGAGGGAGATGGATATTATTCCATCTCGCTTGCACTATAGAAAATGGGTTGTGACGGAAAATACTTAAATTTTTTCTCGCCTAGCCCCCATCCGTCTAATTCGTACGTGCGATAAAGAACTTCGTTCCAATAATTATAATAGTATTCATAGATAATGGTTATAAATTAATCATGCAGCTGGGTTGATTTTAATAATACTTCACTTGTTATTAGAGTATTATCTACCATTAATTACGGCTGGTAATCTGTATACATAAATTCCTAGCCAAAGTAAAATTATAATTTTTGTCTATAATATTTGATATACCTTCACAAATAGATTTTGACAGAATTTCTGTGGTGATACTATTACAGTTATTACTTTGAATCCTATTTTTTTTATTTGTAGAAAAAGGGCTTTGTCGCTGAATGACACCCTGGTAGTAATTGTTTTATTGTTTAACAATAAATCTTAAATAAAATAATTACTAACAAATAAACTTATTAATTACTAATTACTTAATCTCTTAGTTACTGAAAAATTAAGTATTTTGCATTATTTGATAACGGGTGATAAAATACTATTACAACTACCAATCAAGGACAAATGTAAATTACAATTTTTACTTTCTCTGGAGTTCTGGGCACATTCTATCAAAATGTGATAAAGATCATCGATAACATTACTAGATGAACAATTTGGAGAGGTAGTGTTTTGCATTAAGTATAAAAATCTGAGTATTAAAGCTGTTACAATGTCTCATCTACACAATAGTCGGTTATCTATCCAGGTTGATGTAACATGCAATTCAAAATCCTCCAATACTTTTACTTTGTAGTTGTAATATTTTTCCTAAAAGGGCTCCTAATTGATCGCCGAGTATTTATAGTTTGACAAAGACAATTTATAAGTTATCCCCGAATTCATTGTCCAACGGTGAGCTAGTTGTAGGCGAGTGTATGACTACCCTGACTAAAATATTTAAAAAATCTTAGTATTTTTTTTGACAATATAAAAATTATATTAAAAAATATTAAAATGTTCACTTTGTACAATGAGGGTTTTAGTCTGGAAAATGAGATATCAACACAATTGGTCAATTTAAGTGTCAGATTTTTAGACAATGAAAAATAATAACTGTCAGTAAGTATTTGGTATACACTATTGAACATAGGAATAATTAAGCAGCAAGATTGTTAATATTTAGATGTGAGTAATCATTGCTTCCTGAATATTCTAATAATTTGTGATACACTTTCTCCTTTTTTCATAATATCATCCATCTTTGCTTATTCAAAGTAAGTAAATTAAGAGCCTACATAACTCCCACTGCTGGGTTCTCTCTTCATTTCTGTGATGGCTTTAGTGCAGCAATGTGCCTTGCCTTGATCCAATTTATGTGGATGGACTTCACATGTCCTCGAAATACATATTTAAAATTTCTAAAACATAGAGGCTTTCTCACAATTTTTTCTTTCACAATTGATCACACGGTAAAACAGGATTTTTTCATGAGTTAAATTTGATTACACGGTACTAATGTTTTCAAAGAAATAATGTGTGGTGATTGAAAATTAAGCAAATCACCAATCACGACATGTATAACAGTTATTCCAAATTCTATTTCTAAATAAATTCTTTAAGAAGTAACTTAATATTGATTAAATTAGCTGGAAGAAATGTGATGATGAAAAGTTTGTATTTTTAAATAATATAAAAATATCATCATCTTTACAGCCTATGAGTTTTTATACACACACCAGTTTTGCCAGGGTTGGCAACAGCAGTTTTTTTTTAGATGTTTTCAGGGTAAAGCTGCTGCCCATCTCCGGGTTAATTTCTCTCCGTCGCCTCTTACGTCACGACACGGACGATATGGAGTAGCGGATATTCTCATACACAAAACTATCTATGAGGGGATTATTATTTATGGTTTCATTAAAAGTGTATTATCAATAATGATCAATTAAGTTATTAATGTGATCAGTCATAAAATTAAAATATTACTTAATACCTTAATAGCAACTGTGTGTATGTCCAACGCAATTTTCTTCACAATACTAAACTACAGTTGTTGATAGAAATCATAGATAAATATTGTACTATTCAATCTTAATCTTTTATAAAAAAATACTAATATGTATTATAATATATAAACAAAGAAGCAGTTACAGCGTGTTCTGATTTCAAATTTGTAGTAACCTCACACAGCAAGTATGTAGTACGCACTGCAGATATTGCGTAACCAAAGCTAATACACTCTTATAAAATAAAAATGTATTTAGTTGTGAATTATAATGTTTAAATAGCTTTTTTTATTTTATATACTTTGACTTAAAAAAAAATTGCAAAGGAAATCAAACAAACCACTTGTTTCATCAATCAAATCAAATCAAGTGGTAAAATAAAAAAAATTGTACAACTGACTTCAATATAAACTCAAAAATTACTGGTCAGACCTTGATCAAATTTATATGAGAAGCACCAGATTTAAAATAAAAAAAAGAATCATTGAACGGTTCACCAAGAAAAAAGTTATGAGGTAACACAAAAAAAATATACAGTCGAATTGAATACCTCCTCTTTTTTGAAGTCGGTAGAAAAACGAATGCGTTATTCTAACTTTAAGTTTGAGTTAACAGCCGTGGTAGCTTAGAGGCTTGGTGTTCACGTCTAATTTAAAAATATTTTATCGTGTTTAATTTTAATTCGGGACGTTTCGGGTGGGCTGAGGTTCCTTAAAATAAATTGAAATTTTTTATCAATGTGTAGAATTTAGCAATTCGCAATATTAAAAATGCTGTTAATAATTAACTCTAACTTGGCTCTCTTAAATTAATAATACATTAGTTTTCATAATTTCGTTATTCATTTCCTTAATATTTTTTTATCATGTTAAGTATTCTAAATGTATGACTAGCGATTTGTAACAAATTATAGAGATGATGGTTATTTTACGATATTTGGCCATTTTTATTAGTTCATATATAGGATACTTTCTTACGTGAATAAAACAAAGTTTTATATGCAAAATACGAATTAAAAAAAAAGAGAGAAACAATTAAAAATATAATCCTTAAAGTTAATTTACAGCACGTCACAGAGCTTGGCGACCGAGCTTCTTGGACCAGAAGGAAGTTAGCATAGTTAATTTTTTTTAAATTAAACTGTATGCCAATTAATTGCTCCTTAAATGCTCCCTTAGAATCCGTAATTGCTCCACGTCTATTGCAATTAGATAATTAATAAAAAAAAATTAAATTTAATTATCGAAAACTTAATTTTGCTATAAAACATAAAATATCTTCTTTTTTTTTAATTAAACTGTATACCAATTAATTGCTCCTTAAATGTTACAGTAGAATCCGTAATTGCTCCACGTCTATTAACTATTAGTTAATTTATAATAAATTAAAAAAAAATAATTACAGAATATTTAATTTTGCTATAAAACATAAAATATCTACTTTTTTAATTTAAACTGTATGCCAATTAATTGCTCTTTAAATGCTCCAGTGGAATCCGTAATTGCTTCACGTCTATTTCTATTAGTTAATTTATAATTAGTTTTAAAAAAATAATTATCTAAAAATTAATTTTGCTATAAAACATAAAATATCTTATTTTTAATTAATAATAATAATAATAAAGCCCTTTATTCCGATCTAATAACATTTAACATTAAAACTAAAAATAAAATAATCTACTAACTACAAAATGTCTCTTAATTCGGCATGCCTATTGGCAAAGGCCTCCTCCAACGATTTCCATTGTTGTCTATCTTGAGCAACCCTTCTCCAGTTTGGTCCTGCTGTAAGTTTTATTTCATCTTCCCACCTTGTGAGCTGCCTTCCTCGTCTTCTTTTGCTGTCCCTTGGGTACCATTCCGTTACTCTCCTGCTCCACTTTCCCACTTTGTCACATCATATGTCCTGACCATCTCCACTTCTGTTGATCGATTCGTTTGAGTATGTCGGTAAGTTTTGTTAAATTCCTTAGGTCAATATTTCTGATCTTATCCTGTCTTTTATAGCCGGTATATCCTCCTGCTCTCTGTGCTACTGCAAGTTTTTCTCTTAATGCCTTTGTGGGGTCCAGGTTTCGCATCCGTATGTTAGACAAGGTAAAATGCAAGTATTAAATGTTTTTCTTTTTTGACATGCTTAAGTCTTTGGACTTCACGATCTCTTTTAATGAGTATTTTTCCAACCTGTTGCGATCCTGAGGTTAATTTCTTTCGTCATTTGATCTGGAAATTACTTGACCCAGGTATATGTCTTTCACATATTCTAGAGAATCGCCGTTTATTGTGATGTTAAATTTTGTGCTGTTTGTCATTATTTTGATCTTGTTAGTGTTCATTTTTAGTCCAACTTTTATGCTTTCTTCATTTAAATTATTTATCATATATTCGAGATTTTCGGGACGTTCTTTAATTAATGTTTGCTTTAATTATTGTAGTTTTGACCCGTTTATATTGATGCCATACTTATCCCAGTATAAGTTGCGGAAGATATTTTCTAACACAGCAGAGAACAATTTTGGGGATAAAGGGTCTCCCTGCCTCACGCCTCTTTGTATGCTAAATTCATCTCCCAAAGTTTCCAACTGGATTCTGGCCTTACTGTCTGCGTAGATGATCTTTATGATTTTAGTATACACGCTTGGTATTCCTTGTTGATTTAGACTTTCCCAAATGTATTCATGGTTTAAGCTATCGAAGGCCTTGGCATAGTCTATAAAAGCTACATAAATGTTTTATTGTATTCGTTATATTTTCTAGTACCTGTTTGATCGTATGGATATGGTCAATTGTTGAAAATCCTTTCCTAAAACCTGCTTGTTCGACTGGCTGTTGTTCATCTAACAGTTTGCTAATTCTGTCTAGCATTACTTTTGCAAAAACTTTGTATACGTTTGACATAAGGCTTATCGGTCTATAGTTTTCTATGTTTTCCTTATCGCCTTTTTTGTATAATAGGATTACGTGAGATTTAGTCCATTGTTTTGGAATTTGGCTACTTGTTAAGATTTATTTAAAAATCTTTGTAAGAATTGGAGTCAGTTCTTCTATATTTCCCCTCACAAGTTCGTTGGTAATTTTGTCTGGTCCCGGGGATTTCTCCATCTTTTGGCTCTTAATTGCCTTTTCGACTTCACACAATAGGATATCCGGCACAGGCTCTGATTTTCCTTCATCAGTTTGTTGAGTGAGCACTCTGCTGTGGTGACCTGTTGTTCTTTGGTGCTGGTTGGCATACAGTTGACGGTAGAAACTTGTGGCTAGATCTTTAATTTTCTGTCGTGTCGTGGTAGTATTCGACCTATCCTTTAGTTTGGGTATCCATTCTTTGCCTACTTCTCGCAGTTCTTTCAGAGCTTTTTCCACCCCTTGTTTTTGGTGCTCGAATGTTTTCAACCTCTTGACCTTGCGATCTTTGCGTATACTTTCTCTTATTCTTTTGCTTAAATCTGCAACTAGCTTTATCGAAAATTTAATTTTGCTATATCTACTTTTTTAATTAAACTGTATGCCAATTAATTGCTCCTTAAATGCTCCAGTAGAATCCGTAATTGCTCCACGGCTATTACTATTAGTTAATTTATAATAAATTAAAAAAAATAATTATCGAAAAATTAAGTTTGCTTTAAAACAATTTTTTTTAAAATTAAACTGTATGCCAATTAATTGCTCCAGTAGAATCCGTAATTGCTACACGTCTATTGCAATTAGTTAATTTATAATTAATTTTTTTTTAATTATCGAAAATTTAATTTTGCTATAAATCATAAAATATCTACTTTTTTAAATTAAACTGTATGCCAATTAATTGCTCCTTAAATGCTTCAGTAGAATCCGTAATTGTTCCACGTCTATTATCTTTTAGTTAATTTATAATAAATAAATAAAAAAATGTAATTATCGAAAATTTAATTTTGCTATAAAACATAAGATATCAACTTTTTAAAATTAAAATGTATGCCAATTAATTGCCCCTTAAATGCTCCCTTAGAACCCGTAGTTGCTCCACGTCTATTACTATTAGTTTTTTTTTTGCGTAAAAAAAATTGCTCTCAATTTGTCCAAGAAGCTCAGTCAGCTTCTTGGACCAGAAGGAAGTTAGCGTAGAACATTTTTTTAAATTAAACTGTATGCCAATTAATTGCTCCTTAAATGCTCCCTTAGAACCCGTAATTGCTCCACGTCTATTGCAATTAGTTAATTTATAATTAATTTTTTTAATTTAATTATCGAAACTTTAATTTTGCTATAAAACATAAAATATGTACTTTTTTAAATTAAACTGTATGCCAATTAATTGCTCCTTAAATGCTCCAGTAGAATCCGTAATTGCTCCACGTCTATTATCTATTAGTTAATTTATAATAAATAAAAAAAAAATAATTACAGAAAATTTAATTTTGCTATAAAACATAAAATATCTACTTTTTTTAATTTAAACTGTATGCCAATTAAATGCTCCAGTAGAATCCGTAATTGCTCCACGTCTATTTCTATTAGTTAATTTATAATTAGTAATTACAAATTAACTAATAAAGATAGACGTGGACAGGGTTGGCATAAATAAATCATTTTGATTTAAATCATGATTTTGTAATAGTGGTGAATGGGTCCACTATTAACAGACTCCGAGTGGTGTAGGAGCGGAGAAATGAAACTATTTTTCTTGATATGCCTTACTATGTGCAGGCGAATGAATGTGTTTATTTTGTGAACCCTGCCTATATTTATATTCCCGGCTACATCCTTAGTTAACCAATAGTAATATCTTTTATTTACTTAGCCAATTAGAATTTATACATTTTGACCAATGAAGATTAATCAATAAAATACTATGTACAACTATTATATGACGCGCTCCATTTGCCGGCGTAAGACTCGTAGATAGCTTCTCGTAGCTGCGTTGCTGGACGGGGCTATATAAGTGATGCAGACCGACGCGCGCGCGTAATCGGCGAGCAGCGGCGGCACGTTGGAAACGGCTCGAAAATGGTCGACGGATTCATGAAGATAGCCGGCGTGTGAAGGCGATGCGGCGCTGATAATATTTGCGGCTGTTTCTTATTTCTATATTAGAACGTTAAATATATACGTCAAATTATCTCGCATCGATATGCAGCCCGCAGTATCTCAGTAGCCGGGGGTAATTTGTAAATAAATGTTTTCTTCAGACCTTCACTATCTGCGTTATGGTAGCAGCAGGGTAACATTATTTATTACCGTTTAGGGTTGATTAGCCTGGCTGCTACATCACTCTCTCATTTGCCAATGGCTCGTAATTTTTAAAATTGGTTTTATCTGGGTTGATGTAGGTGATGGGTTTTCAAGCTTCCTCGCTGGTGGTTGAGATGCTGATGTTGATGATGGTGAATCCTCTGATGTATCCTCGTTAATAATGTAGGCAGGCTTTAGTCGGTCGATCGATATAATTGTAGATTTCCTTCCGGGTATTTGTAATTTAAAAGTCTTGCTATTTCGCTCTAATACTTTATACGGTCCATCGTAGGTAGGTTGAAATTGTTTCTTCACTGCGTCGTTTCTTACAAAAACTTGCTTGCATGTTTTCAAATCTTGATGAAAGAATACTGATTTATTATTTCCGTGTGATGATGTGCGTTTCGACGATAAGACTTTGTTGATTGATTCTCGAAGTTGAGTTACAAAATCGTAATTCATTTCTTGATTATTTGACGATGTTGAAGTGAAGAAGTCACACGGTAGTCTTATGCTGCAGCCGTAGGTTAGCTGAGCGGCGCTAAGACTAGTGTCTGCACGCGGTGTTGCTCGTAGTCCAAGTAGCACTGTAGGTAGCTCGTCAATCCACTTTGCATGTTGAGATAAACGAGTTTGAGTGCGGTCTTCAATGTACGATGCCATCGTTCGACTATTCCGTTTGATTGAGGATGGTATGCCGTTGTACGTGTCTTCTGTATTCCCATAGTTTGAAGAAGTTTGAGGAATAGGTTGCTTTCGAAGTTTCTTCCTTGATCCGTTGTGATGGTTTTAGGTGATCCGAAACGAGTAATCCAATTTTTTCAAAAATGTTTAATTTAACTTTCTTTCACAGAAATCAACATAAAAAACAACAGATTTAGAAATTATGATTAAGTTACAAACTAGGGTCGTTTAAATCTGAGAAATCAATATCATTATTATAATATTTGAATTAAAAAACTAGTTTTCCAGCCTATTCAATTCCCAGTAGGTTTCTTAATTCGCTCTGAACAATTCCAAAGGTAGAAATCACTCTTTCCACAGCAGCTGAAGAAGCTTTCGCCCCAAATAATGCTTCACCACTGGATTTTTTTTTTTTTACTATTCCTCTCCACTAAATATATTTTTCTGTGACATCCACCACTCTAGTGGTGTCACATTTTTTACTATTTCTTCTGCGAACATCACACTTCTAAATGGTTTTTATTTTGACTTACGCTTTACTATCAATGGTAGCAAAACTGAAACATAATAGTGATTTCGTGTTTCCTTCAACGCACTTTCTTCTTCATCATCTGTCAGTGTGAATTCTGTTTGGGTTGGGTCTAATAAAAATGCCAAAGAGTGACTGGGGGACATTGCTTGCGTATATCTCTTTTGAAACCTCGACATTTGGCTAATATTTAAATCACTTTCTTCAAATTTAGCTCCAAGCTTCTTCCAAGCCGTTACAACAGTAGACAAATTTGCATTATTTCTTTGTAAAGTATCCAATGTAACAGATATTGGCTTCAAAATAATTAGATAATCTTCCACTGACCTCTTTACTACCATATTTTTAACTTTTGCTCTAATAACAGGATCTATGACGTCCCTATTCTCTTCACATATTTTTAGTAGCTTTTGTCACTCAGACACAAAGACTTCGAAACAATTATTTACAGTATTCCAACGAACATCTTGTGGCAGCACTAATGCTTTCCCTCCTTCCGCTTTGCACAAGCTGTTAGCTACATGATTGTTTCGGAAGTATTTTATTATTTGCACAACACGCTCCTTTATACTGCTAATTTCTAAATCTTTGGAAAGTAAGTTCAACAAGTGTGCAGAACAGTCGTATGTGATTATTGTATCACTATTTTTTAATTTTTTCCGCATTTTAGCCATGTTCGCACCGTTGTCGATAACAAAACTTGCAACATTACAATTACATTGTGACTTTAATCTTTCTATCAAACCCTCAGCAATTTCAGCTAGGTATTCACTAGGTTTTCCTGTGGTATCTATCGAGGCAAAAATAATTACTTCAGATTGCTCCGTCGTAATAGTGGCGCAAATAATCGGTTCATTGTGAACGTTCGACCACCCATATATAGACATATTCACATAACTACCACATAGATTAGAGAAATACCGTTCTTCTTCTTCAAGGTATATTTGATCCAATAATTTTCCTGATATATCCTTCCGAGATGGTGGGATATACCCTGGGCGTAATAATGAAATGGCTTTTTTACTTCTCGATTTTCAATACTTGTCTGAAGCTACAGTTTGTAGCAAACATGGCCTTTGCTATTTGTCGGTCTATTGTTTCTTTTGTAGATTTTGGCGTTGTTACTATAAAGGAGCTTAAGTTTCCAGATAGTTTCTTTTTTTTAAGAGACGGTTCCGCGCAATCGTCGCCTTTTGCCGAAGAACTTACAGGTGAGCTAGGTTCGGAAAGTGAAGCCAATTCTGAAAAATAAATAAATATATTTTACTTATCATATTGTTATTTGTTACACGGTTAGTACCATTAAAACAATCATGTCTACAGACATCGAGCAGTTAAAATTTTTCACTAATCATACTGTTCTGTCCACTGAGTACGATCACCAAAACCATATAGGAAACCAGAATAGTAACTTTAATAACTTATCTACAACTTCAACATCGTCACTAGATTCCGGAATATTATTTTTGCACTTTTCGTAATGTATTTTCATCCTCGAAACCAGACCTTGAATTTCTTTTTTACATTTGTTGCATATAACCCGACAGCCAAATTTCATCTCTTTGGCGAGGCATTTTATTTATAATATATTGGTCACGCATGCATCACAGCAACAACAATAGTAAACAAAACCGAACGAATGAATGCTTGTTAGAATGAAAGTAAGACCGTAGTTGCAAGCGAAATGTACAAAACAGTACACGGGGATTTCCCTTTTGCTTGGCATTCACATGTCAGACAAAAGGGAAATCCCCGCGCTGTGTCCACGCAATCCCTTGAGGGCGCGTTCCGTTTTGCGCAAAAATATAGTTAGATTAAATAATAAAATGAAAAAATCAAAAAAATCGTGATTAATTAGGATTTTTTTAAAAAAAATCGTGCTTTATTCGATTTTTTTTAAATCATGATTTTTTCCAACCCTGGACGTGGAGCAATTACGCATTCTATTGGATCATTTAAGGAGCAATTAATTGGCATACAGTTTAATTTAAAAAAGTAGATATTTTATAGCAAAATAAAATTTTCGATAATGAAATTTAAAAAAAAATAATTATAAATTAACTAATAGGAACAGGCGTAGAGCAATTACGGATTCTACTGGAGCATTTAAGGAGCGATTAATTGGCATACAGTTTAATTTAAAAATGTTGATGTTTTATGTCTTATAGCAAAATTAAATTTTCGATAATTAAATTAAAAAAAATATATATATATATATATTTTTAAATTATAATAAATAATAATAAAAATAATAAAAAAAATTATATAAATAATAATTTATATATATATATATATATATATATATATATATATAAAAACGTGGAGCATTTACGCATTATTCGTACAAAGCTTACGGTTAAAAGTGTACGGTTAATAAATCCCATAAACATGTAATCATGCGCGGGCAAATGAAGATTGTTGCTTTATACGTGAAAACCTGGATTTTCATGAACGCGGGTTGGATCAATGCGTGTTGACGGATTTCACATGTCCTCGAATTATTTTATTCCTCAGACAAACAGTTCCTCGCGATGTGCGATGTTTTCCTTCACCGCCTAGCATTTCTTACCGGGTGCGCTTATATTATGACCAACAAGACATACATTACATTATGTTACAGTTTCTTTTTAAGGATTAAAATAACGGCGTCATTCATCAAATCGACGTCAATTTAAGGCTTTAAGAAGCCTGAATGACCTTGACGAAACGGCGACCGCAGAGATTTTAGACGACGTCAACACCGTCTAGCGACTACGTTCTGTATTACTTAGAAAAGTGCAAAGATTAATAGACTGCAGAGGTAACAAGTATATAAGTGATATACTGCCTATTATGCTTGCGCATCACTGAGAGTTATGTCGCGGTTAAGTATCTTCATTTACATTGCACCGTGTCACAGCGGTGACACTCTCTGTACGTGAGAGTTCAAGCGCCGGTGACCTTAAGCGGGAGCGTATAACGCCAGGGTTGATACCGAACCGAAATGGAATATTATAGACTTGTGCCAAAGAAGATACATAGTAGGTATATGTTATATAATATAAACTTATGTATTTAGGTAGTGAAAATTCCACATCTAAATTATGTAAAAATGCATTTTTCAATTTCACTAATCATCGTCGCCGCGAAAATTTCTTCTTTGGGCACTCTAAAATTAATTTATTTAGAAAACAATATTTACCGTTACAGATATTAACTAAATTAAGTATTTCTATTCCTGGATAACTGGGACCTTAAATGACATACAAATTTGTCTCACTTAAAGAGGTATTCCACTTACCTAGTGTCTCAGATATCCAGGTATAAATATCCTGTTTCTTTTACAGAGGGTTCCATTAATAGAGGTATAAATACAGGTTATTTCAATTATAGAGGTGCGATCATTAAATAAAATAACGTATTTTGTAAACATTATACATGAGTTGTAATCTTTCACAACCATCAATACTTCAATAATAGTATCTTTTCAAATAAACATCCGGATGATAGCAAAACCAAACTAAAACTGGAGGTCACTTTTACACAATTAGCCAAGCGCGGAATTAGCGGGTAGGATAAGAATTAGTAAACAAAACTGTACACAAAATATAGTCTCAGTAAAAGAGGTAAAATATACTAGCTGTCTCAATTATAGAGGTAATTATGACGAATAAAATCGAAACAACTAATCCCTAAAATATAGTCTCAGTAAAAGAGGTAAAATACACTCGCTGTCTCAATTATAGAGGTAATTATGACGATAAAATTGAAAGAACTAATCCCAAATATAGAGGTTTGTTTTGTCCCACTAACAGAGGTAATTCAGTGCTAAAGTGTCGGAACCTAAGCATGAGTTCCAGTTATGGAGGTTTCTCACTTATCCAGGTCCCACTTAACCAAGTTTTACTGTAATTGAGTATAAACTCTATAAAAAGTAAAATATATTTGAACGAAGTCGCTCCAACACCGACGCGCGGTCCACCCTCGACGATGTCCGAAAACGAACTGTGCGACATAGCTCGCGGAAGATTACAGGGCGACGGAGCAGGCAAGCTCGCGTGAATATATTTAATTTCGGGGAAAAATGATATTTTCTCGAGTAAAACGGGGGATAAAAATAAAACTCTCAATTAAAAATATGAATATTTTTAAGACCTTTTTTTTAATGTAAAAACTATTTAAAGAGCTTGTGCCGTTTTGAAGAAATTTTGCAAAATATGACAAAGATAGGTACTCTTTGGGGATTTTTTTTTCTAATAAGGGGTTGACAAAACCACAATTTTATTCAATTAAAACATTTATTGAATCCTTTTCTGTCATCCTGTATTTTGTCTTTGCGGATTAAATGAACAGTTATTGTGATTTTTTTACTTAAATATCCAAGAATTTAGGCATTTCACCCGCTCTTAGGGCCTTAAGAAATGCTTAAAGTTGCCCTCTCTCTTTTTTCACTAAATGATAATAAAAAGAGACAAGTATAGAGATAAGGATTATAAGTAACG
Organism: Parnassius orleans; assembly: GCA_029286625.1. Classification (NCBI taxonomy): domain Eukaryota; kingdom Metazoa; phylum Arthropoda; class Insecta; order Lepidoptera; family Papilionidae; genus Parnassius; species Parnassius orleans. Next base: position 501,796 of record JAGSMP010000076.1, on the reverse strand, counting down.
TCATAAATGTTGTTTTAATTAAGGGTACTACGGCATACTTCGTGGGCGAGTTAATTACCTAAACAATTTCTAACCAAATATAATGATAAAATAATATAATTAAAATAAAACTACATAATTTATAACATAATTAAAAAGATATTTTTTTATTTTAAATGTTTGGATGTAAAGGGTTAATTATTTGTTTGGATAGGGAGTTATAACGACCTTGAATTCTGTTTTAGGTTACTTACTAACTCAAAAGTCTGCATAACAATTGAAAATAACCTTTTTAATTTTCACATTATTCTTTTCTTTAGGTGCCTACCCTCCGGACTTGTCGCTCATATGCTCAGCCCGTAAGGGTGGCGAGGACTATATCTTCGCACTGCTAACGGGCTACACCGAACCGCCCGCAGGCGTTCCACTCCGTGAAGGACAAAGCTACAACCCATACTTCCCAGGCGGAGCTATATCTATGGCACAAGCGCTGTTCGATGACGTAAGTTTCCTAGATGTAGGCGGCTGTTCATAATTGATTCATAAGGTCGCATCGTATCGAAAAGTTGTACATATATGTAGGTTTGTACTAGTGAAATGCCAATTCCTAATGCTGGCTACTTTGAAATTCTATATATTTCATATGACATGGGATACCTAATTCATATTTAAGCTATGACCTAGTTTTTAAAATCAATCCATCATTTTTGTAGGAGGATTTGCTTTAATCGTCACGCTTGGCCAGCGGATTCACAATCGAATTACCAGACGTCTCGCACATTTAAAGCTGCTGCCCGTTGCCAGATTGGGTTGCCGTATTAACTTACGTCTCGCGTAAACGCCACAGTTATACCAACATCTATCGGAAACCGTAACATTTTTCTGGCATTTCCCATTGTAATGGCTTTTCTGGACCGATATAAACCGGTTACCTTCAAGAAAAACCCTACCCGTTTTTGATAGGTCGGCAATGATCACTAACTATCAGATTAACGGAAGCCTGTTTGCATTCTCTTCTATAAAAAATTCCCATAGTCACTTTTCATGACACGTATGGGAGATAATAGGGTGATGAATTCTCTTACACCAACACGGCAAGTGCAGAAAAGTATTTGCATAATATTACTAAGAAAACATTCTCAACATGGTTAAAGCATTCACAATATAGCTGTGTCAATTTTTTAAGTTGTCAAAGCGACGCGAATTTCGTTCAGAAAACGGCAATAGTAACCTAATGGATGTACAGACTGAAAACTTGTCACAGGTTTCCATGCGCCATTCTACTACTATCGGTAACCACTCCTATCATAGGCATATTAAGATGATTTTTGTAGCACGAATGGGTCGGCTCGACCAGGGCAGGACCACACTCTCACAGAATACCAGCGTAAAACAGCAACTTAATGCTGCTGTTTCGTATGGTGAGCGTAAAGAACCGGAGACCCTTTTTACTGGAAACGAGACATTCCATCTTAGTCCTCAGGGGTGACAACGCATCTGCATTTTGATTCTTAATCGAGGATAAATGTAGATAGATATCTATGGGCCACAGCATTCACCTATCAGGTGGACTATTTGCTTGTTTGTCATCCTTACTCTATATAAAAAGATTGTAATTATTTGTAAATGTGTGTAAAAGGCCATAGACATTTGCATTAATATGTGGGAGATAGGCATATCTGTTATAGTATAAAGACAAGAGATGTTGCTGCAATGTACTTTCTATGAAGTTCATTCAGATACTGTAGCAGTGTTTGTTATGAGCCAAAAATCAGCTTTATTTTTCCTTTTTCGATATCATTTGAGACATGCAGGAAGTCAATGGATGCAGGTGGCTTGGGACCGTGCTTTGTGGCATTCCTTGGGGAGGCCTATGTTGAGCAGTGGACTTGTGAAGGGCTGTAATGATGATGATGATATCTTTTAAAATTATATAATCTGTTTTATTACAGGCCGCTGAATACAGCGACGGTACACCAGCAACTTCCTCTCAAATGGCAAAGGATGTCGCTACCTTCCTGCGATGGTGCTCAGAGCCTGAACTTGACGACCGCCGACTCATGACCATCAAAGCCATCGGCATCTTCTCCACACTAGCTGCCATTGTCTACTACTACAAGCGGCACAAGTGGTCTACGATAAAATCCAGGAAGCTAGCTTACAAACCAGTATCTAAGAAATAAACACCTCAGAAAAAGTAGTAAAAAATTATTCTGTTTTAGAAATTTTTTTTTCTATAGGCACAAGACGTGTATTTGTTTATATTAATTTAATTTATTTCATACTTAAAACATTTATTTCGTTCCTGGTAATTGGCAATTATGTATATCTGACATCTGTTACCATATTGTATAGTGTTTGACCTGGAGAAGAACTAACCCGGGATGTGATTTTATTATACATGTTATTATAAAGATAATGTTTCAAAGCGAATGGCCATCTTAACAATGGCACAGTAAAGTAACTTGAAGTTTAGTTGATATGTTATTTACGAACTGTGCTTGTGATGTTCCATGAGTTAGTGAATCAATGTACAGTTGAATAAATGAGTTAATTAAAATAAAAAATATCAGCTTTTTATTGATGAAAACAACAAAAATGGTGATATTGTTTACTACTTTTACGGATTATATCGCGTTTAATTAACTTATTTTTATTAATTCCCAACGTTTCGGGTGCTTTACAGCACCCATGGTCACGGGGGACTGAGGTGATTGACGTCCCGATGTCAGAGTTAATCCGGAGTACCTTCAGCTTTTTTAATTATTAATTTTGGTCCGATCTACGCAGAATGAACTAACTGTGTCTTGAAGTCTTGCAGTGGTATGCTTAGGTTTAGTTTTAATTTTATTAATTACAGGATCCCAAGCAGGTGGTAGTACCCAGCCTCCCTCTCTATTGAAATTAGGATGTTTTTTAATCTCAATAGCCTCGCGTATTTTCAATTTAATTAAAATTTATTTACTGAATAAAATAAGATACATGTTGACGGTACCCAACGAGATTTAAATGTGTTATAACTACTTAAGGTGGCACAAGTTGCGGGCTCGAACTCACTGGTGGGGTGTCCAAAAAGCACGCTGTCACCTGGCATCGTGCCCGACAGAGATAGTATCAGTGATGAGCAGTTAGACGCTAGTCTTCACGCACGTCTTGTTCGTACGGCGTTCGGAACCGTTCCGAACAAAAACGAAGTTACACGATGCACACATACATACAGCCCTACGCTGTGTGTGCCGCTCGACGCTTGCTGAGAAATCAGCAAGTACCTACAAACTCGTACTAAATAAGATCTCGATAAGGCGCTGCGTTATCGCTTTATATTATACATATATGGCTCTATAGATATCTAATATAGATTGCTTATTTTATTAGGTATGTTTAGTTTTCCCCGGGTGGTCATGCAGCGATCGCTCAAGACTTCACGACGCCGACGCATGCTTACTTGAACAGTCATCGCAGTTTATGTCCGTACTAGCTGTTGCCAGCGGCTTCGCCCGCGTTTTATCTCGAAAATTATCCCGCAGGAACGTAATACCTGGATACGTGTTATTCCAGACTATAACCTATCTCTGAGATCATCAAGATCCCTTCAGCCTTTCTGGCGTGATTGAGTAACATACATCCATCCAAACATCCAAACTTTCGCATTTATAATATTTAGATAATAATTGTAATTAGTTCTGCCTACTATAAATTGTTTTCAAAATTACTTACTTACCTGTCTTCTTACTTTTTTATATGTATATACTCAATATCACTAAATGTAAACACATGTTTTTATCAAGACAAGTGACCCATCAAGACTGTTTTCTTAGTACCGACCACCGACGTACCTACCTAAAGTTTACATTTTTATGTCTTCGACGCGGCGACGGTTTGCGGCATTTTTGTTGTATTGTAGGTACCTAGGTAATTATAACAGTAGGTACCTATGATAATCCCACATATACCTACTTTGTCCGCCGCAAAAGTCGTCGAATAAATAAAATTAAACTGTTTTATAAATCTTTATTGATTATTTCCTTCATAACATTTTCATTGAGAGCCGTGGTAGATCAGATGATTAGCGCTCGCTGTAAGTATTACAATACGCGAGCAACCCGGGTTCGATCCCCGCCGGCACCAATGAAAGTGTTAATTGCAATGTCAAGTGCTGATTTACCACGTGCTCGGTGGTGAAGGAAAACATCGTGAGGAAAGCTACATGTCTGAAAAATAAGAAAAAAAATATTTCGAAGACGTGAATTTCGCCAACACGCATTGGTACAGCGCGGCGGACATTTCCTTGCCCTAAAACCCTTTCAGAAATGAGAGGAGACCTGTGCCCAGCAGTGAGACATATATAGGCTGTAACTTTAATTTTAATAACATTTTAATACATATTTATCACATTTTTAATTATTTTTATAAAAACGTTAAAAAAACTTGTAAAGTATATACAAAGTGATTATAAAAACTATAAAAATAATATTTTAGCGATTAAAAATTCTTTAGGACTGAATGCAAAACAAATTTTAACACCTTCGTATTATTATTTTACCAATACTGAGCTCTACATACCTTTATATTTTTAGTTCCCATGACACAAAGTGTCGCCATCTAGTGTCGAATATATTTAATTACATTTGACAGCCGACGCAGAGATTTTTCTAGAACATTTTTAATAAATTAGGTATAAAATTACTTACAAATGAAATGTGATGCCATCGATAGCATCAGAGCGTCTGAGTAGTTTTTACATATCGATCACCAATAAAAAACTAGATACACAATCAGTGACAAAAAATGGCCTAACCGAATGTGCACCAACTCGAACATATGGGTGCACTTTTAACCCAGTTTAGTAGCATTCGAATGCTCCGATGGTAAACATGCCTCAGTGCTCGTTTAAAAAGTGTAAAAATCACACATCCAGGTCGCTAAAAAAGGATGGAATTTCAAATTTTCGGTAAGTATTAATATTAACATTATTTAATTGTTATCACTGTATTGTAAATACTCATATTTTGTCAAGCAATCATCGTAAAAGTATTTTTAAATTAAATCGTAATAAAATAAGTCGTCATTGTTCGAGGTATATGCGTTGATTCTGTTCCATTTGTGGAGACGCTATTGTTTTTTTTTATTTTTTTATTATTAAACTATGATTGTTTTTTTTTTTTTGTTTAATGAGACTTCTTTACTGTTTCTCTAAATATTATAGTAACATTTTATAGATTTAATTTTAAATAAAGTAGTGTTCGCGTAAATATAAGAAATCATTATAATTATTCAGCCTTATCCGTTTTTTTTAACGTCTGTAAATATGAACATTACGTCAAAAATTTGGACAATAATATTCTTAGATTTTGCAAGAACTTTCTGTACTTATTTTTCATATTTAGTAACTATTAAATTTAGATTTAAGTTGTTTGTCAAGCGATATCTTTAAATTTTTCACACAAGATAAAGGATAAATAAATAATTATTACTGTTTCAATTACTTTCATTACTAAATGAATGTGGTGCCCTATCCAAAAGCATATTTACGTTCAGGTAATAATATAACCATTACACCATAGAATAGAACAGAATATGCTTTATTAAGTAGACCAATTATTTAAAACAAGTTTAACAAAATTATAAAATTAAAATTACAGTAACAAAAAATATTGTGCAGTTCGACTCCACTCTCCTTGTCCAAGCGACGAGCCTCGGTCGTAAAGTTTTATTGCTTTTTATTGGCACCTTGTAATTCTGATTTTAAACCATGCGCGTAAGGTTGAATTTGTTTTATTATAGGTTGACCAGCGAGCATCGGTCATAAAAATTTATTGCTTTTTGTACGTAGTTTTGTCAATACAACTTTAGGCAATTCATTTAAGGTTGAATTTACATTAATGTATATTTATTTCAACTAGAATTACGTCAAAACATTTGGCGACAGTTTTTGGAGAACTTTTGTATGGGATTGTGCATCTAGTTTTTTATTAGTGATCGATGTTTTTACAGGATAAAACACAACACTTCATCCTTTTCTTCTTAATACTACGAAAATACACCGATTTGCGATTTTCAACAGATAAGCGCAAAGGACGAACGCTGTCAGTATCAGTGTTTCCACTTTTAGGGATTTTTCCCTTTTTTAGGGAAAACTAAATGAAATTGTTCATGACTATACTAGAATTATTTTGTCCGTGCAGTTTGGGTCATAAATCATCGGAGTATTTCGCTCTCTCTCCCACTCACGAGTCTTAGGGGCGAGCATAGTGATGCGCATTATTGTTGTCAATAAACGTTATTGATAGTGTATTTAGTTTTGCCATTATGTGGGTTAGTGATAAAAATGAAAAATATATATATATATAAAACAACGTATTTATTAAAATAAGAATAATAATGATTTAAAATAAATTATTAATTAGGTATCTATGTATTAAAAAAACTATAAGTACAAATGTTTGGAATGTAACAAGTTATATTAAAAATATATATGTACTAAATTATCATTGCACTAATTTGCAGGTATTAGGCGGGGGTAATAATGGAAAACAAATGACTCATAACATAACAATGTCTCACCACCCTATGTATACCGCACCGCCGCCGTGTACTTGCCGATGATTCATTTGTTGTTATCGATAATGGCGTTGCGCCCGCGCAACATGCTCACCGCCCTAGCCGGGCTGAGGCCGAGCTATGATTTATGACCCCAACTGCACGGACAAAATAATTTTACTATAGGGATTATTTTAATAAGACAGGGATTTAGGGAAATTCGGCGAAAAATCAAAACTTATGATGGTAACCCTGTCGTAGTATGTACAAACTATGTTGCCACCGCCCGCGGTTCATTTTTGAAAGGGGAATCCCCCGTACTATTAATGAATGTAATCCGTCCAATTTTAATTTGTCATTTATAATATCAGTTCCGTTGTTTTAGATGTAGTCGGAATACATAACATACATAAACACTCACGCCTGTCACCCAGAGGGGTAGACAGAGACTACGGACTTCCACTTGGCACGATCCTGGCACACCTCTCTCCTTTACATCCATATATCTACATACACGCCCGTCGGTTAAGGGTACTCTAATCTGGCCCATTTCCAATATATCGCCAATTTGGTCGATAAACCTTCGTCTAGGGCGTCCTTTCCGACTGCCGTTCACTTCTGCAGCATAAATTTGCTTTGTCACTCTTTCTTCGTTCATTCTTTCTACATGACCAAACCACCGAAGCATTCCTTTCTTAATCCTGGTCACAACGTCATCTTGCAAACCACACTTTTCTCTTATCACACTATCTCACCCTGTCATTCACATTCAGCCCTAGCATACTCCTTAATGACCGCATTTCTACAGCATTTATTCTACTCTCATGCTTCTTCTGCCAGACCCAACTTTCACTACCATACATTAAAGTAGGGACTAACACAGCATTGTGAATTGCCAAACGTGCCTGTAGTCGGAACTTAGTCATATTATGTATACCTACCAAGGCTTGCTTGATTAGATTAGTTTTCTTTTATTTACATACTGCACTCCGAATTGCGCCTCGGAATATAAAAAATATTGAATTTTTCTTTTCGATTAAATTGTAAGTATTTTAAAATGGAAGAAAATAATGAAACACCGTCCTCTTCGACTTCAAATTCTGCAAGTAAAGAAAGAAAATACGTGCAAAAATTTAAAACTTCTTGGCTGGAGCATCCTGATTTTAAGTCTTGGCTGAAGAAATCTGATAAAGGTGAGACAAAAGCTTACTAAAATATGCGATTGTGATCTTGTATGTGGAATGTCCGAATTACTTAAACATAAAAACAGTGCCAAACACACCAAAAAGGTGGCTGTTATTTCGCAATGTGGAAGAATGTCAACTTTTTTGAACAAAAATCAGACGCACGCTACTAATGTATTAAAAATGGAATTAAAAATGTGCGGCTTTCTTGCGAAACATGATATACCAATTTCTTTAGTCGATGATTTTGTATCGCTGTTACGAAACTTGTTTCCGGAATCGAAATGTTTAGAAGACGTGCATCTAGGAAAACAAAAAGCAACAAATATTTTATATTAAGTCACAGGAGCGACATATAAACAAGAAGTGATTGATATCATGAAGAATAGCTATTTTAATATAATAATAGATGAAACAACAGATCTGTATGTGAAAAAAAAGTTGGCTGTTATTATAACATTTTTTAATAGTTTGACAAAAAAAGTGGAATACAGATTTTTTTATATGATAGATATGATTGATGGAACGGCAAAAGGTATCCTCCAAACAATAAAAGGAAGTTTTTCAAAACATGAAGTACCTCTTGATCATGTCTTCGGACTTACATCAGATACGACGAACGTAATGATGGGAAAGCACAATTCAGTTCAGGCTTTACTGAAAACTGAAATTCCACATCCGGTCGTTATAGAGTGCTCATACCATTTAATACATCTCGCGACATCATATGCCTCCCGTAAACTACCAAAAAATTTAGAAGATTTGTGCCGTAATATACCTGCATATTTTCATATGAGCCCTAAGCGAACAGAATCACTCAAACAGTTTCAGGATTTTCTAAAAATTGACCAACATAAATTACTTTCTGCAGCAAATACAAGATGGTTGTCACTTCAAGCTTGTGTCGACAGGATATTAGAGCAGTATGATGCATTGAAATTATTTTTTACGGGGGCAGTTTTTGAGGATCTCTCTAATACTAATGATTCCGTCTTGGACAGTCTTAACAACCCATTTTATAAAGCATTATTACACTTCATGAGTTACGTCTTCTCTATAACTAACGATTTTAATACCTTTTTTCAAACAAAATCATCACAATTATTTATACTGCCAGAGATGGTTCGGAAAATCTTGAACACTTTTTTGTCAAAAAGGAGCACCTGAGTCTGAGCTCGGATCTAAAGAGCCTTAAGCAAATTGACGTCACTAAAACAGAAATTCACCTTAATAACGATCATATATACGTTGGTATGGAAGCACATGCGATACTTGATTTAAAGACAAAAGCCCCAATAGAAGAAGTGAACAAATTTTATACCAGTTGTCGTGAATTTTATGTGGAAATAGTATTGCAAATCCAAAAGCGGTTCGACTTGAATGAGAAACTTCTTGACTTATTGAAGTATGTGGATCCAAAAATAGCAAGAAATCTGGAGAAACAATCAGTGAAAGATGTGTTTGATAAATTTAACTTTTTAATGATAAAATGCAACATGCAAAAAGCAGATAACGAATGGAGAAATCAAGCTCTTATAGACTTAAAGCATTTTGGAGTTGAAAGCGAAGAAGAATTAAAAAACATGCCAGCTGACATTTATTGGAATAAGGTTCTAAGCATGAAAGATTATCATGGTAATTTCATTTATGAAAATCTTGAAGTAGTTATTTCAGTTTTACTAGCAGTTTCATCTTCAAAAACTGAGGTAGAAAGATTATTTAGTATTCTAAAAAATGTAAAAACAGATAAAAGAAATAGACTTTCTAACGAAACTCTGAACGGCTTGTTTCATACAAAGTTCGGAATGCAAGCAAACAATTGCTCAATTTTAGAACCCAACAGTGCCATGATAAGTGCAGCAAAACATTACAAAAGTAATGCTTCAGCTTCTAAATCTTCTGTCTGATCTGGTTTTTGGTGATTGATCTTTTGTTGATTTATAAATAAATATTCAAAATAATAAATTATTGTTTAATTTCTCGAATAAAAATATGCTCCTTAAAAATAAGAATTTTTAAGATCGTTCAGGGAATTTTAGGGATAAATCCTAAAAAAAATAGGGACAAACCAAAATTGTAAGTGGAAAGTCTGGTCAGTATACTAAATAAAGCCACGCTCACTGTGATGACGTCAGGACCTAGTTAGAATAACAGTGCACAGTTGCTTATGCCATCTCCTCTTTGTATTTGCTCCGTGGCCCAATTTACGCACGTGTGTCATACAACGTTTTTAAACACATTTGCGAGAAAACAGTACCTACTATAGGTAACGAAACAAACTTTTTGTTTTTAGATATCAGTTGGAAAGTCTGTTTTTCTGGGCTGTCTTGTTTTGTTAGACTGACATCTCGCAGGTCAACCTAGGAGGTTGTCGGCTGCAAATTTTTTTTTATTAAAAATTTTCGTCTGTAATATAATATAAAATTATAATCAAATATAAATCAAATTGACATAGGTAAGTACCACAGAATACTTTTACTCCTAGCGGAGAATTATACTAGAATTATTTTGTCCGTGCAGTTTGGGTCATAAATCATCAGAGTATTTCGATCTCTCCCCCACTCACGGGCCTTAGGGGCGAGCAAAGTGATGCGCATTATTGTTGTCGATAGTGTATTTAGTTTTGTCATTATATGGGTTAGTGATAAAAAAAAAAGATAAAATAACGTATTTATTAAAATAAGAATAATAATGATTTAAAATAAATTATGAATTAGGCATCTATGTATTAAAAAAACTATAAGTACAAATGTTTGGAATGTAACGTTTTGGTGCGAAACAAAGGAGTAGCTTTTAAATAAAACTAATTTTACGGATTTTATCGCGTATATTAAGTTATTTTATATTCCCGACGTTTCGAGTACTTTACAGTACCCATGGTCACGGGGGGGACTGAGGTATTTGACGTCCCGATGTCATAGTTAACCACGGTTACCTCCAGATTAAAAATTATTAATTTTTGTTCCGATCTACGCATTATAAACTCATTGTAGAAGCGTGCGTCGCGACCCCTTTAGCCCTTTTCAGGGCTGCAATTCTACAACTGCGCACCCATGCTAACGAGGTTAGGGCGTCCCCCAGGCGACGCGCACCAGCTGGTCCCCATTGGTGTGGAATACAGCGCGCCAGCGATGGGGACCGCCACCGTCACAGACCCGACACGGCGGAAGGTGGAGGACGGAGTGCAGAGCGTGGAATATTAGAGGAAACATGAAGATAAGACAGACAGGTTGATTGAAATAATGAAAGAAAGAAAGAATTAGATGTCGTGTGTATGTCAGAATCAAACGGGCGAGTGGTACTGAGCTCCTGGTGGGGCGTTAACTCAGTTAGGTCCCGGAGGCGAGAGCGCCCGCCAGAGTGAAATGCTGCTGTCGTCTCGGTTGGTCGATGTTATGACTGAATATAAGATTGTGAACTCAAGACTACTCTGGGTTCGCTTTAATTAGGACAACGAAGTTATTCCTTTTGGCTGTTTATGCGCGGTAGCTTCGTCGTCAGGGCTGAGCTGGAGGAGTTTTGGGAGAATGTGAAGAGTTCTAGATTGGCTAGGAAAACGAAGAATTGTTGTATGTGGTGATTTGAATGGATGGGTTGGTACCGCTCGACCAGGGTACAGTCGGTGCTTGAAGGATGACGATAAAAGAGTTAATGATGCTGGCAAGCTTACTTATTGTATGCAAGGAAAAGGGTCTTCTTGTGACAAACACTATGTTTAATCACAAGAAAAATCATATGTATACTAGAAAGTAAGAATGAGAGAGTATGATCGTTTGTTCCTGATGGATAACCGACTGCGAAAACAGGTGATGGATACGCGAGTGTTCAGGGTGCTGACTTGGAACGGATCACTATCTGGTAATCCATAGATTTAGGGTTTGTTCGCGGTTGGCGCTACCGGACGGCGTGCTGAACCGAAGTCCAGTCTGTCATATCGAAGTTGGAAGCTTCAGGAAGCGGATACTAGGGACAAATATCATGCGAGGTAGCTGAAAACGACACCATCGATGGCGAAATGAATGTGTGGAGAACATGGAGACCTTAGGGATGGAATGGTAAGTGCAGCGGAAGAAGTATGTGGAACAATAAAAGAGGCAGTAGTAAAAGAAGAGATGCATGGTGGAATGATGATGATGAGTGAAAGAAGCTGTAAGAAGAAAGAAGAAAGCATGGTTAACTACTTGGCCTCTAGTAATGTAAGGATAGAAGAGAAGATGAAAAGATATAAGCTGCAGAAAGTTCACACACGAAAGCATTGATTGAAATGCGTGAAAATTAAAAGAATGAAGCGGACAAAAGGTTGTCGCACAACTTTGAGAACTCCAAATCTTCTGGAAAGAGGTTGGAAGGACCCGAAGTGGTGCGACGGCATAGAATGAACAAAGTGCTTTCGAGAACTAATGACGTCCTCACAGAAAAATCGGACGTCATGCAGCGATGGAGCGAATTTTTATAGAGAAATGTATGCGTGTGATGATCTTAGTGAGGATCCGGGGATGACTCCGTGACTGGTACGCCAGATCTGGACCTCGATGACGCTGAGGTCATCAGTATGAAAGAGATTGAACGCGATTCGAAGTTTGAAATGTGGTAAGGCCGCGGGACTAGACAGAGTTACTGCTGAAATGATCAAGTATGGTGGGCCCCGTCGGGACAGCTTTCATCTGCTGTGCAATTTAGTGGCGGACGGGGACGTCCCGGATGATTATGATCCGCAGTCATTGTGCTTTTTATATAAAGGTAAGGTTCACATTTTGACTGCGGGTGCATCGGGCGATCAGCCTGACCAGTTTAGCAAGTAAAGTATACTGAAGGTTTTGACGCGTAGGATGCAAGAGAAATCGGAAAGATTTCTATGGAGGCTCAATGGATTTAGACCTGGAAGAGGATGCACGGATCAAATATTTTCTCCGCATGATCACGGAGAAGCTTCTATTACAACCAGAAGATTTTCTGTGCTTTGTGGATCTTGAGAAAGCATTTGATAAGGTTGTAAGGAAGAAAATGTGGGAATTGTTGCTGGGGTACGGTGATGGTCGATTGCTATGGCTGTGCAGGCACTTTACTGCGACTGTAGCCTTTGTGTAAGGGTAGGGGCATGACCTGTCACCCATGTTTAGCGTCCAAACGGGAGTAAAACAGGGTTGTGTCATGTCTTCCTGGCTGTTCATACTATATCTCGACAGCTGTTTACAGAAGCTGAAAGATAGCTGTCTGGGTGAAATTGGGTGACATAAAAGTAAATTGTCTGCTGGCGTTGATGATGCAGTGCTTATTGCACCATCAGAGGCAGAACTGCAGGCATTGTCACGCGTATGAAAGAGGAATGAAATTAGGTCCCGTTTGAATGCCAATAAAACTAAGGTTCTGGTATTTGAAAGGGACGAAGAGAGAACGAAGTGTGAAATATGGTAAATCAAGAATGTCTAGAACAGGTAAATGAAATTGTATACTTGGGGAAGTGCTTAGCCGATGAAGATGTGATTTAGATGATGGCGTGTCGTTGGAACAAAGTCAATGGTGCCTTGACTGCTTTGTCAAAAGGCAAGGCGAGTGAAGAGCGCACGCCTTGCAATACATAACGCAGTTGGTACCAACTTTGTTATATGGCAGCGAAACCTGGTATGCTAGAAGCATAAAAGCAAGTTGAATGCAGTGGAGATGCGATCTCTTCGTAAAATGTGCGGCGTTACCATGGCTGACCGAAAGCGAAACGAAGAGATTCGCAATATGGTAGGTTTGAAAGATGACCTTATCACAAAATTGATAAGGGCGTGCTTGATGGTTTGGGCACGTTGAGCGAATGAGTGAAGACCGAATGGTGAAGAAAATATATAGCGCGAAAGTTAATATTAAAAGGTGTCGAGGTAGACCGAGACTAACTCGAAGACTATGTGAGCAAACTGCTGAAGAGGGAGGGTCAAGAGTACCGGATACCTAGACGTGCATGCATGAAGAAGATTATGAATCTGAAAGAAGCGAAAGAGATATGTAAGGATCGTGACACTTGGGATCGTTCTTCTTGGCTACCCCGTCAGGGATTGTGCGTGAAGATAAGTAAGTAAGTAAGTAAGATCACGCATTATGAACTTACAGTATCTTGAAATCTTGCAGTTTATGCTTGTTGGGATTTAATTTTATCAATTATAGGATCCCAAACAGATGGTAGCACCCAGCCATCTTCTCTATTGAAATTAGGATGTTTTTTGATTTCAATAGCCTCGCGAATCATCCTTGGAAGGAATCGGTGTTCTTTAGCGAGGATTTGTGGTCTATCAAATCTAATGTCACTACATCGATCCTGTACATGTTCACAGACTGCAGACTTCCCGGAGTGTCGATTCTTCACATCAGCTATGTGTTTTTTAACGCGGGTTTTTTATTGATCTTTTAGTTTGTCCTATATAAGAGATACCACATTCACAATCAAGCTTGTACACTCCTGCATCTTGCAGAGGGACATTACACTTGACTGATGGTAAAAACTGACTAATCTTATTCGAAGGCTTGAAGTATGTTTTAATGGAAGCACGCTTCAGGATGTAGCCAATCTTGTCAGTGACACCTCTGGCATATGGCAGTACAGCAGGCACTCGCTCGACTGTGGCCGGCTTCACTCGGTCACTGTGACGTAGGCGCGGTACCCGAAGCTTATTATCGTGCAAAACTTGCTTGACGTGTTGGAGCTCGGCGGCCAGGTGTTTACTGTCACAGATCCCTCGTGCTCTCTGAAACAAAGATTTACCCACGGTAGCTAACTGTGAAGGATGGTGATGAGAGTCACCGTTTAAATATCTATCTGTGTAGGTTTTTTTTCTATACACAGTGTGGCTCAAGGTGTAATCAGGATTCCGAATTACTAACACATCTAGAAAAGCTAAAGAGTTGTTTGCCTCTAACTCCATTGTGAACTGAATTTTAGAATTTATGGAGTTAAGATGGTCTAAAAATGGAGTTACTTTATCTAAAGGTAGAATTGTGAAAGTGTCGTCTACGTACCGTACATAATAAGGAGAAGAAATAAAAAACATTTGAAATAATAATCTAATACTTTTATACTTACTGGTACTACCAGAAAATATTGTGGGTATACTGCACTTTTTCAAAGTGGTGCGTTTCTCATGTCCAATAAAACAGTCGTCTGTGAAGTGTTTAGAACAAAGATAATCATTTTGTTTCAGACGGCAATTCACAATTTTTGTGCTTTTTAGCCATAATTTTAGTCTAGGTTCAGTTGGAAACCTGTTAATTAATAAACATTTGATAATTATCTGTTGTCGGCGACTTTGGTTCTGAACAGATAAGGGTAGAAAAGAACATCGGTAAGTATTATAGACAAGGAACTCGACAACCCTATTGAATTTTATTGTTTATCAAAACTCAGTAATATAAAGCCAAACATGTTGGTAATTACGATATTAAGATTAGTAACAATTTTTGGCTTAGCTTTCCATTGACGTCCATCGAGTTGGGAGTTTATATTTTTTTTACAGAAAGGCTACATTGGTTGACTGGGAGAGAATGCCTTAAGGCATTAAGTCCGCCATATGTACGATTTTTCTTTTGTGCATTAAAGTTTAAATAAATAAATACATTATTATAAGCACACACGCAAAGTTTCAACATGCGGAAAGGCGTACTTTTTGAGAAAAAAATTATTGAAAATCAATTATTTTTGCAATATTTATGTCAATTCCTACCGTAAAACTGACGCTACTTTGTATTGTCATTGTCATCGTCAGTAGGGATGTCGATTCTTTCCGAAAAAGATCGATTTTTAAATCGATTCGAATCGTAAGCTGATGTGTGTTGATGTGATGTTCAGTAGGGATGGTTATAAAGCAAACTTCACAGACTGGCTCATTGAATATTCTCGGCGAAGAAAAATAAAAATAGCGCATAAAGATGTTTTCGAAGAATTAATTAAAGCAATACAATATGTGTATAAAATTGATTAATAAATTATTAATTATATTTGATTTGTTTTATTTTAACAGTACCTATTAGGGCAGATAACAAATAAAATAGGTTAGGTTCAACTTATGTCAAAGAACCGAATTGATTGACCCCGACTCCACCTGGTACGAGTCTGTCCTACCCCTAGAGTGTTTTTATAGAGCCGGAGGCGCGTAGGGGGAGCAGCCTCCGCCTGCTGTAACAAATCGTAGGCATCGGACGAGCCGGAGCGGCTGAGGCTGGTCGCCGAAGGCGACCAACAAGCCGAAGCTGCGGAGGCGAGGAGGGATGCCTGCGATTTGTTACGCAAAGGCGTAGAGGCTGCTCTTCCCGCAGCGCCGGAGACGTTGCAGTCTCAAAATAGATACATAAATCCCTCTGAATCAGTCCCCCTATTTTTTTTTGATGAAGGGGGTTCCCCCTTCCGTAGGGGGAACCCCTTCCCCCCAAGGGGTCTCTTTGGTTTTTTACACTTAATATTAATCCATAAAATGAAGAAAATTTCCTCAGAATTAAAAATGAAATAAAACTAGAAAAGGGCTCCGAAACTTCCCTTTTAAGGGGGGTAGTACACCTTCCCCTGCGCCCCCCACCCCTCCCCCTCAATTCGACGAATGTCAATGGAAATTCGTAATAAAATAATTCTGTAATTTAAATATATTTCGAGAATTCGATATATTCTGTGATAGGGATTGACATAAATATTGCAAATTGGCCTAAAGGTCTAGATACCAGGCCATAAACTCCAAAAAAAAATTGCAAAAATAATTGATTTTCAATATTTATTTTCTCAAAAAGTACGCGTTTGCGTCTCCGAATGTTGAAACTTTGCGTGTGTGCAATTAATAATGTAACATTTCTGTAAAAAAAATATCAACCCCCAAATCGACGGACGTCAATGGAAAGTCGTACCAAATTTTTTAAGTACCTATATTATCAAATAGTTTTAATTTGATTAATATTAGCTGCAAATTCACTTACTTGTGGAATGATATCCCACTTTCCTTTTGGTAACACGATGTTTTACATATTACGCACACTCATTATTACTAAAAATAATTCTTATTATGTAACTAAAATCAAACATAATCAAACCACATAAAATACTTTCATTCTTTAGTTTAAAAATTAAAAATACAGAGATTTAAATAATACAACAGACTTTGGCATATTATGTCAATTTTAGTTCCCGGTACGGACAATGAGGGCGCTTCAAATCGGCATAAGCATTTTGTATGGCATAGCCAGTCCAGCGTACTTGTCTATATAGAGGTCAGTGACACTCATAGATTACTGTATACACTCTTCCTGTATAGGACAGTTACTATACTCTTTGATACACTCATAAACACGTGTTTCCTTTTTTAGTATGAAGTTGGCGTTCCGTTCTACTCTCGGTAATTGTGTTCTGTGGTGTGGTCTAAACTCTATAAATAAAGAGTTTTTGGCGGGAATTTGATCGGCGGCGGTTTGCTGCTCCTGTATTATTGTTTGAATAATGGTTTGAAGTGGATTTTGATATGTAAAAGTGGTGCGATTTTGTGTATTAAGTGTCTGCACATGTGAACTATTAGTGGAAACGGTGATACAAGTGCTCTGATGGTGATGTGATTCTCAAGATAAGGTGTCTATCTGCTTAGGCGCCTTGAGATACCATCGCCAACTGTCAGCTGTCTGCTGACTCAAGCTGCCGTCAAAATCTCCCAAGGGCTGCACAATGTGACGCATCAACATATTGTGAAGCAGTGTACTATGAAGAAAATTATAATAAACCGAATAAAAATACCTAAGACTTGGCCTAAAGGTCTAGATACCAAGCCATAAACTCCAAAAAAAAATCTATAAATAAAATAAACTAAACGTTATAATAATAATAATTAATACACAGATCCAGGGTGATTCAACTCTGTATGAAGCCCGAGAAACTTGCACACAATCATAATTTTATCTATGTGTGGGGTTCTTTCGCGTTGTTTCACATTGCCATTTTAAAAATTAGATACAAATATACATAACTATTATATCGGAAGAAACTGAATTTTTTTAATTCTATGCTATATTTTTTCTTTTGTTTGCACCTTACAGTAATTATATACATATTACTTTGAGGTTTGCACAATTGATTGACTAATTGATTAAAATTTAATTATTAAATATTAGCAGAATTCTATCAAGCGAAGCCATGAACTAAAAGAAGAAAAAAATGACATTTGTTTGTCAACGTCTTTCATACTGAAAATATTTTCTGAAATTGATTCAAATTTATTTAATGATTTAGATTTTAATATTTGTTATTGCGTTTTGCTTTAATTCAGTTATTATCCGTTCAGAATACTTCATTTTCTTTTGTAGGCAATTCTTCGCGATTGTGTGTGTGAAGATATTTTGTGAGATACTGACTCTGTATAAGATAATGACTATAAATTAATTTATTATTTAAAAAAATTATGCAAACAAAAAGCACAAAATCATCCGATCACTTTCTGCAGGTTTCCTACAATAAAAGAAGAAAAACTTTTGATAATATTGTGGTAAGTCTTTAAGCATTTTGAATTTATTCATCGTTATTTGTAGGGATTATTACTATATTAACTCGAATTTTATCTGTTTCAGATCATGTATTTGGGCTGAGTTAAGTTTTCGACATGAGAATTTTGCTGATTTAAATTTACGTTAATGTTCTGTGAAGAATAGCTCTCACGATAACATATGTTATAAATCAATATTACGCGTGGAAATATTATCTGCAAAAGCAATAAAAAACATAAATAATAATATATAGTGTATAAAACAATATCTTCCAAAAAATTAAATTACATAACTATACCTATTTTTAGTTTTATTTTATCCCACATACTCCTCTAAAGTAAATTCGAGTAATTTTGGTGCAACCTCTCAGATGTATGGGAATTTACCCCGTAGGTTTGTGAGGCTTGAGCCAAAATTGCTCGAATATGCCTTAAATAAAAAGTTCAAAGTTACACAATACAAAGGTTTGAAATTCCCGCTAAAAAAATTTTATATAGGCGCCCACCGAGGCGCTTTTCGTGTACATTCATAAACACGTGTTTCCTTTTTTTTAGTATGAAGTTGGCGTTCTTCTCTTGGTAGAGAGTAATTGTGTTCTGTGTAAAGATGGGTTAATACCGATATTTGTTAGTATTAGTTAATATGAATCTATTCGTCAAGTGATATTATAATATTTAAACTAATATATGAATATTACTGATATCTTAATATAACGGTTATACGTATCACTATTCTATTCATGTAGGTAATAAGTTTATTTTACCAAGCAATCTTATTAGTTTTTATACGAATGTATGCACGGTTTATATGATTTGATAAATATTAATGTTGTTAATAAATAAATGATATTGTGAGGAATTGGAATGAAAAACAAACAACATTTTTATATAATGTGTATATGAAAATTTTATTTTTTATTCGTGTGTAAAAAAATCAATTTTTCCACCTTTTCTGACGACAGACGAGTTCGTCGGTCAGAAATTAGTTCCCCAGATTTTGAGAAAATTCTTTCGCAAGGTACTGAAGTGGCTAGTACACAACAGTGCTGTTTGAATACCTTGCTGAGGTTAGGGTGCAAAAAAGAATGTTTACGCCACCAATCATTGGGGCTTGCATGCCTTGGTAACATTTTATCATTTATAAACCTCTGAACCTCAGCAATAGCTATTTCTGTTGGTGACTCCAGTGTATCTTGGATATCAATACCCGCCCAAATATCTATGAAATTAAAAGCTTGCTGGTATCTTCTGATATTCCGGTTTCTGTTGATGTGAAATAATTCCATACATCACTTACTCGAGCGCTCTTCATTTTTCTAATTTAAAGTATTTTTATTTTATGATATAGCTAAAAATAGATATATACCTTTGCTTTTAACCGCTTTAACACTCAGCAACTGAACTAAACTTATTAATAATACACTGTTTAAAATAATTTTAATTTATTGTTCACGAATTACCAAATATCTTACATCACACTGTACCCAGAAAGTCAGAAATGAATTGCATTGTATCAAAATACACCCTTTTGTTTATATAAGTATTATTGAAAGTGATTTTATGTGGTTAGAATAAAAATAAATTCCACTGCACAAAACAAGGGCCCTTGTTTTGTATGTTTACAATTTAAGAATGATTTACAATATCTAACAATATGATAACTCATTGCAATGAATGTCGATATGATTTTAACAAGAATATTGGGAAAATACCATGACAATAAAACTAATATATGCCCAATAATTTATTAAAATAAATAAATGTAAATATACACTATTAAAAACACTACTAGAGAGTCAATAAATTTTAAACATCTATAAAGAGTTGTATTTGTAAAGTCCCGCTGGTCGCCGTGATATAAAATATCCAATTGAAAATAGTCCCTAAATATTATACAATAGAGAACGAATACCCGCCAAACGCTCATATCGGTTAATTCATTTGGTCATTCGGCTCGCTCGCTTGCACCGCTATACCTACGATACGAATGATACAGATATCCGTCACGAATATCAGCGGTCGAGTCGAGCCGAGTGATATTATCCAACCTCATCCAACCGATGTTGAACAGTTAGTGTTTATATGAAGTGAATATGGAATATTAGCATATCAGAATCCGTTAGATTACTGATCTATGAATCCACCTAATATTAATAATATCTTAACGAATACGAATATATCGGTTACATCTTTAGTTCTGTGCACAGATCTAGAACAGAACACTAGAAACTAAGTTTGTAATGTAACTATAATAAAGTTTAAACTCGACTGGCAACTGAACGTCAATAACGGTTTTACGTGTTTTTGGTGTCATATTAATTATTTTAAGTTTTCTTTTAATATTCTGATTACATTCCTAATTTACTATAGTATATATTAATAATATTTATCTGTATTTTCATATTATCACTCATTTAGCGACAATTTCTTAGTATTACAAAATAGTCTAACGTAGTGTTAGACTCTCGTAGTCGCCATGTATAATCCATCTATTCCGCCTAAGCCACCGGATCCGAATTGTTCCGATCCTAACATTATTTCTTCTCCAGCTGCTTATGTTGAAATTCAAAATGACTTAGAAGGTTCATTTAAAAAACCATGGCAGTCATTATCTCAAGAAATTTTTGATGACAACTTCAAAATTATTTCCAATAAAAGAAAAACATAAAACGAAGGAAAGGAAGAAAGAAGAACATGCTAATCAGGTTGACTTAAATAGAAAAATTTCAGTTTTTTCTACCAATTCCTCATTCTCAGAATCGGACTGCGATACTGGTAATATTTTAACATCTAAAATTAAAATTATGGGAGCTAACTCTAACCAAGGCAACATATCAGGACAAAGTGTTTATAAATCTCCCATGTCTTTATCATCCAATATTGCTTGTACTCAATCATCTGAAATCCCTCTTTCACAATCATCTGACATTCCTCTACCACAAACATTAAATTCTGCCTATAGTCAAATCTCTTCTAAATCTCTTAACACACATGTAAATAGCGATAATGCAAAAATAGATTCACAAAGATTTCAATCTCTTCGCCCTTATAATTCAAAGATTCAGGTCCTTTTATCGTCCATGTTCAAGTAAAGAAGATTCTCCTAATTCTGGTAAAACTTTAAATGCTATTTCATTTGGTCACTTTTTGAAAAAATTAAATATTGAAAATATAGTTAATGGAGGCCTAAAACGTATCGGGAGGAATAGAATAACGATTGAATTCTCTAAATTTATTGATGCAAATCTATTTTTAGAAAATCCTTCTGACAATGATAAATAAAAAACGTTTATCCCATCCTTCCACGTATCTCGTATGGGTGTTATAAAAGGTGTACCAAAAGATTGGACACCAGAAGAGATTATTTCTGAATTATCTACGTATCCAAACACCATACCTGTATTAAAAGTAAGAAGATTAAATTACCGAGTACGCAACGAAGACAAAGTCAGTTATGAAAGCTCTGAAAGTGTTGTAATCACATTTGACGGTCAAATTCTTCCCTCGAGGGTTTATTTTTGCTACTCTTCCATCCCTGTTGAAATTTATAAGCTTCCAACGATTCAATGTTTTCAGTGCTGCAGATTTGGACACACTAAAGATTTATGTCGTTCCAGCCAAGATGCTCAAAATGTGGCGATGATCACTCTTCTTCTTCTTGCGACAAAGATAATGGGACCTTTCGTTGCCTGTTCTGCTCAGGTAACCACAAAGCCACGGATTCTAGATGCCCTGAACACACAAGACAAAATAATATTAAAATTGAAATGGCACAAAATTCAATATCATACCTAGAAGCATCACAAAAATATCCCCAAGTTACATCAAAATCATATGCTGATGTTCTGATCTCAAAAAACCCTATAAATTCTTCGCCTTCTACTAATCCTACAATGGATCATTTTCCTTCACACCCTGATTCATCTAATAAAACTTCTTATAAGAAATCATTATTTATTCCTAAATCATTCCGTCACCAAACACAAATAGGATACGACAAAAAAAGTCATCGAAAATTAATTAAAGATTTTTCAATTCCGCAACCAGAAGATGGTTGTGCTCTTCGGGTTTCACCAGATACTTCACAGGGTAGTTTTAATTCTATAGAAAGCATTATAAATTCCTTATTAACATAATCATAGCATTTTAGATAAACGTACTGAAATAATTTATTTATTAAAAAATACAATATTTGTATCGCTGCTATTTCAGAGACATGGCTAAACCGGATTCCAACATCAGAATCCCTGGTTTTGTTGTGTTCGAAATGACAGATCTGATGGTTATGCCGGATGTGCTTTGCTTATAAAGAATACTATAGCTTATACCATTATAGATATTTATGATGAAATATTTGACTTTAATATTGTAGCAGTAAGAATTCAAAATATTACTTTCGTTTCTATTTATGTTCCCTCCCCTTCTGTCATTACGATTCGCAGAATAAAATCTTTAATAGCCTCCTTCCCCAAACCATTCTTAATTCTTGGTGACTTTAATTGCCATCATTATTTATGGGGTGATAATTCTGACAGATACGGCAGTTTATTAGCTGAAATGATTGACGAGCTTAACATTGGCGTCCTTAATACTGGTAAAATCATCAAACGCTCTCGTCCCAATGAGTCTAGAAGTGCTGTAGTTTTACCTCTCTTAACTTCTTTTAACCTCTCTTTAAACTGGACAGTTTTAGATAGCTCTCATGGCAGTGATAATTTTCCTATTCTGATTTCCTTCCCAAACAAAGAATCGGCAGAAATTAACAAAAAACCATGTATTAAATACAAATTAGACAGAGCAGACTGGAACCTGTATAATATTATTCTTTACAATGAAATCCTAAAAATCGCTCCTATTTCTGAAAATAATTTAACTTCAATTGTTGAAGCATTTACAAACGCAATTATAAATGCAGCAGAACAATCAATTCCTATTAAAACTCTAAATAATAAGTGTAAGCCCTCCCCCCCTTGGTGGGATTCTGAATGTACTGAGGCCATTCGTAATAGAAAAAAAGCTGAAAAACAATATAAATTAGACATGAGTTCAGAAAACTATTCATTCCTTCAACGTATACAAGAAGTGACTAAAAATACTCTTCGCACAAAAAAACAAACTAGTTGGCATGCCTTTTGTTCCTCAATATCCCCTTCAATCCCTTCATCAGTTGTTTGGCGCAATATAAGAAAATTTCGCTGTTGTTTTTCATCTTGTTCTTACAGTGGTGCCATTCCCACTCAATCAATAAATTATTTTCTAGACAAACTTGCCCCCTCTTCTGCTCCTTCGCGAGATGAACTTCCTCAAAGTATTCCATGTGAGTCTTTTTTTGATCCCTTAGAACGTCCATTCTCTCTATATGAATTAAAGCATCCTTTCTCACGTTCACGATTCAGCTCCTGGTCTAGACGGTATTCCTTATTCATTACTTGCCAAATGTAACGATCAAATTTTAAGTTACTATTTAAATATCATTAACGCTTTGTTTGACATAGGCTTTGTTCCTGACTCTTGGCGGACTCAAGTAATTATTCCTATCTTGAAACCTGACAAAACCCTAACGACGGCTCTTCCTATCGACCGATTGCTCTATCCTCAACTCTAATTAAAACCTTTGAACACATGATCAAGAATCGTCTTGAATGGTATGTAGAAAGTCATGGATTGTTATCAAATACTCAATATGGATTCAGAAAAGGTAAAAGCACATATGACAGTCTTTCAATCTTCACTACAGATATTAGACTAGCATTTTCGAGAAATGAATCGGTTCTTGCTGCTTTCCTTGACATTTCTTCTGCTTACGATAATGTCAGACTCAACATCCTTAGAGAAAAGATGTTTAAGCTTAATATATCCAAAAAATTTACAAATTTGATTATCAATTTATTTCTAGATCGATATATACATATTAAAATTGATGATGATTTAAAATATACTCGAAAGGTTTTCAAAGGGATTCCACAAGTCTCCGTTTTAAGTCCTTTATTATACAATATTTATACGTCAGATTTAGACCAGTCCATTTCAAAGTGTAGAATTTTGCAATATGCTGATGATATCTTAATTTATGTAAATGATAAATGTATAGAATCCTGTGCTAACGCGATAGAACAAGATCTCCTCTCTATGACCACGTGGTTAGATGATCATGGACTAGAACTTTCCCCAAATAAAAGTAATACTGTAATTTTTTCCCGCAAAAGAGTTTTACCTGAAATACAGGTTCGCCTTTTAATTATCCGCTCGAAAATATTCAGCAAGTTAAATTCCTTGGTGTAATTCTTGATAATAAATTATCTGGCATGCCTCATATCATTTATACCCAAAAAAAATGCGAAAAAAATATAAACATTCTAAGAGCTTTGTGCGGGGTATGGTGGGGCGCCCATCCATATTCCTTAAAATTAATTTATAATGCAATTATAAGAAGTCGATTAGATTATGCCTCATTTCTTCTTGAACCTGCTAATAAAAAAGGATTAAAATTTTTAGATATCGTTCAACACAAGTCTTTAAGATTAATTATAGGCGCTATGAATTCGTCGCCTATCAATGCCTTGCAGATTGAATGCGGTGATCCTCCACTTTTTATTAGACGACAATATTTATCGGATGCTTTTTTTTCGGGCTCTTCAATTTTCCAAACATCCACTAATCCCTAAAATTTGTTTACTTTCTCATTACATTTTAATTAATTCTGGAAAATACTGGCGTACTAAAGAAACACCTAACCTAGTAAAAAAAAACAATATAATTCTTTATTACATCCTATTTATAGGTCGGTGACTCTGCCTCTTTTCTCCAATTCGTTTGAGGTTGCACTTTTCAAACCCAATGTTATATTAGATATAGGATTAAATAAATGTTCTATTGAATCAAATAAAAAATTTGTATTTGCGTTGGACAAGAATTTCCCAGGTTATCATTATATTTTTACAGATGCCTCTAAAATTAACTCAAAAGGTTCTACTGGCTATGCAATATACCACCAAAATTGGAGAATAGTTCAAAAAATGAAAAGTCCTCCCGAATCTTCAGTTTTTACTGGAGAAATGTTAGCCAATTTACAAGCAATAAAATATTGCTATAGCTTTAAATTAAAATCAAGCGTGATATTTTCAGATTCTCTTAGTTCTTTACAGGCACTATTATGCAATCCTTCTATGACATTTCCACAATCCTTTGATATTTGAAATTAAGAAACTTCTATTCTTATACCAATTTCAAAACATCAAAATTCTCTTGTTTGGATTCCTAGTCATATTGGTATATCTGGTAATGAATATGCTGACAAACTTGCTAAACAAGCTATAGTCTGTGGGGATACTTTCCTATTTAAAATTATTACTATGACCTTATAGGAACACGAAATTATTGTATAGAGATAGGTGGTCAAAACATTGGAACAAAACAAAACGACGAAAGGCTGTCACTATGCCAAAATTCAACCCATCATTTCTTCTAAGCCTTGATTTTATAAATTAACCTTAAATAAAACATACAACAATGTTATGTAGAATGCGCTTGGGTCACTGTTGTAATTCGGTTCACCTTGCTAGGCTTCATATTAAAATTCTTCTATATGTGAGTGTG
The DNA here is from genome assembly GCA_029286625.1 of Parnassius orleans. Taxonomy (NCBI): domain Eukaryota; kingdom Metazoa; phylum Arthropoda; class Insecta; order Lepidoptera; family Papilionidae; genus Parnassius; species Parnassius orleans. The sequence continues at coordinate 476,013 of JAGSMP010000076.1, read as the reverse complement.
GTTTAGATATTGGTGACCTCAATGAAATTTTCTTCTCGTGTCCTCTGTATGATCATACTTCATTATTTAACACTTTGGTAAAACTTAAAATACCTCTACCTACAGAAATTCGTTCTCTTTTAATTTATTCTAAAAAAGTAAAATGTTTTCAATTGCCTTATGGAATATTTAGATTCAAATAATATTAAGTTATAAAATTTTATTCATTATTTAGCATTTAATAGTCTTTATTTAGTTTTATTTAATATTTTAAATGTGGTAAAGAGTTCAGTTTTATTTTAATTCTTCATAATATTCTTCATTTAAGTATTTATTAAACTTCGGTACAAGTCATTTAATTCTTCATTAATTCTTAATTTTATTCGGTTTTAATCAGAATCATAGTTTTCATTTTATTGTTCGTCGTTTCTTACAAGTATTATTTATTGACTGGAGGTTGGCAGTAATTGTAAGGTTGCCATTAACAAAAAAAAAAGTTTAAACTCACCTGACAGACATTATTAAGGCCGGCCACATACATACGGAATTCCGAATCGGAATATCGAAACGGAATCCCGAAACGGAATTCCGTGAACACATCACACACATACGTTTATTTCTGTTCGGAATAACAAGGGTCAGTTGAGAGAGGTTAGCCATTGAGTCTAGACATTCTGCCAGCGAATAATGACGACGATTTTCTGATTGCGATTCCATTGTTGCTGTATCATTGTTACTGGGTGCATCCTTATCTCCTAAGCTTGCAATATAGTCAATATTATGTATAAAGATCTATCTATCCAGAGATATAATTTAAATATGGATGTCTGTAAACTCATTCGACGAATTATTAAATAAAATAAGATGAAAGGTTACGAAAAGCTATACACCTATATGATTAAATGTAAAAACATACATAAACACACCTACTCGCTTCGGTCGTGCGACGAACACTGAGCGCGTTCCGTACGGAATTTACGTATGTGTGTTGCGACTCGTACAAAATCTATGGAAGACTTGCGTTCGGAGCGGCTTTTTTCCGTTCGGGATTCCGAACGCACAGGCGGTCATACGGAATCTCGAATCGGAGAAATTCCGTACGGAAAAATTCCGTACGTGTGTGGCGGGTCATAGATTTTATATGGACTTGCTGCGTTCGGAATCTCGAATCGGAATATCGAAACGGAATCCCGAAACGGGATTCCGTGAATACATCACACACATACGTTTATTTCCGTTCGGAATAACAAGGGTCAGTTGAGAGAGGTTAGCCATTGAGTCTAGACATTCTGGCAGCGAATAATGACGACGATTTTCTGGTTGCGATTCCATTGTTGCTGTATCATTGTTACTGGGTGCATCCCCTTATCTCCCTAAGCTTGCAATATAGTCAATATTATGTAAAAAGATCTATCTATCCAGAGATATGTTTTAAATATGGATTTCTGTAAACTCTTTCGATGAATTATTAAATAAAATAAGATGAAAGGTTACGAAAAGCTATACACCTATAAGATTAAATGTAAAAACATACATAAACACACCTACCCGCTTCGGTCGTGCGACGAACACTGAGCGCGTTCCGTACGGAATTTACGTATGTGTTGCGACTCGTACAAAATCTATGGAAGACTTGCGTTCGAGCGGCTTTTTCCGTTCAGGATTCCGAACGCACAGGCGGTCATACAGAATCTCGAATCGGAGAAAATTCCGTACGGAAAAATACCGTACGTGTGTGGCGGGTCATAGATTTTATATGGACTTGCTGCGTTCGGAATCTCGAATCGGAATATCGAAACGGAATCCCGAAACGGAATTCCGTATGTATGTGGCCGGCCTAAGAGAATTCTAGTGGGAGAATAAAAAAGAAGAATGCTATAAAAAGAAATAATATGAAATGAATGCTATTATCGGACTGTGCCACTTTTGTGAAGCTCATGGCCCACGTCCACTATTTTGTACATTTACAACGGATGAAGAGAAGCATACAACAGAATCTTCAAAATGTTCCGTCGAATGCAGTGGTTGCACCTCTCTTGGACCAGATACAGTTTTAGTGTCCAGGGATGATGATGGTACAATATTTTGCAGCAGAGAATCTGTGCCAAATACAGAAATAAACACATTTCTGCGTCAAGCAGCCATAAGAAGTATAACATGTGAAGTAAGTATGCTATGTAATTATGGTTGTAGCACTAATGGGTCGACTCGACCGGAATAGGGCCATCCTCTCACAGAATACCAGTGTGAACTAGCAGCTTAATGCCGCTGTGTTTCGTATGGTGAGTGTAGAGAACCAGTGACCCTTTTTACTGGAAACGAGGCATTCTATCTTAGTCCTCAGGGGTGACAACGCATCTTCATTTTGAATTTTAATCGAGGACAAATGTAGAAGTCTTTGGGCCTCAGCATCTACTTACCATCAGGTGGAATGTGTGCTCGTTTGTCACCCTTATTCTATAAAAAGAAAATATTAAGAGGAAGTGAAAGCCCTCACAGCTAAATAACTTTGCAATACCTTGACAGTGAAGGATTTAGTGGTGAACTTTAGCCATAACAGCAATTACATAAACATATTGGTCACAGTGATGGTTTCACATAGCTGCTTGCAGAAAAAAAAATACAAAAATTATCTTAATATAGTAATGACTACAATACTAAAACTAATGTTCTCCAGACCGAATTTTTATCACGGCGGCCAGCCTCAACGGAGACTAGCCATCGGCGCAGGACAGGATTATAGCGCCCAAGTATATGCGCTAGCACAGGTGCAATCTCTATTCCCTAAATTTTATAAAATAAAAGAAATCAATTTACGTACAAATGCAATTTATTAATAAAGCTAAACTATTACACCGTTTCCAAACATTCTTGGAATGCATCCATAGTAGTCTGGGCTTCTATGTCTTCTGCAATTTTTTTAAAATCGTACATTTCATTCGAAAACTTTTTCAACATTGCGTCTGTCGGAGTAAATGTAACACAAGATAATTTATTTTAAGCTGTACCTCACCAGCATCAAATGTTGTAACATCTCAACAGATAATCGGTTCCGAAGCTTATTTTGATTATCGAATGGAGAAGCTCTTTCCACTGTAGCATTTGATAGCGGCATTGACAATACAGCCAAAGCAAATTTAGAGATGGCAGCGAACCTCTTATTTCCTCCTGCATCTAAATCGTCATTGACCTCGGCCCAAAATGATACGCTGGATGACGTATACCCATTCTTTGTGATGCAAGTTGTGCCATTCAGATGCTGCCAGTCTTATTACCATAAACCTCTCTTTGGAACATTTGCAGAAAAAGTGTCAGAGTAGGTTTCACTTGTGAGGTAATTTGTGTCAGCAATGATACCGACTTTAATATGAATGTGCTCAGGAGTTCTACTTTGCACCTCTGAGCACAAAGTGACTATAAAGTTTTGCAGCGGTCACGTAGTTCGCACGCTTCATTCTCATTTATTCCACGCATAAGACCTCAGTGTCATGTCCAAGGTTAATAGCACTTGTATGCATTAAATTTGAAATCAAATGTTATTAAATCATTGTCACTCACTTTCTCAAGTTGTGCGGGTACAACTAGTTTTGTAGTAATCCTCTCAATAACAAATAAACGTCCTCCAGTAATTTAACAGATTCTACATTTTCACTCTGAAATAACATGTTGAGACTGGTAACGGGTTTCAGTCGTTCTTCAAAAAATTAAGATAGCATTTAAATACAGGACATTTCATTACATCATATTTTTTCTGCCATCATTTGTCTTCTCTTTTTGAGAGTAAGAACAAAAGTTTCAATTCTTCCATTGATCAAGTTGTAGTTATGGCGTTGTATCACTTCTAACGAGTTCCAGAAACCTGCAATTTTCTTTGGATTCCTGCTGTTATTCATTATTTCATATGATCCCTATATGCATCTAGACGTTTGGATGTAGGCGAACCAGTTATGCGTTTCACGTATCAGAAACTCAAGTTGACGTGGTAGGTTTCCGCCGCCTTTTCTGCACATAAATGCAAGGAATGACTTGTTTTATCACGATCAGATCAGGTAACTTTTGCTTCAAGAGCGGCAAGCGAATTATTTTTCCTACCATGACATTAGTTCCATCTAAACCAATGCCAACTAACATTTCGATACGAAGTCCATCTTCTTGCAAAGTGGAGCAAACTAAATTGTAAAGAGATGTAGCATCGCAATCTGTAACTTTGACTATTCTATAAAACGTTGTAACCAATTATTCTTCTTCTTTGAAAAAAGCGAATCATCATACATAACACCTTTGTGGTAGTTATGTCAGTAGTCTCGTCTACAATTATGGAATAAGGAGTTTCCAATTTCTTCCATAGATCTTGAAACATACATGGACCTAGAACATTTTTTATTAACATAGTGCATTTAGTTCTATGCAGTTTTATATTATTTAATATTTCGGACTTAGGTCAAGTTTAGAGCATTTCACCCAAATGGTCAACATTTGTTGTTGAAGAATGTTCGACAATGTATGGCTATCTTCAATTCGGCAATTTTCCTTTCATCTGGTATTAACTTTTTAAATGTGATTTGTTTACAAGATTTTGCTGTTTATTAAAAGAAACAGTTTTTATGTTTTTACTTTGAGCGTGATATAGTAGGCTCTTTTTATGCGGCACTAAGGATACATGACAGTATTTGCAGTATACTTTTTCTCCAGCTGGATCCGGAGCAATCAATCTAAAAAAAAAATACAGGCTTAACATCAACTAGCAAATTTCTCCATATTTGGGTAAATGTCATTTATTGGTAACACTGAGCTGAGACCAAATGTGATGGACAGAAGTCAGAATGACGCTTGTCCTTTATTTGTGTGTGTGTGTGTGTGTGTGTGTGTGTGTGTGTGTGTGTGTAAGAGCAGCTTAGGGCTTAAGATTAATGCTCAGTTGACAAATATTCGTAGAACTAAGTAAACTGCTGCAGTTCTTCTTCTTGTTTAACATCGTACTTGCCTTATAATAATTCAACACGACACTTATTGGAATCTGATACGATTACTACTTATCGGATGATATTATGAAAGAATACTAGAATATTTTATTATAACATAAATAGCACTTACCTTTCAGTAAAGGGTCCGTTTCCCATTGGTGGCTATATTTTTGTTTTATAGCGGTTTCAGGAGGCATCTTTCCTAGATAAAACTTCTTTTCTTCGGTCTCTAACAAAACAAGAAGACACAAAACAACGACGCGTGCAATGCAAAGATGGTGGCAAACATAAATAAACCGGTTTTCTCTCTACACACTATCTCTCTTCCGTGTACACAAACCTTCAGTGTGAGAAAAATCGATTCTTGTCTATTGCTAACGGAAGAGAACAGTACATCGTCACAACAAGTTAGGTTACGTTCGGAAACACGTATTCAATCAATCACCAATTTGTTTGCAAGGAGTTTTAAACACTCTATGAAAAATCCTAGACATATTATACCTATTTATTATACCTGAAAAATGCCTAAACAATTTTCTACCCTAAAAAATACCCTAAACGTAAAAATGCCTAAATTTAATTAAAAATACCTAAGGTGTGGACACTGACTGGAGGTTGGCAGTAATTGTAGGTTGCCATTAACAAAAAAAAGTTTAAACTCACCTGACAGACATTATTAAGGCCGGCCACCATGGAATTCCGAATCGGAATATCGAAACGGAATCCAAACAGATTCCGTGAACACATCACACACATACGTTTATTTCTGTTCGGAATAACAAGGTCAGTTGAGAGAGGTTAGCCATTGAGTCTAGACATTCTGCCAGCGAATAATGACGACGATTTTCTGATTGCGATTCCATTGTTGCTGTATCATTGTTACTGGGTGCATCCCCTTATCACCCTAAGCTTGCAATATAGTCAATATTATGTATAAAGATCTATCTATCCAGAGATATAATTTAAATATGGATGTCTGTAAACTCATTCGACGAATTATTAAATAAAATAAGATGAAAGGTTACGAAAAGCTATACACCTATATGATTAAATGTAAAAACATACATAAACACACCTACTCGCTTCGGTCGTGCGACGAACACTGAGCGCGTTCCGTACGGAATTTACGTATGTGTGTTGCGACTCGTACAAAATCTATGGAAGACTTGCGTTCGGAGCGGCTTTTTTCCGTTCGGGATTCCGAACGCACAGGCGGTCATACGGAATCTCGAATCGGAGAAATTCCGTACGGAAAAATTCCGTAGTCGTTTTCGTGTCATAGATTTTATATGGACTTGCTGCGTTCGGAATCTCGAATCGGAATATCGAAACGGAATCCCGAAACGGAATTCCGTGAATACATCACACACATACGTTTATTTCCGTTCGGAATAACAAGGGTCAGTTGAGAGAGGTTAGCCATTGAGTCTAGACATTCTGGCAGCGAATAATGACGACGATTTTCTGGTTTCGATTCCATTGTTGCTGTATCATTGTTACTGGGCATCCCTTATCTCCCTAAGCTTGCAATATAGTCAATATTATGTAAAAGATCTATCTATCCAGAGATATGTTTTAAATATGGATTTCTGTAAACTCTTTCGATGAATTATTAAATAAAATAAGATGAAAGGTTAAAAGCTATACACCTATAAGATTAAATGTAACATACATAAACACACCTACCCGCTTCGGTCGTGCGACGAACACTGAGCGCGTTCCGTACGGAATTTTTACGTATGTGTGCGACTCGTACAAAATCTATGGAAGACTTGCGTTCGAGCGGTTTTTTCCGTTCGGGATTCCGAACGCACAGGCGGTCATACAGAATCTCGAATCGGAGAAATTCCGTACGGAAAAATACCGTACGTGTGTGGCGGGTCATAGATTTTATATGGACTTGCTGCGTTCGGAATCTCGAATCGAATATCGAAACGGAATCCCGAAACGGAATTCCGTATGTATGTGGCCGCCTAAGAGAATTCTAGTGGGAGAATAAAAAAGAAGAATGCTATAAAAAGAAATAATATGAAATGAATGCTATTATCGGACTGTGCCACTTTTGTGAAGCTCATGGCCCACGTCCACTATTTTGTACATTTACAACGGATGAAGAGAAGCATACAACAGAATTCAAAATGTTCCGTCGAATGCAGGTTGCACCTCTCTTGGACCAGATACAGTTTTAGTGTCCAGGGATGATGATGGTACAATATTTTGCAGCAGAGAATCTGTGCAAATACAGAAATAAACACATTTCTGCGTCAAGCAGCCATAAGAAGTATAACATGTGAAGTGTATGCTATGTAATTATGGTTGTAGCACTAATGGGTCGACTCGACCGGAATAGGCCATCCTCTCACAGAATACCAGTGTGAACTAGCAGCTTAATGCCGCTGTGTTTCGTATGGTGAGTGTAGAGAACCAGTGACCCTTTTTACTGGAAACGAGGCATTCTATCTTAGTCCTCAGGGTGACAACGCATCTTCATTTTGAATTTTAATCGAGGACAAATGTAGAAGTTTTGGGCCTCAGCATCTACTTACCATCAGGTGGAATGTGTGCTCGTTTGTCACCCTTATTCTATAAAAAGAAAATATTAAGAGAAGTGAAAGCCCTCACAGCTAAATAACTTTGCAATTCCTTGACAGTGAAGGATTTAGTGGTGAACTTTAGCCATAACAGCAATTACATAAACATATTGGTCACAGTGATGGTTTCGCATAGCTGCTTGCAGAAAAAAAAATACAAAAATTATCTTAATATACTAATGACTACAATACTAAAACTAATGTTCTCCAGACCGATTTTATCACGGCGGCCAGCCTCAACGGAGACTAGCCATCGGCAGGACAGGATTATAGCGCCTAGTATATGCTTACAGGTGCTCTCTACCTCACTTTTATAGTCCGATGGGACGGTAAACCAACATGACCAGAGAGAGATCAGGTGCAGGACCAACGGCTTTACGTGCTTTCCGAGGCACGAGGGTGAGACACCGCCAACTTCCTGGCTCCGGGCAACTACTGAGAATTTCTTGATGGAAAACCTCAATAACTGATTTTTTTGGCCCGACCCGGTATTTTATCCTGGGATCTCATGATCAGCAGTCGCACTACTACAACCACTAGACCAATGAGGCAGTCAATAGTGACTACAATATAATATACAATACAATATGCTTGTATTATAAAACAAGATTAATATTCTCTTTTTTTCATTCCGTTTAGGTAAGCTGGAGTAAGGAAGGTGGAGTGATATATTTCAGTGACACACAGGGCCACGTCTTAAGCTTCACATTTCAAGTCCAGGATACAAGAGCCCGTGGATTAAAGCGATGGTTCTCTATTGTGATACTAATGAAGGACAAAATGCTTCTCCTAAATCTTACTCCAATGCTTTCTGAACACATGCAGGTATTTCGTTCCTGTTGTGCTCTCTTTGTCAATTAAATTATTATTTTCCTAACCTTAAGTATTTACTAAAACTTTTAAAGTATCTTTTTTTTTTAAACGTTACCTCCAAACTAGGATTTTCTCCTCAAAGGCTACACATAGATTTCACAAGGACAAACATTCAGACCCGAACAATTATTTGTAGACCATACAAATACTTGTTCCATGGATTCGAACCCGCTGCCCTTAGCGCAGCAATTCCTTGCTAAGCCACTGCGCCACGGAGCCATTACTAATATCTCTACTATAATTAAAAGATAACATGGCTTATAAACATTTAACAGTAATATAAATCTGGTAAAGTTTGGAATTGTATATAGCTTACAATAATACCAAAAAGTATAATAAATAAATAAAAAATATAGGAAAGGAAGTTTATAGTTTGCTATAATTTTAATTATAAAATTTTAAGTTATATACAGCTACTTTAATATGTATTACACTTTCAGTATAGGACTGTTCTTTGAAAGATAAGAATTGTTTTAACCTATTGATTTAACACTTTTGTGAAATGAGGACAGTCAGAGGCACAGGCAAAATACAACCCAACAATTGTTAGCTAAATATACTAGTATAAAAATCATATATTTATTTCGTTATCTATTGTTAAAGGTAGCTGTTTACATTTGGCAGTTTTACTTTTGCATGTTTTAAAGATAATGTTTAAGATTAACATTAAGGTGTATTGGATTCTAAACTGTATTCACAAAACTCTTGATTTTATGTTTTAAAATTATTATCCCAAAAATCTTATTAATATTTTAGAAAATATCAAATGAGCTTCAACAGTTAGCTGAGGTTGTCTTTAATAAAGAACAAAGTATCTGTTCCCAAAGAGCCTTGAGACTGAAGACAGGAAGGAATGATTTTGGACAATCAAGGTCACTGATACAATTAACAGGTAAATATGCTGTTGAGAAAATAAATATTTTATATATATAAATTCAATTGATTTATATAGCATTTTTATATGTTAAGTAACTGGACTCGTATGTACTGGTCCAAGAATCACTTGAAATTGATAGTTTACAATGAAGAGGCCAAAACTGTTATCTGCTAAGATTGTAATCTGTAATACATATGCTCCAAATGCCAAAATCATCTGAACGAGAAGCATCCTGTTAATTAACAAATGAGGCTAGACCAAGTAATGTTGGTATTCATCAATTCAGTAAAACCTAACTGGTAGTATACAAAACCTACTCAGTGTAGTGTTGGATGATTTGTTTTATAGAATGTAAGTGGATGTTGTGGCCCATAGACATCTATATTTATCTTCGATTAAGAATCAAAATACAGATGTGTTGCCACCCTTGAGGACTATGATGGAATGCCTCGTTTCCAGTAAAAATAGTCTCCGGTTCTCTACACTCACCATACGAAACACAGCAACATTAAGCTGCTATTTTATGCTAGTATTCTGTGAGAGTAGGATTGCTACCTTTTTTTGAAGAAATATAGTATTTTTCCCCAAAAAATATGCAAAAATACAGTACTTTTGGGAAATTTAGGAAAAAAAGTAAACATTTATTTTTAATGTATGTATTTTTCCATATATATTTGTTATTGCTCTTCGCTTTAGCCATCAATGATCTATACCTTTAAAATAATTATAGGAATCTGAGCAATTTAGATCCATATTAAAATAAATTAACAATTAATTTTTTAATTTAAATAATACATGCTCTATTTCTTTCTTCTTTCCATTTTATATTCATGATGGAAAAAAATCTTTCCGTAAATCTTACTTATTCCAGACTTCCAGCCACAGTTAATATAAAAAAGCGCGACTGTTTAATTAGGGATAAAAATATAGTATTTTTCGTACTATATTATTTTTCTATAATATATTATAGTACCGGTGGCAACCCTATGTGAGAGCGTGCCCTTCCCTGGCGCTCGCCAATCCATTCATACTACAACCATAATATATATGCAGTGTGGCTCTATCATGTAAAAAACTATTTTGTATTTAATAAAAGAACTTGCCCACCCAGGTGGCAAATAAAAATTCTTATCTATAAAGTTATGCATGCTAGCATTCTCTTTCTTGAACGGTCATAAAATGTCCAGCTGTGGACCTAAGAAGGCTGATTATCAAGATCAGATTAAAGATGATTGTCACCTCCAGACTAATATTAGTTTGTTGCCCTTATGATGTGCCTTCTTGCGTAAAAAATTATAGCTTATAATTAATTATTTATAAATTTAAATAGCTGTGCCTATTTTAATTTTTTAGTTTTTATTAATAAAAACTAAAATAAGCAGCACCAGTATACATAGTAATCAAGATCAAAGCTAATATGCGCCCTCTCTTTCTCGACTATATGCAAACAACCATTTCAAATCTGCCTGATCTTACTAGCTACACCCTCTAGGACACAGCACCTCCAGCCTGTAACCTAGGCTAAATAGGTTACGCCTAAAGGTGTTAGTTACGTCTTGGTGTTGTGATGATTTAAATTGGACTAAAATGTTTTTCGTCTTTTCTGTTGATATCATTACAATATTACATGTTCATTTATTTAAAAACTTGTTATCATACATTCTAGGTGATGAAAATGTCTACAAAAAGCTTCATTCACATTTCACCTGGATGTTGAGAACTGGTGCACTAACTTACTCGGAAACATTATACACAAGTAAAGATCTAATAAATAAAATATATCCAAAAGCAATGAAGAGATCAATTTTTGAGAACAATGCTTGTTTGGTGAATGATAACAATGAATGCATGCCATTGCGAGCTCTGGAAAATTTACTGACAAAGTCGGTATTTAGGATATTACTATTTTGTGTGTTAACTGGAGTAGATGTAAGTGTTAATTAGGTGTTATTCTTAAATTATTAAATGCAAATGGAAGCTAATTAAAATGTTATTTCAAGCCAGCCAAGTTGTTGTATTATCTGTTTATTTTTATAATCATTTCGTATATTTACGCAAACACCACACATTATATGAAAGTAATTTTACGAATTTTATTGCGTTTATTTTAACTTTTGATTCCCGACGTTGGGACTGAGTTGTTTGACGTCCCGACGTCATGGTTAGCCTGGCTACCTTCAGTTTTTGAATATAAATTTTTGGTCCGATCTACACAGAATGAGCTTACAGTATCTTGAAGTCTTACAGTGGTATGCTTGGGTTTGGATTTAATTTTATTAATTAAGGATCCCAAGCAGATGGTAGCACCCATCCATCATCTTTATTGAAATTAAGATGTTTTTAACTTCAATAGCTTCGCAAATCATCCTTGGTAGGAATCGGTGTTCTTTTGCGAGGATTTGTGGCCTATCAAATCTAATGTAATGGCGGGGTCGATCTTGAACATGTTCACAGACTGCAGACTTCCCAGAGCGTCGGTGCTTCACGTCAGCTATATGTTCTTTTACGCGGATTTTTATAGTTCTTTTTGTTTATCCTATGTATGAGAGATCACATTCACAATCCAGCTTGTACACTTCTGCTTCTTGTAGAGGGATATGACACTTGACGGATGGTAAAAATTGACTAATCTTCTTCGGCGGCTTGTAGTAGGTTTTAATGGAAGCTCGCAAGATGTAGCCAATTTTGTCTGTAACTCCTCTGACGTATGGTAGTACAGCAGGCACACGCTCGAGTGTTACCGGCTTCACTCGGTCACTGTGAAGTAGTCGCGGAACCCAACGCTTATTGTCTTGCAATACTTGCTTGACGTGCTGAAGCTCGGCGGCCAGATGTTTTCTGTCACAGATCCCTTGTGCTCTCTGAAACAATGATTTTCCCACAGTAGCTAAATGTGATGGATGGTGGTGAGATTCACCGTTTGAATATCGGTTGGTATGGGTCTTTTTCCTATACACAGTGTGATCAATAGTGTTATCAGGATTTCGGATGACTAAAACATCTAGAAAAGCTAAAGAATTAATTGCCTCTAACTCTATTGTCAAATTGTATTTTAGAGTTTATGGAGTTGCATTGGTCTAAAAATGCAGTTACCTTACCTTGTTATATGATAAAATTGTGAACGTGTCGTTTAATGCTTGTAGAATCTTGGTTTTACAGGAGCAGCAAAAAGGACTTTCTCCTCAAAGTCCTCCATGAATATGTCGGCGACTATGGGAGATACAGGTGAGCCCATCGCCACACAGTCTACTTGCTTGTAAACTCTTCCTTCCACAATAGATAGCCAGATAGATGTGAGGCAGTGTTTGAGTAATACTGCATATTCTTATGTAAAGCACCCAAAACATCTAGAATTAAAAAGTTAAAATAAACGCGATACAATCCGTAAAATTAGTAGCATTGAACATATAAATACTCATATTATAGATTTTTGTATTTCTTTCAGATAAGGGTAAATTCACACAGTACTAATGCTACAAACATTGTAAAAAGTTTGCTATGTTTATTACCAGTTCCTAGCGACGTCGTGCGTCGTAAAGTTAGTAGTGGTGACGTTGATATAGTACCTACATCCAAAATTTGTATATTAGAAGAAATTGGTAATAGTAATTTTCATTGCAAGTGGTCCGGTTCAATACCGGCAAAATGTAAGTTATAGTCACAATTTATATTACTTATGTAGGAGACAGTGCCAGGAAATTTAATGGCTTATTATTGTTGCGCGCCACTATTAATGGTTTATACATGGCAACACTAGTTACCACTAGCGCCCTCTAGTATCGAGTAGCAGAACTAGGAGAGTCAAGATCCTTCTAGAAATTTCGGGACTCGGCAATTTTCACTCGGCAGTTTTTAATTGTCTCGAACCCCAAGCTCGTAACATTATTATTTGGGATATTTATTTAGTGTTCCCGTCTGGTTGGGATGCATAACCACTTATAAAAATATAAGAAAAATACATTATGAAAACATGATACATGTGTACAATAAGATATATATTAATTAAATAAATAGAATATAATTATATAAACTCAACAATATGGTATCAGGGGAGACCAAATGGCTGATCAGACAAAATGGTTCTTCGTCCTCAACCCTTATGTTTACTTCTGTCTCTCATAAAGGACCTACAAACCTTGTTCCTCAGATTATAGAAATTCTGGTCTTGGTCAATATGCAATTTATACAGTAGAAATTCTTTATAGTTATTTATTTAATGTAAATGTTCAATGATGCACTTGCAAGGGCATTACATAGCGGCATGTCGCTCGCACCGGCGGCGTCACTTGACCTTACGCACACAGCATGCATTCCCCACCGACATTAAGGACGTACCGGCAATCGGACTGCACTATCGACCTCCGGTCTGAGCAGGGGGGCGATGTGGCGCAGTCATCGCGCCAGAAGCGCGCTATCAAAGTTCCGAAGTACTGCGGTACGTATAGAATAGCTCTGTACTACCACACGGAGCGTTGGCCGCTCCCCAGGCTTAATACCTTGCCCAGCGGAAGATCTCCCCTTTTGATGTACAAAGGCACTGCTTTTTCTATATTGAATTTTTCAGCGGACCTATTGAAGTATAGTTTAAACATTGAGTTCTATGTACTACGTACTAGAGAAGCTATTCCAAACAAAAAATATGCACTACTCTGTTTTCGCGCATGCGCGGGAGATAGTAGATTTTAGCCTATGATTGTAGATAGCGTGGCATATAACTGAAGAAATTTATTTTTTCTATTGTAATATTATTACCTATTTATTCACTTGAACAACAAATAATTTTACTTATTTGACTACCGAATTATTAATTACATTCAGGTTTGAACTTTAATTTGAAATCTCGTATTATTAGCGCAGCTCAACACTCTATGAATATTGAAGCCACACTAAATGACACTAAAGGTGTACGGATTGCAGTACAGTTCATTTGAACATAGTGAATGTTCGGAATGCCAAATCTAGTACGTGGTACATATATATCGATGAGTTTAAAGAAATACGGGTAGACTCAGTGTGCACACTGAACATTTCTACACAATGTTACTTCCCTAGCATGTAAAAGGTGACTAATGAGATATTGTGTTATCGATTGTGTAGGCGTTTGGTGGGCCACCTACCACTCACCATTTTCCATCTGTCCATACTTTTTGGCTAAACATGGTCCAAGTAGCTCGCTGCATTTTGTAATCTACCTACTTATTGACACTTCTGTAAACACTAGGAACAAACACAAGCTAGTGATACTAGTTTCTCGACTCCACAGAGTCAGTAATTCATTCTTGGGGCAATGTATACGCTATTACAACAAGGTCCCGGAAAGTGTACAGGCTCTCTCTATTACCAAGTTTAAATGTTTTGTTAAGCTGAAACTGTATAAAAAGGGTTATTATAGTATAAATTAATACATGATTGATAATAACCCCTGGGAATGAGGTGGTCGCTACCAAGCAGTTTCTAAAATAAATTTTGTACTTAAATAATTTGTACAACCATTAATGTAAATTATTTTAAAAAAGTCCTGCTGGGTTTCTTGCTGGTTCTTCCCAGGACAGAGGTTTTTTTTCGAACCAGTGGTAAAGTAAAAATGACTTTCAATAAGAATTACACATGTAATCTATATTGAATAAAAAATTATTCTATTGTATTCTATTCTACCCCTTTGTGTATTAGAGGCATGTCATTCTGTAAGGTTTTACTCAAACGCACATAGCCTGCATAAATTCTATTACTACCAGACACTAAACTCAGATTGTAGCTCTATCTATCACACTATATATATAAAAATAATGTGTGTCATTTGTTTCAGGTCCAACACTTATGATTAGAATAGAAACTGCGATGTCTAATCAAATTTTCAATGATGCGATTCTACATCAACATGTCAAATCACTGCAGTTAGAATGGTTAGGGTATGTATTGACATTAATTTATGCTCAGGTGCCTCTGCTCATCTGGAGAAGAAAATTTGTCCTCATGTGTGTATAGTGGTACTTAGAGCCTCTTTCCTAGGAGTCTGTGCAGAATATCTGCTTACTATTTATACCAGCATGCAGCACTGTATCCACTGTTTAGATTTGAAGGATATTGAAAACCAGTATAATCAACGAGTAATATATCAATTAGATCACATTTTTTTTATAGGATAGGGTGACAAACGAGCACACAGTCTACCTGATGGTAAGTGGATGCTGTGGCCCATAGATATCTACATTTATCCTCAATAAAGAATCAAAATGCAGATGTGTTGTCACCCGTGAGGACTAAGATGGAATGCCTCTTTTCCAGTAAAATGGGTCTCCGGTTCTCTACACTCACCATACGAAACACAGCAGTGTTAAGCTGCTATTTTATACTGGTATTCCGTGAGAGCGTGGTCCTTCCCCGGTCGAGCCGTCCCATTCGTGCTACAACTATACTACTGATATATCTACAGCATGGCTCTACAACGTATAAAAATATTGTAGGTTTTTAAGTCTCCTGTTTTACCTAGGAGTTCATCTGAGATCATCAGTACTATCATAATATCTATTTGCTGTGTAGAGGCATAAGAGACGACAGAGGGAAACTGAAATAGAAGATGGAGCGTCTTCCTTTTAAGAGTTCAAAATAATAAACTATGGTTGATTGGTTAGTCCGCCTGCCAAAAGTGGCAACAATGGTAAATATCGTCTGTATGAGGGAGACCTGTGTTCTTTGGAATTTTGATATGCTGTAATAAATGAATGAATCTATTTCTATTGCCAAGTGGCAGCGCATAACCTCCAAATCTGAACACTACACTGTGTTGAGGTTTCGAGATTATGCCGACTTAGTAACTAATTAACAGGCTGTGAGGCATTCCATTACTCATCAGAGATGACAACGCACTGGTAGCTTCAAATGTAAATGAAACAACACCTTTTTGTCTTTTGTCACCCCGTTGCAAAGGCCCTCAAATTTTATTTTTATTTAGTGAATATTTATTTCTTACAGGATAGCAAATACTTTGCATTCTGCTATATCCTCTTCAGGGTGTAAATCTGAAGCAATTGTTAAATTGAAGCAAACACTAGGTGTCATGCAACAAGATGAAATACTTTTGAATTATTGGATGAATACTTTTTGTATTTGATACAAAATCTGTGATATTAGGAATAAATTTGATTTGTTGATTATTTAAAATGAGTTTTATTTTATGGGATTTAATATGTTATTTCATTATTTTAACACCAGAGTTCGAGAGTTTGTATGTTATATGACAGGTCTATCCATAGTCTTCATCACATCACCTAGCTTCGCAGACTAATTATTCTGCATCTATTTGAACAATAAATTAGGATTACTACTGTCCAAAAAGTAACTCAAAAATGTAATCGTCAGGAAAACTTTTCATATATTATACTATGCATTACTAGATTCTGTATTAAGTTATGGCATAATATGTGTAATTTTTTCTTTATTCTTTTTTTTTGATTCTGTATTAAGTTATGGCATAATATGTGTAATAATTATTACTAGTGAGTCAACTCCGCGACTAGATGGAGCAACGATGGGACGCGGTATGAAGGAGAGCTGAGTCCCCCCCTGCCTGCGACGCCTGCGGTAAGTACCGGTCGGCTTCGATTGCGTACCGGTACGCACGTTTAGGAGTGTTACGTACACGGAATTAGTCGCACCCGTTTGGTGTTCACCCAGCAACATGATATTACTCGGTATTATTTTGAAATATTGTGTATAACATGTCATTGCTTTCCATCACGATTTTTAATTGAATTATATTGTTACGCCACACCGACACAGCCAAACACAGCGCACCATTCAAGCTAGCTAATCCTAGCCAAGTCAAGCCAAAGCCACCACTCTAACCACCGGATGCCTCTGGTGGGGGGCTGGGGGGTGGTGCCATATAGTGCCTTACGAGCTCATTTTTATATTCAGTGCTTACACTACCGCTCGTAATAAGACGAAACTCTGTTCAAACTATTATTCGAGTATAAAATAAAATTAGTGTTGTTTTCTACCTTCTTTTATTTTTACTAATTGTTACATCTCAGAAGTGGGATTAAAAATGAAAGTAAGAAGACCGGCCACATATTACGTAACTGCCCATATACAGATTCGCGAACATGCTTTAAATGTGGCAAGCAAGGCCACATTGCTACGCGCTGCGCAATCGCTCCGAAACCTGCGACACTGGCTGATGATAAAGTTAAAGAAATTAAGCTTTTACAAAACCACAACAAGATTTACGAAAAAGCGGTAAAAATCAATGGCATTCACGTTAAATCTTATATTGATACCGGCAGCCAAGTAAATGTACTATCTACTCACGTGTCGAGACTATTGGATCTCAAAATCACCACCATCACCATCCTAAAAGGATTCTCGGGAAAACATCTACCCAGCTGCGGAGAGGTAGCTTTCAAACTAGAAATCGATAGTATACATATCCCTTGCAAAGCTCATTTAACAGACGTAGATATGGGGAACATCAATCTTTTGGTTGGATAGCCCATCATCAACAGCGACTTAGAGGTCAGGGAAGGAAAAGCCACTCTCAAACAAGATATCGACTTTTCAAGGCAAATGGATGTGATTGAAGAGCGCGCTCTCTTTAAGGTCGTCACTACAGAAAAAGTATCTATTACCTGGACTTTCCATCATCAAAGTCAACGTGATAGACAATGAAGAAGATAACGATGTCGTCACTACGCCACAACATTATGAGCTACGAGGTGTTTCGTACTCAATTCCCGCCACTCTGATTCGAGGCATCGTCGGGTACATCAAAGTCATCAACAATGGAGCACAAAACATAATCTGGGAGCAAGGCGAGGTGCTGACCAGAGCAGATAGCTGCGTCACCTCACCGCTACCAAAAGTTCAGGTTAGCCCTTAAAATTACACTTTGCCATTGACTTCCGTAGCCAAAGCCAATAATGATTATTATAGCAACTATATAGCATCTCTGTTGCACACTAGCCTAGCAAATGTTATTACTATTGGGGAAATAAACGTAGAAGATATTAAGTCGGGTCCATTAAATCGATCACGATAGTTTAATTACTTTATTTACAGTGACTGTTTTGCGAATAAAATACAAGACTCGGGATCTACAGATTTATTAAAATGATAATAAAATTAACAAGTGAACAGCCTATGCCGCCAACCCTACCGCTTGTCACATAGTGAGCAGGAGATAGGTCTAAAGTCTCCGAATTATTAGACGGTATAATCCGAGAGTCAGAGTCATGTTTTGCTTCTCCAATATTTAAAGAAAAGAACGGCGAAAGTAGGCTCCGTGTCGGCTATCGAGCACTTAATGTAGTAAAGACGGTAGTACGAAAACTCGCAATAATTTTTGAACGAGTATGAAGTGTTAGCATTGTTAGATGATTTGTTGTTGCCATTTTCGATGTGCAATCAGGCTTAGATATTTTAGAGAAGGTTCTTCATAAATTAAGATTAGAAAATTTAAAACTAAACATATGTAAGTGTTCATTTTACAAAATAAAATCACATAAGTACTTAGGGACAAGAAATTACACAGAGTGGCATTCAACCGAGAATCTAAGTTGGGAGCAGTGTCACAGTTTCACTCCTAGTAACATTCACGAGATACGGCAATTTATTTGGTTATGTAGTTATTTCCGTAAGTTTATTACAAATTTCAATTACTCGTCCATTGACCGATTAAACAAAGAAAAACGCGGCGTGGAATTGGGGTCATGAACAATCTAATAGTTTTGAACAATTAAAACAGTTTGTGTACAAAACTCATACTAGCTGTATACGACCCTGAATTACCGACGGAGATTCACACCGTTGCATGCAAATCAGGTATCGCAGGCATTTTGTTGCAAAAGAAACTGATAATTCATTACGCCCCGTTATGTATTTCAGTAAGGTAACGAGTAAAGAAGAATGCATACATAGCTACGAGCTTGAAACTCTTGCGGTAGTCGAATCGTTGCGTAGATTTAGGGTGTACATCGTAGGCAAATATGGCAAGATCGTGACTGACTGTACGGCTGTTCGTGCCACATTAACTTAACGTGACATTATCCCGCGTATAGCCAGGTGGTGGCTGTCAATCCAAGATTTGGTATGAGTGTAGAGTATAGACGAGGAGAGAGAATGAAACATGTAGACGCGTTAAGAAGGAACCCAATCGATACTGTGAATGTGAATCGCCTTGAAGTGTCAGACTGGTTTTATACTGTCCTGTATCAGGATAAGTTGAAGCGAATCATTGACCAGCTTAGGGATGGCTCAGCCGCCACTGAAATAACCAACAATTATGTATTCTCAGATGATAGATTGTATAAAAAGACATTGCATGGTAATCGTCTCGTCGACCCTTCCCTCTCGCTATCGAGTCCGCAGGCCGAGAAATTCTCTCGGACCCCCCCCCAACAAGCTTTCGGCCGACCTGGACTGCCTCTTGGCGGCTCAGGCCGAATATTCTCCCTATTCTTAATTTGCCTTAGTTAGGCGCGCCTCTCAGCGGCTACCGCCTGCGCCCCCTTTCCTTAAGGGGGGTCGCTTTCCGATTCGGCAGGAAGGCCAAAGCCAGTCCCACAGGTGGTGTTTAGTGGGTAGGCACTTCATAGTGAGTCCCACATAACCACGCAACCGGCTGCGTGGTATGCTACGAGCTTTCACCACCTCCCTCCCCCGCTTCCGGAGGGTAGTCCTTGCTTTGGGCGCAAAAAAAATCGTCTCGTAATGCCAGCATTATCTCGATGGAGGCTAGTTCAGATGCACCATGATGACATAGGACATGTGGGTTTTCCAAAAGCTCTAGGCCACGTTGTGACATCGTTACAAATGAAAGTGTTCTCCATCAGGCCTTTTAATTACCTATTATATTTTGAAGCAATAAGTGAGCCAGTGGAGGTTAGGCATAACAAAGCTAGTAAACAGTTAAGAATAGCGAGTGATAGGAAAATGAATCGTAACTTTGACAAGAAACTCAAAACAAGCCGGGGCTTGTCAAAGGGGGATTTAGTTCTTTGGTGGCAAGCACCAACAAGCAGTACGACAAAGGCAAACACTAAACTTGACGTCTTCTCAGGTTCATATATCGTAATCAAGGTTAATAATGGACCCCATTATTTTTGAGAACAAGGTGAAGGCGATAGGCCCGTAGTTGGACGGATCAGAGCGGTTACCGTTTTTAGGAATCGGGTGCATGAAAGCTGTCTTCCATGTATTCGGGACAACGCCAAGGTAGTAGGTGTAAAGGAAAAGACACACATCAAGCATAGAGCACTCACACCGCGGGATGGTCGGCGGCATGTTCCCCCCGTCATCGAGAGTAGAGTTGGACGCAAAAAGGGAGCCTAAAAGGTCGGCTCTCTCTTTTGCAGCGTGGGCCAGTGAGTCGTTCTTCCTCTGCAGAGATGGTGATGACTTACAGAAATTCTTTTGGACAGCCTTGGCGAGAGACCAGAATGCACGGGTTCCCGTAGGAAAGCGAACTAAAGGGCAATGACAGATATAGGATAGTCCCTAGCCAAAGCCACCACTTTAACCACCGGATGCCTCTGGTGAGGGGTGGTGCTATATATTGCCTTAAGAGTTCATTTTTGTATTCAGTGCTTACACTACCGCTCGTAATAAGACGAAACTCTGTTCAAACTATTATTCGAGTATAAAATAAAATTAGTTTTGTTTTCTACCTTCTTTTATTTTTACTAATTGTTACAATATATTATGTAAGGATGAGAATTAATTATATCATTAAATTCAACAAAAGACAATTAAAAAAACCCAATAATAAATGTCGTAAATGGTTGCACATCTGTAATAAACAGAACCAACATATAATTTTAACCTGTTTTATTTATTCTGTTCAACCCTCTATCCAATATTTTAAACGGAATACCTGAAATATATAGGTAAAAATATAGTAAAATGAGGTAGGTACCTACCAGCACAAGCCTTTGTTTCCATCACGACGAATCAGGTGAAGCTACGGAACGCAACTAGTTTTGTAAAGTAGTAATTAGTTTGTATCTTTGTATAGAAAAATAAATTATTACGAGGAATACTGAATAAAATATAATGTTATGATATTATTATGTAAGGAAATGTTTTTGAGACGACCTGACAACTCTAGCATATTTTTAGCGACTTTACGTCGAGACAGCCTTGTAGGTATTTTGCGGTATAACAAAGGAGTTGACCCACTAGTATTAGTATTTATTACACATAATATGGTTATGGTTTACCAGGGTTGACCTCGTATTTTGAAGTTAGAAAATAAAATTGACAATGTACAGATACAAAAAATTTAAGTTGTTAAAGGTCAGTAGAAGGAAGAGTTTATACTAGAGGCCCAAACTTTATACATTTTATTATCATTGTCACCACCCTTCACAAGTTAACTGCAGAATATAGGCCTCCCCTAAGGAATGCCATAAAATATGGTAATCATTGTGGTGTATGGTATAGTAATGGAATAAAATAAAAATCCACAATAGATAGTACTCCTTATATTAAAAATATTACACATTGGAGCGACGGCTCGGTCGAGCATGTTCGTGGCCCTTTGAGCGCACGTAAGGCTTGGTGTGCGAGCGGGGCGCTCCTGGCGCGGGACCGAAGTGACGCACGGCTTCGCGAGCGTTCCTGCGGCCCTGCATCAACACAGTCTTTCGGCCAGTCGGGGCACGGAGGGCCAGCTGATCGAAAGTAAGGATCTCTCCTGAAAAGAGTAGTAATAATATTTGAAATTATTTTGCTAGTGAATTTTGGAATGGTACCTTTTATTTAAATTAATAAAGCTATATAAACAGTAAGTTGTACTTTAATATATATATTATTGTTGTTTATATAAAACAAGTTATAGGCAGTACACAACTAGATCACATGACTGTATATATTCCATTTTTGACTACATTTAATGTATTATTCATAAGACAGGAAAAAATTCGTATTCTGCATTATGATTAGCCATGTAGTGGCAAATACATCGTACTTTACGTGGTAGAGCCATGCTGCAGCTATATTATAATTGTATAGTTGTAGCTCGAATGGGTCGGCTTGACTGGGAAAGGACCATGATCTCACAGAATACCAGCATAAAATAGGAGCTTAATGCTGCTGTGTTTCGTATGGTGAGTGTAGAGAACTGGAGACCCTTTTTACTGGAAAAGAGGCTTAATCCTTACTGCTGACAACGCATCTGCATTTTGATTCGCAAACGAGGATTAGATGTCTATGGGCAACAGCAACCAATTACCATCAGGTGGACTGTGTGCGCGCTTGTCACCTTAATCCTATAAAAAAAATGCCTTAACTATACAGCAGCGGAGAAGAGAAATCATCAACCCATCTCCTCTTACAAAAATCAATAGAAGTGACTAAGAAATGCTAGAAGTGACATCTGGCTTTTGATTCTTAATTGAAGATAAATCTAGATGTCTATGGTCCACAGCATCCACATACCATCAGATGGATGGACTGTGTGCTCGTTTGTCACCTTTATTCTATAAAAAAAAGTTTGTCTGGCTTATTGATCAGAGTACCCAGGCTGGTGCAACTTCCATAGTAAAAATTATATGTACGAAACGGGGGCAAATTTTAATGTCAGTTAACTCTTCTTTCTACTTTTCACAATATATCTATCAATGACATTGTCAAATCAAATATGGTTACATTAATTTTTCATTTTAATTATTTAGATTGCTTTTAATTTTGCTATAGGAGCCGTTGTTCATTTACAGAATTGTTAAAAAATCAAATATGCATTATAAAACTAACCAAAAAAAAAGAGAAAAAAAAAGTAACAAGAAAAGGCTATACATAACAATATTTCCCTTAGATGATGAAAGGTATGTGGTGATTTCAAATTTAATTGTAATATCTTCCAAACCAAACTTCAATCACAGACGCTAGTATCACCGGAGACTAGCCATCTACGTAGGACAGGTTTTTATAGTGTATGATTGTGTGCACAAATACAAGCACACTCTATTTCCTAACTCTGATAATTCTATTGGATGGCAATCCGAAACGAGCTATACTTAGAAACTATATTATCAATTGTGACTGTTACATTCTATTTGTCCAATAAAAATGTGATTTATCTAAATTATTTTTTCAGATGTAAGCAATGGGTGAAATTAATTGGGAATGAAAACCTGGAAGATGTTGCAATTGAAAAACTTCACATGTTAAAACAAATTTGTGGCAAACATTGCAAATCTGAGGATTTAAACCCAACTAAAACGAACTGTTAATCCATCAGTGGACTCAAAGCATCCATAATTATGTGTATGTGTAGCAAAAGATAATATCCCTTTAGTCATAGTTTGGTAAGAATTTGATTATATAACTAAACTAAGTTATTTGTAATTACCTGATTATAAATATTTAGTTTTTTTTTATAGATTCATCTACAAACATTACCTATAATGTGCACTAATTTTGAAAGTGACAATTAGTAAATGATCTCTGCAAGTAGTATGTACCACTGTAAAGAAGCCTAGAGATTTGTACATAGTATTTGTTACACTTAAAACAAATTAATCCAATCAGTGTTAAAAAAAACTAACGATAAAAACAAGCATCCAGACACAGACTGTTTATTTTACAGCATAGAAACACTTGTTCAGTGCGGGAACGAACCTTCGGTCCTGCAGAGCCACAGCCAAATACTTAGCCACTGCGCTACGTAGTCGTCATTTATTTTTTACCTATATTACTAGTATAACTGTGCATTGTTTATTTTATGTATTTTTATACATGATTTTGTACCTAATAGTTGTAGAGACAATTACAAATTGCTGTGTGTAAAATACATTGATTTCTTATCTTAATTGGCATTTTTACTCAATCCCATGTAATAACTTTTATTTCTCATAAATCATTCAGTATAGAGAAGATCTAACTTTTATTATATAAAAATATTGATAAAAAATATATCGATAAACACTATATCGATAAAATTGTTCGAAGATAGACATTCACAGCACTATTATGATTTGCCTATGTTGTCAGCACTGTTTGTCTATAATTACATGTCATGTTTTAATGTTGGTAAAGTAGCTTGGCACCCTTTCATACATTTTCTTTTACTTAGGAAGCCCCACCTCTTAAACAGTGATTATATTCTCTTTGAGAGTACCTAATACACCATGTTTCAAATTATATTGTGATTGTCACCATCCTAGTCTATGCCACGCCACATCAAACACAGTGCAAAGACCTGTGTTAGCACATATACTTTGGTACTATTATATTTTTCATGCAGTTGCAGCTACCAAAAGTAAATTAAATTAGACCAATCAAAAGGGAGCTTAATCAAATGTGCAAGACATCTGGAACTGCAATGCAATGAAAGTTAATTTGATAGGAAATATATAAAGGTTAATGTTTCTTTCTGTAATATTAGTTACATTTTATACCAATTAGGTTTTAAATGAATAAACCAAACTATGGATATTACTAAAAGTAGAAGATAAAAAAAAAAAAGAGTAAAAATATGAGAAAATTTAAAAAGCAAACCACTGAAAGTATTGTTTTGTGCATTAATATGATACTCCAGAAAGTGATAAACTTTTATTTAAAACTAACTTCTCAATTAAATGACATTGTGTAACAAAATACTTCACCTCAGCCTCAACTAACGACATGTGGTGAGCGGAAGATTATCGGCCCTCATTGGCAATCTGCCTGCCAAACATGGCAATAATAAAAATTCTAGTTATAATAGAAGAAGCCTATGTCAACAGTAGACTATTACTGAATGGTAAAGGAGTGTTTTTTTATGGCAATTTTAAATGGGATATTTTAATAAATAGTAATAATAACAGTATATACATAGAAATAATTTTCAAGAAAATTGTAGGTACTGAATATTATGATATCAATGTGCTATAGGCAGATTTCAGTCATGGAGATCACATTAAAATTACAAATCAAATGCACAAGATTTATAAATATTTTAAGCTTTGTAGTGGAAGCTAACCAACAGAATCTATGGAATACTAGGTATCCACCCTGGCTTCGCACGGGTGATTTCTGGATCTCGACAACAACACAACTACTGTTTCATTTCCGTCTGTTGTTTCTTCCAACACTCACAAGATGATATGGTGGTGTTAGAGTATCCACTACCTCAGGATGCTCTAACACCATCACTACACGGCTCATTTGATTCCATTAGTTTTTCCTAAAATCCTGATAATGCCCATAAGATAAACATAACTAATGCTGCTTTAAATTACAAAAAATATATGAGGATAACCTTTCTGTCACTTGTAACATTCATCATTAGAACAAACAAACATATAGACAAATTAGAACAATAATATTATAGTGCTTGTGTTTAATTTTGCTCAAATTATAATAATTATTAATCTCAATCTCAAATAAGGCAGTGAATAATATTTGTTGAAATTAAAAAGGTCTCTTCAGCATTCATTTCTATGCATTTTGTGTATCATAATAAAAAAAATCTGAATAGACAAGTTTTCAAATACATGCTTTATAACCTAATTGGTTTTGACTTTGACAAAGTGAAATAAATGTTACTGACCTCCAGCAGCCAAGATTCGTGCACGAGCCTTTTCAGTAACGTGTAGTGCAGCCACCGTTAGTTTGGGGACCTTGTATAGGCGGACATCATTGGTGACAGTACCGACGACTACCGCAATTAGACCCTCACGGGTTGGCTTCTTCATGTGGCGCGCCAAGCGAGATAAGGAGATCGGTGGTCTATTGATACGGCTCATGAACAATCGGCGCAAAATAATTTGGTTGAACTTAGCATTTGTGCGCCTAGCCAAGTACCTGTAAAGCTGTAAACAAAGAATTGTTAGTGTCATAACCTGCCTTCTTCCTGCAAAAATGATATCTGATTATATTTTATTTTATATAACATAACTTACTTTAACCAAAAGCCTAAGGTATACATCCTTAGACTTAACTTCGGTGCGCCTAACTTTCCTGTCGTGTTTGTGGTTGATGTCAACTCCCTGAAATAAGAAACGAAACACATCTCCATAACACAGTTTTATTCGAAAAACACTCAAACTTTCCACTCCAATTTAAATTCACTGTGATTTTTATTGATTTAATTTAAATTTGTTTTGATGAAACTCACCATCTTGACAACCAGAAGAAAAAGAAATTTGACAAAGACAATGGGTATAGACAATCACACTGTTTGACATTTAACTTCAAAGTTGCCTTATTAAAGCACTTCTTATTAGTTTGTGTATTAAAGTATCACCATAGAGACCAAGAAAATAATACAAGTACAATAGGACAAATAATAATAATAATATAATAATAGTCATTTATTTCAGTCTTTTTTACACCCATTTCAAATATCGCTAAATGTTAAAAACAAAATGAAAATATAATTATAAGGATACAATAAATAAAATAAATAAATAAAAGACAATTCAACTGAAATCATAAGTTAATACTAAAATTGCCCCCAAAAGAAATGGATTATAATATATATTATTATAATTTTTAAAGCTTATGGTCCGAGAGCTCATGACGCATTTTTCATGAAGTGTTTGATGCATCATGAAACTTTGATGAAAAGTATCAGTCCACTCAATGAGCAGGTATATGACTATTTGCCTGGCCTACCTGGGTACACCTCGTACTGCGCATACAGGTAAGTCGCAAAAAAATTTGCCCAAAAAAAGTGTTTGATTCAAATAATAATGATGACTATCCGTCAGCTAAGTTGATAAAGAATTAAGAAAAAAAAAGCAGACACTTCTGAAGGGGTTGACATAGGGGCAGACTACCCCAAAGTTGTATTTTCAAAAATTCCAAAAAAAGTGTTTGATTTAATCTGCCATTTTTACAGCGTGTTTATTATACCTATATAATGAAAAATTCTCACAAAAGGGCAGACAGTTTCTCCGGGGGTTAATAATTATGAATTTATATACGAAACTATACACGATATTTAAAACAAAAACACAATTTTTAAAATTTTTGTCTGTCTGTCTGTTTGTTTCGGCTAATCTCCGAAATGGCTGGACCGATCCGCTGGGGGCCGAGGTTTTTATAAAATGGCCTATGTCTAACGTAAGCTTAAAATAGCTAAAAAGAAATGCTCATGATCATGATAACAATTTCTAAAAGCTTTTGTATTCTATAATTATTTTTTATAAGCGTCTGCTATCTAATATGCGGTCACTTAAAGCTAAATAATGTTTAACCTTATATCAGGCTGGTATAAAGTCACAAATAGTTTAAAGATTTAAATCGCTAATCAAACTAAACAACTGAAAATTTTGAAATGAAATCTGTCATCGCGACAGAAAGTTTCGACCGCCGTTTTTGGAAGTGATGGAATTTAATACGAAACATCGAAAATTATCTAAAACTAAAAATTCCGCTCGTAATCCATCCAATAATAAGCCCCGTTTGACTAAAAAGAAAACGGTTACGCGAAAACGTAAATGTGTTTGTCTTCCTGAAAATTATTCCATTGTTGAATTTCCTGCAATCTGGAACGAACTGAGGCAAAACGGTCAATTATGTGACGGCACAATAATATGTAGAGATATGAAATCAATACGTATTCACCGAGCTATACTGTCCGCTGTAAGCCCTTACTTCAAAGCAATATTTGTAAATTCATTGAAGAAAGGGGAGCCAGAAGAAACAGAGGTTTTTGTGGATGTCCCAAGTTATTATATGAGCTTAATTCTTGATTATGCGTACACAGGGTCGTGCACAGTTACCGCCGAAAATGTCGAAAATTTGCTACCTTATGCTGATCAATTTGATGTGGTAGGTATTATACAGTTATGCTGTCAGCTACTGTTGCAAGAACTAAGACCACACAACTGTCTTGGAATATTTAAATTTGCGCGATGCTATTTCTGCAACGAATTGGAGAAAAAAGGCAAACTGTATATAAGACAGAACTTTGCTAGGATTCTTAAAGAATGTAATGAGTTTAAAACGTTGTCCTACGAAGAATTAGAGGATATATTGAGAGATGATGAATTAAATGTTCGAAATGAAGAAATAGTTTTCCAAGCAGTTAAAACATGGGTAGAACATGATCTTGAGAATAGACGGGTCTATATTCCTGCTTTATTATCGTGTGTCCGATATGGTCATATAAGTTATAAATATTTTAAATCAAAAATACTTCAATGGCAACCAGTAATAGAAGATGAGGTGAGCTATTATGAATTAGACGATTATTTGAGACGTAAATATTAATACACTTTACGCAACTGATAAATATACGGTTTTTAGAAATGTCAAGAAGCTCTGTACCCCGCTGTGGTATTTCTTACATTATTGGACTCTAGACCAGGCACTGAGGCGGATTTAAACGACCCTTTGGCGAGACCTCGAATACCATACGAAATACTATTTGCAGTGGGTGGTTGGAGTGCTGGTAGTCCCACCAGTTTTGTTGAGACTTATGATACAAGGTAAAGTGCGTCAACATTATTTGTATAACGCTATTTGTAAATTTGCTTGATGAACGCAGCGTAGCAAATTAAAAAAATCTTGTGTATGTTTCTTTTATTATTATAAGCTTTGTGTTTATGATACCAAGCTTCCAGTCAATCAAGGACTGTTTGACTCTTTTAAAGAATAAAAAATAGTTTTTTTTTTGTATCGTCTAGTCTGCAATCGGTCCGTGAACACTCAATGTCGCGGAGGCGAGTTGAGAAAAATATAGAAGTAAGATAAGAACTAACCTTTGTCCTAATGTTCACCATAGGTAACCACCACCACCAAACCAAAACCTCTTAGAGTATTTATAAGCAAGCTATTATAAATACTATAAGAAAAACCTAAAAAAATCAATTTTCATATTTTTGATAGACGTCACTTTTATCTATTGAAATGATTACACTTTTAAAATAAAATAACAAAATAACTACAAAACTAAACGTTAGAATTTTTAAATAATTTTAAAAATGTAATTATTTAATTTTTTTAAAGTTATTTATATTATTTATTTTATAACTATGTAACTGAAGGCAAAAATATACTACTTTTGTCATTTGATGACAGATGGCGCTGTTTTTATAATAAATCTGTAGTTTCAAATTATTTTACCAAGGCTATAACTATATTTTAATCTTTATTTATAAATATGTTTATGTATTTATTATACTTAATTTTTTTTATAGGACGAGAGCGATTAACAAGCACATAGTCCACATGATAGTAAGTGGATGCTGAGCCCCATAGCTACCTACATCTATGATCAATTAATAGTCAAAATTTAGATGCGTTGCCACCCCACATGATTAAGATATAATGCCTCGTTTTCAGTAATTCAAATTCAAATAGTCTCCGATTCTCTACACTTACGAAACACACCGGCATTAAGTTTCTCTTTAAACGCTGATAAAAGTATGCTGATAAATATAGTAACAGCGGCATGAGCGAGAAGGAGGATGGATATGCCAACTATTTCTCTAAATAACACTTACTTGCACGAGGTGAACCTTGCGAATCTATAAACGAGGATTTGGTAACCAAAACAATTGTTAATATAATTGGTACATGGTACAATAGGTAAATAATCATTACGAGGTAGTCACGTCTAATATATTAAGACGGAGAGCAGCGTATACGTCTACTGTACGGTATTACTCGTACGTGCCGGTAAGTTAGCATAGCGTTTCCAAGTAGGTACCTCCGCTCGACCATCATTGCGATTACGACATTACGAGTAACGCGTCCATTTTCCGATAGGCTCTTTTAGGATATAATAAAGGTTTTAAAATATTAAGCACGAGTTTCTTTGTACATGGAAGCAGGTAACCTTTAAGAAGTACTGTAACTTATATAATACCACGGTGATCTTTTAGGGCTGACCGATGGTTTCTCTCAATCCACATGGATCTAACGCCACGAGCGTACCACGGTCTGTGCACGCTGAACAACCTTATCTACATGATCGGTGGATTCGATGGGAGTGATCACTTCAACACAGTCAGATGTTATGACCCCGTGTCGAATGTATGGCACGAGCGAGCTTGCATGTATCAGGCTAGATGCTACGTTAGCGTTGTGGTTCATGGTAAGTTTGCTAAGTAATGAAATTTTTCGATAAATTGTAATAAAAATATGTGACTTTACCCAACAACAGCGGAGTCCAAATGAAGAGTAATATATTATCATAAACGATTTCTCAGTCCGCGGATGCTGAGGTATCCTACAGATATCCTCAATTAAGAATATCAAAACGCAGATACGATGTCACCCCTGAGAACTAATATATAAGATAAGGGGTCCTTGTGCAAACGTGGTCTTTTTCCATTCGAGCCAATACATTCATGCTCAGTTGCAATATGGCCCTACCATAATATATAAATTGTATGTAGATTAGGTAATATTGGGTAATAGGAATATTAGGATTAAACTAAGCGACATCTTTATCGTTACCATCATCAACATGACATAGTCATATCGGATATTTAATTGAAAACTGTTGACTTAACATTATTTAGTATCATATATATGATACTAATCAACAGCATACCCATTATACTAATTAATAAATATATACTTATTACTTAACAACATGGGTATCATTAGACGTTAGAAAAACTCCTTAAAGTTAAGAAATTATTTGAAAAGGAGCATTTTACTATTATAGGTACGTTGTAGAAGTTTATTTTGTGTGACCTCAGGCATTGCACGTTGAATAATTGAGAAGGAAACCCATCCGCCTACCTGCCGATCGAATTACATTGCAAAAAGTATTGTGTTTACCTACTTTATACGCAGTGCACTTTTTGTTTGCTATTAATTTACTTGCAATATAAAACAATTGAAAAAGAAACAACTGCGTTTTCATTGATTGATTTAATTGTAAAAAACATTAACACTTACTTTAACATTTTGGGGATCCTGTCAGTCCGGGGCCCCGGGCTCGTAAACATTGTGCCTTTACGATAAAGGCGAAACTCTACTAATATTTAGTTTACATTCGCGAAAAGTTTATACCCGATGAAAAAAATAGTAAACGTGAAAAGTTTAACACTGAGCTATGACTGTAATTAGTATGATTACAATGATATATTTTTTTTAAATATATGTGACTCAAGAGTTGAAACTTGAGTGTGTCTTGAAACCCAGTTAAAGCCCGTTCCGATTTTAATGCATTTCAATTATCTTTTTCTGTTCTATGCCTTTAATTATATGACACTTCCAATTGTCATATCACTCTGACGCAGGGCTGCACTAAAGGAGCCACTCAGAGTGCTGTACTAAATTACTATTTTAGCCCGGCGCAGCTTGACGCCTCACGATTAATGCGTCATCACCCATATGGCGTAAGTGAATCTACTACTAAATATCACCCGTAGGTGTCGGTAAGAGACGATGGAGTGAAACTGAAACAGGAGCTGGCAGCTGCATCCCAACTCAATTAAACAGAAAAACTGCGGTCGCCGCCTGCCAAGTGTTGCAATTATGGCAAATATCTCCTCTATGGGTCAATCTATGGAGGAGGCCTATATTCAACAATGAACTTATGATGATGATGAATGATGATCCGGCATAGCCTGGACAACAGCGAGTGTTTCTAATCCTTCTATCACGAAGGCCAATCTTGGTCATTATATTTGCTAAACACTAACGCAAAAACTCTCGCATAAATTAATGAGTGAATGAAACTACAGATGATATTTTAATCAGTCTCTTCTCGTCTTTAATCGGCAGATTTTATAACTTTAAAAATAAAACTTTTAAAGTTCTAAAATTTGATTTTTTTGAATATTTAGATGGTTTAATATACGCATTGGGAGGTTACAACGGACGAACCCGGATGACCTCAGTAGAGCGATATCACCCTGATAAGAACCAGTGGGAGATGACTACGCCAATGAATAAGCAACGCTCAGATGCAAGTGCTGCTTCTTTAGGCGGTAAGGTAAGTAGCAGTGTAATGTATACAAGACTGTATATTAATCTTATTGAGTTTATATCTGTCAATAGCATCGTAAACCTTTGATCCAATCTCAGGCGATGCCTAAGATCGTTTTCGTGATTTCATCTTTCGCCTTTCAACGTATAATATGGATTAATCGCATCGTCAAGAGGAAGCCAATAAATTAGAACAGTTAATATATAAAACAATAAACTGGATAACAAGGAACAAAGTCTTGATATTTTAAAATAAATTTACAGAAACATACGTGGACGCCTTTCTGGGCAATCAATCTTATTGAAAACGATAGGTATGCTAAAATCTAAACGATATCACAAAAACGTTTAATTATTTTAGTGTTTTAATTTTCACTCCAATTCAACATTATCTTCAAAAAAAATTCTCACGAACTCTTGTCCACCACCGTTTATCCAAAATATATCACTTAGAAAAATTGAAGAAAAAACATAATTAATAGTTACGTATAGTAGGGTTACTTAAGATAAGAAGTTGAAAGGAAAATATCATAATATTTTTTAAAGGTTCATTGAGAAAAATAAGAGAATATCGTGATTATTGAGATATACGCAGGTGAATGAGCAAAAAATTCACGTTTAAAAATCACTAAGTATTCACATTTTTCAACAGATTTACATAGTTGGCGGTTTCAATGGGCAAGAAGTGTTAAGTTCTGCGGAGATGTTCGACCCTGAGACGAAGCAATGGAGTTTCATCAGATCGATGCTCAGCCCGCGTTCGGGCGTAAGCCTTATCGCGTACAGAGACTCGCTGTATGCGCTTGGCGGTTTTAATGGATACAGCAGGTTGAATACTGGTAAGATATATTGATGTATTTTTTTATTTTCATTAAATAAATATGTAAAAGCATAAAGGTAAGATTAAGTAAGTAATTTTGTCTGTACGAATATGCCGCGATAGTAGGAACCAAAACCAGGAGGTGAGCAGCAGCGTCTTCCTGGTAGCACCTAGAAAATAAAAAAACTGTGGTTGCCAACCCGTCTGTCAAGTGTGGCAATTATGGCAAGTCTCATCCACGAGGTAATCTGTGGGGAGGTTTATATTCAGTTGTGCACTTTCAGGCTATATGCATAATGAATTTATATTATATTATAGGTGATAGTTCCTTTACTAAAGCAAATTAATAATAAACGGCTTAAAACCACTTCAGTTAGGCACTTTTCTCTTATTAAAATATAAAAATGAATATTTCTTTACGTATCTCGTATACAATGAAACTTGGTGAGATGATGTGAGCGCACGCGAATGTTTCTGTCAAAAATAATATTTGGTTCCATTTTGGTTTTTTTTTATAAGATAAGAGTGACAAACGAGCACACAGTCCACCTGATGGATGATGGTAAGTAGATGTTGTGGCCCAAAGACTTCTACATCTATCCGCGATTAAGAATTAAAACACAGATGCGTTGTCACCCCTGAGGACTGAGATAAAATGACTCGTTTCCAGTAAAAAGGGTCTCCGGTTCTTTACACTCACCATACGAAACACAGCAGCATTAAGCTGCTATTTTACGCTGGTATTCTGTGAGACAACTATAATATGCTGCAGCATTGCTCTGCCACCTATAGAAATCGTTTTCTATTCGTGGCTATTCCTATCCGAATACGATGCAACTTTGGTGAGTTGTAGTGCGCGCGCCCGTTTATGTTTTACAGATAGTATTGAATAAAATAACACCAAAAAATTACATGATAATAGTAGACAATTCAATTAACCGAAAGTAGATCAAGAAATTATGTTTTTTGTTTAATTAATTAACTTAAAATAAACAAAAAATTAAGTAGATCCATCCTCGTGGCTTAAGAATAGATCAAGGAAATTTAGTTATTGATCTTAATCATAATCATAATTTATTTGTAGAAAACATGGTACAGTACATGTTGATTTTTTTTAAATTATTTAATATTTTTAAAATATTGTATTAAATACGCCAATAACATAATCATAAGTATTATAAACTAATAGAAAGATATAGGTATTAAAGGATTTAATTTAATGTTACTGACATTTTTAATAGCAGTAGGAATGTGTTTAAAAGGTAAGTTCTTGAAGTACTTGAAGGAAATGGTTAATATGTATATTGCACACACACACATACACACACACGCGCGCGCGCGCGTACACAGACACACAGATCAGAGAGAGAGAGAGAGAGAGACGCAGCGTTTTGAATTTTTAATTCTAAAATTAGTTTCACAGAGTACCTTTATATATACTGAAAATTAGTATGTTTTTGTGGCTCAAACTTATTGATTGTCGGTCGATTAATATAAGTTAAAAAATGTATAAAGTAGATCCGTTATTGGCTGTAAGTTTATTTCTTAAGTTCATTTACATTGCAATTAGTGCTGTGGATCTTGTAATAAATAAATAAATCCGTAAATGAGTAGATACCTACTTGTAAGTAAATATATTAAAAGTTGCAGCATTTTAATATTAGTGTGACAAACGAGCTATCGGTAAGTTGGTAAATTACCGCTGCAGCCTATGGACACCTGCAACCTGCAACCAACTTCAAACACAAGTGGTAAAATTAAAAATTTTGTACAATCGACTGCAATATAAATTATTAAGGATAACTCGAAAACTATTGGTCAGACCTTGATCAAATTTATATGGGACCACATGAGAAGCACCAGCTTTCAAACAAAAAAAGAATCATCGAAATCGATTCACCTAGAAAAAAGTTATGAGATAACACGTACCTATAAAAAAACATAGTCGAATTGAGTACCTCCTCCTTTTTGAAGTCGGTAGAAAATAGACCACAGATGTGTTTTTACCTCTGAAAGTTAAAGTAAAATGCCTCACGGCCTGTTAATATTAAGTCTCTATAGGGATACTTAACGGAGCACAGCACTAGCCCCTGTTTGGCGGCATAAGACCGTACCAGCCTTGACGGCTCGGACAACATATTTATAACTAGCAACCCACCCTGGCTTTGCCTTTTCTATTAATGTGACGTTATTTAGATTTGAGATACCTAGTCAAAGACCATTTATTTTATGTATTTTTTTTAAATCACCAAGTTTTCGGATAAAATGTAGCCTAGATCTCTCCATCTGTCGATGAAATTTCATTACAATCAGTTCAGCCATTTACAGATTAGCTCGGACAAACAGACAGACAAAAATTTTAATATCTTAATGGTATGCAATTAACCCTCTCACTAAATATTAGACAGTTATTTCGATATTACAGACAGACACTTCGATTTTATTTATATGTGTTGATTATCAGGTGAAAGATTTACGCCCCACCGAGGTGGTGATTGGCAGGAAATAACGGAAATGTTCAGCGCAAGGAGTAACTTCGCAACTGTTTTATTAGATGATATGATTTTTGTCATCGGAGGTTTCAATGGTAATATTTACATTTAAATTTTTATCGTCTTAGTCCTTAGAGTTTTAGGAAGAGTGCACTGTGCTGCCATAATGCGTGTCGGCGGACTTTACACGTTCTAGAAAGTCCGCTTTGACGGCCTACTGTCAGTGGAAAGAAGGGATAGACTAAAATTTTCTAACAACAGCGGTTTTGCCGAGTTTTAATTTTTGTATTTTTGCTAAACCCAAACAGACTAGATGGAGGGAAGTGTTATTAGAAAGAGGTTATCGGATCCGGATTCATCAACCCGCCTGCCTAGTGTGGTAAGTATAGACAGACCTCCCAAGAAATACATGCCCGCGTTTGCATTCCTCGAAAGGCCGTTTTAATGTGGCTAAATCCTCATGTTAAAGGTTAATACCCCATCATTAGCTTAGACGAGGTTTCTCGGGGTCTCCGTTCGGAAAGCAGTGAACTTAAAAAGGCTGTTGATATAATGTGTGCATTTACAGGCTCAACGACAATTCCCCACGTGGAATGTTACGACGGCGACACTCTAGAATGGTACGACGCTGCCCCAATGAACTTGAATCGGTCAGCACTAAGCGCTTGTGTCCTCACCGGTCTGCCCAATGCTCGCTCTTTCTCCTATTTGGCAAAAGCCGTACCAGCAGCTGGAGCTGATCAGGCTCATCATTAGAAACACACTTACTTTTTTCCTCCATTCAGTAACAATTTATTTAAACAGTTAAAAGTTTACTATTCAAATTGTAACAAACCTGTATGTAAAGTTGTTTATATTTTTGATATTTAAATTTTTAAAGTAACGTAGAAAAAATGAGCGACGGACGTGTGTAGTTATTCATAGAACTAAATTATTTTAATCTGAATTCTATATTACATTATACATTATTTTAACGGTCAAAAGAAGCATTTTCTTTTCAAAACTTTACAAGTACTTCTGCTAGCGTTTTGCCAGCATGTGATTGACGAAATTTGTACTTATCCTTTGTTCGTGTATTATGGTTGTTGTAATATTAATACATACTGTGATATTTTGATTGTACATAGTATTTGTTTATTTTTATGGATCGTAAATCATGATTATTGTAAATGTACAGATTACTTACATACTTTAGTTTTGTTTATATATTATAACTATTATATGTAAAACTTAAAGAAAATCATGACATATGTATTTTTATGTGATTTTAGAACATTTTTTGTGTAATTTGTAAATTTTCAAGTTTTGCATTTTAATCAGTTTGTGATTAAATTTATTTTCGTATTTTGTGTATAGCTCGCGGCGAATTATCATGGTCGCGTTTTGGATGTCTTTAGGCGTATTGTTGTATCTGTGATATTTTTGTGTCTACTTATAAAATCCAAAAACATGTGAAATATTTTTTCTACCTTAAATTATGGTACGCTGTATGTATTCGAGAATTCTAAATAAAATAAATCAATAGAACACGTTTTGGTTTCATTCTTGCATATACTATTTACGCATAGAGATAATTTACGGTACAAACTTTCTTGTATGACACACTACGAGTAGGTACTATTTATAGAACACGTGAGTCCCATGAACCGCATTGCCCATACGGGACTGAATCGGCGAGTAGGTGCAGATAGCGAGAGTAGCGTGCAATCGTGCGTATATTTTACTACAGAAGGGGAATTTGGGGAGAAAACTTCACCACCCCTTATTGACCCCGTCCTACCCCCCTTTCCCACCCGGTGTTCCCGTCGCGATCGAAACGCTGCACACTCACCGCAACTTAAGTACCGGCCGCATTGGGGCGCGGCGCTTCATCTAAATAGAAAATACGACGTGATGGAGCTGAAAGGAAAGGTTGCTTTGATCACCGGAGCCGCTGCCGGCATCGGCCTCGCTTACTGTGAAGAGTTACTTAAGCAAGGAGCTAAGGTAAGGATATTACACACCAGGTCGGAGCGGCGTAGTATTACTACTAAGCAATATTCGCTTCGATTTTATGCGTGTGTTGAATGAACAAGGTGTGTACCTACGATACAAAAATAACAATTCTTTGAATGTGCTTTCAAATAAGTGTTAAAACAAACGATTATTTTTCATCTTATCACTAACAATTTGTATTGATTTTTGTCGGCTTATATCCATAATCCTAAAATCGCTGTAGTTTTATATTTTCCTCGTGACGTTCTTTTCACACATTAGATATAATCACTATAAAGCATACCTAGTTCAATTACTATTTACATTGTTCTTATTAAAATTAATACATTAACACCGTAATTCCAAAATGTGGAAAATATTATCATTAATTCGCCGACAATAAAAATGAAAAAATATAAAAACCTGACAAAGCCAGCGGATCAGTAAGTTAGTGGCAATGGGCCAGTCATGAAGCTCGAAGAACTGACAACTGATGGGGAAGAAAGCATCTCGAGTGGCAGTTTCGTACTGGCAAGCGCCGTTTTGGGTAACCCCCCACGAGATGGAGTGACCTGATAAAACACCCAGGTCGATGCAGGTGGCCCAGGACCGTACTTTGTAGCAACCTTTGAGGGAGTCCTATACTCACCAGTGGACTTATGATGGGCTGTATAGCAATAGTGTGTGATTTTACATAAATATTGTGAAACATCTGACATTTATTACATTTAAAGTTTTGAGCGTCGTTTTCGTATTTTATGAAGTTTCATTTTTACCTGATTATTCTAATAGTCTTAAATTTAATTAATCGCCGCTTTGTTTAGTTTTAGTCGTTCATGTTCGGTTTTAATTGAATTTGCGTAAACACATGTTTTTTTCTATACAACTACAAATGGACTTAACCTATATAGCCTTACAAGCTTATGACATATTTTACTTTGTAGTATGCATATATATATATAAACAGCCAGCACGAATTGAGGCTACGTTACCTTATTAGCGTAGGAATTAATAACGTAATTCTATATGAAATCTAATGAAGTAAGGGTAAAAAAAAATTAATCTATCGTGTATGCGCCGCCTAATTAAACAGGTGATAATAACCATTTAATTTATAGTTGCCAGTAATCAACACTTTATAAAAAGGAAACAAAAACACTAAAGAACTCATTTTGTTATAATGAATATTTTGTTCAACCTTATAATTATTATATAATTATTATTTTTATAGTTAATAGGGCTTACTTTTTTCTAGAAAGAGATTACAAAAAAAAGCACCAGCATCGACGTTCGAACCTCTCGAAAAATTTTACACGAGATGAAACTTTTTAAAGCAACTTCTAAGAACTAAAAATAATAAAAGAATATCAAAAATTATCAAAGTCGTTTGACGTAGTAAAGAATTATTCGTTTTCATCAAAGACATTTAAGTAGTAGTAATAGTAACAAAACAAGTACCGGACATCAGTAACAAAATGGTCACCTCTTACTTATGTCCTATAGGATATATTTCGGATTTGTGTCATTTAGGCTTAGTGACATCGTCAAAAGCTCAAGACGCATTCGTTTCCCAAATTTAAAAAATATTTTTAAAGGAAATATGCCCGATTGTGCATTAAAGCCTTCTTTTTAAAATTTTAATATAATTCTACAACACCAGGGGAATTGCAGATGCGTTGCCGGCCTTTTAAAAAGGAGTAAGCTCATTTCTTGAAGGTCCCTAAGTCGTATCGGTCCATAAAAATCGCCGATGGTAAACGATTCCTAAGAAAACTCCTAATAAATCGCACGATAGTGGACAGCCAAGCATCCAAATGATGTGGATGGTAACGTAAGTTTTGTCGCGATGTGTGTTGGTGAAATTTGGTGGCTGGAATTAATCCGAACAATTCGGCACTCCCCGTGGTAAATACGATAGAAAATGCAAAGGGGTGAAACATCTCTACGCAGTGCCAATGAATCGAGCCAATCGAAGAGAACTCGGTCGTCGACGATTCAAGCCGCTCTGTTCTCTATGCGGTCAAGTGAAAGGAGCTCGCACTGGGGAGCCCCAGCCCAGAGATGAGATCAGTATTCCATGTGAGGCGGAACCTGCGGTTGTAAAGTTGCAAACGATGTGCAGGAATGAAATACTGTCCCGCTCTACTGAGTACACCAAGCTTTTTAGAAGCCAATTTAGGTTTCTCTCTGAAATTGAGGAGATACGACAAAGGTGTTTTTTTTTAACGGTAAACGCGCAAACTTGTGAATTTGTATAATACTTTATCGTGTAACGACTTTTAAGTTCAGTGCTTTCCTAAAATATGTTAGATATTTATTTAAAGTGTATTGTTGAAAAACATAGAGGCGCTTTCTTATTGGATTTAACGTTTCGCGACGTGCCTTCGACGCCGACCGACCACTCATATGCTATTATTATAGCATTTAATGGACCTAGTGACGTCATCCAAGATGCCACCAATGTGACTGCTGTTTGAATTGATTCTTAGTTACTGGAAATTTAATATTTTATTTTATGACATTTCATTTCATTCATGACGATATTCATGCCTTAAAAAGTTTATATGATTTTTTTGGTGTGATGGGAGTCATAATAAATAGATTTATACAGTAAAAAAGCATGCATATTCCCTATTATTATATCGAAGTAAGTAACCTTCAACAACATTATCGATACTTTAATGTCGAAACCGTAACATTCCTAAAACGGGTTTTTACCTTACATTTATTAGCGTCACCTACTGGGGAATAGCTGAAATGTTTTACTAATAAATATTCAGCGTAGTTTTGCTATGTTTAGCTAGAGGGCGTCACACGCGCGACCTCAAAATTTTTGTTTGCAAATGTTCCCTATGTCCACTCTATAGTATACCTATATAATTTAAATCTCTTTGGTTTTCATGTGTCTTGCATGTGTGAAAATTTAGATGATTGATTCCATCAGATCCTGACCAAATTTATATGGGGCCACTTGTGAGGTACCCTGTCTAATATAAAAATCAAACATATCTTTAAAATCGGACAACGTGGTAACAAATAATCGCAGAATATACATTAAAAAATCCGAAGAATTGAACACCTCTTCCTGTTTTGAAGTAGGTTCATAAAGTAGCGCTCAGCGCTCAGTCACTGAACTTTGCTTACCACCGCCTACGTCACTTCATAATAATTTGTACCATCGCCTCCACATTTCAATATAGGAGGCCTCTAAGCTGTACTGTCCACGTATTCAAGTCGGCACACAACACACAGCTAAACTAACCCGAAGCCACTACTATAATATACATAATATATTCGGTTCGTTCGGATGGCAAAACTTGTTTTTGTGGCTTTAGCCTATAATGCATTTTTGCCGTTGTTCGTGGTTCAGGGTTCGGGCGTTGGTTTCTGTTTAGAATCCTTGTAACGTATGATAGTTGATTCCTAAGGTCTGGTTGTTTGTGAGTATATGTGTGTGCGATGAGTGACCTTTATGTCGAACATTCATCTCTACATTATTCAATTCAGTAGTGCCGAATAATTTCGAGCCGAATTTGTATAACACGTTTAGAGAAGAAGGGGTTGTAATAGGGAATATGTCAACGTTTTCCAATAATGCTAAACTCATCTACGCTTGCAACCTGCTGATTGACCTTCGAGACCCTGGCGATTGACTTATACAGTGGAAAATCAAACTAAGATTGATTGGGAGCAGCATATATATTAGTTCAAACAAAAAAAAAATTTAAACCAATCGTTAAATGACCTTTTTTTTACACGCATGGACTTTTTTTGCCTACGCATACCCGTTTCGCGGGGGCAAGGACGGGTTATGTCGGTAGGGGGAGAGGACACCCCTCTCGCCGCAGCCCACGGACACACATCCGAAGTGGGCTCGCCAA
Source organism: Parnassius orleans (assembly GCA_029286625.1). Taxonomy (NCBI): domain Eukaryota; kingdom Metazoa; phylum Arthropoda; class Insecta; order Lepidoptera; family Papilionidae; genus Parnassius; species Parnassius orleans. The sequence goes on along the minus strand of JAGSMP010000076.1, from coordinate 434,687 downwards.
GCCCACTCGGAGTGGCCACCTCGGGTTGGCCCTACACCACGGGCCAGTCAAGGGGTTCCTCTTTGTTCACCGCGGGTGACCAAGCCACGGCTACTAAGCCCCTCCGCCACGACAAGGCGGGAACCCGTTCGGGGGGGATCGTTAAATGAACTAGTAGAAAGGCGATAACTGTAAGAAGAGGTCGTCCACTACAATATTTGCCATCATTTGGAAGCAAGGAAGATTGTCACTTTGGCGAATTGGGAACCTATAATTTGATAATCAATTGTTTAGGACGGCACAACTTGCTCCGCCAAAATCTATTTACAGTTGCATTCGGTTTCTTTACTCATGTGGCTATAATTATATCCTTTTAAAATGACTTTTTTCACTCTTGCATATTTTGGCCATGTAAGTGTCTAAATCTTAGTGTTTTCGAACCGTAGGATAGAACGGGCAGGATACCTACTCAGGGTTTCAAATAAATTCAAAATTTACTCGTGCATCATGGGTGTAAATGACATAATCAATGTAAATAATTTAAATTTAATTTTAATAAATTCGATAAGGGCCGGAGCGATATTAGGGCCGGCTGAAGTGAGTAAATGGTGTAATTCTCTCAGAAATGACTTTTATATTTGTATGCCGTAGCGACTATCAGTTCATGGTGTCCCCGCATGGTAAAGTTTATAAATAATTTATCTACGACAGTGCTGTGTATTTTATTAACCGTATAGTGCGGTGTAAGAATATCCTCTACCCCATATCAACCCGTGGGCGTCGTAAGAGGCGATAGAGGGAAACTAAAACGCGACAACAGACAGTAGCATCTTCCTGATAACAACTCTGCCAAGCGGGCATCTATGGTAAATATCCCTGTGTGTTAGACATGCCACTTTGTAAACATAATATGTATAATTTGGCGTAAGATTTTTAATCTATTTATAAAAGATCAAAACTAAAGCATAGGCTTAAATTATCATTCTTGTTCTATTATCTCAAAGGGCAAATAACTATCTACTATATAGCTTGGCATGGCAATACAGTATCTGAGGGTAACTGAACTCTAATAAAATATTTATGCCGCAAATTAGCTCAATGCGGAAACTTTTTATAAGAACAGTGACATTTAAAGTAAAATAATAGATAGTCTTTGAAAAATAATATTTTAAACGTGGTAGAGCCATGCTGCAGCTATGTTACGGTCAAAGCACGAATGGGTCAGCTTGAGCGAGGAAACATCAGGCTCTCACGGAATACTAGCGTAAAATTATCCTCAGGGGTAAGAACGCATCTTCATTTTGATTCTTAATCGAGAATAGATGTATATGTGTGCTCGTTTGTCACCCTTATTCTATAAAAAAATAAGAATCTAGTTTGTAAATAAAACTTCCTACAACATGCGGATGACTGCAAGGAAAGTACAAACTGAATGGTAAATTTTTATATTTGTACTCTAGATTTCATGCGTTCTGAATGAATCCATAAATTTGCTTTTATTCAGTCATCCGCAAGAGAAGCGCATTGGCAAATAGGTGAGATTTTCCACTGCTAGGGCACTGCATTTGTCTGCATACCCCGGTTTCTCAGCCAGGAGCAAGATTAAATTAATTATATCATTAATATTACTAACACTAGGATAAGTTTCATTGTTACTAAGTCATATGGATGAAGAATCCGAAATAAATGTTTTTGAATTTGAATAAATATTAGAAAGCTTTGGATGAACCATTTCTAACAAATCCAGTTAATTGTACTATGTATTAATGTTTGTTTATTGTTATTGCGTAAATCCTATAGCCTCAACAATTTTTATGTGATATGGATTACCCGCTAAGGTGCTAAAGAGGAGAGTCATTCTAATCTGGCCCAAACTGACACCCGGGACATCACCGAAATAGTGTCGGATTCGGATGCGACTTGTTCTTGGGTCGTTCTCGTGCGTGTGTGTGTGGCTCGACAATATATTATGTACAGCTGTAGAAACTCTCGACCTCACTCAAAATCTCCGGTCACCCGGAAATGTCGAGTTTGGAGCCTTGTTTCCGCTCAATCGCTTTTTAAAATACGAACTGTATTGAAGTTGTGTAAGTCTCGCCTCATGCATTTGGAGATGTCTGTTCAGCTGTCTCTATGCTGTCATATTTATTATATTTGTCATATCCATAGATTTAGTAAAAGAAAGGCTTCAAGAAAAGAGCCTACTCCTTTTTAAAAGGCCGGCAACGCATCTGCAATTCCCCTGGTGTTGCAGTTGTTCATGGGCGGCGGTAGTCACTTAACATCAGGTGAACCGCATGCTCGTTTGCCCCCTCTCCTATAAAAAAAAGGTAACTTGTAGAGATTTGTAATGATCATCATCAATACAGCTCTTGCTGATGCTATACGAAGTGGTTATGCCATCTACAAAAACCCTTGAGATCTCTCTGATATATACCAAAGTCGCCTCTTACAACACACCCGGGATTATATGCGATGAATTATGGATTCTTTTACGCCGTCACCACATGAAAATAATGATAAGGAAGTTGAAAAATACTTGCCTCCACTGACTTATTTTTATAGAAAATTTATGACCTAGTATTAAACGTCTGTAAATTGTCCGTGGGACGCTGCAGGAGTCATCCCAAAATCGATTAATTGTTTTTTTTTTAAATAAAATTGTAAATTGTTAAAGTAACAAACAAAATTACGCTCCACTTGTTGGTATGTAGCTACTGCAACACATGGACACCTGCAGCAAACTTCAAATAAAGAAGGCTACAAATGCGTCGTCACCTCTGAGGACTACGATGGAATGCCTCACAGCTTATTATTAATTATACTGCCTCTATACCGTTCAGTCCGGAACACAGCAGTGCACGCACTGCTATATGGCGACATAAATAAGTAAGTGGTAAGTTAGTAAGATAAGACCACTATCATTGAAATTTTAACTTGTGGTCTATTATGCTTAAAAATGTAACGTAATGTGAGCCGTGGTAGCTCAGGGGCCAAGCGCTCGCTGTAAATTTCACAGTACGCGAGCAACCCGGGTTCGATTCTCGCATGCACCAATGAAATTGTTAATTGCAATTTTCAGTGCTGATTTACCACGTGCTCGGCGGAAGAAAACATCGTGAAGAAACGTGCATGTGAGAAATAAGAAAAAAAAATATTTCGAAGACGGGTGAAGTTCGCCAACAGCCAACACGCATTGGAGCAGCGCGGCGGAAATTTCCTAGCCCTAAAACTCACTCAGAATTGAGAGGCCTGCGCCCAGCAATGGGACATATATTAGCTGTAACATTCACATTAACATGCTTAAAAATCTTATAGTGGCGATCTGACTATTCCAGGGCAGCCGGGCCAAATAGTAATGTATAAATGGCATAAAACAAATTTAGTGTAAGTCACGATTGTCATTTCACAGGTTTCAATATGCGATATCGATTCTGAAATCGGAGAACACGTATCGGATGAACTGGGCGTGAAGTATGGCCGGAAGAACGTACTGTTTTGCCAATGTGACGTCACGGACTATCCGCAATATGAGGGTGAGTATTAAAAATCCTAATATTAACGCATCAAAAACTGGGTATTACAGTGTATAGAAATATAAAAAAGGCGAAATTCTACCAATATTGCATTAGGTATTAAGTCCATCACAATTGCTATATTGCATTATTCATTTAGTACATAGATGAGAGTCAAACAGTGCGTATTGCTAGTGATGACCTATAGATCTGACCTGCAGTCGTTCACTGTTGGTCGTAATGGCTCAAAATCGCTCAGCAAGTTATGGGGAGGCTCAGAGTTTCTCTGCGTGATAAAATTCGAAATGAAGATATCCGGACTAGAACTAGAGTAACCGACATACCCAGCGGATCAGTAAGCTGAAGTGGCAACCTACCGGCCGTATAGTTCAAAGTAAGTAGTAGAAAGGTTCTTGATTGACAGCCTCGTACTCGTACCTACATGGGTGACGACCTGGTAAGACATGCAGAAGTCGATGCATGCAGGAAGTCGAAGCATGCAAGAAGTCGATGCATGCAAGTGGGTTAGAGCCGTTTCGTGACATTATTTGGGGGAGACCTATGTTCAGCAGTGGACGATGTAATGATGATGGAGTTTGAAAGAGCCGACCAGTAGTACAAAGCGTTTTGTACGGTTTTTTCGCTCAATGTGCGTTTGATCGTTCTTTGAGCATATAAATAAAAAATTGACCCATTTTTAGATACATGTGGTACTGATACACATTATAGGCATGATTGTAGCCAACATTATTTCCGGAGTAGGCCCAGGCGGCACAGGTGCTTCCCAATTGAAGCACTGCTTGGCAGCGTTGGAACTTTTTCTTATTGTCATTTGTATTCATTCTTCTATAGATTATCTAGGGAGGCGGTACTCTTCTTAGCTACGTTATGATTTTACGGCTTATGTCTTACCTACGTGGTAGAGCCATGCTGTAGCTATATCATGATTGTAGCAAGAATAGGTCGGCTCGACCGGGGAAAGACCACACTCTCACAGAATACTAGCGTGAAATTGCAGCTTAATGCTGCTGTGTTTCGTATGTTGAACAGGGGCGTAGCTACCGCCGTATCAGCCGTATCAATGATACGGGGCCCCAGACTACAGGGGCCCCGAGCGTGTGTAAACAAAAATTCTAAGGACTTCTATGGGACATAAAAGGCTATTAGACTTGTCACTATTGTCTATAGAGGCAGAAAATTTAAAAAAACTAAAAGCGTAGTCAGCTATGAATGATTTAATAAATAAGTTCGTCGAATAAAAGGCAAGAAAAGTGTATATTTGATTTGAATTGTTTGGCTAGCTTAGTTCCTAGGAGTATCAATTGTAAGTAATAACTTATGTATAATCAATATATTATTATTATTTTAACTCAATGCGAGCGTTTTTGTTCCTTGTGTAAAAAATCTTTACCCTTCATTTGGGGCCCCCAATAAATTTTGATACAGGGCCCGCCTAAGGCACGCTACGCCACTGATGTTGAGTGTTGTCCTCAGGAGTTGCAACGCATCTGCATTTTGATTCTTAATCGAGGATAAATGTAGATGTATGGGTACTCGTTTGTCACTATTGTCTTTAAAAAACCAAATGTTTTGTGTAGTTAAATGAACTCATTTTTTTAATGTGAAAGTATTTTTGAAATGTTGCGTACCTTTTACCAGATGCTATGGTTAAAATTAATTAATTTAAAAAAAATATATATTTCGCGTTATAGAAGCGTTCGAGATGACAATAAAAGTATTCAATCGACTGGACATAGTGATAAACAACGCCGGAGTTATGAATGATAGATTTTGGGAACTCGAAGTTGACGTGAATTTGGTAAGTTTATAATATGTATTTAGTATTACAAAAAAGTGCTAGGAGATAGTATTCCTGTTCTGCCTAGGCGTCCGTCTGAGTAGGTACTACCACTATTACCTACCTATATTTGCCGCCAAATAGCAGTGCTTGCACTGCTGTATAGGAAATAAAGAGTATAAAGAGCCCATATAATAATTACAGGCTGTGAGGAATTCCATCTTAGTCCTCAGATGTGGCAAACGCATCTGTGGCCTTCTTTGTTTTAAGCTGGCTGAAGATGTGAATGAACTATTAATGTATGAGTCTTCTAGAGACTCATGGAAGAAGAGTTCATCTAAAAATGCCGAAACCTTAACCACTGATTGGTAATGGGAACATCGCCAGTGCAAAGGTCTCGAATTTTCGCTCACCAATCTGTCAGACACGTGGAGCGCGTTAAGTAAGGAAGTTATTTAAGTACTCTAAATTTCAGTTAAATTACATTTTGTCTAAATACGTATCTTCGATTGACATTTGACGACTTTTTTTAAAACTTTAAAATTGCAGAATGGCGTGATTCGTGGCACACTATTAGCCTATCGGTTCATGGGCAAAGACCGCGGCGGGCAAGGTGGTACGATTGTTAATACTGCTTCAACAGCCTTTGCAAAGCCACAGGTCTCCACGCCCATCTACACCGCAACTAATTATGCCGTTGTTGGACTCACTCGCGCTTACGGGGTACGCTTTGGTTATATTCTTAATTTATTAGGTATAATATTATATTATAATTAACATTTTTGGATATTACAAAAAAAAAAAAAACAATAGACTATTAGAATTATCGAATTAAAAAATTCACCAATTGTTGAGCTATGAAGCCCGGAAGTAGACGATGTCTATGGGCCACAGCATCCACTTATCATCAGGTGGACTTGTGTGCTCGTTTGTCACCCATATACTATTAAAAGTAACAACGCACCTGTAGCATAAGATAAAGGTCCATGAGCTTCTGTACCAGGTTGGATATTACCCACAATCTCATTTTGTCGCTCTAAATTCTGTAATAATACCTTTTTTTTTTTAATTATCAAATAAAGATTGTTACAATATTGCTATGCGGCACAGCGAAAAACCACGCAGGTTTGTGTTGCGTGCCGTTCCGTCTACATTTACAAAAATGGGGATAACAACTAATATTTGTTAAGGAAATAACATTTTAATTTATACTTTATGTTAACTTCATTAAGTTCACTTCTAAATTTATTATCCAGAACATTTATTGTCGAGTATTATGTATGCGCTGGTGCTCACCATATTTATTTTGGATGGTATTGTTATTAATTTTTTGAGTTACTTTGCGGTCTGAATTTTGTTTGAGACTGTATGTGTATACCTAAATTAAAGAATTGTTCTTTTAACAATTGATATTGGACTTTATCATGGATATTGAGTACTGCAGTGTTTAAATATAAAGTTTTCATTTGTTTTGCCTGAATTTTAATTTTTATGGTACAATCGCTTTTAAAATCCTAAGCTGTAGTTGATAAATGTTCTGTAGGTGTGATTTGTCTGTTCGTCCATAGCTGCTTAGCCCATAAGTTATGACTGAATCAGCAAGAGCGTTATAAAGCATCATTTTGGCTCGAAAGTTTAATCGCTTTCTAATTATAAACATATTCGCCAAAATGCTCAAACTTATCACATACATGCTTTATATGCTCGTGCCAATTGAACTTATGGTCTACTATTGCTTCAAATATTTATGCGATGTAACTAATTCAATCGTGGAACACTTACATTTAAGTTGAGGTTGGTGAAGGCAATTATGATTATGCGCAATGATTTTATTTTTTAATATGCTATGAGACTTTAAGTTTGGCGAGTGTATATGAACTAATTTCGTCTTTTGAGAATTTAATATCAAACCGCTGTCATGGCACCATTTATTTAATGAATCAAAATCATCCTGTAACAAAAGCAGGGCGTCATTGACATCCTTTGCAGCCACAAGCATACACGTATCATCAGCGTATTGATAGTTAGTACAATATCTAAAAATCTTATTCATGTCATTGACATAGGCTATAAAGTGCAATGGTCCAAGTACGGAACCTTGAGCTGTGCCTTCGGTTACTTTAACTGATGTGCTGTAGCTTTCACAAATCCTAACACGGTAGCTTCTATTAGTCAGATAGCTTTTACACCAATTTAAAAGAGGTCCACGTATGCCTGTATTTTCTAACTTCCTAATCAGCTTATTATGATCTAATGTATCAAAGGCGCGAGAAAAATCAATAAATAGAGCTAGAACATATAGTTTCTGATTCATCCATGAATTAACTTGATCTGTGAATTCCGATAATAGTATTGCAGTGTTCTTACCAGGCCGGAAACCGAATTGGCTAGAGCTTAATATATTATTTTTTTGATAGAACTCATGTATTTGATTACAGATATATTTTTCCGCTATTTTATCTATTGATGATGTTAAAGTAATTGGTCTATAATTATTTGTGTCATCAAACTTACCTTTTTTATGGACTGGTCTAACACATCCCACCTTAAGTTCATCTGGATATGTCTCTGTTTTAATACAGGTATTTATAAATTTAGCTAAGGGTTCTGAAATTATACACAGTCAGGTCATAAGTATTGTCACACAGTAAAAACTTTTCTTTTAGAATGCTGGCCACAAAAAAGTTTATTGAATTCGAATTTCGAATTGTTCATGAAAATAAAACTGTATACTTTTTAGAATTTTACTCATTTTTAAATATGAGTGGACGCTTAAAGAAGACCGTGTTGCAGTTATTGCGTTGCATCGTTGCGGTTACGCGCCAATTAAAATTTTGACATACTGAAAATTTGAATATAACCAAAGATTCGTTTATCGTACCATCAAACGATACAATGAAGACTCTAGTGTAGATGACAGGTCAAAGTGGTCGCCTCGGTCTGTTAGGACTCCAGCAGTGATAAAAGCTGTGAAGGCGCGAATTCAAAGAAATCCCAAACGTAAGCAGAAACTGTTGGCCCTTCAGATGGGGTTAAGCAGAACCACCGTGAAAAGGGTGTTAAATGAAGACTTAGGGCTTCGGGCATATCGAAAAAACAGGACATCGTTTGAATGCTCGTCTAATGGACCTGAGACTGAAGAGATGCCGCGCTTTGTTGAAGCGGTACGCGGAAAAATATCGGGAAATTCTTTTCGGATGAAAACAATTTTACCGTAGAAGAGAGCTACAACAAAAAATGATAGGTGTACGCACACAGTAGTGAAGAAGCGAGCAACCGTATTCCGCGTGTCCAACGAGTCATTTTCCATCCTCGCTCATGGTATGGTTGGGAGTTTATCGAAGCTTAACAGAGGTACATTTTTGTGAGAAAAGTGTAAAATGAATGCAGTTGTGTATCAAAATACAGTCCTGACGAACCTGTGGAACCTGTTTCTCATACCATGTTCAATAACAGGCACTGGGTATTCCAACAAGATTCGGCGCCAGCTCATAGAGCGAAGAGCACACAAGACTGGCTGGCGGCGCGTGAAATCGACTTCATCCGGCACGAAGACTGGCCCTCCTCCAGTCCAGATTTGAATCCGTTAGATTACAAGATATGGCAACACTTGGAGGAAAAGCGTGCTCAAAGCCTCATCCCATTTGTCACCAAGACATCCTTGATTAAGGCAGCCGCCGATATTGACATGGACCTCGTTCGTGCTGCGATAGACGACTGGCCGCGCAGATTGGCCTTTATTCAAAATCACGGAGGTCATTTTGAATAAACTTTAGTGTCATAAGAATCTATGTTTTGTTAAGTTCATTTTGGTATATAAATGGTTACATAATGAATAAACTTGTTTCAATTATTTTATATTAAACATGTGACAGAATTTATGACCTGACTAGGTATTGGCAATGCCCTTGATATCTATTCTAATGCAATCAAAACCTGGGGCTTTATCAGTACTTAACTTATTGATTAATTTATATACACTATCTGGCGTTGCCTTCTTAAAGTACATACTACAATTATTTACATTATATGGTAAATTGTTTTGATCATATTTTAATATATTCTGGTTGCAGTTAGGCAAAATATCTTTCACGGCAGAGTCAAAATTGTTCGCAAAATTGTCTGCAATACGTTTTGGTAAAAGATTTAATGATTTAAAAGCATTTAATATAATTTCATCTATTGATTTTACAATCCTACCAGCGATATCATTTAAAATTTGCCATAATTTTCTTGAATTAGCAAAATTTTATTTATTTTATTTTATAATAAGAATTTCTGTAATATTCAGTTACCTTGTTTACCTATTTCTTTTCCTATTGTATTCTAATCTTAATACTATGTTATTCTGGTCTTTCTTCCATTTATTAAATAGCTCATCACGTTTATCACTCAAATTAATTACTTTTTATTAATCCATGGCGCCTGTCGATACAATTAAGTTATTAATTGTTCTCGTTGCCCTTGAATATGCATTACCAAGTATCTTTGATGAAAGTGTATATTTGCTGCGGTGACTGCATACTATCAATATGAGACCATTCCGCAGTACATAATTCCTCGCCTCAATATTACAGGGTCGTATAGGTATTTGTTTACTTGCGATATAGTTAAGTTTTTTTGACTCATGGATACTGCATAATGCAACCACGGTCAAGCGATGAAATGAGACTTTCCATTCTCATAATAAATATGCTCATAGGGTTATTTTTATTCTTAAATCTGACTAAAAATGAATATCTACCTACTAAAAATACTTACAATCAATATTTGGATTAAGTTTTGTGTTTAATTTTGAACATAAAGCGTACATTTGCAGGATCAGTATCACTTGAATCTGACAGGAGTTCGAAGTATGGTCCTCTGTCCAGGACTCACGGATACAGGACTCGTTAAAGAGATCCGAAAGCAGCTAATGTCGTCTGAATATGAGGCGGCGTGGCAAAGAGACCACATGAATTGTAAGACGCAGAGGTGAGTTGTTTATGTTTGCAATTAGTTGGCCTGATACTTTATACAAACTATATATACTTTTATCTTCATGGCATCCTGGGCTTACAAATAACTTCGTTTGTTTAGCTAGCAAGAACCTATTTATACCGGGTGATTGGGAGATGGGTGCAAAGCTTTCAAGGGGCGCTAGTACAGACAATTTAGAACCATTTAAGTGTATTTTTTAAGATATCTGCATGAATGATACCTCAAAACAAAGAGCGATAATCAAGCATGTTTCCAAAAAGGTTTGAACGAAAAAACCTAGACAAGTTTTTTTTTTAATGAGAGCTAAAAACAGTATTTATAAATTTTAGATCTTTTTCGTGAACTTCAAACGTTTAAAAAAATTTATCTTAAGACACATGTACTTAAAACATGTCTTATTAGATTGCTTACACATGACTTTAATAGAATAAAATAAAAAACATGTATTTTATTGTTTAATTTGGCCAAAATAACAGTAAATTAGAAAATTTTGGGCATTTTCGCTAAAAATCATAAAAACTTATTAAAAAAATGGTTAGACTTCATCTAAGACAAGCATGGCTTAAATGCTTAAATGGTTCTAAATTGTCTATACTAGCGCCCTTTGAAAGCTTTGCACCCATCTCCCAATTACATTCTATATTGGCCAAGAAACAAAGACAACTTTTAACTTTTAACATAACTGAAAGTTATAGTTAACAAATAATATTATTAAAATAGTATCAAAACAAGTTGCTTCATTATATTAACCCCAAAAACGAGTTTCTGAAAATCAGATAAAGAATTTGGATTTTCCGGATCGAATGCAAACTATCAGAATTTAAACTACAGTTATCACAAAACGATAATTTCATAGGTAAGGACAATACATAGTTTTGACGACCACGTAATCCCATATTTAGAGTACCAGTCAACTACGTTGCGGGTTCTGGATTCAATGAACAGCAGTTCGCAACATTGTAAACCCAAATTCTTGTTTTTTTCAACATTCATCGACTAATATTGTATTGAGGAATCATATTATATTTATTTTTTACCTAAGTTCTCATAGTTTCTTTATCAAATCATGAATCGTATGCTTTAAAAACGACATTTGTATAGCCACAAAGCTATTCCGTCTTGATTGTTAACAAACCTTTCTTTTTCATCAGTATCGTGAGAGCGTTAATTGCGTATGGACAAAGATCCAGACCCGGAACAATTATTCGTAGGCCATACAAATACCTACTGTGTAGTGGCGGCGTAATAGAACCCACTACCCTATGGCCTATTCATTATCCTAGGTGACAGGAAAACTAAAACAGCATCATGATAAAGTTCAAAAAAAAAAAAACTGCGGTTGTCAACTATGAGGCAATCTATGAGGGAGGCCCATGTTAAGCAGTGGAATTTTTATGGGCTGTAATAAATGAATTAAATACAAATATACTTGATTGCGCGGTTTTCCATTTACCGGCACGGCAACGGCACGGCTGCCGGGGAAGCAAAAATTTATAAAATGTATGAAATATATGGAATGTTTTTCCACTTACGATGACTCCTATAGGTGCCGGTGCCGTGACAGCAAGCTTCCCACTCGTTGCCGGCCGGCAAAACTGCATGTGTATTGTGTACGTATTGCAGCCGTGTGCGGGTATGCGTGTGCGCGGGCCGAATTAGAAGGGACGCGTTGAAATTGAGACTCGAAATTGACTTGTGAAATGATGAAATGTCTCCTCGTTCATGCGGAAGTAGTTGAAATATTTTTTACAGTCCATTTCCAACTTTTAAATGTGTTAAATGCCTACCCCTACGGGAAAGAGGCGTGATTATATGTATGTATATGTATGTATGTATAATATTTTCCTTCTAAGTATTTTATTTTTAAGATTGAATTCAAAATTTGACTTCTCTGCGTTGATTATATTTTCGTCTTAAATATAAGAGATATAACAAACAAATACAAAGATTTGACGAGACCATTTTTACGTGCTGTAGAAGTAGTCTGTGTTAGTACTGCCCAAAAACCGAGCTTAGATAGGCACCGGCACCGGCGCAGTGGAAAAAGGAAGCCACGGCGCCGGTCGCCGTGCCGGTAAATGGAAAACCGCCCATTGGCGCGGGAATCTACTATGCGCCCCGAAGCATCGCAGCCAAATGCTCGTCATTAATCTAAATTTTATTTTTCAGTCCCGAGCATGTGGGTAGAGCTCTAATAGAAATCCTCATGAAAGGACAGAGTGGATCGGTGTGGGTCGTCGAGAACGGCCAGCCGCCACGCGAATGGCGCGGTTAATCGCTACCATGAATATTACGCATTGGCAATACTGTATGGCATCAATTGATGTTTAATAAAAAACAATTGAGATTCTACACAACATTGACATTGACTGGGAAATTTAACCATACGCTTATAGAAATAAATCTAAACTACACACTCTCTAATTGATCTATTTTCACTCTAACGATTTTTAATTTAGATGTAATGAAATGATTTACCATGGTTATACCAATTAGCTCGATTTTCATAGTAATAAAAGTCTGGCTGAAGACTAATATTTAGTAAACATAAATTTTTAAATTGCACTATAAATAATTATAAGGTATACATGTCGCCGGGGAAAACCGACCTTTGTCATAATTATAAAAATATAAAGTACTGATTGATTTTATTCATCATATACTAAGAGAATCATCATTCTTTAGTCACTGCACTTACCACAAGTAAACTGCTCAACATAAGTCTCTCCAAATGTATGATAGAACCACCAGCATTCTTCCAATGACATTCTACAGAGCTAACACCTCATTTTGTGACCCCATTAAACGGATACTTTTCACACTTTAGGACTTGTGCCAACTAATATTTATTCTGTGCCTGTACGCACCATTTAAAATAACCACCGACATCGAAGTTACAATTTTTGTATATCGTACTTCAGTGTCTATTGCTCACTTAAGATTTAGTTATTACTGCTAAGTGCTTGCAAATCACATAATACAATGACAATTTATTGAAGTATAATGTACTTAGGTACTACGTAATATAATATAATGTTCGTACGTAGTACCTACATAATTATTACTTCAATGTAACAATTATTATTTGTTTAATATAGCTTCAAATATTCTTCTCATGTATGAAATCAATGTACTTGCAAGTTGCAAGGGATTAGATCCGTGAAGTAGATCATCTACCTACTTTAAAAAATATATAAGATGTATGTGAAGGTGCTTAGAAGTAGGATTAGGTACCAATTATGCGTATTTGTCTACGTCTAGCTGCTTTCCATATTATTTAGTTGAGCAATTTAAACCCAGAGAAATTTAATGTTTTATGTACTTGTAATCAAATGCATAAGTCACTTGCTCAATTACGGTTTTCCAATTTCCAATTTGGAATACATAAAAATATTAAATTCTCTGGCCTTTTGACTGGGCTTATCAAATTAGGAAATGGTAATCCTAAGTTAATGTCACACTGCTTGCATGCAGGAAAATGACAATTTAGGTACATTTATTTTACCCCAAAATAAGGCTCAAATATTTTATACGTACCTACCTATCTGAAGCTTACTATAAAATATTTATGAATGGTAACTTTTTAAAATTTGTATGAGCTATCATGTAATTGCGAAGAACGATTGTTGTAAATATTTTTAGTAGGTGTAGTCATCGTCGACAGAAATGGGCATTTATATTTTATAAGAAATCATGTTTTATATTATAACGTAACATAATAGAAATTTAAACTAATGTGTATCTTATATAGTAACCTAAGGAAGGTTGAAAATTTTTGTTTACAAGTTGAAGTTTATACCATTTGTATGCGTTGCTGTGTTATGTTTTGGATGCAAGATGTTTTGTTACCAAATAAGGTGTTATGGTATCAACAGACAATGCAAATTAAGCCACATGAAAATCCTGTTTCATCATTAAGTGGTGCATAGATTAAAGATTAAAATCCTTAATATAATTAAAATAGCACACCCATGATATGATTTTTAATTGAAATTAAGTAAATTTTTTATCATGTACACTAGTACATTTAAATAGATTATTGGTCTTCAATTATAGTTTTTTTCTTCATTCTGATATTATAGCAACGTCTATTCCAACATATAAATATTGAAAGTATTTAGACTTTAAATGAAACTTATTTTTTACGTTTTTTTTGTTTAACATACCAATCTTCATCATAATTCATAAACTCTGACGCCTGTCACCCAGAGCGGTAAACAGACTAGGACCTAGGACTTCCATTCAACACGACCCTGGCACATCTTTCTCACTTCTTTGACATCCACAACATACCTACGCATACAACCTTACTTACCTTAACTTGGGCCATCTTTAATATATCGCCAATTTGGTCGATAATCTTCCGTCTAGGGCGTCCCTGCAGACTACCACTTATTTCTGCAACATAAATTGGTTTTGACAGCCTTTCCACATACATTTCTTCTACATGTCTAAAACACTGAAGCATTCCTTCTTAATCCTGGTCGCAACATCTTGCAAACCACACTTTTCTCTTGTCACACAGAATTTTTATCATTCAGAATCACACTTAGCATACTACTAAATGAGTGCATTTCTACAGCGTTAATTTTACTATTGTGCTTCTTCTGCCATGCCCAACTTTCACTACCATATGTTAAGGTAGGAACTTACACAGTATTGTGGGTTTGCCATACATTGGCTTCCCATTTACTCTCACTCTAATTTTCGTTCTATATCCTATTCAAATGCATGAACATGTTCACAGACTGCAGGAACATTTAAAATGCGAGGATGTATAAAAATAAATAGATTAAAGGCGATAAAAATCATAAAAAATTGGTTCCATTTGATGTGTGTAATTAATGTTATGTAAGAAATCATTATGTTATTTGACTATGTTACTTATATGACTTGGTTTAAATTCCGTGTTCATGACTAACTTTTGTGTTTGTTGTAGTGTAAGCATTAAATACGTTTTATACCAGCTTTTTGTTAATTTGCAATAAAATATAAAAGATAATATTATGTTGTTTCATTGAAATAAAAACAAACATGTAAAATGGAAGATTTGTAGTAAATGTATATTTTCATATTAATACAATCACCAGGTACAGTTTTTGAGTGACAGATTTACAATTATATTATTTTAGTCAAAAAAATGTATTTAAAATTTTGTCTAAATAAAGGACTATCTTAATTATACAACAATATTTTCTCTGAGTTAATGAAATCATTCCAATTTAGTAAAGACAGTCCTTTCCTTTAATGAAGATTTTGAAAACACTAAAAATAATAAATTGTGTGATAAAACAACTTTTTTGTAACTTTTTTCCAATTGTGGCATATCATGAAACATGACAGTATCCCTTTCAAAAAATCACTCAAATAATAAGTAGTCCATAAAGACTTTACAATAATAACTACAAATCCAGCGATACTGTCATCAGATCACATTATCAGTCCCACCATCACATTGATTATCTAACAATAAAATTACGGTCAACGATTTACTCAGGTAATTTCTAAGTTAAAGCCGAAGACACCTTGAGTAGTTTCATTAATCTACCTAAAAATTCGTGAATAATCTGGCCAGCAGAGCAATTTAAACATGCTCAAAGGTATCTCGATAAGCTAAGATTTAATAGTGTCATCATTACACATTCATTGCAGGACCACTGTTACAACATTCAGTCATTGCTATTTAAAAAAAAAAACTGACATTTTGAAACTTGACCGTAGTAAAACATATTTAATAATCTAACATCTTGTTACAACTTTAATAGGCACAACTGCGTAATATGTTTGAAGCTATGAAAATATAATTCATTGGGCATGACATGACATAAAATATTTAATACTATGCAGGGGCTTGCTACATAGCCTCAATAGAATTAAGAGTCAATTTACATGGTACAATTCTGATATTGACATCCAGAATCACAGAACATTGCCTAAAATAGCTTCGATATAGACAAGATGTCGAAATTTAGGGGATGTCAATAAAACTGCCCAAAAAGAGAACACATTTTGCTCACCTACTCTTTTTACACTATACTAAGTGCGAATGCATCTGGACGTAGACATTTTGGTTGCTCGTTCTTGCGGGAATCACCGGCTGACACCTTCCATTTATTGGATACAACACTATCACACCAAAACAATGTCCATCTTCTTAAAATCACATCCCTAATTTCTTCCCGCAAATACAACTTCAGCTTTTTTTTAAATAGATTACATAACACACTTAAATCACAATCTCACGCTTTTCCGTTACTTGTTTGCTTTGTGATTAGTCCACGCGATAATAAATTAAGATTCAGTGTACTCCTGTGACATTCGTTCTTCTACTTTGCTGTAGAAAAAATGGAAAATTTATAATTATTAACTACAATACTTTCAGATTTTTTTTAATGGCAAAACTCCTTTTTAGCCTATGTATCCATCTGTGAAGGTTAATTACTTCTGCCACAAAACAGCATTACATGCACTGCTGTATTCTGATCATAAGAGTATAATTACAGGCAGCTAGTATAATTACAGGTTGTGAGGCATTCCATCTTAGTTTTCATAAGCGACAACTCCATCTCTAACCTTCTTTATTAGAAGTTTGTTGCAAGTGCCTATGGGTTACAGTAGCCATTTACCAGGTGGATTGTGAGTTTATCTGTCATTTCAATTTTATTAAAAAAACTTGATGTAAACTTAATTAATACTTCAGTGTGTTGGCAGTAGTACTATGGGAAAGGTCAGCATCCTATAGACGGCGGTATAATCATCTCGTACATTTAAAATATGAAATTCAGATCGGCGAAGAGGAGTAGCGTCGGCGTATAATAGTACTGTGATCGGAAACCCGCCAAGTGTGACGATAAAATCAAATAAATAATTTTGTACAATATGGTAGGGGTCCATATCCCTCCGTTTCACTCAAACTAGAATCTTAAGTAACAGGCTTGAGGAAAGTCTTGGGTTACACAAAAGTCATTTTAGACAGGTAAGGAAAATTAATTTACAGCTGGGTTTCTTTAAAAAAAAATTTTTTTCCGTAATGTAACAAATAATCTTGCAAGTGTTATACCATTTTGAAATCCTTATTAAATGCGCCAACTTTTAAAGTCACTTGCCAAACTCGTGTAGTACTTTTTTATTCAGTACAGTCATTTAAAACTGGGCAAAGTATTAATTTTGAATACTTGGTTGGGAAAAAAATTACATTTCCTTCTGGACTGGAGCAGTTGACTGAAATTTTAAGCAACAGTCTTCAGAAGCATTATTCAGGATTACATAATAAAAAGAAAATTAAAAAAAAGTTAAAATTTGTAGCAACAGGAGTTAAAAGACCGTCACAGGGTGTAGATTTTCAATTTAAATTTAAATTAAATCTGCTTACTATATGCCTGCTTGATCCAAGATTAAAACTCTTATCTTTTTTAAAACCACGTTGGAACTCTTTTCCAAAAAAACTCGAATATATACTTCAATTTTTTTTTCTATGTTAACCACGTCAGAGCACTCATATTCGATATTAGAGATTTCCATGTTAAACTCTTATTTAACATCTTTTAAACTGGTGACACCGCGAATTTAAATTGAAAATAATGTAGATTTTTAATCGAGCATATAATTAAGTATCTATGGGCCACAGCATCCATTTACCATCAGTATGCGTGTTTGTTTCTATTATTCTAAAAAAAAAAACGATCGCTAGTAATGAGTCAAAAACAATATATATTTTTTTAAGAGAAAAAGTATTTGAATTTTTCAATATGGCAATTTCATATTTTAACCCCTAATATTAGCTGTTGGCTGATATGAAGTCTAGCATGAACTCGTTTACATCGTAGTGGTGGTGTAAGAACATTACTATTTACTACCCCATTTCGTTTCGTGGGTGTCGTAAGAGGCGACAGAGGAAAACATCCGGGGATGGCCAGTAGTCTTCCTAATGCCCGCTACACACGTAACGATATATCGTAGCGATTTCAGACTGAGCAGATAAATCGAACGCCCCTAGTGTCTCCACACACCACCGATATCGGCGTCGATCGTCAGTTCTTCGCAGAAACTCTTGCATGAAACATGTCATCCACGATGAAAGATGATGACGCACTTGCGTTATTGGGCTTGATTATGTGTTTAAAGAAAAAAACCTGGCTCATGGAAAGGAAGTTATTTTCTCATACCTACTTATTGAATGAATTGAAATTCGCTCCGAAAGATTGGCTTAATTATTTAAGGATGAACGAGGAGGCATACTTAAATCTGCTGGCTTTAGTTACTCCACTAATAAAGAAACAGAACACTGTAATGAGAGAAGCAATAAGTCCTCATGAAAGATTATCTGCTACACTGCGATTTTTTGCTACAGGTCGTTCCTAAGAATGTATGAAGTTTTCTACAATAAGCGACCGCCATCTACACGCGACGATAAAACTGTGCAAACGCAATCGACGTGCGATCGATCTGCGCAAATCGGTATGCACAGATTTATCGCTACGATATATCGTTACGTGTCAAGCGGGCATAAGAAGGACTAAACATAAAAAACTGCGGTTGCCAATTCGCTTGCCAAGCGTGGCAACTATCGCAATTATCCCCAATCTATGTCGTTACTCATAGGGGGATAATTGCCATAGCTGCCACGCTACGCAAGCGGGTTGGCGACCGTAATTTTTTAATTGTAATTTTACTGTTATCAGAAAGATGCTGCTGCCTCCTTTCCTGTCTCAGTTGTGTAGGGCGGCCCCCCCACTAGATGGATTACGATTTGGTAAGACATGCACGAAGTCGATGGATGTAGGTGGCTCGTGACCGTGCTGTGGCATTCTTTGGAAGAGGTCCTATGTTTAGAAATTTACTTGTGAAGGGCTGTAATTGTAATGATGATGAGGGAATCTATGGGGGAGGCCTATATTCAGAAATGGGCTTTATTTGGCTGTAAGGGTATGAAAGCGGTCTAAGCGCAGCGGTTGTAGATGTTGCTGGTGTTGTAGGTGGTGATGGTGGTGGTAGCGGTGATGGTGATGGTGGTGGTAGCGGGTGTTGTTGGTGGTGGTAGTGTTAGTGGTGTTGTAGGTAGTGACGGTGGCGTTGTTGTTTGTCTTGGTGGCGGTGTTGTATTTGGTGGTGGCGGTGTTGTATGTGGTGGTGGCGGTGTTGTATGTGATGGTGGCGGTGTTGTAGGTGGTGGTGGCGGTGTTGTAGGTGGTGGTGGTGGTTATTAGTGTTAGTGGTGTTGTAGGTGTTGTTGTTGGTGGTGTTGGTGTTGTAGGTGGTGGTGTTGTAGGTGTTGGTGGTTGTGTTGTAAGTGGTGGTGGTTGTGTTGTAGGTGTTGGTGGCGTTGGTGGTTGTGTTGTAAGTGGTGGTGGTTGTGTTGTAGGTGTTGGTGGTGGCGTTGCAGGTGTTGGTGGTTGTGTTGTAGGTGTTGGTGGTTGTGTTGTAGGTGGTGGTGGTGGTGTTGGTGGTTGTGTTGTAAGTGGTGGTGGTTGTCTTGTAGGTGGTGGTGGTGGTGCACTGACCGGCGGCGGTGGAGTGGTGCGCGGAGGCGGGCGCGGGGCCGGCGGGCGCGCTGCTGCGCGGCTGCCGGATGTTGTTGTTGCCGCGGCCGCGCGCGCCGCGCATCGCCCGCCAGCTGGGGAAGTACGACATACTGCCATTCAGTTACGTTAGCTGCCCGCCCTCTCACACTGCAGCGATACTATATACTAAACACTAGTACAACACTACACTGCACACAAGGCCGAATTTCAAAATGTGTACATAGCGGGACACCATGCTACACTCTTTATTTATTTATTTATTTATACACACAGTAATACACGTGGCGAATTTAATGCCATAGAGCATTCTCTCCCAGTCAACCATTAGGTTAAAAGGAGATTGACATTTGATTGACAAGGCAGAGAAGGTTCACTATAAGTATTATCAGCAAATGGTGAAGAAAAATTAATTTTAAAAAATCTCAAACATTATGTCCCTTTATCGTTTGCATTTAAAATGCGTGGTAATGCATTATTTTAAGTGATTGCCATTCAGAAATATCTAACGCTTACTATTTTAATACGCACGCACATATCAGTAACGGTCGATCGGTCGTTCGGTCGGTTGGGAAAAACATGAATTGAATACCACACAGAGGAGCGCGCGTAAGCGTAATTGTTTCCGAGAAATCAAATTCAATTTGGGATAATTTCAAATAAAAGTAGAAGTCTTATTTACTCGTATTTTCAAAAACGGCAATAACGGTATATCATTATTTATATATTTGAACTTAAGTTTAAAATTTGGCTACTCTTTGAAAAACAACCCTGTATAAACTTCACAAGGATATATATACATCCAGATCCAGAACAATTATTTGCAGGCCATACAAATACATACTTGTTTTGTGCGGGATTAGAACCCCACGGTCCTCAACACTGCAACTCATTGCTAAGCCGCGGAGTCATCACGGAGTGGCTGTATACCGTTAGAGAATCATCGGCGAAATGATCGAGTTATTTTTAAAACAAAAAATCCTAAGTCGTGTGTTGTGGACAAAATACTCACGGTTGATGGTGCGAGTTGTGCGGGTTGTGTGGGTTGTGCGGGTTGTGCCGCCAGTTGGCGCGGCCGCGCCAGGCGCCGCGGCGCGCCGACGCCACGCCGAACGTCTCCGAGTTCAGCTTGCGCTCGGTCCGCCAGTCCGTTCGCTGGCTGCGCCCTTTCGATCTACAACCGTTACGAACACCACATCAAACATTCGTCTCAGCGACAGTCGTCCACAGCTGGCCACGAGTCTTGTCCACAGTATGTACATATTGCCGTAACCGCCACCTTTGGCTTTATTGAAGGCCGGCTGAGTTATTCCCTTGTCACACAATATAACAGAGACAAGAGACAAATAAAAGAGAGATTCCTATAGTGGCACACAGGCTTTGTATCGTCATGATATTTATAGGACTTTTTACTGGTTTTCATAGTATAAGCAAAAATAATGTTAAAGCTAGCAAAGGGTAGGTTTACGCATTCAGAATATTTCATCAGATTATTTCTATTTTTTCTGAAGCTCAAATGTATACTATATAATAAAGAATCACATTTTAGATTTTCCACATAATTATAATATCATTTCAAACTAATCTAAAAGTTGCTTATGAAAACATTGTAATAATGTTATAAAAGTTATACACTTCACTTGATATAGTCTTTAAAATAATTTCATTCCTTGTATCCATACGAAGAGAGGTCAAAAAGTTCGCGGAGTGGCGGGGTTGGTGAGGGTGAGTTTACTCATCCAGGTTGGCGCTAGTTGAGTGACTCATTGTTAGTATATACCTAGTTTCAGCTTAATCGTGTCATTAGCTTTTAAGTTATCAACGAGTAAACAAGTCAATCGGGAAGAAATTAGCCAATGTGGAGAAAATTTAATATCGCGCCGTCATTAAGTTTCTCACCAAACAAGGACACCTCAAACCATTTTTCAAGAGATGTCAGCTGTTTATGGGGACTCCGCTCCTGGGAAAACCATGATTTATAAATGGCACGCCCTTTTCAAACAAGGGAGAGACTCCATTGAAGACGACCCCCGACCTGGACGGCCGATTGAGGCTACCACGCCAGAAATAATCGAAAAAGTTGACGCGTCGAACGTTGTCGCGAATTTGTGGAGAGCAAAGGGAGGAAGTTATGGCCCGAATTGTAACTGGCGATGAAACGTGGGTTCACCATTATGAACCTGAGTCAAAGCAAGAGTTGATGCAGTGGCATAAAAAAGGCATACCCCCTCCTAGGAAGTATAAGGTGTCTCAATCGGCCGGAAAGATTGAGACACCTTATATCATGGCGACGATCTTTTGGGATACAGAAGGTATCCTTTAGATTATAAGGAATGTGCTATTTCCATAACGGGAAAATACTACGCTTCTTTACTATATCAATTAAAAGAAGCTATTAAAGAAAAAAGGCGAGGAAAGCTTACAAAAGGCGTGCTCCTTTTGCATGACAATGCACCCGTGCACACAAGCCATGTTGCGACGGCTGCCATTCTCCGGTGCGGTTTTGAACAAATGCGCCACCCACCCCACAGCCCAGACCTGGCCCAAGCGACTATTATTTTTTTCCAAAAATGAAGAAAGAACTGCGTGGGAAAAAATTTGGCGACGATGATGAAGTGAAGTCGAATTTAGGCCTATTTTGACGCCCAAGACAAATCTTTTTTTTTTAGACGGTATTAATAAGTTATTTGACAGATCTAATAAATGTATTAGGGTTAACTACTGCTGGAATTCCTGGACGAGTAGAACTAGGTGTGCCGAGTTTGGGCTCGTTTGTTTAGTTATTATGAGACCTAACGTCCAGGCTTGATGGAGAGACTTGATGGTGTACTTCGGTGACTACTGCTGGAATTCCTGGACGATTAGAACTAGGTGTGCTGAGTTTGGGCTCGTTTTGTTAGTCATGATGAGAGCTTACCTCTGGACTTGATAGAGTGACCTGATGGTGTACTTCGGTGACAACTGCTGGAATTCCTGGACGAGTAGAACTAGGTGTGCCGAGTTCGCCTCGTTTTGTTAGTTATTATGAGACCTAACGTCCAGGCTTGATGGAGAGACTTGATGGTGTACTTCGGTCACTACTGCTGGAATTCCTGGACGAGTAGAACTTGGTGTGCCGAGTTTGGGCTCGTTTTGTTACTTATGATAAGAACTTACCCCCGGACTTGATGGAGTGACAGACACACCTAGTTCTACTCGTCCAGTAGCAGTCACCGATGAACACTTTCAGATCACTCCATAAAGTCCAAGACGAATAGGCATTTATATAATTATTTATATATATAAATCCCACTTACTTTAGCGAAACAAAATATTATAACAAAAATGTGTGATTATAAAAATAATAATATTATTTTGCCTTGTCAAGTACCTATGTATCAAATTCGAATGTTTTGTGTATGTACAGCGATCTTTTCGGCTGCTGCAATCAGGCAGGCGATACAGTATCCACTCATGACGGCGACCGAGCGCGGACTGAGGTTTCATCGAAATTTTGTACAATAAATCAAAACAGGCACCAAAAATAAAATAACCCTTACTGCAATCCATTATGATTCATCCATATTAGCAAAATATGTGAAAAAATAAGCATCAGTTTTTATTTTTTTTACGACTATTTGTGACATTTTGATAAAAAGTAAACACCACTATTTTTTATTGAATTTGTCTGCCTACTTATAGTATTTTTAGAAATCTTAATATGTGTTGATAATAGAACAAAAATGTACCTAAACATGAGCCGGTATCGTTAATTTTGTAGAAAATGGCTAGGGAAGATTGTATTTACAATATAAAAAACTATTATTTTCAACAAAAAAGTCACCATCATTTGAAGATGAAGAACCATTCTATACGTGGTAGCAATTAGCTATGTTTGATTTGGTTTAGTTTTGTCACAAAATGTACCGAAAAACAGCATAATTTCGCCCGATTTGCAAACGCACCCTTAAGTGATTGGACCTTTAGAAAAATGAGCCTACTACTACTGTCATTGTTTATTTTAATAAGAAAAAAAAGTGTCATTAAAGAAATTACCTCTCGACAGCCTCACAGGAGATGTTATCAAAGAAACTCTTGTTCTTATCATAACCAGTGAAGGCCGAATCGTCATCCACCTCAGGCTCACCAGCACCAGTCTCGTTGCCGGAGTCATCTTTCTTGTCAACTTCACCCTTTACGTCACACTAATATCACATCAGTAATGATGGCAAAATTTAATATTTTATATTATATAATATTATCATTAATAAGTATTTTTTATTTAATAAATCTTATCATTTGCATGCCACTGTTGGATATGGGGCTTTTCTTAAATATTGTGGTTGTACACTTACTCATACTCATGTAACGTTCCAATCAATAAACACCACGAGCGTAGGTTTTGAAAGCATTGTTCTAAGTAACCCCAATAAAACAATGTTTCGCCTGGTGCATACAAAATATATTTCATTCAAAATTAATGTACTATTTTACATTGCTTTTTTAACAAAAATGAAATTTTTGTCATAAAACAAATATACAGTGGTAAAACAGAAATAATTAATTTAAACAAAAACAGTTTATCGGCATAAGCTGTTAACAACCAAAATGAGAAAATATTTCAGTTTAATGAAGTAAAAAAATATGTACCTAAAATATAATATATGACAAAAACAAAAATCCATTTTACCTCCACCTTGGTCTCTCCCTCTGAGATCTTTGTTTTGGCAAGTTGGCTGCGCAGTTCTTCAAATTCGGTATTGGCTTGTTCAAAATCATAATCATTTTCAAACTTCAGTGTGTTCTTGTTACGAGGCACAAAGCCGCGTCCGCGACCACGCGGTCGGCCCCGCCAACCTCCACGACCATAGCCCTGACCTGAGTGGATAGAAAGAAGTTGTCATTAAATTCTGAATTGAAGATAGCTTGCTCAGCAACCTTGAGCTATCTCATATGGTGGGTAATGAAGGACAATTTGCAACCATTGTTACAATATCATTGATATTACATATTATGATGTGTATAGTTGCGCCCATATGTCTTTCTATCCTGTGTCAAAATAAAGCAAGTGAGCTAATATCTCTCTTATTAACAGTCATCTCAACCGAACTTGTTGCATTTATATTCTAGGCAAAAAAATCATTCAGTCATGATATTTTAATCTTATTCAATATTTTGAAAACATGAAATTTGATAAACAACTTTCCAGTTTTCTAAAGGTTTCACGGTGCCACTGAGGTTATAGAGAAAAAGAATGCCTGGTCAAATTTGACCAACAGAGACAAACATAAACAATATATTATATATACGTAGATATTACAAAATCTTGGTTTAATTCCTAAAAAATACCTTGTGAAACCTTGTTTTTTAGAAGACTATTTTCTAAAGGATAATATACTTATGCATTTTTATCTAATTTCGATAAAAACACTACAAATTATAGTGCTGTGACAGATTAGGACAGATGGACAAAATTAAAAAAGCAGAACTGTAAAAGGTCTTAATATAATTTCATGTTGACATAGTGCTTTCAATCAAAATATGTAATATTGCACTGAATGATTTAGACCACAGCTGCTGTGTCCCACTTCTTACTTTACATGAAAGCAAATAGCATGAAAGATATTATAGCCACAAGTACAAGTGCTAACACAAAAGCATATACTCATCTAGCCTATGTTATAGTAACACACATATAATATAATAAGATCAGAAATAGGTTAAGTCAGTTCAAGAGGCAACCACAACATAACCAAACTTGAAAACTAAAGTTGGCATTGTTGTGTTTACTGTAAATTGAAAAGTAACAGTGAGAAATAGCTCGGGAGGGGACAAAAATTTGAATTTGAACAGACGAGCCCAATCAATCATAACAGTTCAATACTTTATAATATTATAATATAATGTTACACATTAGTTTTTTGTCTTTATCTTTTCATACAGAAACTTTATTGCGGCTTTGAGTTCTTAAATTATATGCAAATATGAATAAAGGGCAAGATTTTCATTTTTGAATTCAATTAAACCAATATACTTATCACCCAAGAGCTCCTGCCACATCCAGGATCGGGATCTTGGGCAAACAGGCATTTTATACGAATACTGGCTTTGGCTGGAGCCATAATCTGGCTGAATCACATATTCTCAAAATATTATAAATTTCTCAGTGACTTTCCTCTATAAAAGTATCCTTTAGTACAGGAGCATATGGCTAATCAGCACTTAAAATTACGATTACCAATTGCAATAGTGGCAGTATACTGTTACACAGTTCTAGTGCAAGTAGTAAAAATAATTACCGGGTTGACGATGATGATGCTGTTGTTGCATCTGCTGCTGGTTCTGATGTTGTTGCTGCTGCTGTTGGGCGGGCGCAGCGTTGGTCTGCGCCTGCGCGGGCGCGGTGCCGGGGGCCGCGCCGCCGCTCGGCAGCCGCTGGCGCGTGCGCGACGTGGGCCGCGCGCGCTGCTGGCCCGCCTTCTGCGGCCCACCGCGTCGGCTGTCCCGCTGCCCGGAACCGCCCGCTACCGACCCCACCTGTAACCAACACATTAGCCTTCAATATATTTTTAATCCATCCATTACAGCCTATGTAAGTCCACTGCTGAACATAGGCCTTCCCCATAGTGCCTCATAGAAGGGATTTTACCAAAGTTGCCACGCTTGGCAGGCGAGTTGGCAACCATAGTTTTTTATTATTTTAAGCTGTTATCAGGGAGATACTGTTGCCCGTCTCCTGTTTCAGTTTCCCTCTGTCGCCTCTTACGACACCCACGGGAAGATATGGGGTGATATTCTTACACCACCACAACACGGTTAATATATTTAAACCTTACATAATTGAGTATTTCACACCTCAGTCTATGACGGCTAATAATTCTACGCTCATAAGAAGTCGCTAGTTGGGACTAAGGTTAACTTATTTGTTATGCAGATGTACACATAGCATCATCTTCATTAGAAAGTTCAATTTAATTTAAGTTTTCCGGTTTCTATTACTATGTATATTGTATATAAACAAACAATGCCCCAGTGCTGGTATTTTAAATTTTTCTACTTTTTAAGGATTGTCCATAATTTGGTTTATTCATTTCTAATCTAATTCATATAAAATACAACTAATATTTCAAAAAAACAATCTTTACACTTTTCTAACAAATTAATATATGAAATCTGTCAAATTTCACCTCATTTACCGCCCTAATGGCAAAAAAGGTCGTGGAATAATTAAGTCGTCATTGATGATTAAAATAAGAGTTAGCAAAACAAAAATTTCTATTGAAATTATATGTGATTATAGTTTAATATATATTTTTATACAAAAATCTTATGTAACTCAAAGAAATCAATAAAGTTATAAGACACTATTAGAAATAGAAAATTAAAATTATATGATTTAGTTGATTATTAATCTTGATAAAGGTTAACAATCTAGACAGAGATAAAAATGCTGAATTGTTTGTTGATATTGTTAAAATTTGTTATCTAATTTGTTTGTTAAATCAATACATACAGAATGAATTCTTATATTTACACAAACACTACACAATAAATCATATTCTTATCAAATTTTACAAAATACTAAACATTAATAATTTGTTAAAAATTTATTATTTGCTACACCTTTAATATTCTCCTTCAGTCCTTCAAAAAAAAAATTGTAATTGCTTATAAAATATTTATCCTGCTTTTTACCTGAGTGCCTTGATCGGCGGTAGGACTTTTCCTGTGGCCACCGGCAGGAGTTCCAGAGCGTGAAGCATTCTGCTGATTTCCACCTCCAATAAGATCAAGCATTGAACCTATGAACATAATTATAAACACAATTTGTAAAGTAATAATTAGGCATAAGTACGAATTAAGCATAACTTTGCTTTAATCTCATATTAGCCCCCTTGAATGACCATTTTGACCTGACCTTTAATCAATATTAAAAAATAGAGTAACTATTGAATCCTCATAATTTTATCCTTGAAAGTTAACTATATACACAAAACAAATATTGTAGAATTCAACTAAAATTGTAAAAATCATAAATAATAATAAAGCAATGCGTGTGCCACATGATACTGCAACAAAGCAAATGAATTAAGCATAAATACAATAAAACATTTAGAAAGGAAATGGTAACATTCAAAAAAATTTATACAGTATTGATATTTTTCTTATATGTAGTAATAAAAAATTTATTGTTCAAGCAATAGACCAAGGAACAAAATGCAGATTGCGATTTTTAGTAATTAATAATTAATTTTATGATTAGTAATAAAAGCTACAAGTAATTAGTTGATTAATAGTTATTATACCAATTTTAAAACATAATAAAAACACTAGAACAACACCGCAAGAAAAATATTAAATTTTCCCTAATACTATTTTATAGAAAATAAAGGAGTTAATTGACGAAATATGCAGTTGGCACATAAATAAAAACTATTACATGTTAACTCATAAATCATTATTATCATCATCATTCTACCATAAGCACATAGTCCTAGACACTTAGTCCCTCTCACACTCGGGTAGATGGCAACTATGACTTTTGGCATGCAGATGAGACAAAGTAAATTTAAAATCTAATGGTTAGTGTATAAAGGCAAGTTTTTGTATATGTATATATAACATACCTTTAATGATTATGTACCACCTTATATAATTTGTAATATAAAATGCAATACATATTTTAATTTTGAATTATTAATAACAACAAAGTACATGACTACAGAAATTTATTAATAAACAAAAAAAAAACACTACAAGCAATTCCCTATTACAAATGTTAGTAGTATTACTGGAAAATGTAGCCAATGGACATTGAGGATGAAGGACAAATCAAACAAAATCTTACAGTTAAACTTATTTTGCCATTAAGGCTAGATGAGGTAACAAATAGACAAACATCAGCATTTATGTATCCATACATAAACCTGAAAATCATAATGCTTCTTTTGGACAATCAAGTAAAATCTAGTTGTTAATACAATGCATGAAAGTTAGAATGTTAACACTGCTTGCAATACCCTGTTAAGCTATTTATTGCTCTTATTACGACAATAGTAAGAAATAAATGTACACAACATGAGGGTAGGTAAAATAATGTAAATATTAGTATTATGATTCAGCTATCAACCAAATACTTTGTAGTAAGAACTAAGTAAGTATTGATTTTTAATATTATGATTACGATTTATTTTTCAAAAAGAGATCAAAGCATTTGTTTGAGATCATGGAAAAATCGCAAAGTAGCACTAATCGAAGCCAAAGCTGATGTTTTTGAAATTGAATAAACCTTGGTCTTTCACTTGGTTGGTAGGATGCACCACTCCTGATCCTATCGGAGCAGCAGTTGGCTGGGGTTGTGGTGCCAAATCCACTGACGCTTGTGGAGATAACTCACTAGTCTTGTTAAGCTGAGCATGCACACTGCTAGGAAAGCCTGACATCGGATGATATTGAGGATACTGCGTCTGACCCACAACTGGGTGGTTAAACTGCCCCGCATATTGTCCCTGGTTGCCTGCTCCACCAAGGGATGGTGGTACTGACATTTGCATGATTGCAGGGTCATTAGGCAAAGAGGGAACATTGTTCAGCACACGGATGTCCTTGATGTCAGTTCCTCGGAACAAGATGTAGTCATACACTTGACTCTGAGGTGCCACTGGAAATTGTGTCTCACGATCCTCCGTTCCAAATGATCGCACTGTAACAAACAAAACATTGACTTTGTTAGCACATACATTTTAAGAGATTTTATGCAAATCAAGGATAATTTATAAAAAATATAATATTAAACTGTTATAAAATTTCAAAATAAAATATTGATAAAAAGGAATTATTGTATAGCAAAAAATTTTGAGTGACTAATTTTTGATGTATAATCACAACTGATATATCACCATTTTAATTGGAACCTTAACCCATTACAGCATAACATCCAATAAATCAGACTTAAGGAAATTTATTATCAATGTTAGGAAAAAGTTATCAATTTAGTTGTTTTATAATTTATCACGAAAGTTAAATATCTTTTAAATTGGCAGCCCTGTTTCTAAAGATTGAGTGACTATCTTATTTTATATATGTAATTTTTGTAAATGGCAGATAGCAGTAAGACTTGTAAAGGTGAGTATTATTTTGCTTTTCTTGTACATTTTTATGATAAACATTTAAAGTTTGTTATGTTTGTTCAAATAATGTGAACTATGTAAATATTTGCATTTAGATTTCATCCAATATATTGCATGTTATGCATAGGTGATAAGAGTAAGATAGATTCATATTATGTGATGAGAATGCGAAGAGAAGAATGAGAACTCATTTTTTGCCTAAGAGTCTATCTAGGTAGGTACTACCCCCTTATGTATATCCCTTTCAGAACTGGCCAATATATTGTTTGAACGGGCCCGGTGTCGTACAATTGTGCGATAGCCGTACGGTGACCTTCGATCAAAAATTTGAGCAACGGTCAGTTGCGGAGCGAGTTTTGACCTGTGCAGTTTAGCGTATTTTTGCGGAGCTACCATTTGCGATTGTAAGTAAAAAAAAATTGGTTTTTTGATAATGAATCGGTGTTTTTTAATTAGGAACATAATTTTAAATAGTTTTTACGTGTTTTGAGTGAATAAATTTTACTGAAATCTATTTTGCCTACTCAGTGTTTCGTTAACGAACTTTAGTGAAACAATTGTGTCGACCCGGTCCGTACGTGTTCATTTACTTTTTTTTTTCACTATATTTTTTTTACAGAAATAATTACCATGCCGCGTGATCTATCTGAAGAAATCCAGGCCTTATTGGATGGATCGGGAGACGAGCAGCGAGGAAGATGAGATTCAAGACCCCAACCATGGTCTCTCAGGAGGTAATCAAGGCTCGAATCTGAGGTCTCCAGCAGAAGAGGACTCGGATGACAATTTACCTTTGAGCAGGCTCAAGTGGAAAAAAAATTCAACAGCAAGTCCTTGCCTGAAGAAACGCTTCGGAACCAACTCCATTACTAACTCCTGCTGAATATTTTCAAAAATATTTTACTGAGCACTTATTTGAGACTTTTGCTCTGTGTACAAGTCAGTATTACATGACAAAAAATGGAAATGAAATGAAACCAATCAGCACTGCCAGTGAAATCAAAAAATTCTTTGGTATTCACGGCATAATGGGATGTTTTCGTTACCCAAGGGTAAAATTATTTTGGAATCAAAGATATAAGTTTGACCCCATAGCCTCTGCCATGGCAAGAGACAGATTTTTTCTTTTACGTGTTAATCTTCACTCTGTCAATGTTTTCAATGTTAACCAAGCAGAAGAACAGAAAAAAAAAAAAACTTTGGCGTATTCAGCCTGTGTCGACGCTGTCAAATCGATGTTTGCAATTGCCGAGAGCCTGAAAACTATTCTATAGATGAGCAAATGATTCCCTTTGGAGGACGCTGCCTGGTCTTAAGGTTGTTAACAATAAACCACGCCTGAAGGCCTTAAAACTTTGTAGTGACTACTTCTGAAGGACTAGTAGTAGACTTTGAGATTTATCAGGACAGACTACCAACTTGCGGACATTAAGTATGGGGTGGGACCAGCAGTCATTTTAAGACTTTCTGTCACTTTACCAAGCGGTAGTTTTCTTTATTTTGACAGATATTTTACTACCATACCCTTAATGGAAGAGTTACTGAAAAGAAACATGGAAGGGACAGGGACTCTTATGACTAACAGATTTAATACAAAAACAAACGAAATATGAATTTAAAAAGATACTACAATGAAAAGAGGAGACCATGAGGAAATAGTTAGTAAATGATAACATTTGTATTCTCAAATCGAAGACAACAAAGCGCGTGCTGATGGCTTCCACAGCTTTCCGAGCCCCTGTCCAGAGTCTCAAAGTGGGAAAAAACCAGAGAATATATAAATATTCCTTGTCCTGCGGTTGTCAAAATTATAACAGCTACATGGGAGGTGGACCTCTGCGATCAAATGATGGAAACATATCGCACCTGGTACAAAACAAACAAGTGGACTTTGAAGGTCACTTTGCATATTTGACCTCTCAATTGTCAACTCATGGATGGAATATCGACGGGATTGCAGGCTGCAAAGATGAAGAGAAAGGATATAATGGACTTGCTGGTATTTAGGTCACAGCATCAGTGAATAGTACGGCTTGGTGCGCAAAAGCCCATCAGAAAAGAACTGGCCCTGAATTTGCTGAAATGTCGTCTTGTTCAAATTCCGACCGAAGGCATTACCCGCCTTGATATCCAATTAGACGGGTACAATCATTGGCCAACGTTTGACATCTAAAACACCTCGGCAGCAATTAAGTACCAGCAGGTCACGCTGTCGTTGTACAAAATGTGATGTTTACCTCTGTCTTACCAAAGATAGAAATTGTTTTTTTGACTTCCACCAATTAATCTAATTTACCTCATGTTTTGAAACTTGTAAGGCTGATAATTTGTTAAAAGTTAAGAATTTTTTTAATTTAAGTTAATTTTGCATGTTTATTTAAAACTGTTTATCATTAAAATGTAAAGAAATCTTTATGGGTAGAGTAAGCTGAATTTAAGTTTAATTAAGAACAAAGATATTTTAATATTTACGAGACTAATTTCATATTTTAAGCTAAAGGGCTGATTATTATTAAAAGAAAACACAATTTTTGATAAAAGATGATTTTGCATGTGAAATTTTGGACTGTTACCTATTAAAAATAAAGAAAACTTAATATTTTAGAGTAAAAAGTTTTGTATAGAAGGTTTTTAATAAGAAATAAAAAGTTATTCTTAATTACAACTGTGTTTTATTTTTTGATCTACATACTTCTTTGGCCCGGTGTCGTTTGTGACTATACACAAATGTGCGTATGTAAGATTAGGCCGGTCCTACCTGTACGACACTTCACAATTGTAGCATTCATAGAGTGGGCCCAATTTAATACAATTGTTGGTAGCAGAATTTTCCAAGATGGCGTCCGGAAAATGGAAAATTGACTTCAGATTTGACATCTGCGGACCATTTTTAGGTGGATAACACTTTTTGTTCGGTTGAATTTGGCCTAATTTGGCCGCCGTTCTGAAAGGGATATCTGATGGCAAATAGCAGAGTGTGCATTGCTCAGTGATAATTAGAGCTGTGTACTTCATTTTAGTCAAGGGTGACAGCATCTGTAGCTTGTTTGTACTTGACAGCAAGTGTTGATGGACTGCAATTACTTACCATTGGGTGGACTGAATTTGTTTGTCATTTCATTTTATAAAAAAAAAACTAGGTACTGAACAAAGTGATTAGGGTACGGATGAGGACAGTGGCAAGTCTGATGATAAAGATTATACCAATCTAAACCACTTAGAACTCACATAGCTACAAAGTAGATGTTACTACAACTTTTTCAGGCTACTAGAGATGATGCTATACCATCAACATCTTCAGCTCTCCATCAATTTATACTGAAACTTTGTGGGCACCTTCTTAAAGTAAAGAAAGCAATGATGAAGATAATGAACCATATTCTTCTCTAAAAGTGCATAATAATAAACCAGCTAAAAATATGAGTTGCAACCGCTGCTAGATAGTCTAGCCAAATCTTTTCAAAATCATTATGAACTAGACAAGCTATAACCACTCAAACGTCCGGGTGACCATAGTCGCCTAAAACTTTTTCCGGTTGAATGTTAGGGCGACTAGAGCGCCGCTGACTTCTACATTTTATACGACTTTTTATCTATGGAAAGTTACAAAAATCTTAATGAATGTTACACTAGACGGCTCTATATTAAAAACACATCTATGGGTTAGTAAAAAGTCTATGCCAGGTAACAGATACCATTGAAAAAACAAAAAAAACAAGCATTGTGTCAAGTTTTGTTGGTAGTACTGTGAGTTCTGCATTTAAAATGTAAGTAATAATGTGTTTATTATACTTTTGTACTAGTATTATATATGAAAAAATCCTCAAGATGCTTTCTTTTCGTATATCTACAAGTTTTATGAATCCAAAGTCTGTAATGATATTTTTATATGTGATGAATTCGACATGCGAAAACTTCGTTTTTGTGTGTCGGTTTTTCGTTAAGTTTTTGTATTATATATTATTTATTTTAGTAAAATATTATCACTAACGTAATTAAATTCTGCATTTCATTAGCTTTCTGTGGGTGATTTTTATTCTGATATAGGTAAAGAACTTTCTTTTAGTCCAACTGGTCGCGATCAACCATATAAAAACCGCGACGAGTGGCGCCGGGACGTGCAAGGCTATTGTCGCCGCGTCGCTCGGATATTTGAGTAATTATAGCATTGACAAAAGCATGATCCCATACTATAGGTACACCAAGTAATTCATTAGGGGAAGTTAGTATTGAAGATTGAAGATTTGGCTATGTGTGCCAGAACTAGCTAGATAGTGGCTTTTAGCTTGTTTGTGGAAAAAGCTCAGAAAAATAGATTTTGGATTATTTAGGCTCAGAAAGATGCCAGCCCAGTGGAATAAAAATATACTCTGACAATTTCTTTACATCATTGGGGTGTTGATAAGATTAGGCAAGAGTTAGGCTACTATGCAGGCTACTGTTTAGACATATCTTTGGTAAACAGGTGGTAAGTTGCTAATAAAAATTGTAATATAAGAGAATCCTTAGAAGGTATGTGGCTTAAAGCTTTCTTTTGAAACATGGAACTCCACTACATTAAGGATAAAAGCCAGCCTGCCTAACCCTTCTCGCAATACACGGTACAATGGCAAAGAGCATTGGATTACACCTGTAAGCACAGAATGCCACTGCGCAAGTCAATGATGAGGAATAAGTGCCTGAACTGCTATGTAGGTCTTTACTCAATTTTATAGACAACCATGTAAAGGGCTCTTCATCATAATATTCATTTCTGAATCATTCACTTACTTTACTAATAAGCTTTAATATAAATTCTAATTTTCTATTGATTTGTTTATTCCACCCTAGTTCTGTTTTGCATAACATCCAATACATTAGACGGGGCATAAAATCATAACTATTTCTTTAAGATGTTTTAACTACTGGATTTTTAAAATTACCCCCACTGTCCATTATTTCACATAACAATCTGACTAAGTACTTAATCAAACTTTATTCTTACTTTTCTTTAAACTTTTAATAATAGATTAATAAAAAAGAAAAGGTATGAAACTATAATTTTTGTCTTTGATGTAAGATTAAAAATAATAAGAATTTTCTTCCTAACATTACAATACATGTTCTGGACAAAATTCAAGCAGAAGTTGTTTACAAGGATGTAATGTAATCGTTAACAACGTCATCAATGAGAAACATCGGTCAGAAAGGCGAGCCAAACAAGTAAAATGAGGGTAGAATAAAAACAATGTGCTATTACGAATTCGAACTTCTAATGCAATATGTGTAATCAGATTTCTTTTAAAACTAAAAAAAATATATCATTAGCATCAGACAAATAAAATATAATTGGACAAATACCTACTTAACACATCGAAGTATCTTTTAAGAAAATGCAACGTTACTAATGAAATTTATTAATATAGCCATATAATAAAAACGATCATAACGGGTCAAACCAGCATAACAAGAAAGGAGAGTATCCATTTGTCAACTTACCGCTAGCTAAAGCGATGGTACATTCTTGAGGATCGACGGTGAAAAGACGACCTTCGTAACGGATATCAGCTTTCGATATTAGGCTTATCTTGGAGCCCAATTCAGGCATACCAGAACTCATAATGTCACTTTGGTAATAAGCTGCAGATGACAAAGATTTTTAATGATATTGTCGACCGCAAACTAACAGCCACAAAATAAAATGACTGACGGGAAGTTGGCAACAAGCGCAGCGTTTACAAACAGCCACAGACAAATCATCGTACTCGAAACAGCTGAGGACATAGATAAAAAATAATAAACAAAAATTAATTACCAAATTATCGATTTCTTTCAAATAAATAATATATATATTAATCTTTTCAATTCTTTCTTTGCACTAAATATAAATATATTTTAATTATTAAGCAAATTAATTAAATGTAGTCCACAGTTAAGTACATACTAAGTACTTTGTGAGTATAACATATATATTACTCTACTCTATGTATCTGTTTACGAAGAAAAATAAAAATTACAGTGAATAACGATAACAGGCAGGTATCATAGCTCACTATGGTATTAAAATTTTATGTATATAATTCTACTGTATGTTAGTTTATCATTTGTCCTTCTAAACGGCTTGAGCTAAACCAATTTTTATAAAATTATTAATTTGTGTATATTTGAGTAGGTCCCTGACTGGTTTAGATTTACAACTGTTCTTGGTAGGTGACGCTGTTGTCGAGACTCAGAAATCACGCGTGCGAAGCCTGGGCGGATCGCTAGGAAGTTAATAAAAAAAAACTGCTGTCGAGGAAAAATCTCAAGGGATGGCACTGTCGACAACTATCAAACTCCTATTCATCACAAAATACAGTCAACTCCGTCTGTAGTTGAGAGGATGAAGTTGAGGCAATAATTGGTAATAAATTATTTATATATTTGTTCTCCAATCCAACTCCGTGTTGGAACAATTATCATTACTAAACTTAATGGGTAGGATTAAAATAAAAAAGGTATTTATAGTACTACCAGCATTCCAGTTACTAGTTTTTAAAGAACACTGCCTATTTAATAAAGAATTAAAGTATACAGCGCGGCGGACATTCCCTTGCCCTAAAACCCTTTCAGAAATGAGAGGAGGCCTGTGCTCAGCAGTCGGATGTATATAGGCAGCTACTTTTAAAGTATACAATCTATTTATTAACAAAAATAGCTATACAGACAGTTTTTACAAAATAATATCAGTCGAATTTTGTGATGTAGGCACATCAGCTATTAATAGTATAATTATCACAATTAAATTATAGCCTAAAGTTTGAACGACCACTTGTCATTCAAGCTCTACGCATAAATTACACGCAACATATTTTAATACCTTTCTCTTTTTGCCTTATTTGAAAATTAAATAAATGAGAAAAAGCGAGACAAGTTTATTGACTCAATTTATATAGGTACTTAAGACATCGAAGATATATATATTAGGATTGTAGGTGTATTGTCCCTCTATGCATATAAGTAATTACTTTAAGAACTACCGCTAGTCCGAACTTGAATAAGTAAGTATCAGACTCGAATTAATTTGAGCTGAACACAACTCGAACTAGTAAGTCGAGTTGACCATCACTACCCACAGAATAAATTATCTACGTTGTCTGTCTCTGACAGAGACTCTGTTCCTGTCGGTAATAGTATTCTGTGCTTTGGAAAAAGTATCATACTAGGTTGTACTGGACGGAGCCTTTTGGTTTTTAGTGTATCTGTATTTTGTCAGTTGTAGGTAAGCGTATACCATAGACTTAGAATATACTAGCGTATAGACCAACATAGGGTGCAAGGGAGAAGAAAATTCCTTATGGCAAAAATGCAAGATAGAAAAGGATACCAAATCTCATGACTCTGTAACCGATTTTGAATGACAGGTCAGCACAATTCGGCACGCAAGAAATAGCTCCAAGATATTTTGTAACTTTTTAAAGTATAATAGTGGCTATTTTTAGTAAGTAACTTTTTTCCAAAATGGATAATTGTTCCGTGAGTGACTGTGCTGTTAATAATAGAAATAATCCTGATAATTTCGAATATCACACGTAAATTCTCAAGACGTCGTCAATGTTATGACGCGTTTATTTTTGGTTAAAATTTATGTTACATACTGTTTAAAATATATAATATATTCAATTATTTTGTTAATTTTGAAAATTTTGCAAAGAAAAAAGTCACGTTGTTGATAATTTGCATGAATTTGGTAAATACATTTTTATACAAAATATTTTACATGTACGCTAGGGATTGACTCAACTATATCAAAATTAATGTCGATATTTATCTTGAATGTTTATAATGAATCGATAGACTTGCCTACACAACAAAAAAATAAATCCTCGGTTTGCGTTCTAAAATGTAATTTTATTTTGCCGTTTTTCAAACAGATTCCCTCCGGATTCTATAATTAGAAAAAGTGGTTAAGATTCATTGGACGGGTTGATTGGAATTCAAAGAAGAACTCAACAATTTGCAGCAAACATTTTCTTCAGAAGTATAAAAGAAAAGTAAATAAAACAATTTTATTAAAAGGAGTCATTTCTACATTATTTGTACCAGTAAGTAAAATATTGTTATAATAAGACTTCAAAAATATAACTTTCAAAACTTTAGATAAATATAGAGACAGATTTTCAAACATTATAAAACTGTAGTACATTAAAGACAAAAAAAAATCTTGAGACTATCCTCTTTAAGCCATTATTAACCCAACTAAGTATCTATTTATCAACCAAAATAAATGTAACCTTACTTAACCAACCGCACAGCCTCACGGTCACACTAGTACAATATTCGTAGCATCATGTTATTTTCCCCAAGGGGTTGAGCGGAGCTTCGGAACGTCGGATTATATTCCCAAATCATAACAATAAAACTTTTAACGTAGTTAGGTATAGATATTTAGTAATGCTCCTCAAGCGCTACTAGACGACCGCGCATGAGACGTGATAGTATAAATTCCATAGTATTTGATACTCACAACGGTTAATGCCCGATTCATGCTTGATGGCCGACGACATTGTCTCGAGGGCTTAAATAGCGTGGTTCATCCCCTACAGCGTTAGTCGTAGAGAAGAGGAACTCGTGGTTAAGTAATAGCTGCGCAGATCCATAGATCTGCGAAATTAAGTTGCACTTGCCGCGGTCAGTCCATGAATGAGTGACCATTTTCTTAACATACCGAGATTGAGAGAATAGAGAGTGCATCTGTATCCTCAGACACTTAGTGCACTTTACTGTGTTAAGATCATTTGTTTTTAAAATTCATGCAGCTAAAATGATAATAAATTTATTATTACTTTATACTTTTCA
This sequence comes from Parnassius orleans, assembly GCA_029286625.1. Lineage (NCBI taxonomy): Eukaryota > Metazoa > Arthropoda > Insecta > Lepidoptera > Papilionidae > Parnassius > Parnassius orleans. The sequence goes on along the minus strand of JAGSMP010000076.1, from coordinate 395,971 downwards.
GGGACAGATGAAAGAATATAAACATGAAGCATGATGAAGCCTCATAAACATATTGGCCTTTAAACAGAGCAATCTTATTTAACTGATTCCTACAAGTTTCCTTCCTTAAATTATTAAGTTTACATTCATACTTAAGTTGAATATTAAAATAAACTTCTATAATCTATTTAATTATTAATTATTAAATGTTTGTAATTATCACAAGTAATACTTATATGAAAAATAAAGCAGCCATTATGTACTCCGTGTCCCCGTTTTTGTTTCCCTTTCAAAACATTTTATAAAATATAAATAGGTATATACTTAGTTAAGTATCTACCTATTTATATTAACAATATGTTAAAAAATAAATTCCGGGGAAACTGCCCAGTAAATATTTTTCTCCAAAGATCATAGCTCGAAAATACAACATTCTGATCTGTTTTTCGGTAAAGTCACCTGGGATTTTATACATTTGAATTAAAATCCAACAAAAGGCAGGTAGGTTCAGCTTATTCCCAGGAACATGTTATATGAATATTTTTTAATTATTTTAGAACTATCATGGTAAAATTCAGTTAATTTTTGAAGTTATTCAACTTCATGCACTAAACAATTTTTTATAATCTTTTTACCGCTTCCTTAACAATCATTTTCGATAGTCCTTTGAAGTAAAATATACATCACTAGCTAACGCACACAATGACAAATCAAAATTGGTCACGCGTGTTCGGGCTGTCAGGTGGTCTATACGTCAGTATATTCTAAGTCTATGGCGTAGACAGAAAAATAAAGACAGACAAGACCTCAACGTATTTCAGTAAGTGATAGCGATAGCTCGCCATAAGTACATTACTACAAATACATGCAATTTAAATTGCTATACTTAAACTTTTACCACCATTGTGTGGGTAATTTAGTTCTTTTGATTTTGGTTGTATTACGTCAACGACTAATTTAATTAATTTTCTTTTCTAGGGGGGCGTATTTATGACTATTCGATTGTGTTCGCGCGCGAACCGAATGGCTCCGGGATGAACGTAAAGCGCGAAAAGAAAAAAGTTGTAATGATCATTTTATTACAATTTATCTAAGATAGTTTATCCTCTCTGAAGCCGCGGTCAATTTACATCATTTAGGTCCGGGTTTAGTAAGCTCGTGGGTTTTCGAGTGTTTATTCAATATTTATAGCTCAACACGTAAATAGTATAATAAAATAAATCATAATCAACTCATAGCCCCTAATGCATTCATTTCGCGCATGAATGGTTTTTATAGGTACAATAGAACAACCATATTGATTAAGTATAGTTTAATTAAATCCTTGAATGTCAAAAGTATCCATAGTAAAATTGTACTTAGGACTAAAGGGTAAACTAATCATTCCTTTGATCTATGTATTGAATAAAAGTTAAAATAACTAATTTAGAATACCCCCGACAGTAAGACATATTTAAAAAGTAAAAAATAATATTTCGATCCACGCGTCGTTCGGCGTGTCGGAAGACCGTTTATGAAATAGAAAGTTTTAACAGCCGCTATCCGTTATACATATTTTCGTTAGTTGTATTTTATATTATTTTAGTACCTAGTGGTTTCCCGACGCGCCAACTCTTGAATCAAAATTTTATTTTTAACTTTTTATAGATAGCTTACAGTCGGGTTTTTTTTTTTGCATTTTTTATTTTGAGCTCTTTAAACTTCTAATTGATTCTCAAATACACTAGATTGTTCAGCAACTTTTTTTTGCAAACGCCAGGTCTTGGTCTTAAAGCAGCTAGTTTCTCCCTCCTATTATAGTTTAATAACGTCTTCTTTTCCAATTTCTTAATTTACTTCTTTTTACGTGGAGTTATCTCAACTTCCGGGCTGCCATAGGTATATCTTGTGTCTGAAATATAATAAAGAATATTACTGTATTTATAATAAACTAGCTGTTACGAACGGCTTCGTTCCTGAGTTTTATCCCACAGGAACCGTATTTTTTTTTTGTATAAAAGGCCTATAGCACTCAGGCATAATGTAGCTTCCTATTAGTGAAAGAATTATTGATTGAATTGGGATTAGTAGTTTCAGAGATTAACGCGTTCAAACAAACAAACTCTTCAACTTCATAATATTAGTATAGTATAAATATTTATACTATATATATAGATATATTTTTATATTTATTATTTATTCTATACCGCTTTAAAGCTAAAATGTTTAATTATTTATATTAACGGCTAGACACACATCATCTACAAGAACCAACTTCCATAAAATAGACTGATCAAGAATAAACTTACCATAGTACTTTCTATTTCAATTTCCATAGCAACTTTTTCTGACGGTAAAGATAGGTTAGTAGGACCATGAATATCTGTCATGGATGAATCGTCAAGCTGAAAAATATGATTATTATTTTAAATTTGTAACATTTATCACCCAAATAAATAAGTACATATTATAATATAAAATACTGAATATAAAATAATAGGTACCAAATAATTATTTGCTTCCATATCAACCCCAAAGGTTCACAGGGACAGGAATAATTTTTTTTCTATGTCAATAGTGGCTCTAGTTGGCTAGGATTAAAACTTAAAACCTATGACTCAAAACTGAATATTCTAAAGTTATACCTACAATTATTTAAAAACTTATTATTACCTTTATAGCCTATCAAAAGTCTACTGCTGAACACAGGCCTCCACTACTGATTGCCTCATAAGGGGGATAATTGCCATAGTTGCCACGCTTTACAAGCGGGTTAGCAACTGCAGTTTTTTATGTTTTATTCAGTAATTATCAGGTAGATGCTGCTGCCCATCTCCCAGTTCACGAGATAATTCGGGGTAGTGGATATTTTTACACTGCCACTACATGGTTACTGTGTAGTGGCGGTATAAGAATTTAAAATCTTATTACTTGATAAATGTATATTATCACACACAGTATTTTAAAATGGTAAATAATTCAGTGCATGTTTTATTATAACATGCAACAATTTCAGTTATGTGACAGCAACAGAGGTACCACCAATACAATGTACAATAATCTACTACTACATGTCACCACATGGTTGTAGAGGCAATTAAGTTGTATGCCTGAAAAATCCTGTATTTCCAATATATGGCGGTATAATTACTATGTGCTTATGCCAGACTTAAAATAATTAGATTGGTCATAGGGAGCAGCCTAAAAAATGCAAGAAAGGCCCAGCAATCACTAATATACCTGCTAAAAATGGCTATTAACGCAGATCTCTTCTCTAGTAGAGATTCAAGTCCCGCAATAAACCTTTTAAATGTTGAATATAATGATGATGCAATAATTTGTCTTCTTTTTCTTCTATTTACTCTGTAATAGTCCACTGGGTGTCCCGGGTGTCACCTATTGTAGAGGATTTATCTTTATTGTGATTCTTGACCTATTGGCGATTGCAGCACCGTTGACAATTTGGGTATTTCACATCTGGCATATTATATGTGTAACTGTAAACTACCATTTATTAGAAACCATGAACTCTTTCTTGCCTTACCCATAGTCCCCATGATGGAAAATTGGCATTATTTATGAAACTTCACATTACAACTTTGGCTTTATAATTGAATGGATTAAATTATGAACCACTTGCCAATGCCATGTGAACAACACATCTTTAGAATGAATGGCATATATTTGGCATGATATTATTATCTTGTAATAGACAAAAAGAGGGAAAAAAGACGACGACGCGGGCTCTCAAGATGAGGGCGCTGCAGAAGGCGATGGTGCTGCACCAGTCAAGAAGAAGAAAAAAAAATCGAAAGGTGCCATAGCTGCTAATCCTGACATTTTTAATGGTGACTTTGATGCCAACGATTGTGTGGGTTAGTAGTCAGTTGACATCACAGATTCTTTTTATTTAACATATATTTGTGAATTTGTATTTGTTTTATAAGGCTGTTTATTGGTGATGTCTCAGGGATTATTGGTTTATTTGTAAAAAAAAATCATGATGATATTTGACTATATTTGAAATTATTCAAGGTCTATAATAATAGAAAGTTTCATCATGTTTTATGTATAACATATTGGAGGTAATACAAAAAATGAGAAACATATATTTGCTATGCAGTGTTAGAGGAACTGACTATGTAGAGAATTACCAAACAGCTTTCTACCATAATATTTTGGATTCAACATTAAATAATGTGTTTAAAATTGAATATAAATATGCTTACTTTATTATTTAATAGACTTGTTTATAATTTTATAAATTTGCTATACTACTTACTATTTTTTTTCAACAGATCCATTCTTTGAGAGACTTGCTGCTACGACAGGTGACGTGACATCCTCAAATAGAGCATTTAATGCAACTCTACCAATACATGACAACACCTTTACATTGATTTTAAGGTATTTTTGAACAATGTTATCTTTTGAAGCATACTTAAACTAAATTTATTTAATCATTGTTTTTAAAATGAGGCTTGTTACACTGTGTGATGGGACATAATTGATTCTATCACTGTATCTGGGTGTTCTAAGGGGCGTATAAATACCAAGATTTTAAAGCATATCGCCAAATCCGCCTGCCAGTCGTGGCGATATACGAAAATCTATTAGTAAGAAATTACTGAAATTGCTAATTATTCTTACAATCGAAGAAGTCTGAGAGATGGATCATGGAGAGGAAAATGAGAATCAGGAGTGAAGAAGAAAATAAAACTATTATGGAGCCATTAATAATAATTAATTAATATTTAAAACAGAGAATAATTCAAAACTCATAATTGGTACAATTACTATATTCCGACTTTGAAACAAATTTAATCATATTTTTTTTAGAACGGATGATCAATTTTTGGAGCCGATAAAAGAAAACATTTCAGAAGATTTGGTATTAAATGAACATATAACATTGCCCTTGAAGTTGTTTCCAGAATTTAGAGAAACGGACCATATTTGCGAGCCTTTTGCTGGATTCTCATTCAATAACTGGGATCCGGAAACGGAAGATGCGTAAGTCAAAAGTATTTATTATGCGCCTGTCTACAATAAAGTTCATACTTCAAAGTTTGTTCAAATATACTTTCAGGAGATTTGCTTAACAAATAAGAATAAAATCTTAAAGTAATTTGATAATAAAATTTAAAACTCCTCACAACTGCGTTTGAAACAGAGGCACAATTGAGTATCTTCATCTGATTGCTTTTATTTAAATAGATGAATTAAAACAGTAAAAAAATGTTGCCTCCAATGCTTGGCAGAAATGATTACACTTGATCTGTCAGGTACTATTTTATAAGATTTGAGACGCTTTAGACTGAATACAACTACCTACTCAGCAATGTTGCACAACCGCCACATCATATCTTCAATTTGAAGCTTCAGGAGATTCCAAGTTGTGATGAACTAATTATTGTTATTGTAATTATATCAAGACCTTTTTGTTTTTGCAATTGTTGTGTTCTTACTTGGTACAGGTGATAGGATTATTATGATCCTTTATTTTTTAACTGTCAACAAAATTAAGAATTTGTATATTTTACAGGGAAAATCGTATTAACAACTGGGTTGAAGAAAACCGGCTAAACCTATCACAACAAGCGCTTGCCTTTGATGTGAATGCTGAGGTCGAGCCTATACCTCAAGATGAAGTCCATAATGATTTATTTGGTAAACTAATTATTACTATTACCACAGAATAAATAATAGCACAAGAACAGAAGGATCACTCTCTGATAGCAAACTTGTTAGTTTAAACCTAGTTACAACGTTCCTAATGTTCATAATACTTTGCACGCCTCGGAAGTGACCTTCGTTAAAATAGCCTACCGATTAAATCATCGAAAAAAAGTTAATGCAGCGCGCGTATTAAATCAAAATGCACGTCCGCGTGCGAGAGTCTGTATAACTTAGCCCGTTACGCGCCTTTGTTAAGGCCGCTCCTAATGAAGGGTTAGGTGTTGTTAGAAAACAAATTGAATCCTTTGATATTAGTTGGTAGTAGAATACACCGAGGTGTTACGCAATGTATTAGTAATTTGCTGATAATAATAGGAACATTATTGTTCAATGTCAGGAAGGTTAACTTGTAACAACGAGAAAAATTAAGATTATAACAACGTGAACGTCTTTGAAACTCAGATAATTTACCTGCTTATCATTTTTAACCGACTTCAAAAAAAGGAGGAGGTACTAAATTTGACTGTATTTTTTTGTGTGTTACCTCAGATCTTTTTTCTAAGTGAACCGATTTTGATGATTCTTTTTTTATTTGAAAGCTGGTGCTTATAATTTATATATCCCATATAAATTTGATCAAGATCTGACCAGTAGTTTTGGAGTTATCCTGGTGACACTAGTCAACATTTTTCCATAGAAATTTGGGGTATTACTCCGCTGTTTGACATTGTACATCCAAAGTTAAACATGATATCGTTTTATCTCATTATTAATTTTGTCTGTGCGGAAACAGAATAGTAAAATAAAAAGCGATTATAAAGTTACGAGCCACCAAATATTCGTTTTAAATATTAACAAAACTTTCGGCGTAAATTAGTAATAAAAGAAATGTAAAATTTCCAAAACAAAATCGGTACCGACAAAGCTTAATTATCGAAGAATTCAATAAATTTTATTTGTAATAGATTTATATGCAGTGGTTTTTTCATAAAACACGATTTTCTATATTTTCGTGGCTTTTTCGTATTTTTTACGCGCACTTTTTCGTATGAATTATCGCATCTAATTGTGCGGTGCGGGAGGACGACGCTCACGCACACATGCACGCGCGGTGACACGCGCTTATTCGAGTTTTATTCGACTCAGTCTTCTACGGCCTATGTCGTTTGTTCAAGGCTCAAGGCCCAAGGCCAACTAATGATAACAAAACGAAAGTTTTGCTATTTTGTTATTTGGATGCCAAATGGCATAGAAATTGATATAATTGAAAGAGATGATGCGTTTTGGACGACAAACAATTTTTAAATTAGATAACTTTTATCAGAAATGTTTTGCCGGAGCTGATAGATCCCCGTTACCCTCGCAAACTACATTTAGAGATCGAATGTAAATCAAATTGACATAGCATAGACAAAATTATGGAATATAAATAAAATTTAGAATAAAACCATTTCTAAATTTTATTAATGTTCCATAATTTTTATCTGTACTTACATATATCATTTTGATTTATATTCGATTATAATTATATTATATTACAAACGAAAATTTTAAATAAAAATAAGCAGCCGACAACCTCCTAGGTAGGCCCAGAAAACAGACTTTCCAACTGATATCTAAAAACAAAAGTTTGTTTCATTATATCTATAGCACATGAGTAAAGAAACCGTATCTTTACTCATGTGCCTATAGTAGGTACTGTTGTCTCGCAAATGTGTTGAAAACGTTGTATGACACACGTGCGTAAATTGGCTTCGTCTACTCGTTTGTAAGACCAACTTTTACATAGTATCATAAACACCGAATATTTTTCTGTGTATTAGAATAATTTATTTTGAGCTATAGTGGGCCGCAGACGTAAAAGAAACAATGTAGGTAATTGTGTTATTAATTCAATAATAATGATTTAATCACAAAAAATATTTTAAAAGTTTTTAACGTTTTTATAAAATACCTAATTAAAAATGTGATAAATATGTATGAAAATATTATTAAAGTTAAAGTTACAGCCTATATACGTCCTCTGCTGGGCACAGGCCTCTCATTTCTGAAAGGGTTCTAGGTAGGGTTACCAACCCTCCCGGATTGCCCGGGAGACTCCGGTAATAATGGTTAATCTCCGATCTCTCAGGTTGCAATAATTTCTCCGGTTTTTCCAAAATTATAGGCATCCGTCGCTCGCACGTGTCGCTACTACCCTGTACATACAACTTTATAATTTGTGCTACTCACTCGTTTTGCGTTCAAACACAACACCGCGCGTAGCTGCCGGTGTAAATATTATGTTCGTCCAGACACGGCTGAATATGGTACTTCCCAAGTTCACAAATATTAGATGTTGCTCGAAAATATAGATTTAAAATTAATAAATGATTGAGATTTTCTCTCACTCGTCCTTTCGAGAGTTGGTAACCTTATATAGGCAAAGAAATGTCCGCCGCGGCGAACTTGACGTCTTCGAAATATTTTTTCTTATTTCTCAGACATGCAGGTTTACTCACGATGTTTTCCTTCACCGCCGAGCACGTGGTAAATCAGAATTGCAATTAACAATTTCATTGATGCCGGCGGGATCGAACCGGGTTGCTCGCGTACTGTGTTGTGATACTTACAACGAGCTACCACGGCTCACAATGAAAATGATATAAAGGAAATAAGTATTCAATAAAGATTTACAAAATTTTTATTTTTATTTATTTCTTTTGCGGCGGACAAAGTAGGTATATGTGGGATTATCATAGGTACCTACTGTTATAATTTTCGTACTTTAATTATCTAGGTACCTACAATACAACAAAATATCACAAACCGTCGCCGCGTCGTGGACACTAAAATGTAAACTTTAGGTAGCTAAAGTTTACATTGCTAATACGTCGTCAATGCTAATACGTCGGTACTAAGAAAACAGTCTTCATGGGTCACTTGTCTTAATAAAAACATGTATTTACATTTAGTGATATTATATATTATATAAAAAAAGTAAGAAGACAGGTAAGTAATTTTAAAACAATTTTAGGTAGGCAGAACTAATTACAATTATTATCTAAATATTATAAATGCGAAAGTTTGATGTTTGGATGGATGTACGTTACTCAATCACGCCAGAACGGCTGAAGGATCTTGATACCTATTTAGCTCAGAGATAGGTTATAGTCTGGAATAACACATATGATACCGTTTATCCAGGAATTACGTTCCTGTGGATAATTTTCGAGTTACACGCGGCGAAGCCGCTGGCAACAGCTAGTACGGACATAAACTGCGATGACTGTTCAAGTAAGCATGCGTCGGCGTCGTGAACTATTGAGCGATCGCTGCATGACCACCGGAGGAAAACTAAACATAATAAATTGGTAGTATGTTTTCAGTTTGCAACAAATTGGATTTGTAATAGACCAAAATGCATTTAACAATACCAAATGGCAACTAAACACTTCGCTCTAGATATATCTTTATATCTATAAAAGGAGGATTATAAAATGATATTTTGACAATCTAAAAATATATTAGGTATCTATAGAGCCATAGAGGTATAATATAAAGGTAAAGCGATAACGCAGCGCCTAATAATTTAGCACGAGTTTGTACATAAGTACTTGCTGATTTTTCGGCAGCGTCGAGTGGCACACACAGCGTAGCTTTATGTATGTGTGCATCGTAACTTCGTTTTGTTCGAAACGCCGTACGAACAAGACGTGCGTGAAGACCAGCGTCTAACTGCTCATCACTGATACTATCTCTGTCGGGCACGATGCCAGGTGAGACAGCGTGCTTTTGGCCACGCCCACCTGTGAGGTCGAGCCCACGACTAGTGCCACCTTAAGGTGGATGCTCCGATACATTTTTTCCGATACATTTCCGCCAATACATTTTTGTCTGGACATATACGCTAAACACAGACACTATTTGTTTAAAACTAATCATTTTATCACTTTTCTACACTGAAATGTGCACGCGGTTGACCTTTTTAGAAAAGAACTTACAGTATATAATACAAAAATAATTGTGAAATCTAGGAAAATTTTGACACTTCTTTTAGTAGTGTGAGTGACTTTTGACAACATTGACAAGCAAAAGCGCCAAACACATAGTTTAGACATTGGCATGCTAGATGGCGTGCAAAATAAATACCATTATTTGTAGGTACTTCCTAACCTTGAACTACATGCACAAAGTTGAATGAAAAAAAGCGTTGCCAAACTTCGTTCGCTTGTTTGACTGTAATAAAATACATTCTGAAGTAATTTCGATTGTCACGCGATAGGATTTGCGCGTGGAATTTCTTGCGTGTTATATATTTTTGTATGATTTTAATTGATTCAATTTGCAATATTTCTAGTATGTATTTGATTCCAATATAATAGAATATATTGTAATTTATTGTAGGTATAGTAATTAATTATTCAAAATACGCAATTTTATTTTCGGTGGTATTAGAAACAGCATGTTGGCCCGTGATTTCAAATCTCGTCACAATACTAATTACATACGTCATACGTGTCGGTGTTGAGTACAAAACTACAAAGTCAGTGTTTCATGTTTTAATTTGTGTGAATATTTTTTTGGTCAACAATAAGTAAAATTATAAATCGGTAATCCACCAAAGAAGTCACAAAATTAATTTTGCAAACATTTGCAAAAAATAGTTTTGCCGGGTTACGTAAATAATACCTATTACGCATTTTGCAAACAGTTTCAGACAGACACATTATTATTAGTTTGTTTTATTTTGTTGTAATACCAAGCTCAAAGTCGCGTCGTATCGTTTGCTACGGTCCTGGATTTTTTTAGTTGATTGGTCCTTGGTAACAGATGAAAATAATGGTTATGTATTTATTATTAATTTTGTTTTATTATGATTATTAGATTAATAATTATTTATTTATTAATAAAATATTTATCAATAAAATAATGATAAATATTAAAGTATATAAAAATAGAATAGAAATAAATGTAAGTATAATGTTTAAAAATTGGTAAACATGTTTACGAGCCGTGGTAGCTCAGGTGGTTAGCGCTCGCTGTAAATTTCACAGTAAGCGAGCAACCCGGGTTCGATCCCTGCCGGCACCAATGAAATTTGAGTGCTTTGAAATTAGGAAATATTTTTTCACCTTCCTGGTTATTATCGCATACTAAATCGTGTTTTAGATTTGTTGTTATCTCTTGTTTATGAATAGTTTCTTACGTGTTATGTAATGTCAAATTTTTGGAATAATTGGCTATGTTGCAAATCATCTGTGTTATTAGTTTTGAGTGAATAGGCATGTATCAGGCGTGTTACTTCAAATACTTGTTTTGATCAATAATTTCAATAGTGTAAGGTAATAAAATAAATCCCAAAATTATTATTGAATTAAATAGTTTACGCCTACAAATAAAACTTTATTTTTATAACATAATCGTAAAATACTGGTATTCAGCTGAATCCGATTTGACTGGGAGCCGACCCCAATATAGTTGGGAAAAAAGCTAGGCAGATGATGAATCGTATATAATATATTATATCGTAGCAGGTGGCGTTCTGTAGTTCTACCTACCCATACAGAAAAAGGCATTTTTTTCATTTACGCCATCTAGTGTTCAATCTTCGTAAACGTAGGGACTAGGAATTCACCCACGTCTGTGTATGTAATCATCATCATCATTACAGCCCTTCACAAGTCCACTGCTGAACATAGGCCTCCCCCAAGGAATGCCACAAAGCACGGTCCTGAGCCACCCGCATCCATCGACTTCCTGCATGTCTTACCAGGTCGTCACTCCATCTAGTGGGGGGACGCCCTACACTTCGTCCGCCGGTACGAGGCCGCCACTCGAGAACCTTTTTTCCCATCGGTTGTCGGTTCTTCGAGCTATATGGCCGGCCCATTGCCACTTCAGCTTACTAATCTGTTGGGCTATGTCGGTCACTCTGGTTCTACTGCGGATATCCTCATTTCTAAGTTTATCACGCAGTGAGACTCGAGCATAGCCCTCCTTCACTGCTGGCCGGATGAGGAAGCTCAAGGTCGCTCAGCGAGCTATGGAGAGGCTATGCTCGAGTGTATGTAAACGACACTATATTCAATGACAGTTGTTATTTTAGGCTTTGTGTCGAATTGTGTGGATTTTGAGGCAATGATATGACCTAGTACAATAAAATATAATGTCAGAGTACCGCGGTAGCTACTTCTACGACTTAATAATGTTCCAATTACATAAAACCCAAATAAACTAAAAATTATGACTTCAGCGCCATCTCGCGGGAATATGGCTGAGAGCAGACCGTATGTTTCACCTTAATAATGCGTTTTAAAATTGAAGTCGGTTGTACAAAATTTTTAATTTCTTTACTTGTCTCTCTTCCTCTCTTTTTAAAAAACGTTACCTCCACACTAGGATTTTCTCCTGTATCGCGGGGGCAGTTTACATACATAGATTTCACAAGGACAAACATCCAGACCCAGAACAATTATTTGTAGCCCATACAAATACTTGTTCCGTGCGGCATTCGAACCTGCGGCCCTTAGCGCTGCAATTCATTAATAAGCCACTGCGCCACGGAGCCGTCACTTGTCTGTTTCACATTTTTTGCTATTTACAAACATGCGACACGCGACGGCATTATTAATGAAAGAGTGGCAATGAGAAGTGCTGCTATTTTCAATCTCTTTCTTTTATCGACCAAGTGTTAAACTATTAACCAGTATATGCTGATCTTGCATTAGTAGGCAGTCACTAGTACTGGGAGGTCTACTTACACTGAACGAAGTTTTAAGGTCATTGGCATTATACGCGAAAAAATCGAAAACTGCGAAGCTGTGGTCGGGTCGCTAATCAAATAATAAATCTGTAACTATGGCGTCAGTAACTAGGTACCTAATTATCTAGATCTACCTATAAATAATAATATCTTACCTTTCGGTATCCTTAGAACAGTAAAGAACAATAAAGACATGCAGTACCTTTTGAGTTTTGAGATAGATACTTGAATAAAAACTCAAAAATAAATATCAAAAGTGCCTAAATACTTATAAGAGAAAAATACAATTCCCCTGGTGTTGCAGGTGTTCATGGGGGACGGTAATCACTTACCATCAGGTGAGCCGTATGCTCGTTTGCCTCCTCTCCTATAAAAAATACTTTTTTGTCAAAGTAAGGCGCGCGTCAGCTCGAGCACGCTCTTGACAACCTCACTAAATCAGCCTCTTGTAGGCAGCCGCGCAGCATAGGTATATTTTCATGCCTAAAGCGTGGAGTGAGACAGGCCTGCTATTACTAGGATCATTTTTATCATATATTTTATATATATTTTTTATCCTATCATGTTTATTCAATATAGATTACATGTAATACTTATTTATTTTATTTTATTTTATTTTTATGTTATGGAAAACCAACAGCTTACAAATCTTAAGTAAATAACATGTTCAATTTACAAAAAAGCCAATAACAGGTTCTCACTGATAGAAATACACTAACATAATCTATTTCGTTGTTTAAAGGACATAGCACAAATACGAGCAACAAAATGGAGTCTAATTTCAATGTACAACATGCATAAATTTAATAAGTGAAACAAACAATAATAGCCACAAAAGAAAAGAAAAAGCAGGGCTAAACGCACAATATAATTTTTTTTTTCTTAAAATAAATTAAATTATGACATAAAAAACTCTCGACTTAATGCCCGCCTTGCCGATATGTAGCTAGTATTAAACAAATCAAAATCATGCTTTTGCATAAATTATTAAAATTATTAATAGACCGATACATGAAAGTATTTCTTCCATAATTAGTTGATGAAGCTGGTAAGTAGAGTAATGCATTCCTTCTAAGGTTCACTGTAGGCGTTCTCAGTGATATTTGTGATAGCAAATCAGAACAGTCAACATTGCCAGAACAGATTTTCAATAAAATACAATGTCAGCAATCTCCGACGCTTTATCAGAGGTAGCAGATGATGGTGTTTGCATAAGGATAAGTAGTCTTCTGATCGGTAGTTTCTATGGGTACGATAGCAAAGATATCGTATAAATTTACGTTGGATATTTTCAATCCGTGAAATGTATGTATGATACATCGGGTTCCAGATCTGCGAAATATTCAAGCATACTGCGGACGTAAGTACAGTACAAGATTTTAATTGTTTTAATATTATTAAACTCTTTTGCAGTACGCATGACAAAACCTAACGCCTTAGATGCCCTAGTTATGATATTGTCAACATGGGTGTTGAATAATAACTTAGAGTCGTGGAAAATACCTAGATCACGTACAACAGATTCTTTTTGTAACTTCTGGCCTTTAAGGTGATAGCCGAAATTAATTAAGTTTCGCTTGCGTGTATATGTAATAAGGGTACATTTTGATGGGTTTAGATCAAGCTTATTAATATTACAGTATTCCTCCAATCTTAGTAGATCTTCCTGCAGTAATTCAGCATCAGCCTGAGATGAGATTGTGGAAAATATTTTCATATCATCAGCAAAACACAGTAGGTGTGATGATTTAAAACAGGTTTCAATATCGTTGACAAATATAAGAAATAGCAACGGCCCCATCAAGGACCCCTGTGGCACACCACTCGGTATTGACACCCACCTGATATGTAATTGTTAACAACTACAGCCTGCGAGCGATTGTCGATATAAGAGGAGAACCACCGCAGTAAGTCTCCATATACCAACATACTGAAGCTTTTTTAAAAGCAAACTATGTTCAATCCGGTCGAAAGCCTTACTATAATCTGTATAAATAACGTCAACTTGATGACCATCATCCATGGCTTTAGTCAAGAATGAATTAAGGAGCACCAAGTTGGAAACAGTAGATCTACCCTTGAAGAAACCATGTTGAGACGGACTTATGCTTTGTTTGAGTAACGGATATACCTGCTCATAAATCAACTTTTCAAAGACTTTAGAAATGATGCACAACTTAGAAATTGGCCTATAATTAGCGACATCAGTCCTAAGACCCTTCTTGTGCACAGGGGTGATATATGCACGCTTCCAAATGTCAGGAACTGAGCATTCATGCAACGATTTGCGAAATAGCAAACTTATTGGTAGTGTTATCGTCTCTGCACAATTATAAAGAAAAGTGGCTGGTAGGTTATCAGGTCCGGCGGATTTGATGGATCAAGAGTCAACAACCGATACACGTGCTTAATGTTAACTTCTATTTTGAAATATTTACAGTCGATTTTGATGTTACATTAGAAATATTTAGAGTTGATTGAGCGCCCGGGTATAAGAAATTTGACTTGAAATAAGTTGCAAACGCGTCACTAATAGACTGTCCTGTGTTATAAATTACACTACCTAAATTGAGACTACTTGGGATAGAGTGAGTTTTTGATTTACGTTTAACATATGACCAGAAATATTTAGGATTTTTTTCTATTGACCTTTCAACGGTTGATATGTAGTTTTTATGACACATATCTTCCAAATATTTAACACGAGTGCGCAGTATTTTATACGATTCTTCATCGGATCTATTACCGTAGGTCCTGAGTTTATGAAGGTACGGTATTTTCTTTAATTGCTCTAATGCTGGGGAATACCACGTATGTAGAGAGTCCGTTTAATTATTTTGACGGTATGTGCTTATTTTAATTTCAAATATTTCAAAAAATATTTAATGGAATCATTAAGAGATTTCGAAGAAAATTCGGTTTTCCAATCGATTTCAGCATATTTTTCATTAATTGATTGATAATCACCTTATTATAAAAAACTTAATAAACGGAGTTGTTTTAGTGTGCTTAACTCATAAAACGTACCCATTACTAACGCTCCATGAAAGGGATCTACTGGTACCAAAGGGTCGTCACTACAATCAGATACGGCTACATCACAGTTAGATAACACAAGGTCGAGTGTTTTACCATATTTATTGCGTATACCATTATATTGGCAAAAGTTAAGCGCATTAATTTCGTCAACTAGTAACCGTTCATTGTGCGTACTATAGTTCGTTGGCTCATAGCAATGATTACAACAGTTGGAACAGTTGGAAGCGGGTATCCATTTTATGTTGCTTAAATTAAAGTCACCTACTATAAGATATTTATCCGTGGGATATTTTAAGACTGTATCATTTAATTTCGTAAAAAAATTCAATAACTGATCCGAGAAACTAAAACTTCCATAAATTACATAAATATAAGACACAAATATGCAGAAAAGTAGGCATTACTATCGCTTTTTATGATAGTAAGCGTGAGCCAAAATCTTCACAGCACTGAGTTAAAGTTCGGTTGAGGTTCAACAGACAACTCTCTGCGTGTCGCAATGAGTACACCGCCTCCGTACAATTGGCCCGTCCCAGCATAATCACGATCGCGGCGCCACACAACATAACGACTATCAAATAACTCAGAGTTCGAAATACCATCCAGAAGCCACGTTTCAGTTATAACAATGACATCGTATTTAGACAAGCAGGTATTACGGTAGAAATCAGATGTTTTAGTACGCAGACCTCGTGCATTCTGATAATAAATATTAAATAAAGAGCTATTCGTATTATTAATAAAAAACGTAGCCATTATAAATCATTAAATTAAAAATAAAATAAAACAATGTAAAATCAAAATTATAAAACTAGGCAATATGTAAAAGTCTTAAAATAATAACTAAAATTTTAATTTGATTTTAACTGCAAACTCAAATAGCGAATAAACATGCTAACTAATTATCACGTTAAACAGTGCTGTAATAATAAATACATAATTAAAAAAATAATAGAATCAATATCGTTCAACATCATATTACGAAGAAGAATAGCGAGAAAGCCAACTCTAGTATTAAAAAAATTGTTTAAAGTGTAATGAAAAGCAGGTGAACATAAATGTTAATGCAACTAAAATCAAAATTATTAAACTAAGCGGAATGCAGAAAGTCTTAAAATAACTAATTAAAAATATATTATTAGTATTAGGTTAAAAGCATGATACGAAAGCAAACCAACACGATAACATATTAATACATTAAAACATTTTTGCAGCATGGAATAAGTGCAATCAATATCATTCAATACCAAATAGGATATAAGAGCGAAAGAACAAGCACAATATGCATATGGTTACTTAAAATATATCCAAAAGCGGGTAGGAACAATTATGCGTCGAGCAATATATCGAACAAAGAGTTTTAGAAAAAACACAGAATAACAACAGCGATATATCGGCAAAGCAGGGGTCAAACATTTCATTACGAGTGTACTGTACAGCTGAAGCAATTAAACAATATGTAATTAAGCTGAGACCTAAGTTAAGCAAATTATATGTTTGGAGGCAGTTTAAGCTAACTTGTTTAAATCACTATCACTTGTGATAATCATAACCCTCGTAGTGTCGTTTTTTCTAACATGAATTTTACAATACTTTACCCAAACGTATGAAAAGCTTTATCTTTACAAATAGCTTGGTTTTAGTTAGCAAAGCCTTAGAATACGGTGTTATGGTCATTAACATACAGCCGTTGTTCATTACCCACAAACCCAATGTCCTTCGCTGTCATGAATTTCTTGGCTCGCGCTGCAGCGACAAATTCTTCCTTTATGTAGCGGTTGATGAAGTTGACAATAATAGATTTATCTTTACCAAAATGTGTCGGCACCCTCGCTATGTAATTTATTTGATGTTTGGGGATCGTGTAACCAACTTGCGTGCATATGTTCTCTACTATTGAAAAAAGGTTTTCATCTCTTAGAACTCCTTTATCTCGACATTGTTAAGTCGAGACCATTGTTCCTTAGCAGCTAACTCCTTTTCAGGGTTGATATTTGAGAGTGTCGAGTCAACTGTTATTTTTATTTGCTCCAATTTAGGTATCTTGATTCAAGATCAGTTATTCTGGACTCACAGTTAATTATTTTTCACTATTAAATTCACAGGATGATTTCAGCTCCTATTTCACGCCTAATGCTTTTCACGTCATCAATGAGTGCTGGTAGACAGTGAAGCTGTAGTTTTAGGTCACGTATTTCCTGCAGAACCATATCAATTGAAGCACCACCATCAATGGTAGGGATCGGCGGCGACGTGGTTGGCGTTGCATTGAAGGGCGCATGAAGGCTCCGGCAACAGGAACACCTCACGCAGCCCTTCGGTCGGCACCCAGCTTTTATACCCAGCTTCGGTTATATTTGAGCAGCCAAAACAAAGTTGCTCTTTACACGATCCACACTTAACGCCATCATTAAACCGTATTGAATAGTGCACAATGCATTATTATTAACAATTACTTTCGACGTAATCAAATAAGATATTCTAATCTTGAATTTGAAAAAAAAAAGAACTGATAGAAAATGAACTTAAGCAGAATTTGCTTGTAACTCCTGATGCTCAAACTCGTTTTAATTAACACCGACACGTGCTATCTCTGTGTAAACAACGACAACTGATACTTATTGAAAGTAATTTCTTACTTATTTTACCAGTTCGGAAAAATCCTCTGTCCTGGGAAGAACCAGCAAGAAACCCAGCGGGGCTTTTTTTTTCAATCATAATTTACAATATAATATTTTATACAATTCTTATGAAAACATTCAGAAACAGCATGTTAGATCACCTCATTTCCAGGGGTTTTTATCAATCATGTACTCTTTAGTAGTGTTGCGCGCCACTATTAATGTCTTGCACATGGCAACACTAGTTACCAATAGCGCCCTCTAGTATCGAGTAGCAGAACTAGGAGAGTCAAGATCCTTCTAGAAATTTCGGGACCGATAGGTACTCAAACATTCTAAATGTTTCTACTGTAGAAGGTTCTGGAAAGTATCTGAGGCGCTATATAAGGCCGCTATAGACCACGACCGAGTCAGTATTGAATTGGTGATACCAGCGAAGACTTCGAAGCGATACAACTGCGAATTTAAGCGATCTGTAGTAAAATTGTGTTTTGTTATTAGTGTGGTTTAAAGTTGTAATTAGCGTTGTGTAATTAAAGTGTCAATTTTGTAATTCACTCGGCAGTTTTAATTGTCTCGAATCCAAGCTCGTAAAAGTAGTATAATAATTAATAACCCTTTCTAAACAATTTTTGCTTAATATATTTTAAACCTTTTGATAGATAAGGTCTGCATATTTTCTGGAACTTTTTTGTAAAAGCGTATAATTGCGCTCCATTAAGGAATTACTGACTCTTTGAAGTCGAGTAACTGGTATAACTAACTTGTGCTTGTTCCTAGTATTTACAGAATGTACATCACTATTTTAACAAAACTATTATTGTTTTTTGTACATACATTAAATTTTCCCAAATATATTGAGAGGCCAAAGTTAATATATTTATTTCTTAAAAATTTTCTTAAGAAACTTCGGACCTAGGTTTTAAATTGCTCTTATGGCTCTCCTCTGCAAAACGAATATAGTTTCAATGTCAGTCGTTATTAGGAAGACACTGCTGTCCGTCTCCTGATATATTGCCCTCTGTTGCCTCTTACGACACCCACTGGATGATATGGGGTAGTGGATATTCTCACGGTAAGTGTAACTACTCAACTGAAATCAACTAATTAATGTAATACTATGTGTGTTTGCAGACGAGGAGCCGCTGGGCGGCATCGAGAGCGAGGAGGAGGCGGACGTGGCGGTGGCGGCGGTGGCGGCGGCGTGCGCGGCGCGCGCCGGCCCCGGCGCCGTGCGCCTCGCCGACATGCGCCCGCTGGCGCCGCGCGACTCGCGCCTCGAGTACTCCTACTGCGGGGCCATCGTGGCCGCCTGGGCCGGGCCCTCGCACTGGCGCCTGCGCAACAACCGCGGTTAGTGTGCGAGTGTCCCGCCTGTCCCGCTGTCCCGCTGTCCAGTGCCGCGCCTCGCCGACATGCGCCCGCTGGCCCGCGCGACTCGCGCCTCGAGTACTCCTACTGCGGGGCCATCGTGGCCGCCTGGGCCGGGCCCTCGCACTGGCGCCTGCGCAACAACCGCGGTTAGTGTGCGAGTGTCCCGCCTGTCCCGCTGTCCCGCTGTTCAGTGCCGCGCGCCTCGCCGACATGCGCCCGCTGGCTCCGCGCGACTGCGCCTCGAGTACCCTACTGCGGGGCCATCGTGGCCGCCTGCCGGGCCTCGCACTGGCGCCTGCGCAACAACCGCGCGTTAGTGTGCGAGTGTCCCGCCTGTCGCTGTCCCGCTGTCTCAGTGCCGCGCCTCGCCGACATGCGCTGGCTCCGCGCGACTCGCGCCTCGAGTACTCCTACTGCGGGGCCATCGGCCGCCTGGGCTGGCCCTCGCACTGGCGCCTGCGCAACAACCGCGGTTAGTGCGAGTGTCCCGCCTGTCCCGCTGTCCCGCTGTCCAGTGCCGCGCGCCTCGCCGACATGCGCCCGCTGGCTCCGCGCGACTCGCGCCTCGAGTACTCCTACCGGGGCCATCGTGCCGCCTGGGCCGGGCCTCGCACTGGCGCCTGCGCAACAACCGCGGTTAGTGTGCGAGTGTCCCGCCTGTCCCGCTGTCCCGCTGTCTCAGTGCCGCGCGCCTCGCCGACATGCGCCCGCTGGCTCCGCGCGACTCGCGCCTCGAGTACTCTACTGCGGGGCCATCAGGCCGCCTGCCGGGCCTCGCACTGGCGCCTGCGCAACAACCGCGGTTAGTGTGCGAGTGTCCCGCCTGTCCCGCTGTCCCGCTGTCTCAGTGCGCGCGCCCGCCGACATGCGCCCGCTGGCTCCGCGCGACCTGCGCCTCGAGTACCCTACCGGGGCCATCGTGGCCGCCCGCCGGCCTCGCACTGGCGCCTGCGCAACAACCGCGGTTAGTGCGAGTGTCCCGCCCGTCCCGCTGTCCCGCTGTCTCAGTGCCGCGCGCCCGCCGACATGCGCCTGCTGGCCCGCGCGACTCGCGCCTCGAGTATCCTACTGCGGGGCCATCGTGGCCGCCTGGGCGGGCCTCGCACTGGCGCCTGCGCAACAACCGCGGTTAGTGTGCGAGTGTCCCGCCTGTCCGCTGTCCCGCTGTCCCGCTGTCTCAGTGCCGTGCGCCTCGCCGACATGCGCCCGCTGGCTCCGCGCGACTCGCGCCTCGAGTACTCCTACTGTGGGGCCATCGTCGCCTGGGCCGGGCCTCGCACTGGCGCCTGCGCAACAACCGCGGTTAGTGAGTGTCCCGCCTGTCCCGCTGTCCCGCTGTCCAGTGCCGCGCGCCTCGCCGACATGCGCCCGCTGGCTCCGCGCGACCGCGCCTCGAGTACTCCTACTGGGGCCATCGGCCGCCTGGGCTGGGCCTCGCACTGGCGCCGCGCAACAACCGCGGTTAGTGTGCGAGTGTCCCGCCTGTCCCGCTGTCCCGCTGTCTCAGTGCCGCGCGCCCGCCGACATGCGCCCGCTGGCGCCGCGCGACTCGCGCCTCGAGTACTCCTACTGCGGGGCCATCGTGGCCGCCTGGGCCGGGCCCTCGCACTGGCGCCTGCGCAACAACCGCGGTTAGTGTGCGAGTGTCCCGCCTGTCCCGCTGTCCCGCTGTCCCGCTGTCTCAGTGCCGTGCGCCCGCCGACATGCGCCCGCTGGCCGCGCGACTCGCGCCTCGAGTACTCCTACTGCGCCATCGTGGCCGCCTGGGCGGGCCTCGCACTGGCGCCTGCGCAACAACCGCGGTTAGTGCGAGTGTCCCGCCTGTCCCGCTGTCCCGCTGTCCCGCTGTCTCAGTGCCGCGCCTCGCCGACATGCGCCCGCTGGCTCCGCGCGACTCGCGCTCGAGTACTCCTGCTGGGGCCATCGTGGCCGCCTGGGCCGGGCTCGCACTGGCGCCTGCGCAACAACCGCGGTTAGTGCGAGTGTCCCGCCTGTCCTGCTGTCCCGCTGTCTCAGTGCCGCGCGCTCGCCGACATGCGCCTGCTGGCCCGCGCGACTCGCGCCTCGAGTACTCCCACTGCGGGGCCATCGTGCCGCCTGGGCCGGGCCTCGCACTGGCGCCTGCGCAACAACCGCGGTTAGTGCGAGTGTCCCGCCCGTCCCGCTGTCCCGCTGTCTCAGTGCCGCGCGCCCGCCGACATGCGCCCGCTGGCCCGCGCGACTCGCGCCTCGAGTACTCCTACTGCGGGGCCATCGGCCGCTGGGCGGGCCTCGCACTGGCGCCTGCGCAACAACCGCGGTTAGTGTGCGAGTGTCCCGCCTGTCCGCTGTCCCGCTGTCCCGCTGTCTCAGTGCGCGCGCGCCGCCGACATGCGCCCGCTGGCTCCGCGCGACTCGCGCCTCGAGTACCCTACTGCGGGGCCATCGTGGCCGCCTGGGCCGGGCCCTCGCACTGGCGCCTGCGCAACAACCGCGGTTAGTGTGCGAGTGTCCCGCCTGTCCCGCTGTCCCGCTGTCTCAGTGCCGCGCGCCTCGCCGACATGCGCCCGCTGGCGCCGCGCGACTCGCGCCTCGAGTACTCCTACTGCGGGGCCATCGTGGCCGCCTGGGCCGGGCCCTCGCACTGGCGCCTGCGCAACAACCGCGGTTAGTGTGCGAGTGTCCCGCCTGTCCCGCTGTCCCGCTGTCTCAGTGCCGCGCGCCTCGCCGACATGCGCCCGCTGGCGCCGCGCGACTCGCGCCTCGAGTACTCCTACTGCGGGGCCATCGTGGCCGCCTGGGCCGGGCCCTCGCACTGGCGCCTGCGCAACAACCGCGGTTAGTGTGCGAGTGTCCCTGTCCCGCTGTCCCGCTGTCCCGCTGTCTCAGTGCCGTGCGCCCGCCGACATGCGCCCGCTGGCGCCGCGCGACTCGCGCCTCGAGTACTCCTACTGCGGGGCCATCGTGGCCGCCTGGGCCGGGCCCTCGCACTGGCGCCTGCGCAACAACCGCGGTTAGTGTGCGAGTGTCCCGCCTGTCCCGCTGTCCCGCTGTCCCGCTGTCTCAGTGCCGCGCGCCTCGCCGACATGCGCCCGCTGGCGCCGCGCGACTCGCGCCTCGAGTACTCCTACTGCGGGGCCATCGTGGCCGCCCGCCGGGCCTCGCACTGGCGCCTGCGCAACAACCGCGGTTAGTGTGCGAGTGTCCCGCCTGTCCTGCTGTCCCGCTGTCTCAGTGCCGCGCGCCCGCCGACATGCGCCTGCTGGCTCCGCGCGACTCGCGCCTCGAGTACTCCTACTGCGGGGCCATCGTGCCTGCCGGGCCTCGCACTGGCGCCTGCGCAACAACCGCGGTTAGTGTGCGAGTGTCCCGCCTGTCTCGCTGTCCCGCTGTCTCAGTGCCGCGCGCCTCGCCGACATGCGCCCGCTGGCGCCGCGCGACTCGCGCCTCGAGTACTCCTACTGCGGGGCCATCGTGGCCGCCTGGGCCGGGCCCTCGCACTGGCGCCTGCGCAACAACCGCGGTTAGTGTGCGAGTGTCCCGCCTGTCTCGCTGTCCCGCTGTCTCAGTGCCGCGCGCCCGCCGACATGCGCCCTGGCCCGCGCGACTCGCGCCTCGAGTACTCCTACTGCGGGGCCATCGTGGCCGCCTGGGCCGGGCCCTCGCACTGGCGCCTGCGCAACAACCGCGGTTAGTGTGCGAGTGTCCCGCCTGTCCCGCTGTCCCGCTGTCCCGCTGTCTCAGTGCCGCGCGCCTCGCCGACATGCGCCCGCTGGCGCCGCGCGACTCGCGCCTCGAGTACTCCTACTGCGGGGCCATCGTGGCCGCCTGCCGGGCCCTCGCACTGGCGCCTGCGCAACAACCGCGGTTAGTGTGCGAGTGTCCCGCCTGTCCCGCCTGTCCCGCTGTCCCGCTGTCCAGTGCCGTGCGCCTCGCCGACATGCGCGCTGGCCCGCGCGACTCGCGCCTCGAGTACTCCTACTGCGGGGCCATCGTGGCCGCCTGGGCCGGGCCCTCGCACTGGCGCCTGCGCAACAACCGCGGTTAGTGTGCGAGTGTCCCGCCTGTCCCGCTGTCCCGCTGTCCCGCTGTCTCAGTGCCGCGCGCCTCGCCGACATGCGCCCGCTGGCGCCGCGCGACTCGCGCCTCGAGTACTCCTACTGCGGGGCCATCGTGGCCGCCTGGGCCGGGCCCTCGCACTGGCGCCTGCGCAACAACCGCGGTTAGTGTGCGAGTGTCCCGCCTGTCCCGCTGTCCCGCTGTCCCGCTGTCTCAGTGCCGCGCGCCTCGCCGACATGCGCCCGCTGGCGCCGCGCGACTCGCGCCTCGAGTACCTACTGCGGGGCCATCGGCCGCCTGGGCTGGCCTCGCACTGGCGCCTGCGCAACAACCGCGGTTAGTGTGCGAGTGTCCCGCCTGTCCCGCTGTCCCGCTGTCCCGCTGTCTCAGTGCCGTGCGCCTGCCGACATGCCCGCTGGCTCCGCGCGACTCGCGCCTCGAGTACTCCTACTGCGGGGCCATCGTGGCCGCCTGGGCCGGGCCCTCGCACTGGCGCCTGCGCAACAACCGCGGTTAGTGTGCGAGTGTCCCGCCTGTCCCGCTGTCCCGCTGTCTCAGTGCCGCGCGCTCGCCGACATGCGCCCGCTGGCTCCGCGCGACTCGCGCCTCGAGTATCCTACTGCGGGGCCATCGTGGCCGCCTGGGCCGGGCCTCGCACTGGCGCCTGCGCAACAACCGCGGTTAGTGCGAGTGTCCCGCCTGTCGCTGTCCCGCTGTCTCAGTGCCGCGCGCCCGCCGACATGCGCCTGCTGGCTCCGCGCGACTCGCGCCTCGAGTACTCCACTGCGGGGCCATCGTACGCCTGGGCCGGGCCTCGCACTGGCGCTGCGCAACAACCGCGTTAGTGTGCGAGTGTCCCGCCTGTCCCGCTGTCCCGCTGTCTCAGTGCCGCGCGCCTCGCCGACATGCGCCCGCTGGCGCCGCGCGACTCGCGCCTCGAGTACTCCTACTGCGGGGCCATCGTGGCCGCCTGCCGGGCCTCGCACTGGCGCCTGCGCAACAACCGCGGTTAGTGCGAGTGTCCCGCCTGTCCCGCTGTCCCGCTGTCCAGTGCCGCGCGCCTCGCCGACATGCGCCCGCTGGCTCCGCGCGACTCGCGCCTCGAGTACTCCTACTGCGGGCCATCGTGGCTGCCTGGGCCGGGCCTCGCACTGGCGCCTGCGCAACAACCGCGGTTAGTGTGCGAGTGTCCCGCCTGTCCCGCTGTCCTGCTGTCCAGTGCCGCGCGCCTCGCCGACATGCGCCCGCTGGCTCCGCGCGACTCGCGCCTCGAGTACCCTACTGCGGGCCATCGGGCCGCCCGCCGGGCCTCGCACTGGCGCCTGCGCAACAACCGCGGTTAGTGTGCGAGTGTCCCGCCTGTCCCGCTGTCCCGCTGTCTCAGTGCCGCGCGCCTCGCCGACATGCGCCCGCTGGCGCCGCGCGACTCGCGCCTCGAGTACTCCTACTGCGGGGCCATCGTGGCCGCCTGGGCCGGGCCCTCGCACTGGCGCCTGCGCAACAACCGCGGTTAGTGTGCGAGTGTCCGCCTGTCCCGCTGTCCCGCTGTCTCAGTGCCGCGCGCCTCGCCGATGCGCCTGCTGGCTCCGCGCGACTCGCGCCTCGAGTACTCTACTGCGGGCCATCGTGGCCGCCTGCCGGGCCTCGCACTGGCGCCTGCGCAACAACCGCGGTTAGTGTGAGTGTCCCGCCTGTCCCGCTGTCTCAGTGCCGCGCCTCGCCGACATGCGCCCGCTGGCTCCGCGCGACTCGCGCCTCGAGTACTCCTACTGCGGGGCCATCGTGGCCGCCTGGGCCGGGCCCTCGCACTGGCGCCTGCGCAACAACCGCGGTTAGTGTGCGAGTGTCCCGCCTGTCCCGCTGTCCCGCTGTCTCAGTGCCGCGCCTCGCCGACATGCGCCTGCTGGCTCCGCGCGACTCGCGCCTCGAGTACTCCTACTGGGGCCATCGTGGCCGCCTGCCGCCTCGCACTGGCGCCTGCGCAACAACCGCGGTTAGTGCGAGTGTCCCGCCTGTCCCGCTGTCCCGCTGTCTCAGTGCGCGCCTCGCCGACATGCGCGCCTGCTGGCCTGCGCGACTCGCGCCTCGAGTACTCTACTGCGGGGCCATCGTGGCCGCCTGGGCGGGCCTCGCACTGGCGCCTGCGCAACAACCGCGGTTAGTGCGGTGTCCCGCCTGTCCCGCTGTCTCAGTGCCGCGCGCTCGCCGACATGCGCCCGCTGGCTCCGCGCGACTCGCGCCTCGAGTACCCTACCGGGGCCATCGTGGCCGCCTGGGCCGGGCCCGCACTGGCGCCTGCGCAACAACCGCGGTTAGTGTGCGAGTGTCCCGCCTGTCCCTGTCCTGCTGTCTCAGTGCCGCGCGCCCGCCGACATGCGCCTGCTGGCTCGCGCGACTCGCGCCTCGAGTACTCCACTGCGGGGCCATCGTGGCCGCCTGGGCTGGCCTCGCACTGGCGCCTGCGCAACAACCGCGTTAGTGTGCGAGAGTCCCGCCTGTCCTGCTGTCCCGCTGTCCAGTGCCGCGCGCCTCGCCGACATGCGCCTGCTGGCTCCGCGCGACTGCGCCTCGAGTACTCCTACTGCGGGCCATCGTGGCCGCTGCCGGGCCTCGCACTGGCGCCTGCGCAACAACCGCGGTTAGTGTGCGAGTGTCCCGCCTGTCCCGCTGTCCCGCTGTCTCAGTGCCGCGCGCCCGCCGACATGCGCCCGCTGGCTCCGCGCGACTCGCGCCTCGAGTACTACTGCGGGGCCATCGTGGCCGCCTGGGCCGGGCCCTCGCACTGGCGCCTG
Organism: Parnassius orleans; assembly: GCA_029286625.1. NCBI lineage: Eukaryota > Metazoa > Arthropoda > Insecta > Lepidoptera > Papilionidae > Parnassius > Parnassius orleans. Next base: position 369,725 of record JAGSMP010000076.1, on the reverse strand, counting down.
CGCAACAACCGCGGTTAGTGTGCGAGTGTCCCGCCTGTCCCGCTGTCCCGCTGTCTCAGTGCCGCGCGCCTCGCCGACATGCGCCCGCTGGCTCCGCGCGCGACTCGCGCCTGAGTACTCCTACTGCGCCATCGTGGCCGCCTGCCGGGCCTCGCACTGGCGCCTGCGCAACAACCGCGGTTAGTGCGAGTGTCCCGCCTGTCCCGCTGTCCCGCTGTCTCAGTGCCGCGCGCCTCGCCGACATGCGCCCGCTGGCGCCGCGCGACTCGCGCCTCGAGTACTCCTACTGCGGGCCATCGTGGCTGCCTGGGCCGGGCCTCGCACTGGCGCCTGCGCAACAACCGCGGTTAGTGCGAGTGTCCCGCTGTCCCGCTGTCCCGCTGTCTCAGTGCCGCGCCCGCCGACATGCGCCCGCTGGCTCCGCGCGACTCGCGCCTCGAGTACTTACTGCGGGGCCATCGTGCCGCCTGCCGCCTCGCACTGGCGCCCGCAACAACCGCGGTTAGTGTGCGAGAGTCCCGCCTGTCCCGCTGTCCCGCTGTCTCAGTGCCGCGCGCCTCGCCGACATGCGCCCGCTGGCTCCGCGCGACTGCGCCTCGAGTACTCCCACTGCGGGGCCATCGTGGCCGCCTGGGCCGGGCCCTCGCACTGGCGCCTGCGCAACAACCGCGGTTAGTGTGCGAGTGTCCCGCCTGTCCTGCTGTCTCTGTGCTGTCTTAGTGCCGCGTCTCGCCGGTGAAATTGTTCCGTTAAGTCAGAAGTTACATCATCGGAAAGACTGACCGTTGGGGTTCGGTCAGAACTCTGCAGCTAGTGAACATGTTCAGGATTCGTCGCCGTTATTGCATAAATTTTGATAAACCAAAAATCTTCGCAAAAGAACTCGGATTCCTGCCAATATTGTTTATAGAGATAATAACATACTTATTTCAATAGGAGATGGCTGGGTGCTGCCATCTGTTTAGAAATGTGAGACTGGAAGGGCATCGTTTATTATGAGCTTTTACCGCCGGGCAAAACCATCTATTAGGATGTCTACTGCCAATAACTAATGAGACTCAAGCAAGAAATTGAGAAAAAACGACCGGAATTGATCAACAGAAAAGGAGTGGTCTTTCATCATGATAACGCCAGACCACACACATCTTTGGCCACTCAGCAAAAATTGAGAGAGCTTGGTTGGGAAGTGTTAATGCATCCATCATATAGTCCTGACCTTGCACCCTCAGATTTTCACCTGTTTCGGTCTCTTCAGAATTCTTTGGGTAGTGTTAGGTTAACATCAAGAATTTGACAGTCCTGTCAAAAATACTTGTTGCATTTTTTTTATCAAAATCCCAAGATTTCTACAGCAACGGAATTATTTCACTACCTACAGATGGCAACAAGTTATCGAACAAAATGGCACATATATATTATAATTATATGTAATTAAACTTTGAAAAAAAAAAAGTCTTTCATTTGTATATAAAATACGAAGAAAGTTTTTCCCCGACCTTGTATTTGCAATTGCAATTCAAAATTCTATTTGTAATATCAATTCCATGTCATTGTTATCAATGTTTACCATGAAGTGAAAAATCATTGTCACACATTAATACTTAAATTTTAAAGCACATTTCTTTTACAGCATCCAAATTATCCGAGCGAACGCAATCAACGGCCACAGGGCGTTTGACAGTAGAAGGCAAGAAACCATCGCGGACTAAACGGCAACTAGACTTTCTGGGAGCAGGATTGGCGTTCGATTCTCAGGCAGAACCTACTGGCGATTATGAGCCTACACAACCCGCCAAAATTATGATCAGCAGAAAAACACTAGCAACTGGACACACATGGAATGAAGCTAATTTTAAGACACCAATTGACAGGTAATAATGCAGCAACACCTATCTAAATGCAGTAATATGTCACCCAAGAAAGTTCCTTTTATATATAAATATTTTAAATATAAATATAATATTTAAATGAAGCTGAAATCAACACCAGGCTCTGTCACTCTTGCTACCTTCGTGAAATAAATGCCTACAATCGTGCGGAACCTCAGGTTGCATACGCAGTCAGGGCTAGCGCGTTTTAGGCGAGCAATGTACTTGTGATTTTCAAAGCTTTTTTAACACTGTATATGTAAATAGATTTATATCAATATTTTTGTTTATTGTTTAGTATATTTAGTTATAAGAAAATAGTTGTTTATGTTTTAGTGTAAGTTATATGTATATTATAGAAAATACATTCATTAACAATTTTGAAAACTTAGTAATGATAAAACCGACAAATAATTTACTAAAATTATTAACGAATATATATTTTATCACACGGTGTCAATATTGTCCCTCCCAGTATTTACTTAAACTTATAAGATAAATTTAGAGTTTTTCCACTCTTAAATTTAATAACCTTTAGCTTAGAAACGGTAAAAAATTATATTAAAACAGTTGTAAATTAAATAAATAACCAAAAGGTACTATATACGTACTGTATTCTTTATTCTTTGTTGAAAGCCTTGGTAACCAACCACGCGATAGCGTTCGTGACGTAGAAAGGGGAAAGATGCAAAGCCATACGGACACTTGCGCGCAGCGACATGGCTTAATTTAACTTGCGTGCTTGATGCATCTAATTAATAATATAATTATTTAGGCTATTAAAACGTCGGCAAGTACAATACGGCCGACGTATCTTGGCGAGTCTGAATATAGGCTCTGCGAAGTTTAGCGCATGAACACTCGTGAAGAAAACTGTTATTGTCATTTTTTTATATATACCAATGTACAAATAAAATTTCCCTAATACAGTGACCAAAAATATCAAAACACTTTGGAGACATTATAAATTAAAGATTCAATTTTGATACCTCACCTTTCGATAGGGGCAGATTTTATCACAAACACATACAATATTATTTACATTTAATACTTTTTATTTATTTACACTTATTATATAAGTGCTAACTGACACTTGCAAATAAAACAAATAAAACAAACAAAACAAACTTAACACTATTAATAAAAACAAACAACAATAACAACGAAAACTTTTGTAACCGACTGTGCTCAAGACAGAGATAGCGACACGAACACGACACCAATGCTAACGTGTGACTGAGAAATATTACCGTGTACCGAGCATTGCCGAATAAGCACGAAGCTTTACGAAGTAACCAGAAAGGGATGTCCAACACGCGTGCCTGAGGGTGTTGTTTAATCGATTTTTATTCAAATCGATTAAAATTAAGACATAAAAATATATTTATTTGCAATTTATAAGGAGGTTCTAAATTTTCTCAAATAGTCGTTACTCAAGAAGACGTTAATAGATAATTGATATTTAAGTACATTATGTCTTTCAGCTGAGAAAATAATATGTTTTAGTTTTTTTTATTTAAGTCGAAATCTTGTTTATTATCAACAAAATTCACTATATTTGTAAATCTATTTCGTTTAATATCTTATATAAACAAAAATCAATAACTTCTAAATAAAACTAATCGATTGCGATATTTTATGACTAAAGGGTCGATTGTGTTTACTTATGGTCAATCTCAGCCTAGACCACCGCCCCTGTACGTCGCCTCATGCCACCATTTTGTTCCTAAAAGCTATTGCGCAACCTTTGCGCGAAGGTCGGACTCGCCAAGATACGTCGGCCGTATTGTAGTGAATATCAAAGGAGCGCAACTTCTGTACGTAGTACTAATATTTATTCTGTGACAATGCTCATTAGTGAGGCAGAAACTATTTTCAACCGACTTAAAAAAGAGGGCGAGGTTCTCAATTTGACTGTTTTTTTATGTGTTACCTCAGAACTTTTTTTCTAGGTATACAGATTTTGATTATTCTTTTTTTATTTGAAAGCTGGTGCGTCTAATGAGGTCTCATATAAATTTGATCAAGATCTGATCAGTAGTTTTTGAGTTATCCTTAATAATGCGTATTTAATTGACTTCGACTACATTGATGATGTTCTCATTTTATTTATATTGAAGTCGGTTGTACAAATTTTTTAATTTTACCACTTGTTTAATGGCCATTTGTTTTTATTACAGTAATAATAGTTAAATGTCATTTGTATGTAATACTCAATTTCAGGGGGTTGGACGAATCTCATTTCCGGAAATTGTTCCTGCGCCGCAATGTAATCTTATTACGCAAAAGAGATTTGGAGCAGAGCAAGCAACCAGAGGCAGAACCTGTCTCAGTGGAGGAGGTTGGCTATGACTATAACAACGAAAACGACGCCTCATATTGTCCTAATAATGTGCCGGTTAGTGTTTATAATTTATATTATACGCCCTGTGCCCGCAAGACGATTTCAATGTTGAGTAATATTAATACGAAACTCAGTAAGGGTTAATTACATACATATAGGATGTCCCTGTGGCAGAATTAGATTTCAAATAAAAAAAAATAAAGGAGATAAATTTATTTCATTAACTATCAGAAAGAAAAGAAGTGTGGGTTTTATTTCTTAATAATTATTCCGTCTAAATATTGACCGTCACGTCGGCCACACTCTTGCAATCTGACCTCAGTATTCCGCGCCACTCTCTGGAGAAGTGACGTCGGGGTACTGTTTACGTCGCTGGGTTTGTTTCATACTTTACTTTGAGGTACCCCATAGATAAAAGTCCATTGGGATGAGATCCGGCGACCTGGGTGGCGAGGGTTGTCTCCAAAACGGCTTATCAATTAGTTAGGAACATCACGAAGAAGCGCCATGGCCTCTAGCAGTGTGAGGCGAGGCGCCAACTTGCTGAAACCATGTGTGTTAACTGGAGACAGGATGTTCTCTCATTAACAAAAAATAATCGTTAAGTATGCACCGATAAGAAACACTGTTCACAGTAATGCCTTGTCCTCGATGATTTTTCAAAAATATGGTCCGATTATTTCACTGCTTGACTATGCACACCAAACCATCTCTTTAGAACTGTTGATGTTTTAAACTTAGATTCTGTCTTTTAGGTGACCAATAACGGCAATTCTGCTTTTTAATTTGTAGTGAAGTGTGTAATTAAAAGTCACCATATAAAACGCACAAAACTTTTATTGTCCACAAGCATAAAGAACATTTAGGAAGGCGGATAGCGTACACAGTGAAAAGAAAGGGAAAGAAAATTTAACACCGAGTAATAGAATTCATACACAACTCGAAATGCACATCGCGACTATAATTAAACTAGCGAAGGCGATAGCCCGGACAAACGCGAGAGCGGCGTGCGTTCTACGTCTGAAGGCGGCTACTCACATGCCTGCCGCAGGGCACTCTAGGGTGTACAGCGATCGGGGCAATATCAGAACTGTCTCTACACACATGCCTGCCGTTCAGTATGAGAGTGTACGTCGCGCTGGACGCACGCGTTGAGAATGGCGCCAGTTTTATCGAAATATCAATGAATCGGTATATATAGCCTTGCCTCTTTTTTATATAGAATCAGGGTGACAAATGAGCACAGTCCACCTGATGGTAGGTGGACACATTGGCCCATAGACACCCACATTTTTCAATAAAACAACTAATTAATTAATAATTCCAACCATAATTATAGTGCTTATAAGCTGCAGTATAGCTCTGCCACGCTATTTTTAGGCTTTCAAAGATAATTAAATGTGACTAACATAAAGTAAAGTTACAGCCTATATTACGTCCCACTGCTGGGCACAGGCATCCTCTCATTTTTGAGAGGAGGCCTGTGGCCAAGGAAATGTCCGCCGCGCTGCCCCAATGCGTGTTGGCGAACTTCACATGTCTTCGAAATATTTTTTTTTTGATTTCTCAGACATGCAGGTTTCCTTACGATGTTTTCCTTCACCGCCGAGCACGTGGTAAATCAGCACTTAAAATTGTAATTAACAATTTCATTGGTGCCGGCGGGGATCGAACCTGGGTTGCTCGCGTACTGTGAAACTTACAGCGAGCGCTAACCATCTGAGCTACCACGGCTCAGATGGTTAGCGCTAGGTTATATTTAATTATGACGGTGACTAACATCACTCGTCATAATTTAATATAACCAATTTATTCTGTGATATAACTTAACTAACTAGTGCTTAGTAACTATAATTTAACTAGTGCTTCAAATAGCCAGGATAGTAGAAATTTGTATTATTATTTAATTATTTAGTTAGTGACATTTTATTTATATTCCAGCAATTCTAATACTATTGGAATATTTTCTTTCCCATACTGGCCCTTATGATAAGTTAGGTAGATATCTACTCGGTAACAAATCCCAATAATGTTACTTGTAAGTTACAACGTTGAAATAACGTTCTTTCTGCGGTGCTACCGCAAAAAAAGACAAAAAGGAGATACTGAGTGAAGAAGCCGCTCTTTATACACTTCTATCACCAGTGTCCAAATTTCACATTCTTTATTGTATCCATTTCGACTTGTACTCACACGTGTGCTCCGCGCGAAAGTCGCAACGAACTGATTGAAATTGCGCTACACACGCGACAGCGGCAGCTACGGTCTAGGGAGCAAGGAAGGTCGGCGCCGCAGAGCCGACTTAGAAAATGCCCCTGCTTGCATACACACTCACAATTAAGGGTCATCCCCACTCCTACACCCTAGATTGTCCTGCGGCAGGCAAGTGAGTAGCCGGCTTGAAGCAGCTGCGGACTGGCGGGGAACCCGCCCGCGCGAGCCGATTGAGGCGTGGCCACTCGACCTAGACATGGTCGTGCCATGAGTTCGACGAGTAGCTGTGCGCTCTCTCGCTGCGGCGCGTTCAACTTACCAGGTTCGATATGCCTTCACAAACCCATCCATGTAGGTGAAAATGAGCTTCATTACTCAAAAGATTGTGTTCACTGTACGAAATTGCTGCAATATTGCCTCGCAGAAACTTTTACGTAAATTGTAATCATTGAGCTTAAGCGTTTGCTCAAGTTGAATTTTGAAGGGTGAAATAGGTTCTTTTCAATATTTTGTGCACAAATGTTTTGGAAGCCCCAGAGCAACCGCCCTCTTACTCACTGACGATGATTGTGGCGCAAACTGTTCGCGACTAGTTCGATGTTGTCATCAGTCCTCGACATTCGGCTGCGTCCCAGCCGCGGATTGTTTGCTGTTAAATTTGTTGTCCTGAACCTCCGCACTCACAATCGAATCAAATCTTCGCATTACGTAAACTATTTTTGTTCGTATCGCAATCAAAAACTTCGACGAGTAACAGCATAGGAATAACAAACTTAAAAATACGCTGCAATAGCGAACGCACGTTGTTCACCCGTCCACGGCGACATCGTGGTTTATGAACCCGCACGAATGACGAATTAAACGCGACCCCCGGCCGCTCCTCCGCTCAACGATATTAGAACAATTCGAAAAATCTTAATTCTGCCACCGGACACCCGTTATATATCGATATACTTGTCTCGCTTTTTCTAATTTAATTTTCAAATAAGGCAAAAGAGAAACGAATAGAAAGTTGTTGCGTGTTATTTATGCCACTTTATACATGTCATAAAAGTAAATACTCTCGTATTTTCTGTTTTACTAGAAAATGACACCCTTATGTTTACTGAGTTAAAGATAGTATTATATGACGTTATTTCACAAGACATGTCTTTAATGTATAGTGATTTCGTTTTCAGTGTCAGCAACATTCGATATCGATATACTCAGTTTTGTTTATTTATATATATTTTATTACTTTATTTACACTTATTATTGAATTGTTAAGAACCGGACAAATTAGGACAGAACAACCTGAACTACAATAAACAAAATGTCTCCTGACACGGCTGGTAACAATCAACATCGCAATACTTAAATACAAGAACCCTGAGAACACGGGAAAGTCTGCTGAAACTAGAAAAGTCACTAGAGAAAATAAACTACGACATCTTAGGGATAAGTGTGATGAGAAGACTGAAGAGAAAATAGAAGAATATGAAAACTATATCCTATACCACAAAGAAGAAATAGCAGGGCACAAAGATGTAGGATTTCATAATACAATCCCTAAAACAAAACATACTGGAGCTAATAGGAATTTCAGACATAATAGCGATACTAAGCATGAAACTACCGGGCTATAAGGAAGTACGGACAATCATTCAGGTATACGCGCCTACCGAACAAGCCGTCAAGGAGAAATTACAAAGAAATATTACAACAACAACCTCGTAATCATGGGGAGTTCAGCACCCAAGTTGGCTCCAGAGAAGCAGGAGATGAATTTATACTAGGAAAGTACTGCCATGGCAAGAAAAGTACCAACGAACACAGGCTAATAGAATTCTCTTACAAAATAATCTGACACTGCTCAATTCAGTCTATAAAAAATAATTGACCTGGATGTCTCCTGATGGCAAATATAAAAACCAAATCGATTTTATTTTAACAAACAGAGTAAGGCACTTCAGCGATATGCAAGTTATACAGAATTTGAATTTCAACACTAACCACCGAATGGTGCGCGGATGCCTATATGTACCCAACAAAAAGTCGAGGAAAGCTATAACAAACACTACAATATTGCCACCAGAACAGTACGCGAAAAATATTGAATCACTGCATGAAATTGCTAACTCTGACTTAAGTGTTCGAGTTAAATATGATTACCTGGACAAGAAACTGTCAAAACTAAGAAAAGGATAGCAAAAATTCAGTTACAAAACAATAGAGCTGTTAGAAGAAAGAAAATTACTAATTCTAAATAAACCTTCAATAATCTTTGATCCATAGAAAACAAGCGGTGAGGGTGGAATAATTCCTATCCAGCTGCAGAGGCGTATCAATATCCTTCTTCCTTATCTAGTGAAAATCTTCAGAGCAAGTTTTGCGTGGGGATATATTCCAAAACGATGGACACTCGACAAAGTTCCATTTATACGAGGGTGATCCAAAAGTAATGATAATCGGTTACTTCAGGTCCGCATAAAATCCATAAAAATATTTTTGCTTGCTTATATACTCACTACGTCAGCCTAAAAAATCATATAAATAGATCACGATTTCCGGAGATACATTCATTTGAATACGAACTGTCAAAGAGATAACATCAACATGGAGAAAACGAAATTAGAGCTGTCATCAAGTACCTCTGTTTGAAAAAATTTCTTCAAAAGACATACACAGTGACTTAGTGGAAACATTGGGGACTCTGCTCCTCCATATTCTACAGTTGCACGCTGGGCCAAGGAGTTTAAACTGGGCAGAACATCCACTGAAGATGAACATCGCGAAGGACGCCCATCCACGTCCCTCACTGAAGACAACGTGAAAAAGTCGAAGATGTTGTGTTGGCAGATCGAAGAGTGACCATCAGGCATGTAGCTGAGGTCACAGGGATCTCATATGGCAGCGTTCAAAGAATCCTTGCGAACGAGTTGCATATGAAAAGGTCTCTGCGCGTTGGGTACCCAGAATGTTAACCAACGAGCAAAAGAAAATCGAGTTGAAATTTCGAGTCAATCTAGAAAAGTTCCAAGCAGATCAAGAATTTTTTGTTCCGTTTTGTGACTATGGACGAGACCTGGATCCACCATTTTGATCCTGAAACGAAACAACAATCGATGACTTGGAAGCGAGCCTCCTCACCGACGGCAAAGAAATTCAAAGTTTCAAGTTCGGCGGGAAAGTTTATGGCATCTGTTTTTGGGACGCTAAAGCATAATTATGGTGGAATATTTGGAAAAGGAGCCACTATTACGGGCTCTTACTACGCAGACCAAATAAGAAGATTACGGAGGCCATTATGAAAAAGACGCGGCAAACTGCGAGCTGGAGTGCTGTTTCACCAAGACAACGCACCGGCTCACAAAAGCCGCAGTTGCGATGGCTACCATTCAAGAAACGGATTCGAACTGCTCGAACACCCTCCCTATTCGCCAGATCTAGCTCCTGGTGATTTCTACCTCTTTCCTCGGCTCAAGGAACGCCTCCGAGGCAAGAAATTCGAAGACGATAGCGAAGTAATGGCCGCTGTTGAAGCGTTTTGGGAGGGTCAAGACAAAGAATTTTTTCAAAGGAATCCTGGGTTTAGAAAAAGATGGACTAAATGTATTGATTTGTTAGGAGACTATGTAGAAAAATAAATTATTATTTTAACTTTAATTACCGTGTTTTATTTTCATTATCATTACTTTTGGATCACCCTCGTACCTAAGGCTTGTAAAAGGACTACGCCTTACCAAAGTCCTTTAAACCTATGAGCCTATCTTCCTTTCTTCTCAGGACATCAGTGTTATTGACAGTATCGTTAAAGGGCTGGACGATAAACAAATATATAGCTCTTTGTGCCTTTCTAGATTTCGAGGCGCCTTTGACAATAGCCCCACATCACTGCTGGTTGGGAGTCTGACATCTAAAAATGTTGACCACACGACCACCAGGTGGGTAAAGTTGATGCTATCAAACAGAAAGGCAAAAATAGCGCTGTGGATTAGGCTAAGCTGAGAAGATATTATAGGTATTGCGCAAGTCTACCATTAAAAAACACTTCCGAGGTTCTATAGAAACTAATGTCCAATGACCTATAGTCGTGGATAGCCCATATAGGTCATTGGTCATTAGTTTCTTTAGGACCTTAGTTTCTTACCAGGTTGTATGTTTTCTTTGTTAATATTCTCTTTTTCAGCTCCATTTTGTTTTAATTAAGACCATTAAAACAAAATGGACAATCATTCAGGTATACGCGCCTACCGAACAAGCCGTCAAGGAGAAATTACAAAGAAATATTACAACAACAACCTCGTAATCATGGGGGAGTTCAGCGCCCAAGTTGGCTCCAGAGAAGCAGGAGATGAATTTATACTAGGAAAGTACTGCCATGGCAAGAAAAGTACCAACGAATACAGGCTAATAGAATTCCTCTTACAAAATAATCTGACACTGCTCAATTCAGTCTATAAAAAAATAATTGGACCTGGATGTCTCCCTATGGCAAATATAAAAACGAAATCGATTTTATTTTAACAAACAGAGTAAGGCACTTCAGTGATATGCAAGTTATACAGAATTTGAATTTCAACACTAACCACCGAATGGTGCACGGATGCCTATATGTACCCAACAAAAAAGTCGAGGAAAGCTATAACAAACACTACAACATTGCCACCAGGACAGTACGCGAAAAATATTGAATCACTGCATGAAATTGCTGACTTGAGTGTTCGAGTTAAATATGATTACCTGGACAAGAAACTGTCAGAAACTAAGAAAAAGGATAGCAAAAAATTCAGTTACAAAACAATAGAGCTGTTAGAAGAAAGAAAATTACTAATTCTAAATAAACCTTCAATAATCTTTAATCCATAGAAAACAAGGGGTGAAGGTGGAATAATTACTATCCAACTGCAGAGGCGTATCAATATCCTTCTTCCTTATCTGGTGAAAATCTTCAGAGCAAGTTTTGCGTGGGGATATATTCCAGAACGATGGACACTCGACAAAGTTCCATTTATACCTAAGGCTTGTAAAAAGGACTACGCCTTACCAAAGTCCTTTTGACCTATGAACCTATCTTCCTTTCTTCTCAAGACATCAGTGTTATTGACAGTATCGTTACAGGGCTGGAGGATAAAGAAATAGATAGCTCTTTGTGCCTTTCTAGATTTCGAGGGCGCCTTTGACAATACCCCCACATCACTGCTGGTTGGGAGTCTGACATCTAAAAATGTTGACCCCACGACCGCCAGGTGGGTAAAGTCGATGCTATCAAACAAAAAGGCAAAAATAGCGCTGTTTCAAACTTCGATTGAGGTTGCAACTACGAGAGGCTGTCCACAAGGAGGTGTATTGTCACCTCTTCTTTGGACTCTCGCATTTGACCAATTATTGTACAAGATGGCAGACCTTCACATTGACACACTGGGTTATGCTGATGTCCTCGTGGTCATTACGAGGAGTTTTTGCCAAAGTACTTTATCATCAATCATACAAAAAGCCCTAAACACATTAAATAAATGATGTAAGGATAACAGTTTATCAGTTAATTATGATAAAACTCTTAACCCTTTACCAATAATTTAAAATTAAAAATTTTGTACAACCGACTTCAACATAAGTTATTAAGAATAACTAAAAAACTATTGGTCAGACCTTGATCAAATTTATATGGGACCACATGAGAAGCACCAGCTTCGAAATATAAAAATAATCGTCGAAATCGGTTCACCCAGAAAAAAGTTATGAGGTAACACATAACAAAAATAACATACAGTCGAATTGAGTACCTGCTCCTTTTCGAAGTCGGTAGAAAAGAGACGGTTGGACAAATTAGTCACACCGCAACTTAATGGTAAAGAAGTACCTTTCTCTATGGTGACTACAGTCCCCAAAAAAATTATTGCCCTACCTGTCCATGGTGACTATAGTCACCAAACAACATCTTTCGCTTTAAACGTGTACAGCGCAAAAGATAGCTGTTATTAATACAGTAAAAAAATAAATAAAGATGGTGCTATTTGAAATTTGTCATCTGTGAGAGTGTATTTTATCTGTATAAGCTCGCTTTTCACTATGGGATATAATATATATTATATCCCGAGATATAAATTATATCCCCCGATTGGTTTTCACACTGTGAGATATATCTTTTAATCAGTGTACGTTCGTCATTGGATTACCGCACTCGTCATTTACATACAAAATTGTCTTTGAAATAAAATGGATATTGTTTTACTTGATAGCCTCGACAGTTCATCGGAGGGAGATGATGCTGAATTCGGTTTATGTATGTTACTTTTAAGTAAAAACAGGGAGCGTCGATACTGGATATCAAATCATATAAAGTTTAGAGAGGAATATGGTGAATTTAGACCTTTTAATGAATTCTATTAAGAAAAGTTACGACTACAAATGAGTATACGCACTACGCAAAAGTTCATTCAAGGTAATGACAGACACGAACTTGAGGACGTAGCGGCAGCACGGAACGGTGTGCGGGGTACAGGGGGCGAAATATAATATGAAAATATCGCTCGGACGATCGAAAAAAATATTTATAGTATGAGATGTAAAATATATTACATCTCAGTGTAAACGGTTCCATTAAAAAGTACGGTGAGCGATATTAATTTATATCTCGAGATATAATATATATTACATTATATCCCATAGTGAAAAGCGGGCTTTATAGTAACAAAATATTTAGAAAAAAAAGTGAAAATGAAATTTCGCCATTTTTGTTTGTGGACTGTTAAAGTGTGAGAAACTCGATCAAAAATGTTATAAATTTTCTGTTTTTATACGTTATTTCTAATGTTATTGTACATCAAACTAATAGTGAAGATATTTTCTTTAGGAAATATGTATCATTACGACAATTCCAAAACGTTTACATATAGTAATTTAGCTCGAAATTATAATCACTATACGCGATCATCGTTTATTGATTATAGTATATTTATCGGTCTGAGTCCGAATTGGATCCCATTTGTAATCCCAATTTTATATGCAGATTTACCACTTGTTCAATGGAAAATAAAACCATTGAGAAAGCTAATCTGCTTATATGAAAATATTTCGAAATTTTAAATGAGACAGTTTGAAGGCAGGATCTTGATAATGCCGTGTAGCGGCGGAGTAAGAGAATCCACTATCTTTTACCAAAGAATATATTATATTATTACTTGAACTTGAAACTAAGACCCCGTATCATCCTGTAAGTATCGTAAAAGGCGACAGAGGGAAATGAAGAGATGGGAATCAGTATATTCCTGATAACAACTCTTAACAAAAAATTGCGGTTGACAACCCACTCGCTAAGAGAGAACAACTATGGCAAATATTCCCCCTATGAGGCAACCTATGTTCAGCAGTGGACTTGATAGGCTGTAATTAATGAATGAATGATGGATAATATCTTGAGGGAGCAGAGAGGAAAACGGGTAATACGTTCGTAATCGATTTATTGGTAGTTGTGACGAAGCGAGAAAAGAGGAAGCAGATCGCGGTTGCGCCGCGTTTATTATACTACCGTAGCAGTGCCCTCTATGGACGTTCCATGAAACAAACCCGGTTTCTGATTAGACAAACACAAATAATTAAAATATTTCAAAGGGGTACTTGTTACATGTTTATAGTTACTATTTCCTGTGAAACCCATAATAAGTCTAGTTATAAATTGGCAGAAATATACCCGCTGAATTTAAGTAGATTTAGTAACCTTTTCAACTATATAGTAGTGCAAATAAACAAAAATAAATAGCTTAAAGTTTAGCCTACTTACTAATTTTAGAAACAGAGAAACATAATATTATGAGGTATTTTCTTTTTTCTAGGATGGTGATGAATGGGGCAACGAAGATGCGACAGCGGCTGGTGAACTACACGACCAAGTTAAATCCGCTGAACAAGAGGAAATTGGCGACATGTTAGAACCTCCTACTAAGGTAATATTTTGTTTGTACTAAGGGTAGCTATACTCAACCAAATCTAAGAAATACCTTTTGACGTTTTACATTAACCATTCCGCAATAACTTTGTACAAGGGTACTCACACGATTTAAAATAACCTTTTACGTAAATCCAAAGAATAATGAAGTTATCTATATTTCATTACAAAATGTATAGTTCTTTAGCACTAATTAAAATTAAAATCCTTCAAAAAAAGCAAAATATATAAAAATTAAACAAAATCAACTTTTATGCTTGACATTGTTTCAATGATTTGTCGTTCTGCACCTTATCCACTTCTATTGATAACCAAATGATACCTATTATTTATGAAATTTTATTGATTTATAAACACGCCTATATCTTGCCTTTCGAAAAGTGTTCATGGCTATTTTTAATTAAATTAATTTTAATCAATTTTTTTTTCATAACCTTCACTCTTTTGATAACCGAACAAACATAGTTTTTAACATGGAAAATATGCCTTGATAGGCTTGCCTACTTATTTCTGTTCATGGCTACCTGGCAAGAAGGTATGAACAGGTCAATATAGGTAATTACACCGATAATATGTTAATCAATAAAATTGGTGTCAGAAGAAAGATAATTTAATTACAAAAATAATCGTATAGACTTGCCTGCAAATACCGTTCATGGAATATTATTGCCATGTTTTAAAGTTTTAAATCGGAGCAATTAAATATGTGCGAGAGAGAAAGTAGAGCGTCCTAAGTCAGTGTGTGATAGAAGAGGACACAACATCATCATCATTACAGCTCTTCTCAAGTCCACTGCTGAACATAGGCCTCCCCAATGAATGCCACAAAGCACGGTCCTGAGCCACCTGCATCCATCGACTTCCTGCATGTCTTACCAGGTCGTCACTCCATCTAGTGGGGGGTCGCCCTACACTTCGCCTACCTGTACGAGGCTGCCACTCGAGAACCTTTTTCCCCATCGGTTGTCGGTTCTTCGAGCTATATGGCCGGTCCATTGCCACTTCAGCTTACTAATCCGTTGGGCTATGTCGGTCACTTTGGATCTACTGCGGATATCCTTATTTCTAAGTTTATCACGTAGAAACCCGAGCATAGCCTTCCATAGCTCGCTGAGCGACCTTGAGCTTCCTCATACGGCCAGCAGTGAAGGATCACGTCTCAGATCCACAAGTCATCACTGGCAACACGCACTGGTTGTACAGTCTCGTTTTCAAGTTTTGAAGTATACCTGACGAGAAGATGTGTCGTAATTTCGCGAACGCTGCCCAGCCGAGTTGAATCCGTCGATTGACCTCTCGGTCGAAGTTGACTTACCTATTCGGACTATTTGTCCCAGGTAAACATACTCGTCAACAACTTCAAGCTTAGTGTCCCAACAACTAATAAAACTAAAACGAAAACTATTGTTACTCCTATCAAGCGCAGCAAAATCGAATGATAAAAAGTAAAGAATTGAATTTATGTGTGATCATGAAGAGGCGGATACCAGGATCATTTTTCACACATCTAGAGTAACACCGGGATCGAAGATTCTCATAAAATCTTCCGATACCGATGTCCTGATAATTTTACTTGGAAACATACACTTTGACATACAAATTGAACAATCGGAAGTTTGGCTAGCAAGTTCAGCGAATAAAAAAATACAAAAGACCTGATTGCATTAATTGCACTCATTTAGCTAAAAATTAGGACTACACTATGTTGAAGCCTACCAGCTTTCCATACGTATACTGGTTGCATTTACACAGCAGCTTTTACCAGACAGGTAAATTAAGACCGTAGAAACAATTTTCAAAAATGAGACGTACCAAAATATGTTTGCGTCATTACTTGACGAAGCTGATATTTTCATGAATGAAAAATGAAGCCTGTTCAAGAGTTTACTGCTAATAGGTATGGAATCAAGCACTGCACTAGTGTGAACGATGCCAGGTATCGCATATTCTAAAAAGTTACTCCGCTGAAGTAGAGTTCGACTCTAACATTACGCCACCGTGCTGGTCTTCTTTAATGCAAAAAATTTGCGAACTATATACGTCAATTCTATGTGGCTTAATGCAACCGATCCATACTGTAAAATTGCGCCCTGAAAACTGTAATTGGGTTTTCGGGTTTGGAAAATAATTATTTAAAACCAATTAATTGGATTTGTTAGAAAATGTAAATGAAGAAGAATAATTATGAATAATATTATTGATTTGATTTTAAAACTTTAAAGCATGGCAATAATATTCCATGAACGGTTTTTGCAGGCAAGCTCATACGATTATTTTCGCAATTAAATTATCTTTCTTCTGATACCAATTTATATTGGTTAACATATCGGTGTAATTACCTATATTGACTCTCTTCATACCTGCTTGCCAGGTAGCCATGAACAGAAATAAGTAGGTTACATTTTTTAATTTATTATGTTTATTTAAATTTTTATTTTTAGAGTTACTTAAATTATATGAAACATGAATTAAACAATCCATTAGAAATTCGCCACAGTGAACCCACTGTATGAAGTTGCTGGGTAAGTTTAGAAGATGCCAACTTGTACAATGGTAGTATAGTCATTTGAACCATTTGAAAAGGAATTGGGTTCCGATAAAAAAAAATTACAAACTCAAAATGATAATATAGAGACATGAATGCAAAGAATAAAAATTTTACGATAAATTAAAAATATAACCAGTTGGGACATTCATTGATGAAACTTGGCTAAACACTAACCACACTGTGCCGCAGACATGTACAGATGAAAATACCTGTGGTAAAAGGTGTACGCGTCATAATTTGCCATGTAGGATCCAGGGTTGAAAAACATTATTTTTAAAAAAATCGAATAAAGCACGATTTTTTAAAAAAATCCAAATTAATCACGATTTTTTTGATTTTATTATTTAATTTAACTATATTTTTTTCGCAAAACGGAACGCGCTCTGAAGAGATTGCGCGGACACAGCGCGGAGATTTCCCTTTGTCTGACATGTGAATGAGACATAGCGTTAATGGTTAAATTTATTTATTTGTTAATTTTTTAACAGTTAAAAATATTACTTACTTTTGTATTGAATTTTTATTTTAATCGGTTGATGTTAATTTTATTGTTTAAATTTTACGCATGAAATTTTAATTCATTAAACATTTCTTCATACTATGTATTTAACATTTAATGGGTACAGGACTCTAGTATTAAAAGCCTTAATAAGTTAAGCGTATTTAAAAGTTTATTAATTCAATATTTACATTATATTATAATTTTATATTTAAAAATTTTGAAGTGTGATTGTTCGCAGAAGAAATAGTAAAAAATGTGGCGGATGTTTTTATAGGATAGGTTAACAAACCAGCAAACAGTTCACCTGTTGGTAAGTGGTTGCTGTGACCCATAGACATTTACATTTATCCTCGATTAAGAATCAAATGCAAATGCGTTGTCACCCCTGAAGACTAAAATGGAATGTGTAAACAGTCCAAAGGTAACAGCAGCTACTGTTGTGTTTCGTATGATGAGTAGAGAACCGAGACCCTTTATTGAACGAGGCATTCCATCTTAGTCCTCACGGGTGACAACGCATCTGCATTTTGATTCTTAATCCAGGATAGATGTAGATGTCTATAACACAGTATCCACTACCATCAGGTGGGCCGCGTGCTCGTTTGTCACCCTTATTCTATATAAAAAAAATAGGGTAAAAAAACGAGTACACAGTACACCCAATGGTAAGTAGATGCTGTAGTCCATAGACACTTATATGTGTATATCCTCAATAAAGAATCAAAATGCAGATGCGTTGTCACCCGTGAGGACTAAGATGGAATGCCTCATTTCCAATAAAAAGCATCTCCGGTTCTCTACACTCAACATACGAAACACAGCAGCGTTAAGCTGCTACTTTACGCTGGTATTCTGTGAGAGAGTGGTCCTTCCCGGTCGAGACGACCCATTCGTGCTACAACTATACTACTAATATTGCTGCAGCATGGCTCTACCACATAAAAATATATATATATACTTTCTAAATGTTTTTTCGATTGATGATTTTCGATTTGTGTGAAAGAAAGGAAATTAAACATTTTTGATTAAATCGTTGATTTTTATTGAAAACATCATTTGATTTTAATCGTGATTTAAATCAAAATGATTTATTCATGCCAACCCTGTAGGATCCAACGGAGAATTTGTAGAAAATACAACAACTACACAAGGGATGACTGGGCCAAAGTGATGGAGAAAACAAAGAAAATTGTTATAGACGGCTATGAAAAAGACATTTATTTTGAATACATTATAGAAAGTCAAATAATAACGAACGTAAACAACGATGATGACTGATGACGACAACAGCTCAACTCACTAGATTAAGAATTTTTTTTAGATATTTGTTTATTATTTGTTTTTTTCCGTTGTATTTGTTTTTAATCTAACAGAAACAAATTTAGTATTGTTGTAGTTTAGTCTTTAATATATATATAACTTTATCTTTATAAATTAGCTGTAAGCAATAAATATGAAAAATCTGATAAATTTTGTTTTGAGTTTTTTTATAAGTTGATTACCAACTAAAGAATCGATATCGATATCTCTTAAGAATCGAATAATGTAGTGGTTGTTTGTTTTTGTTTTTCAGTTGGAACGCCTAGTAGGTATTTCTTAGATTTGGTAGAGTATAAGTGACAATTTTTTTACCACAATAAGTGTCTTATTCCAACTATCTTTCATTTTGTAACATACATCTGATTATTTTGATCACTTTCCTTTCTTCTTCTAAAATTAAGTGTCTAGTTTTTTAAAAACAAAAATATAGAATGTTTTTCTTTTTTTATAATACTTTATCTTCATTTTACAGGTAGCAAAAATTTTCATCCCATATGCAATGAGAGCGAAAAAAGTGGACATGAAACAACTAAAACACTGTACATGGAAAATGCTCACAAGTAACACGCCAGAAGGAGAAAAAGAGGACGTGCAACAAACTACCTTCTTTTCAATTTATTCTCGACTACCAAATAAGCTATCTACAAATATGCGCGAATCTCTCAGTGTACCATTAGCTTTACTTTCAGTCCTTCATTTAGCTAATGAAAAGGGACTTATATTAGAAAAATGTGAAGATCTCAAGGATATTGGTATTTTGGGTCTTATAAAGTAATAGAGCAATTACATTTTTAGCTTACATTATTGTATCTCGTCAGGCCTCAAAAAATGCAAGTGATGCAATATGGTTATGAGAAATCTGTCCTTTCTAGTAGCACATATATATTTTGCTATTTTTTAATTAATTTTCTGATTATTTTTGCAGATATGCTAGCCGTTCATTTTGTAAATATATTTAATATAGCTTTCTCATTCATACCATGTTAATATTAAAAGATTTAACTTAACATTGTACAGATGTTTTAGTAAGATTTATACATGTAATCTATTTTGTTTATGATAAATATATAATATAGTCAATGTGTGGTTTTATTGCAATGCAAATAATCCGTATCACACCACTGACCTCCTGGATAATAGAGGTCAGTGTTATCATACACACAAGACGTAAATAAAAAGCGTAAAGCCTTCGACAATATTTATTTTCTGCAACAATTAAACCTTTTGCAAACATAACTATTATGAAAATGTTTAAGAATGTTGAACAATATAATATTTTAATTTGCTGAATTTTAATTGAGAACAATAACTTAATATTTGCATATAAATATGCTACTTTCTGTCATTGTTCAAGTAGCTATCTTGAAACGAAATCAAAGTGGTCAACTTTTACAACTATAAATGTAAAAATAAAAAATAAATTATACAAGTTGTAGCCGCCAAATGCTGAAATAATGTAATGAAATTATATGTTGACTGATTTTTTAAAATATAAATACAAAATGAGTATTCACGAGTAGTGACTTAAGTAATAATTATGCCTCTCAAAAAAAAATGGAAGAACAATCGTTTTCCCTATAACACAAAAGACTTGGAACAAAGAAGAAAATAACATAATACATTTTTGTAATATTCCTATATGTGACTTGTTCATCATGATATACTTGGTTACTGAAAAAAATAATCACAATCGACAATACAAGAGGCAGCTCGAAAAGTTACATTAATTTCAAAACAAATGCGAAAACAGAAACCACCAACAACTTATTCCGTTAAAGTTAAGTATCCTCAACAAAAAGTCACAGTTAAAAAGATCATGGCATTGCAAAAGTGAAGAGGTAACATTAATACAGTTATATAATAAAAATATTTCAACTTTTACATTATTTTACTTCCTATTTCATTTCTATACTCTCAGTTAGTTTTTCACTTGTGTCGATTTGTTTCACGGGAGAAGCCACTTTGTTAGTATCTTCACTGGTACATGCTATAACTATGTTATTAGAATTAAGAGATTCGACTCTGTCGGGTGATTTTGAAGTTCTATTAGATATTTCAAGGGAATCATTGTTTACTTCTTTTTCAGGAGTAGAAGTTTGGTCTGGCATTACTTCACTTTTAGTTATTTCAGTTTGGTCTGGCATTACTTCAATTTTAGTTGTTTCAGTTTGGTCTGACATTACTTCACTTTTAGTTACTTCAGTTTGGTCTCGCATTACTTCACTTTTAGTTATTTCAGTTTGGTCTCGCATTACTTCACTTTTAGTTATTTCTTCTGCATCCGCATCTTTTTCAGCTTCAAATGATTGGTTTTCTATAACTGTATGATTACTATCTAAACTTACATCGAGGTCTTGCTGAGAATTATTTAATTCTTCAGAAGTATCTTCTACCTTGTTATCACTTTTTTCAGCTACACTAATAATTTCATCTACATTATTACTGTTTTCTTTTATATCAATGACTAAAGATTCATTTTCAGTTTTTTTAGTTGCTTCGCTATTGATGTTTTCTAAAGTTTCAGTTTCTGCCCTCTCTTCTTTTGATTCACTACCTGATGTTATGATAGAACAAATATCTTTACCATCTAGTAATAGTTTAACAAGAGTTGGCTCCTTTAAGCTGTCTAAGAATTCGATTTGGAATGTTATTGATTCATCAGCAGCTAATTTATCTAGTTTTGTTTTGGCATCCTCATAAGAGACATTAGAATCGCCCAATCCAGCCAGACGACAACACTTAGCTAAAGGTTCTATTACACTAAGATGCTCAGGCAGTTGCTTAAATTCTTCACATTTAGCTTTGTTACCATAATCTATAAACTGTACATGATAACCTACATCACAAAATTCTAAAATTCTGGCTCTGTACCACTGTTCATCATCTGTCCAAAATGCGGCGCACAGTGATCCCACTTTCAAATCGGAAACTTGTTCAAACTGTGGACTTTCGCACAACTCTTCTGTTATCTTTTCTATGGTAGCTGCCGATTCATCAAGATGAACGTATAATTCATCTAAGGAATTTATATAGCAAATTTTACCACTAGTATGCAAATCTTGACCCACGGGTGTTGGCCTCTCTGCTATCGGATGTTCTTCACACAATCCAACAAGTTCCTCAGTTACCGATTTACCTTCTAAATAAAGTTCTACAATTGAAATATCACCAGCAGCAATAAATTGTACATTAAAAATAGTTGCTCCCTCTGCTGCAAGCTCGTTAAACTTAATTTCTGATTTGCGTGACCACGATTTAATGTCTCGAGGTTTTTGCAATGCACATTTTCTTGAAAGCGCCGGTTTAACTTTAAGTTCGTCGGGAAGACTACGCAATTCATTTGCGATTGACGCATTTCCATAATCCATGAAAAGCACTTCTGTTCCTTCTGATCCATCTACGATGACTTGTGCTCTGTACCATGCGCCGTCTTCAGGATACTTTGCTGCACAAATAACGCCTTCTTCTTTTTCGCTAAGTTCTGGGAAGTTTTCGGCGTCGACCATAAGAGCTTCCATAGCTTGTAATTCAGGCGTGGCTGTTTCTAACTGAATCCAAAACTCCGACGGGGAATTCACGTGACTGGCAAAACACGAGGGAAGATCGCCACATTCCGTTTCTTCTGATCTTGTGGCATGACCTGCAGATACTAATTTATCAGTGAGATTTTCACCATTAACGAAAATATCTACATACGTCATAATGTCTTTAAGTACAATAAGTGCATCGACTGGAGCAGTTATATCGCCGACAAGTTGAGTGAAATAATCAGAAGCCGGTTCTGACCACTGGCCTGTGCCTGTTGGTATAGCATTGACACTGGATTTAATAGCCAAGCGCTCAATTTCCTTCAAATGTTCTGGTATCTCTTTTATTAAGCCAGGCTGGTTATCTAACACATCTGTGTTGCCATAGTCAATAAAGCGAACCGTTGTGATGTCAGAGTCCGCATCTAGAATTTCAGCGCGGTACCACTGATCATCGGCTAAATATTTAGCAACACATAATGTGCCCATTTCACGATTTTCAATGTCTTTATAGGTGTCGGCATTCTCTTGGAGCTCTGCTTGTATCTTCTCTATATCGTCTACTTTGTCGACCATCTGCAACCAGAAGTGTCCAGGTGTATCAATGTGGCTGATATACACTTGGGTACAACCTTCGGGTAATGAAGTGGGTCTTTCAGGCATCGGTTCTATCTTCTGCTCTTCGGTTGAAATTATTTGGTGTGTTGCTAATTTTTCATTGACTAGTTTCATTGACAAGTCTACGCCATCTAGATGCAAGCTTGCAAGCCACCCATCATCACCAAAGGCAAGAGTGACTTGAACCTCTTTATCAGTAGTCCATTCAGTTAGTTTTTGAAGGGTATCATCCTGCAAAGCTACAAGACCTAGACTGGCAACAAGAGCTAAAGAGCATGGCTCATAGAATTTGGCATCAAGTTTTTTAAGTTCTGTTTTGGGTAACGTTTCCGTGTTGCCGTAATCAGTGAACTGAACTTTTACTCCCATATCTTCTATGCTGATTATACTAGCCCGATACCAGTTACCATCAGTTGACTTTGCCGCACATAAGCAGTCCGCTTCAAATTCGGTAAGTGCTTCTGGTGTTCCTGTGAATAAAAAAAGGTAATTAATTTGTTTATTGTTTGTTAATTAATTTGCCGACAACTTATTACAAACAAGATTTGATTCGAGTGATTCACTCGCGTAACTCGAAATACAATGCGATTCAAATAAGAATAGAAATGTCAATGACCTCGAATCCGCGATCTGTCAATTAGCCTCCGTACATAATATATGGCAATTAATAACAGTACACAAATTTCAATATTTTTAAATATTTATTGTTTGGAATAATAACATTTTTATAAATTAATAAAAATCTGTAATAACGAACAAATAAATATTTCCGTTATTTATCAGAAGTCCAAGGACTAGGTATATTGTTAAATTGCCGTTACATGGAAAATAGACAGTTATGAATATAGATAGTTATGATAACGTTATCTGTTGTACCATAACGATAACATTACGTTATTTATAAAACACATAACGACACACCGCTACTGATTGTGACGGACCGCAACGCTAGCTAGTGCCGATGTCGAAAAACAAATAACAAAAAAAAAAAAAAGTAATATAACAAGAGTAAATAAAACAAGTTATTATGACGGAAATATATGCGTAAAAATGTTTGTAATATATGAAACAGAGGATTTTCTATCGTAACAAAAAATATAATTCCAAAAAACCGAGAAAAATTTGCAAAATTGTTTGAAGATAGATGTAGATGTCTATGGGTCACAGCAACCACTTACCATCAGGTGGACTGTGTGCTAGCTTGTCACCCTTAAACAAAAAAATGTGCGTACGTCACATTTTCTTAGACCCCCCGACCCCCCATGTCACAGTAATCGACCCCCCCCCCCCAGGTGCGAACGATTTTATAAACGGCCCCTATTAGTTTTAAAAATATTTTAAAACTGTTTTTTTTTTCTATTTTCATTGTTGGCAACATTTCACCAAAAAATAAAGAAGACGCCGTCTTATCCATGTCAGTGTACTTCGTCATGTAAAGATGATGACGATGATGATGATGATGATGAAGCGCTACATTCCGATTAAATTTTTTTTATGGTTCTTTTGTATTTATTTGTAAATAAATAACATTTCAAAAAATCTATTTTGCTCACCCTACCTAACTCCTTTGAATTGACAGCTATGACGTCACAATATGCCGCCAGGTCAGTACTATTCTTATTTGAATCGCATAGTACTCGTAGCTCGTACAAAAATTCTTGAGCTGGTTTTCTATGAATACGTAGTAAGTCGGTGGAATCCCCGGACTGGACAGATGCCATGATTGTGCTGTGTGTTTAGTTAGCATTTGCTTGACCAGAGGGGCAACCGAAGCAGATTGATGAAAGAGACTACTGACAGACAGAGCTCTATCCAATTAACCGATAAAACGATGAACCTAAATTCCATAGACTCGTGATGAGGATCAGTTCTAAATATTGCTGCTATAATAATATGGTAAACAGTTTTTCAAGAAAAGAGGCTACACTTTTCTAAGTCCAACATGGCAAAGGCAACATGAGCGGCGGTTATCACTTACAATAACATGAGTCACGAGTTTGCCTCCATTTTTCTACAAAAAAATAATAATAATCTGGATACCATACCTTCCTCATAGAACTTGTATAATTCTTCTAGCAACAAAGCAATTTTATCGCTGTCTGACGACCTCTGTAGGTAAAACTCGTTCAGGTTCTCTAAATGAGAAATATACGCCATGCCAAAGTTGTAATTGAAGACGGCTCTTGTGCACAGTGGAACCACTTCATCGTATGCGCCTTCGTCGGGCTCGAAGATAGCTATTTTTTTACCGGTCTTGAGATCGTACAGTGTTGTTACTAGCCTATAACCAAATACATTTAGATAATATGTAAAGTTCGTTTATATAACTAGTTGAAATTTAAATAATGATAAATTGGTAAACACTTTAAAAAATATTGTTTTTACAGGATGAGAGCGATAAACAAGCATACAGTTCACCTGGTGGTAAGTAGATACTGTAGTCCATAGGCACCTACATCGCGATCCTTGATTAAGAATTAAAATGCATATGCGTTGTCACCCCTGAGGACGAAGATGGAATGCTTGCTCCTTTACTAGCAAAAAGAGTTTTCGGTTCTCTACACTCCCCACACGGAACACAGCAGCATTAAGCTGCTATTTGACGCTGGTATTCTGTGATGGCGTGATACTTCTCCGGTCGAGCCAACCCTGACCACGTTGATAAAAACAAACATAAAAATATATCAGGGCCCCATTAAATTTATTGCGTTTATTTTTATTGTATAGTATGCACAAATTGCAAAAACTGAAGAGGCTCTTGTAGTGGTGTTTTATGGGCTGATGAAGACGCACAAATTATATAATACAAAATTGCAACAACCACAGTTAAAATGCATATTATGTGATATATGGTTACTAGTAATTTTTCCACTTCCTGCAAAAGCAAACTGATGATTCTTTAACGATTACTGCTATGGTCTTGAAATTTAGTATGTAAATACTAAATTCCAAGACCATATTTAGATCTAAATATGTAGATAACGCAAGTGTACCTATTCCGCGTATCCAGATTAGGTTGCCGCTCTAACGCTTCAATCCGCTCCCGAAGTTTATCATGGCTATTAGAAACGGAAAGAACACCACCGGTAAGTCATTTTGTAATCAGAATAATAGTAATTTATTACATTCTTCTTAACTCAACTTCGATTTTTTTTTTTGAATTGATTCTTTACACTCGAATGTATTTAAAATTTTTACTGTTTATTAAAATTTTTAAATCTTAAATATATTCATTTTAAATAAGTTTAATTAAATCTCAAATTATCCACTTTAAATATTATAAATAATGATTATAGTACATTCTTCCTGCGTGTTAATCTTATTTTAATTATTTGGAATATAAAAAACGATTCCTTTATTTTCAAGCAACAATAGTATTGAATGATTAAAATGTTTTATTCAATAACAATTCCGGTCACAATAGCATATAATTTTACTCAAACTAACATTATTTCATAACTTTCAAAATAAAAAATGTGCCGTACAATACATCCTCCTACTGGTGGCGAAGGTGCAGAGTGGCTATATACCATAAGTACATGCAACTATTTTTTTTTAATAATTCACACAAATAATATATAAAGTTTTTCACTGCTGATCTCACTGTGTAACTGTGTGTGTCTTATGAGGAGACAATCTAGATTACTGTATCAAGTTATCATTATGATATTTTCCGATTCCATCTCAATGTAAATACCACAGACATAGAATTGAATAGATAACGCAAGAAGCGCGATTTGTATGAAAACCAAGTGTGCCACATTTTTTCTACTCATGGTGACATCACAAGCGCTACTTATCATTAGTCGCTGAATTTGATAGAAAAATTATTACTGCCACAGTACAAACGAAGTTTAAGCGATATTGGAAAAGTATCACTCGATCAATATAAATTGCCTAATAAAAGCCACGCCATATTATAGTTGGCAATTTTCACTAAATAAAAAAACGATTTTTAAATAGATTCGAGTCCAAACTGTAAAGAATCAATTTAGAAAAAAAATCGAAATTGAGATAAGGAGAAAATAAATTACTATTATTCTGATTACAAAGTGACTTACTGTTGGTGTTTTTAATCGTTTCTAATGGCTAAGACAACGTTCGGGAGCTGATTGAAACGTAAGAGCGGCAAGTACGAGTTTTTAACTAAATATTCCTAATTAAAGGCCAGACCGAATTTACTTGCTTTGTAGTGACATATGTCAGTGCTATTAATTAAAAAGTCAGTTGACTTATTCAAAGATAGGTATATATATATCTATACTAATATTATAAAGATGTAAAGTTTGTTAGTTTGTTTGTACGAAGTTATCTCTGGAACTACTGAACCGATTTTAAAAATTCTTACACGAATAGAAAGCTACATTATTCCTGAGTGACAATATATATAATTAGTAATGAATAATATTCTATAATACAGTAATACAAACCTAATTTCTTCAACATTGTTGATGTAGATAATAAATTTATTGCCTGTGAGAAGAGCTTTTAAGTCATCAAAGGACAGAAGAGTCTTTGACTCGGCTGTGTAATTATTGAGGCAACATTCCAGTGATTGATAATAATAAACACTGAGTTCCGTTGGCAGTATCATAAGCTGAAAACAAAAAAGGAACTTAAACTAAAAACTAAATAATTGTCTGAATCTGAATGACAGGGTGAGAAATTGTGTGATAAGAGAAGAGTGTGGTTTGTGTGTTGTGACCAGTATTAAGAAAGAATGCTTCGGTGGTTTGGTCATGTAAAAAGAATGAATGAGGAAAGAGTGACAAAGCAAATTTATGTTGCAGAGGTAAACGGCAGAGTCGTGAAGGGACGCCCTAGGCGAAAATTTATAGACCAAATTTATAGAAAAATGGCCGACGAGCGTGTATGCGTAGGTATATGGATGTGGAGAAGGCGAGAGAGGTGTGTCAGGATCGTGCCAAATGGAAGTCCGTAGTCTCTGCCTACCCCTCTCTCTGCCTATGTAATAAATAATTACTACAAAACCTATTCCTTTCAAAATACTGTTGACTATTATTGGCATATAACAACACGGGCCACCGGCGAACCGGAAGGGAGTAGCCATAGCGTTTTTTCCCGATACAGAACTGTCTGTCATTTTTTCGATGGAAAACCTGCGCACCCTAAAACACTCGTCTGTCACTACGAAACTCACACATAACAATTCAAACAATAAACTAACATAGATACGTTGGAACACTATCGCTCGGCGACAGCGACAACTCGGATACCGACTCGGAGGAGTAGCTCGAACGATCTGCATATATATGAGGGCGAGCGGCTTGTGTTGGTAAAGAAATCCGAAACGCGACTGTTATTATGGTAATTTTTTAGTTTAAAAAGATGTAAATAGCAATAATGTGATTGAAAATTACTTTATTAGTCTAGTGAGCAGTGCGGCTGCAACTAGTTTTATTGTACGCATAGCACCGCGTGGACTTGTACATTGACAGAGGGAAACACCTGCGTATGGCTACTCCCCTACGGTCCGCCGGTGGTCCGTGTTGATCTATGATTATTGGTTATAAATTTAATAGGGTTACCCATTTGCTTCCAAATTTATATTAAAAGCTTTATTCTTAATAATTTTGTAGTTTATTATATTTGCATTTACTCAAATTAAATTAATAACTAAAAATACTAAAATAAAATTTTGCAGTTGATTTGCGAATTCCAATGAGTTGCTTTGATTTTGGTTTTATGTCAAGAGAAGCAAAAGAAAAATAAACATTATTACTAACGTTTTCTAAAGAGGTAGTGATTGTATTCCCATAATCAGGCAACACAGCCTGTATGTTATTCTTGTCCAATATATCGTTTAGTATAGCGCGATATATTTTTCCCTCGTGTTTCAAAGTGCAATGGATGCCTTCAGTAAGACTGTCTGCTCCGAGGGGAGTAAGCTAGAATGAAACAAAATGTATTTATAAGTGATAGAAGTCATTTTAAAAACAAAAAAAAAATGTCTAATACGAGGGCGACACTGAAAGTTTTTAGAACTGGCCACTTGTAAACGATATAATAAAAAAAAAATAACTACTAAACTAAACTTAACTAAAAATAATTCAAATTTTGGAAATGGAACTCTTTGCCAATATTATTGTGTATGTATTTTATTAATTTGTCATTTGTTTACGACTTGGCGGCAAATTGAAAATTGTCTGTCACGTCAGCATGAATTTAACGCAAGAAAATTTTCGTACAATGGTTTTTTATGACTTTCGATGTCATTTAAGTCAACAAGAAAGTTCCGGCTTCATCGTGAAAGGCCAATCGACTTTCACGGACGGCCTTCTACGGCGACGACTGAAGATAACATCAGTGTTGTGCGGCGTATGATAGAGACGAACAAAAGAGTGACTTATCAGCAGATTCGGACAAGCTTAGGCATCGGTATGAGTCAAATGCACAAAATCCTCCATGAACATTTAGCGGTCAGGAAGCTTTGTGCCCGGTGGATACCTCATAATTTGACAGAGGCCCAAAAACTCCGTCGTGTTGATTGGTGTCGTGAAATGGTTCAAAGATTTAACGGAGGTGACTCAAATGCTGTGTTCGACATACGGGTGACGAAAGCTGGATTTATTGTTATGATCCTGAAACCAAGAGACAGTCTGCTATTTGGGTGTTTCCTTCCGAGGAGTTGCCAAATAAAGTGAAGAGAGGTCGAAGCGTGGGAAAAAAGATGGTGGCCTCGTTATTCATTACGCAACAATTGTTTTAGAGGATCGGAAAACAGAGTATTACACTAACAGTTACTGCAGAGTGGTACACTAACAATTATTTGCCACTTGTCTTGGAAATTCGGGAGAAACGACCTCGCAGTAGGATCCTCCTTCACCACGACAACGCCTCGTCGCACACCGCCAAGCAAACAATCGACTACTTGGCGACGTCAGACGTGGAATTACTGGGTCACCCGCCCTATAGCCCCGACCTCGCACCTTGCGATTTTTATTTATTTCCGAAAATAAAAGAAAAAATTCGAGGAAAACGTTTTATGCACGCCGAGGAAGCAGTGGCTGCGTTTCAAAATGCCGTCGAGACCCCTAAGGACGAGTGCGCAAAGTGCTTTTCTCAGTGGTTCCATCTGATGCAGCGATGTATTGATGTAAATGGACACTATTTTGAAAAGATATAATAAAACTAAGAACTTGCTAGTTTGTTCAGATTTTGATTTATAAGAACTTTCAGTGTCACCCTCGTAACATTGACTGGGAGAAAGCTACAGTCATTAAATCCGCCCTTAGGTACCCCATTTAATTATGGTGATAACAAAATCTGCAAAAAATAATTAATTAATACATTGAGATAACCTTTGTGTTTGTATATTGTACATGTGTCTCTTTGGTTTTAAAATATAGTTATAAGACTAGACAAACAGACTGACAAGCTGAGAAAATCTTGTTACATTATAGATTTTGTTAACATTCGAAACATAGAAAACGTCGATAAAATAGACCCGTCTGTTTAATTTATAGTATGGATGGTGGAATAGTACTCATACCACTTTATCCACAAGACATTGAATTTTACATTGGTTAAAAACTTTTTCTAACAAAAAAATAATTAAGTAGATCGAGGACAACTCAGTAACAATTTTTAACAGGCGGTAGGACTCCTTTCTGCACTAGACTAGATGGTAAGGCTTGTAACTTCTATCTTTAAAGTTGAATGCAAGTGTTCATGAACTGCAGCCACTTATAATCATGTGGACAGTATTAAATGAAACACCGTGTAGTGGCGGCGTGAAAGAATCGATTAACCTGTATAGTATATATCATCCCGTGGGTGTCGTAAGAATCGACAGAGGTAAATGAAAGAGCCGCTGGGCAGCAGCATCTTCCTGATAATAACTCAAAATAATAAAAAACTGCGGTTGCCAACGCGCCTGCCAATCGTGGCAAGTATGGCTGATATCCCCCTCGTTATATGGGGAGGACTCTGTTCAGCAGTGGACTTTTGATAGGCTATATCATTAATCCATTAACTAATTAATGGGCTTAGCTTTCCATTGACGTCCGTCGAGTTGGGGGCTACACTTAATATTAATCCATAAAATGAGGAAAATTTCCTCAGAATTAAAAGTGAAAAAAACCAGAAAAGGGGGGGCTTCGAAACTTTCCTTTTAAGGGGGGTAGTACACCTTCCCTGCACCCCCCACCCCTCCCCCCTCAATTCGGCGAATATCAATGGAAATTCGTAATAAAATAATTCTGTAATTTAAATATAATTCGAGAATTCGATATAATCTGTGGTAGGGATTGACATAAATATTGCAAAAATAATTGATTTTCAATATTTTTTTTCTCAAAAAGTACGCGTCTCCCAATGTCAATATCAACCCCCAACTCGACGGACGTCAATGGAAAGTCGTACCAATTAATGTGTTAAATATAGTCTTTATGACTAGAAGTAATAAAAATACACTAAAGACGTACGATGCTATTATTGCGTACTATGTATTGTATATCAATATAAACTAACTTTTTGAGTATCGAAGTTGGCGATGGCACTTTCGACAAGCGCTGCTTTGTCCAAATCTAGTTGAATGAAGAATTTCTCGAACGACTCGACATGAGTCACCCGGCACAGAATCTGTTGGCCTATGATTATTGTGAGGTCGATTGCTTCATCTGCAAACAGAACACAATCTTGTAAATAATGTTTTTTAAATATAAATAAACCCACTATAAATAAGTAAAATAACAATTTTTTGAAATATTTCGTAATTACTTTGAAACCTTTATGAGTGTCACTGCTGAACAGACCTCCTATCTCTGAAAGTGTTATGAAGGAATGAAGAATCCACCGCTCTACTCAGGTGGAAATTAGCGGATTACATACATCCTCAAAATATTTTTTTAATTCTCAAGCATTCAGGTTTCTTCACGATGTTTTCCTTCATCCTAAACTGCTATTTAATTAATGGGGATCGAACTTTAGTTCCTCTTGTACTATGAAATATGACGTGAGTTACTATGGCCCAAAATTTTATACTTTGTTACCTCTATATATAAAAATCAATTGCTGTCCGTTAGTCTCTCAAAAATCCGAAAATGGCTGGACTGAATTTGATGAAATTTTTGTGTGTTTGAGTGAGTCCCTGGATGGTTTAGATTTACAATTGGACCCGGTAGGTGGCGCTGTTGTCGAGATCCAGAAATCACCCGTGCGAAGCCGGGGCGGATCACTAGTTTTTTAATAAAAATCTTTGTGTTTATAGTCTGTGATCAAATTCATAGAAAGCTTACAACACTGATAATCAAAAATAATTATTAAATACTTGGACCATCATCAATATGGTAATCTTCTCCCATGATTCATCTCCCATGATCATTTTTCTATAAGCGAGCTAGGCGGCTTAGCAGTTACAGAAGGCTAATTTTAACAAATTAGATGCTAATATTTGTCGACTGGGTCTGGATATATTGGGCCTGGCATATTAGAGACGGTTTTCCAACATAATACATCAGAATAGTCTAACTCATTCTAATACGGTCGGTTGAAACTAGATATTTTTGAGATTTCCCTTAGGAAGTGTTTCCTGATCGGTACAGCGATACAACAACGATCAGTATACCGAATTAGTGTCGGGCGCATGAAGCTGGTTAACCATTCGGGTCAAATATATGCACAGCATTTGAATGTTGTAAAAATTTACAAGTTTGAAGCATGTTTGATACAAACATATATTTTTATTGCAATTGATATGGCTATGCATCGACACTGAGTTAGATTCTTTTGACGTATCTTCAAAAAAACATCAAACAGCGAAAACAAAGAAAAACTAATTGATAGATTGAGTCAAAAATAAAGATTTAAATTTGAGTTAGATCATGTTGTTTGTGCTACGTGAGTTTAACAGGTTTTTAAAGATTCATGAGTTGGTTAGAATGTTCGATGCAAATACATGTTTTTATTGTGTTGTTTAACAACGTATTAGTTTGCTCAGTCTTGCGCAACGCATTCGTAATGTGTTACATACATGCCTAATTGCGTTACAAATCTGCGTACTTTCTATTTATCAGATGTTGTACATTGTGATTAATGGAACGTAGGTAGGTATTTGATGCAGCAAATGGATCAACAATGATCTACATAGATTATTGCATCTTCAAATTAAAAAAAAAGACATTAAACTGATTGATTTCTTATATTTACGCGAACACTACACATTAGACGTTCCAATGTCAAAGTTAACCATGGCTACCTCCTGATTAAAATTATTAATTTTTATATTTGTTCTTATAAATTTTTGTTTCTATATATTAAGTTCATACATAATAAGTTCATACTGCGTAGATCGGAACAAAAATTAATAATTTTTAATCTAGAGGTAGCCGTGGTTAACTATTACATTGGGACGTCGAACACGTCAGTCCCCCACGTGACCATGGGTGCTGTAAAGTGCTCGAAACGTCGGTAATATAATATAAGTTAATATACGCGATAGAATTCGTAAAAAGTAGTTTTATTTAAATCAAGCTGATTGATCAAAAACGTAAGGTTTGAACAAACACTTCGCCTGTCTACGGCGGTCTTAAAGCAAAAGCGATTCCTTTGTCCGTCGTAATTTGACGTAACGCGTCAGCTGTAAGTTTGGTTCTCAACATATCTTCTTATGACATTAAATTTCTGTCACTTTATTATTATTTCATCATTACGATATATTGAGTGAAAATATGATGAAAATGATGCAATGCCACGTGCATTCATTTTAATCATATTATATATAGTATGTTGCAGCTATATTATGGTTATAGGACGAATATGTCGGCTCGACCGGGGAAGGACCACGCTCTCACAGGATAATAGCGTAAAATAGCAAATTAATGCTGCTGTTTTTCGTTTGGTGAGTGTTGAGAACCGGAGATCCTTTTTACTGGAAACGAGATTCCATCTTAGTCCGCAGGGGTGACAACGCATTTGCATTTTGATTCTTAATGGAGGATAGATGTAGATGTCTATGGGCCACAGATTCCACTTACTATCAGGTGGGCTGTGTGCTCGTTTGTTACCCTTATTCCCTAAAAAACCTAACGACAATAAGTTATTTTGGCTTAGAAAGTAGAAAAGTGCTATGCATTTTTTTATTATATAAGCCAGTGCTTGATTTTAATCCTACCTGGTGGTAAGTATGGCTAATTTTGTATGAATGCCTCTAAAATCTCTCTGAATAAAAATATAAACAAGCAATGCCGACATCAACATGACTTCAACAGTTGCCTCGACTTTGTACCAAACACTGAGGAAAATGACTTAGTCAATTGGTAGGTCACCAAAGTGACAAAACAGTTTGATAGATTTTTTAAAGGGAAAAAAGCCCCAATATCAAATGTTTTACTTATTTCGTTTCCTGAAATATTTTTATATAATGAAAACAATACCTTTTAATGTGACAGATGACTGATGTTCGGAGAGAACTGCCAACTGTTTCTCAACCAGCATGTCGGCGACACTGACTCCATTGTTCCATAACGAAACTTTGTGTTGGTCATCCTGACAATCTGTAAAGACACACTGGTAGCGGGGTGCGTTAAAACACAGGTCTATTTCAGGGTCAGCCTTCCATTCCCCATCCTTAGGCGCTACTCCAACTAGCGAACAATGGACGGCCATTTTCGGCAAATCCAACAGCTGTCTATCCAACTGCCAGATATCCTTAGCATCTACCAACTGTTTGTTTCCAAAGTCAACGTAGCGAACTATGAATTTGGAGAATGGCTGGACTGATACTACCGTGGCTCTATACAAAACGCCATCAGCTGGGTACCGGGCCAGCACCGAAGCTCCCACTGGTACAATTCCACTGTAAGATTTCACGCCTTTGTATAGTTCAGGTATTGAATGCATCATTTCTAGAAACTTCGGTTGGCAAGATAGGATTTGAGTGTAGAAGTTCTCAGGCGATATGATCCACGTGACCGACACCTCGTGTTGAGCGTTTAGTTCAATAGTGGGCTCTGTGAATGGCGTGTCTAATGGTACGGGGTCAGGTAACTCTTTGTATTGGACTTGGGTAAATTTGCTGCGACTTTTGTATGGCGGAGCACGACCGGCGTTATCTCTATTGTCTTGGGAGTGGAAGCTTCTGTCCGATTTCCTGTCGCTGTCTGGGCCATATCGATCCGATCTATCAACTCGATCCGATCTATCGACTCGATCTCTCGGAGTGAAATTGCTTCTCGTTCTTTCACCTCTTTCTGGTCTGTCTTGTCTGTCTTGTCTATTATCCCGGAACTCTCTCTTCTGGTTCCAACTCTCCTTTTTATCGCCCCAGTTGTCTCTTCTGTCTCCGCGATTTTCGCGTCGGTTCTCTCTAGGCTTGTTTCCTCTGTCATCGTTCTGTTCCCAATCGTCTTGTTTGTATTTATTATCCCTGTAAAAACAGTTATGATGCGGATGAATAAATTGCATTGAAAATCGTGAATTAGTACGGCGTGAACACTTTCACTTAAAATTGCATAAGTGAAAGTTGCACAGTGAATCATACTTTGTAAATTCGTCAACAGGAAATGAATTTAAATGAACAATTAATAAAAACATTTTCTTTTAGGAAGACGTGATTAAATTTCTTTGTTACAGAAATAACCAATACTTTGGATATAATAAAAAGTTACCAAAACAATCACAACAATTTGATATGTAAAGCAAATTATAAACCACACTGATTTGGAAATCGTTGTAAGATTACACACTTGTAACTTTAAAATATTATTATATTAATTATTGACATTTGGAGGTGCAATAATATCCAAATGACGTCATAAAATGTGATACATGAAGTAAGGTCCATTTGTTGTCAAGTTGTCAAAAGTCCACATCTCAGTTTTGTTTATAAAATATATTTATATTACAATATATTTTTTTTACAAATATTTTAAATCAATCGTTTTCTTACTCATAGGCTATGTGATCGAATTCATCACAAAATCATAACAAAATACAAGAAAAAAATATTTTCGCGTGTATTTGTTTT
The DNA here is from genome assembly GCA_029286625.1 of Parnassius orleans. Lineage (NCBI taxonomy): Eukaryota > Metazoa > Arthropoda > Insecta > Lepidoptera > Papilionidae > Parnassius > Parnassius orleans. The sequence continues at coordinate 333,869 of JAGSMP010000076.1, read as the reverse complement.
GTTTTCTTTTACATTAATGAAATGTATTTCGTTAATGTAATCGTAAACGATAAACATGTTATCTGTTTAAAATGTCAAATATCAATTTATGACTTTGTTCTTACCTTTATATTTGACAAAAGTCGACTCTTCAGCACACTATGACGTCATCATTAGTAAAAAGTTTAAAAAGCTATAGAAAGTTAACTAGTGCTTAGAAAAAATAATAATTAAAATTCGTTTTAATTATTATTTTTACTTTTATTTAACCTTACGTATGAAACAAAAATATAAAAAAACAACACCTTAAAAAAATTAAATACCGAATTATGAACGTTAAATTGTTATTTATGGCAGTGTCAGTAAATTTATAAGAATTAATTAAAAATCATTTAACGATTGGTTATAATTTATTTATCTATAAAAAATATTTAATAAATATTCATTCTCAGAAAATCTAACACACCTCCTAGCTTCACTCATATTTTCAACATAACTTGACCTGCAGGTCTGTTCGCTAACTTTGTTGATATTAAAAAGATTATACACTTTGTAGTACATTAAATCGTGTGTACAAAGTGAATATCATTTTGATGTCAACAAAGTAAAAGTCAACAAGTGATAAAATAAAAAATTTGTACAACCGACTTCAATATAAATTAAATGAGAACATCATCAATGTATTCGAAGTGAATTGAATACGCATTATCAAATTTATATGGCTTTCAAATAAGAAAAGAATCGTCATAATCGGTTGACATAGAAAAAAATATAGTCGAATGGAGTACCGCCTTTTTTGAGGTCGGTTATAAAATAGGCCTACTGATTAGCTTTTAGTGAGATTAATAATCATACTCTGATTATTCATCCGTTAATCGAAAATTAAAATACAATGGACCTTTAGTCACATCACTGTCCCTGCCGATATAAGTTAATGTAATAGTTTTTTTACAGGTTGTTGTGTTATGTTTTAATAGGGTAGTAGACACCAATATCAATAAAATTACAACACCATGCCATTTAATTTTTCACTTCTAATGTGTTAAATTTGGTCTGATTTCCACTTTAAGTTCAATATGATTTTATTTATTTTATTTAAATAAATATGAGATGTTTGACTACTAAACTAGCTATTGTTAATTAATTTTTATAGAATTCAATTGGCATGAGTGTCTCCTTCCGTAATAAATTTATACAAAATGTGCACACGAAAGCTAAACAAATAGTAAAGCAAACAATAGCGAAGAAAACAAATAGCAGTGTTACAGATTGATTTGTATTACAAATAAATGAGCATTACAAAACCAGCACGACATGTTGCAATTTTATCTTATTAACCACTAATAATACTTTCTAAATTGTTCAATTTGAAATTACTGTTATGTATAAATTAAATTATTTAAATTAGCGAATTTTTTAATGCTCAATTTACACAAAATATGTAGCAAATACGAAAGATTTTTTACAAAAGTTATAATGTAAAAAGGTGCTAATACACTGTCCATAATATTGATATGTTAGATGATATTGTAAAGGTAATGTATCACCTTTGTACTACGTTTATGTTTAATTTCTCATTCCACAAAAATCCTACCAATTAGAACAACTTCCCAGGCAGTACCCATATTTTTTGTGATATTTATAATTTCTTAACATGTAGCCTTAGGTTATATCATAATGATATAAATTTATTAGATGTACCACAACTAATTTCTCACACACAGGTAATGATAGTAAAATATACTATAATTATTTCATAGTAAGTATAGCATTTGGCTAGGATTTTAAATATATTGCATGTACCATGTATAGTTCCTCAAAAACAGTCATTGATAGAGAAGGTACTTTTTGTAATGCTAAACGTTTAGAACATGGGTAGCGTACCAAAGTTGTGGTGTGGTGTTGTCACGTCAAAATCCAATCGGTAGAGAATCGTAGTCGGAGTGTATAGAATAACATAAGTACATATTTATTGACAGTGTAAGAGCACTATATTATGTTGACTTGCTGATGAGATAAGGCATACATAAAAGTGCAATCGAACGGTACGAGGCGATAGCCGGCTGTGCTGTATAATAAGGGTTGCCAGTCCTATCTGTTAAATTAGGTACTAATCATAATTAAAGAGTCGACTTAAATATGTTAGACGATGTGGTCGAAGGTGTTTAAATTATTTCAATACATTCACACAATTAGTTCATGTAGCAGTGTTGCTAACATCGATTTTAATAAAGATAACCAATGCTATACACCTGGCAACCCTGAATTTGCCGCGTACCCAAGCGTGATCGCAAGCAAAAAAGAAATCGGGACAAACAACACTGGGCCGTTTGTTAATGTTCACTCGTTTTCGTTCACACGCTAGATGTTACTTTTTAATTATCGGTGTTAATAAATGATATAAATGATGAAACATTATGATTGTATGACATCTATATAAATAACACAAAAAATGTCTCATTTTTCTTTCGTTCCGAGAGTTCCGGTAATTCATCAGCAGCTGGTTAGCAAGTTATAGAATTGACTGCTAAAATTTGCATATATATAGTAAAAAATATGTTCATTTTTTAATTATGTCAAAGATTTAATCGGAATCAAAAAGAAAAAAAAGTGTGTCAGCTCCGATGCACGACTGGAGTTTACTCCTTAGAACGATTATAAAATATATAGATTAGTAAAGTAGGGTAAATGAACGCATTTTTATATTAATGAAAGTATATTTATATTAATTATATAATCTATATTCATCAAAATACATTACGTAGTCATGGAAAAATAAATTGACAGTTGTTATTTGTTTATATAAAGTAGTACAGCCGAGAGTACTCTGTGCTGAGGGCTGCGCAAGATAAGTTGCGCACGACATTACGTAGTCATGGAAACATGAATACATAACGTAACGCCTGACGTAACGTTTGATTTTACTCCTCATAAATTTCCATACCCCGGGCTTATATATGAAAATGGATTCTTAAGGAGTAAACTCCAAAAAACGTTTTTAATTTTATTATTTTTTGTACTTAAGCTTACAAAACGTTAGCGTGTTATTATTAAACAATTATCATCACGCGTGGATACTTCCGAATGTTTCCTTTCCTGCGTATAACATTTGCTACACCTCCGGTTATTGAGGATAATAATAATGCACTAATGTTTTATTTGTTTTATCGTTCAAAACAAATATGTACAATATTTGAAATTTTAAAGCAAAACACGGCTCTTCTCAAAGTAAGTATTTCTTTCGAACTACTGGTGCAGTAAAAAATCCCACAATATACATAAAATAAGCAATTACAAAAATATATCAACTCCCAATTTAATTGTTTTTTTATAATTTTACAATTATACATTTTTACTAAGAAAAAAAAGTGATAAATATTGAGAAGACCTGTCTGTTTTAAACTTCCCTTAAAAGCAAAATTTCTAATTTATAAGAATAAAAAAAGGAACTTGCAGGGCTCAATATCTCTCATTCTATATTACAATTAAGGCGCATATTTTTTTCAAAACGGCTAAGCAAATAAAGCAAGCGTGTGAACGAAAATGGGAAGCTTGGTGCGAATACAGAAACGTGTTAACATCGAGGCAACAGCGCAGTACCGTCGCAGGCGATCCTGTACTGAAGTCCGCGTCGCTCCTTTCGCCTCTATACTTGCGGCTTCAGCTGCTTGCTTCAGCCGCTTTCCGACACCCGACTCTTTGCTCTTCCAAGCCGGTTTGGGACCGTGTTTCTCCTGTTCCGACCTAGGTTTTCTTCTGTTAATCGGCAACACGTATTCAATTTGTATATATACGAACTTTTCTCATACAAGTCAAAAAGAAGCTGAAAAGACACTGGCCATAATAGCTTTACAAATAATCTTATAATAGATATTTAATATCCTAATATACCTTAATTTTTCTTTTTTAATTCATATTTTTCTTTTAGGCCGGCAGCACATTGTAAGAAATAGCAACTAGCAACGGACGACCATCAGCGCACTCCACAGACTATCATCATAAATTTCATTCCAGCAATCCTATTTCCCACCGATAATACATAGGCATGTTTTTTTCTGTAATAAAATATTCTAACATTAATTTGGACATTTTCGTCAGTCCCATCCCCCAATACGCGCGCATCACACGGACGCAGCTCTAGGATTTTTGACTATGTGCGTCGTCTAGATGAATGAAGTGGGCGCCTTCCGTACATTTGGACAAGACAAATTTCTGATGTGGCGTGGCGGTTGACATACATCCCACGAGCGATAATAGAAGATGACGTCGGTCCGGCAAATTTCCTAGTCTGCGAGATCTAATAAAAATGTATGCGCAGTGTCATCCGGCGCGTGTTAGAATTTTTCTGACAGAAAATATCTTATAATGTGTGGCCGGCCTAGTGTGCCTGCACGTAACTAACAGATTTTTTAATTTATCGCCTAACGCTTTTACTGATTTCTGCCATTATCATATCGATTTATTAAAAAAACTATTAGATGATCTGAGTATAATTTAAAGTGTCATTATGCAACAACTTACCTCTGAAAGTCTCTGCTGTTTTGGCGGGGCGGTGGCGACTGGAACGAGGGTTGAGCAGGCGCCGGGGTCTCATCCCAATTGTCGTCAGACACTGGAGCTGGTGGAGACACTACATTATGGTTCTCCCACGGCTTGCCTCCTCCTCGTCTGATATATGTAAAAATGATATAAGGACAATAGGTTGCAACCGAAGTAAAAAGAAAAAATAGTTTTTGTAGTGTGAATGTTACTCTAATTATGCTGTAAGGCGAAACCGGTCGGTCATATCTCCATATATAAAAATCAATTGCTGTCAGTTGGTCTCCTTAAATTAAAAAAGGCTTGACCGATTTTGATGATTTTTTTGTGTGTGTTTGAATGGGTCCCTAGATGGTTTAGATTCACATTTGGACCCGGTAGGTGAGGCTGTGTCGAGATCCAGAAATCACCCGTACGAAGCCGAGGCGGATCGTTAGTACTAAATAAATAAGAATGACAATTGAAACAAGTAGATGTGTCTATCTGATATAAAAGAAGATGAGTTATACCTAGTGACAATCCTTTTATATAAAATGCATTTTTAATCGCTAGTGTTGCCTTCTTAAAGGTGAGAACTAGACACGTGTAGTCGCCAGCGAGTTTCAAAGAACTACTTCACTTGCTATGAATCTATCTAATTACCGTTCATCCGTTCTCAAAATGTATCAGAGTATCCGAGTATATCGCCGAACCGAATTATTCGTATGTGTGTAAAATTCGGAGTCGTCGTTCGTTCGTTGCCTGCTCGGGTGGATTTGGTCGACACTCGATGTTCGTCGCAGTATCGAACTAATTGAATATGAACATGAAAATGGCAGAAGTACAAAAATGCAAGACTATTATGATTGTTACTGCTTAAAAATAAAGCTTAATTTTATACAAAATTATATTGTTATAAAATATTAATAAATGTTTAAGTAAAGCGATGAGTGCATTACAAAAATTTGGATGTCACACTACATTTGAAATTCAATTTAAATTTGTAAAAGTATGAAGGAAAATCAAAGGGCAAAGACATTTAATTAAACACTTAAAATCATAATTGACAAAAAATGCAGTTGTACAAAACATAATCTACACAAATAAATAAAATTGAAGTGTCTATTTGTAATGTGTCTGTTTGTTCCGGGTAATCTCCGAATCGACTGGACCGATTTTGACGGGACTTGCACTGGCAGATAGCTGATGTTATAAAGAGTAATTTAGGCTACTTTTATTTTAGAAAAATAATTAGGGTTCCGCGCAATAAAATGAAAACCCATGAAATCCAATCGTAATAAATTCCACGCGGGCGAAGTCGCGGGGAACAGCTAGTCAATCAATAAACACAAGCAGTAGTTACTCAATAAATTTCGCGTATTATCGTACATAACAATAAAAAACATATTAAATTAAAGCTTTTTCGTAGTAATAAACGTAAATATAATATACATAGACAAATAATATAACGTAGTGATTTATTAGGCTCTTTAGTCATCTTTATAACCTTAACTATTATTGAAATACGGATAAGATACTAAAGGTAGGTACAAAAACGATAAATTATAGATTTTTAAAATTAGTGTCAGTAGAGCTATTGAACTAAATGAACTAGATGGTTTATAATGAAACAACTTGGAATTCGATTTTGATTGCAAACAATGGAGGTAATATGTCTTCCAGACCGAATTTCGGTCAAGGCTTCGGTCTCAACGGAGACTAGCCATCTGAGCATAACAGTATTATTGTACATACACGAGTACCCACACACTCGTGCACTTTAAGCACAGGTGCACTCTCTAATCCATCACTCAAGGATAGATTTTTATACAAGCAAGGGTGGCAAACGAGTTCATCAGTTAGTGGATACTGTAGCCCATAAACACCTACCACTATTCTTAATTAAGAATTAAAATGTAGAAGCGATGCCACCTCTGAAGACTAGGATAGAATGCCTCACTAGCCTTTTTTACTGGAAACAAGGCGTTCCGTCTTAGTCCTCAGCGGTGAAAACGCATCTGCAATTTGTTTCTTAATCCAGGATAAATGTAGATGTCCATGGGCCATAGCATCCGTTAACCAGCAGGTGGACTGTGTACTCGTTTGTCACCTTTTGGTTCTTCTATATATGTATAAAAATATCATCCATAAAAGTCTCTGGTTCTCTTCACTTACAATATGAAACACAGCAGCGTTATGCCTAGATTCCACTATACCTACATATATGTTAACGGACTGTAACCGTTAAAACATTGACAGTTAAAATACTAAATTAGCCTCTTTCGTAATATACGCTTATTACGTTCTAGCATTGTGAGCAAACTCATAAGTTATGACTAAACTATTGTAATTACTGATGAAGGAACTATAACCCATTATTAGTGACTCTCTGACCGATATTGGGGCTATAAAAAACGCACGAAAAAGATGAAGTCTACACGTCTGTACATGTGTGTCAATTGCAATAAATTCACGCGAATATAGCTTTTAAATCAAGGCAACACTGAGCAAAGTTATGTATGAGTTATCATGGGAACAAAAATAACAGTAAAAAAAATTAAACATGCATCATTATCAGCTTGGGCTTCGCTAAACTTGACTACGAGACGAATTACAATAGTTTTTCAATACTTAAGATAAGCGATTTATTGTTCATCATTCAACGTTCAACATACTAGAAAGCAGGTAAAAGACTTAACTACTTAATTTTTTAAAATAAAAATTATATAAGTACAGATAGGAAATCAAAAAATACAACTCCGGATAAACAATAAAGGGTAAAAAAATTCACAAACCTGTCTCCGCGATCAGGCCTTCCGCCAAATTTCTCACTATGGCGGCCCGGTCCGGACCTATCGAAGCCTTCCTTGTGCTCCCTGCTAAGGAAAACCAGTTAATTTTAGTTTCAAACTATTTCACACTTAAAATAACACTATAGCTATATAAAAAGTACAACACAGTTAACAGTATGAGTTATAAATAAAGTAATAAATATCGGAAGCGGTTACCTATACATCTTGTGATACAAGAACGGCGTAATGACTAAAATGCCGTGCAACGGGTTCAAAGAACCCCGATGAAGGCCAAAGCAGCTATGAATCTGTTATATTGTTGTTTTTTGTATCAATGCCTGTAAGAGCGCGTGTAAGCGCCGTAGAAGTGCCGTAGTCGCGAAATTTTTATCGACATTATCTCGTTACAAATCATAAGTGTTCGAGTTGTTTTGGAGTATTGGGATATTACGTGGGTGCATGCTTGTGTTTATAACTCAATACGTAAACGATTGAAAAATCATTTTGATGAAGAAACATTTCGTTTTCGCTCTCAATTACATAGAAGATGAATCAAATATAATCTATGGGAGAAGCCTAAATTCAGCAGTGACCTCTTATAGGCCTAGTATATAGAAGTAGTGTCTTTGAAAAACATGCAATCACAAGTAAGGCCACATACATACGGAATTCCGTTTCCGAATTGCGAACGGGTCGGCCACACATATTCGGAATCCCGTTTTGCACGCAAAATTTCGAACGGAAAACTACCGTACGTGTGTGACGGGTCCTCGATTTTATATGGACTTGCTGCGTTCGGAATATCGAAACGGAATTCCGTATGTATGTGGCGGGCCTAAATACACCACAGAATCGGTCTCTATTTTTCATTCTTTCCAACTGTAATTTTATATAATAGCAAAATCCGATGTTGATGAAATCTATATGTCCTTTATAAAAACTGAATTCTAAAATTCTGGACTAAAATGTAAGCAGCGTGTTGTATAATCCTTACTATTTAATACAAGACACTCTTTCATTGTTAACAAAGTGAACAAATAAACAATTTGTGGTACAATAATAAAAAAATAGAGTTTAATGAGGTTTGATGATACTAGTGAGAATACATCTAGAATACACTTAGTGAGAATTAGTGATAATCATGAAATGACAATTAACAACAAATTGAAAATGTTGTTAGATTCATACACATAGAAAAACCCGTCAATCTAATCAAAGCTTGTAAAAACGATATCAATCATGGTTTTATTAGACATGATCTACAAATAATGGAATGCGACAAAAGATTAACATTAATTGAATGAAAAACGGCAATATATATTACTCGTTATATCTAAAAAAAAGATGAAAAATATGCTATTTTACTGTTTTTTTTTTGCAATTATAAATAAACTTCCTAGTCGACGATTTCGGCCGCGACTACGCAAGTTAATCACATTACACATTACACACCTAAGAACAGGCTGTGTAGGATTTTGTTAGCCTTCTCGTAAGGCGGTACCTAAGCTTGGGCTCTCCCAGAGTCAACAGACAGATGCGTGCGGCAGATGTCAGAATTCAATTACTGAATAAGAAAGCGAATTCGAGAAATCGAATTCAAGGCTTTTACATGTGTTTAAAGCACGAGCCAAAAATCAGACGCTCTTTCTTTATGTAAAGCTTATGCGACATACTCGAAGGACGAGCCAAAAGACGACGAAGGAAAATCACAACACTTCAGGGCCATTCATTCGAGACCTCTCGGAAATTAAAGAAGGCCTGTGTCCAGGAGTAGAACGTATAGTCTGTAACTACACTTTTACTGTAGCTCATTCAAACCTACACTGAAATTAAAAAATAATACCCAGGTGCTCGTCACCCATGATGGCTGACATAGGATCCCTCAGCCCGTTATTTTTTTTTATAGGATAGGGTGACAAACGAGCATACAGTCCACCTGATGGTAAGTGGTTGCTGTGACCCATAGACATTTACATCTATCCTCAATAAAGAATCTAAATGCAGATGCGTTGTCACCCGTGAGGACTAAGATGGAATGCCTCTTTTCCAGTAAAAAGGGTCTCCGGTTCTCTACACTCACCATACGAAACACAGCAGTGTTAAGCTGCTATTTTACGCTGGTATTCTGTGAGAGCGTGGTCCTTCCCCGGTCGAGCCGACCCATTCGTGCTACAACTATACTACTAATATAGCTGCAGCATGGCTCTACCACGTGTAATTATTATGTACTGACTTTCTAAATAATAATTTTAATTACATTTTTTTTTACTTTGGCCAGTGTATCCTTCGATAATGGCCCATTCAATCATTCTTCAAAAATTTATTTCAGTCTACCCCTTTTTAAAAAGAGTTTTAATAATTGTAGCACGGTGCTGTTTGATGATTTTTAGTAGTGATGTACCGAAATGCGTTTCATATTCGATATAACTTAACCAGGAATTCGACAGTTTTATTGAACTTCTAAATTTGGCCGCATTTCGTTTCATTGGCCGAGCATTTAAAATGTTATGCTACCAAAATTAATTAATATATTTGACTATAATAATAGCCCGCCATATACTGCCTAATTTGCCCAAACTTCGTATTGCACAACAAGTGTCAGTAAATTAGGCTGTACTTTATGATTTTCCTCAAAATAAAACCACATTGTACAAAATGTGGTTTTATTTTGAGGAAACATAACATAAATACCCTTGCTCTTTATTAATATTATCATCTAATATAAATCAGAAAAAATTATATCATCTAATTCTAATATAAAGAAGACGAACGACAAAAGGTTTAAAAATAACAACGTTGTTCAAAATTTATGACACACCTACAGAACTTCGTTCTCGGCGCATGTTATAAATAACCGAATGTGTAACCGAACTCGACATTTGACAGAAACCACATTCGGTGCATTATTAATTTTCACGATTCAATAATTTGGATTAATAATTTGACGGCTCTATGGCGCAGTGGCTTAGCATTGAATTGCGGCGCTAAGGGCCGCGGGTTCGAATCTCACACGGAACAAGTATTTGTATGGCGTACAAATATTGTTCCGGGTCTGAACGTTTGTGCCTTATTAATTTTCTGATGAAAAAATCTAGTAATCGGGGAATAATAAATGTTTTCTTGCTCTCCTGTGATTTTTAAAAAATTGAGGTTCGTCCCTTTGCGGCGTCAACGACGAATTGATAGAGAACGCTGGTTAGTCGTTTTTCTTAATGAATAGAGCAACTCTAGCACAACAGTCTATTTTCGCTTAATTTAAATTAGTTGGAATAAAAACTGACTCGTTTGAAGAAATAAATAAGAACCAATAAAAGTCATTTCATGAAAATAGCGAAATCCTTTCTTTAACATATTTTTTTAAAACACAAACTTTTACAAGAATACGCTACATGACACGTTTCTTAAAAGATTTGCCTCCGCTCTAGTGTTACTGCTATTTATTGTATGGGCATTTCCTTTAAACTATGAATTTTTGCGTTCCGTATGAACACAGGCGGTGTGACGTCCCCCTTATCTTTATATATATAATTCTTCGGTCCGTGTGTATATGACATAACTGCTCCTAAACGGCTGGACCGATTATGATGTAATTTTGTGCGTGATTAAACTGTTTTTTTTTTCTTATTTCTCAGACATGCAGGTTTCCTAACGATGTTTTCCTTCACCCATAGCAAGTACTCTCATATAAAACAAATACTGCTTCAAGCCCAACACACTCGTCACACGCACGTATTTAAGTATGCTTCGGGCCCCTGGCTTTACCATTTGATGTTGTTTCAACCTCCTTACATCCTAAAATCCTTATAAAAACTAGTAATAATCGAACGGGCTTACTTAAAACAAGAAAACTTAAATACCTGCCCCTGAAACTGCCTCCTCTTTGTCCGAACTCTTCGCTGCCTTCCCACGCCGGCCTGCGATCGTCTTTAAAACTCTTCTCTCGGCGGAAGCTCTTCCTCTTATTATCGTCAGAGGTTGTGCTCTCCGGAGAGCTGAAGCTGTCTGGTGCTTCTTTACGGACTGGTGTCGTAGCTTTGCCCTATTATTAAAAACTCCTTGTCAATAACGCATTTATTGTATACTTATAGTTAATTAGACAACGAAAATGAATAAGAAATCAAACATTTCACCGATTTAATTGATATTATAAAATATTATCAAACAGTAATAGTAAACAGTAGTTAATGAAACTTGAAGTAAACTAGAGAAACGGTTCACCCAGAAAAAGTTATGAGGTAACACACATAAAAAAAAGAAAAAAACACAGTCGAATTGAGTACCGTCTCTTTTTGAAGTCGGTAGAAAAGAGCTTATCTCTAAAATATGCCTTTTTTATAAATTATAATATTCCTTCTGGTCGATTTTGGGCATTGTGACCGCTTCTGAATACTACGGGATAGTATAATACTACTACAATGGGAGGTACTATCTGCAAAGAACCGTTTTCATATTTGTATTACCATTTAGGTACTACTAAATTTCTAAGTTTAAGCTATGTAAAATTAGAAAAAAAAATCAAGAATCTACGTCAACAGTTTAATAGCAATGCAGGCTCTTAGTCTTAAGGGGAGACAACGCATCTGAAGCCTTTTTTATGAACTTGGCTACAGGTGTCTACTGCAGTAGCCACTTACGATCAGGTGGACCTGTTAGTTCTTTGTTACTTCAATTTTATAAAAAAAAACCGTAAAAAAATTAGAGAGGCCTCGTCAACATCGCAACAATAGGGAGACGGACTGGACCTTTAATTGACACTACTACCTAATAGCGGCTAGGCATATTTTAGCTGGTTCTACCATATAAGCAGACCTTATCTATCAAAAGGTTTAAAATATTTACTAAGCAAAAATTGTTTAGTAAGTGATAGTATTACAGAGTACATGATTGATAACAATCCCTGGGAATGAGATGATCACCTCATTCCCATTCTAAAAGTTTTCATGACAATTGTATAAATATTATTTGTAAATTATGCTTTAAAAAGTCCTGCTGGGTTTCTTCCTGGTTCTTCCCAGGACAGAGGCTTTCCGAACCAATGGTAAAAGTAAAAATAATTTCAATATAGAATAAAATTATTCTATTCTATTCTATATGTAAAATACGTCCCTACTTACGTTATTTGTAATCAACTGAGAATGACAAAGAAGTGTGGTGAACTTGTCTTGTTAAATATTAATTTTGTAATTTATACTTTTGTCCTACAAAACAAAGAATATGACTGAAACCGGTTACGATATTGTTTTAAATGAAATATGACGTCACTGTAGTTTTGACATGTTTCGGAACGAGTCCCGAACCAGATTTCGAACACTCACTTTGAGAAACGCGATTAGGGTACTTACATTTAAGCGTGTCGTTTAAATCACCACGTTAATAAAATACAATTTAATGATTAACCTGAAAGTTACTTTGTTATAAGTAGAGTTAATATAATTTAAGTTTAATGCAATAAGCATCTTGTTTGAATGCTTTTATCAAACAAGATGCTTATAAAATCACATAACAATATATCCCGAACAAGCCTTAGACATCTCAAATCGTGTCAGGCCCATCCATCCTTTTGATAGGACGAGTCGTCATCACCATAACAGCTCACAAGTCTACTGCCGAAAATAGGCCTTGTCTGGAAGGTATTTAACGTTATCGCATAGTATAAATGACATGGTATATATCAGTCTAAGTTCCTAGAAAAGTTTGGTCAAGGAAGACCAGCTTGGGTGGATATGATTCCTTTGGCTAAGACAAATTACTTCCTTTTAAATGTAATTTATCGCGCTGCTGTCGTAAGAAGCGACTGAACCTGCCAGGCGTGGCTAGGTACTATCTATATAAATAAAATTGCAGTTGTGCGCGCATCACGGAAAAACTACTGGATAGATTTCAATTAGGTTTTCTAAGTTTTATTTCTTAGATTTGCCACTATTACCAGCCTTGGTGCTAATTTCAACTTTAATTTTTTTAATTATTTTAATTAGAATACAATATTTTTAAAATCTTGGTTTGATTGATAGATTATTATTTATCCAAAAATTTAATGAGCATTCATTTACAATTATATGATTTCAAGGCCACTTTCAAAAATGACGATATAAGGCGTAATGGTTCTAATTCCAGCCACCCTGTGCCGAATGTCATCCTTTTGTGTCTCTAATACCAGCCTAGCATAGGGTTATGTTTATGCCTTTTGAGTTTTTGATAGGTACCTAGTGTAGGTAAGTTTTAGATGCACAATAATAAATTCGTGTAACAACTTCTAATTTTAAATCGAGCGTGTCATGAGAAGGTAATGTAAAATAATAATTAATTTGTTTTTATGTTTTTCTACATACACTTACTTACCTTACTGAAATGTTTTGGTTTTAAGAAGTTCAATTTTTCTTGTGACACTGAACAAATAATTAAAACAAATTGAGATAAAAATGTATGTAGCACGTCAATTTCTTATAAATTAATCATCTAAGTTTGTGTGGTGTGCTGTAAAGATGATGATGTTTCGACATCGTCATTAAAGCACACCACACAGTCCATTGCTGAACATGACTGGTTGTCTGCAAAGCACGGTCCTGAGCTACTTTGCTTTTTATGAGTTTTTCGTTTATGTACTAAGTTATAATTATTTGCTTATTTTGCCTTCCTCAAAAAAATAATTAAAATATACGGTATTCTTATTATACAACAAATGTCTGATAAAAAATGTAAAATACAACTTTTGCTAAACTTTCAATTTAAAAAATAAATTTTATAACATAGACAAATTGATCTTAACTTCGTCTCAAAATAAGTTGTCGTAATTAATGATATTTATTCCAGTTTATGACAACCCTGATTTATATTTCGTGGCTGAAATTAGGTACTTCTTATTTGGTACCTCAAAACAAATAGCCTGACGGCTGACATTATGCACTCCATACGTATCGTATTTTTTTTTAATAGAAATAGGGTGACAAACGGGCACACAGTCCACCTGATGGTAAGTGGTTGCCGTGGTCCATAGACATCTACATCTATCCTCGATAACGAATCAAAATGCAGATGCGTTGTCAGCCTTGAGGACTAAGATGGAATGCCTCTTTCCAGTAAAAAGGGTCCCCGGTTCTCTACACTCACCATACGAAACACAGTAGCATTAAGCTACTATTTTACGCTGTTATTCTCTGAGAGCGGTGGTCCTTCCCCGGTCGAGCCGACCCATTCGTGCTACAACTATGCTATAAATATAGCTGCAGCTTGGCTCTACCACGTACAAAATACAGCCTCATTAATTACCACTAAAATAAAATAGTAAGCTTATAAATTTATTTAAAAATAACTGCATTACTACATCCATAGCAATTCATGCAACTCACAAAGTTTAAAAACGAGATAATGTAAAATAAGCCTAATTTTATGGGGAGTATAACTTGTCAAATAAATAAGAAAGTGAGCGTTTTCCGTTGCCTGCGCGTTTTAATTTTAAATTTAACACTGATAGATTTATACTTAACTGTTTATTTGAAATATACTTTTCTCTCATGACGAAGAATTTTTAATTGACAATATTTGTAGATAAGACCACTAGAAACTTTATTTATGAAGGTAAAAGGCGAAAAGGCTGCAATTAGGAGCAGGGCTGGTATTAGGGACATTCACCTTACCTGGTCCTCAAACTCAAAAAAATATATTGCGATATCTTCATTTAATATTAGGTCCTTACATATGAAATTAGCGTTTTGTCGTACTGACCACTTTGATCTGAAATATCTCCTCTTTGGTTAAGAATTCCAAATTCAAATTTATAAATTCATTTAGCTGGTACATTTGAGTTTTGAAAACAGTCATTCATTTGTTTTTCCTCATTATTTTATTCTTTGGCGTCGCTTATTACCGCACAATGGAAAACATGAAATATTGGTATATTTACGAGTACGAGTTCTACCGTGGCACCAGTGCTGCAGAAACAGCTCGAAGGATTAATGATGTGTACGGCGCTGGTGTCGCAAAAGAAAGTAAGTTCGAAGTTGGTTTCAACGTTTTCGTTCTGGAAATTTCGACCTTCAGAACCAACCCCGTGGACGGCCGGAGACCAAAGTGGAAAATGAAGAATTAAAGGCTATTGTGGAAGCGGATCCATCACAAAGCACTTCAGAGATAGCTGCAGGCTTCGGGGTAAGTGATAAAACTGTATTAATCCACTTGAAGCAAATCGGGAAGTAAAAAAACTTGAACGATGGGTACCTCATGAATTGAGTGAATCGAACTTGCAAACACGCGTCGACTGCTGTGTTACTTTGCTCAACCGACACAATAATGAAGGGATTTTAAATCGAATCATTACTTGTGATGAAAAGTGGATACTTTACGATAATCGGAAGCGCTCGTCGCAATGGCTGAACCCTGGAGACCCAGCCAAATCCTGCCCTAAACGAAAATTGACTCAGAAAAGTTACTTGTGAGTGTTTGGTGGACTAGCGCCGGTGTCGTTCACTACAGCTTTCTAAAATCTGGCCAAACGATTACGGCAGATATCTATTATCAGCAACTGCAAACCATGAAGGAAGAACTAGCTACTAAACAACAGAGATTGGTCAATCGCTCTAGGCCATTGCTGCTTCACGACAACTCAAGACCACACACTGCACAACAAACAACCACTAAGTTAGATGAGCTACAATTGAAATGTCTGCGACATCAACCGTACTCCCCGGATCTTGCTCCAACAGATTACCATTTTTCCGGAATTTGGACAACTTTTACAAGGAAAAAAATTCAACTCCGATGCGGCAGTCCAAACCGCCTTCAAAGAGTTTATTGATTCTCGCTCCCATGGTTTTTTTAGTAAAGGGATCAATGAACTACCTATGAGATGGCAAAAGTGCATAGATAACAACGGTGCATTACTTTGATTAATTAAATATAATTTACAAAAAAAAATTGACTTTATATTCCTCCCGTACAAAACGCCAATTTCATATGTAAGGACC
The DNA here is from genome assembly GCA_029286625.1 of Parnassius orleans. Classification (NCBI taxonomy): domain Eukaryota; kingdom Metazoa; phylum Arthropoda; class Insecta; order Lepidoptera; family Papilionidae; genus Parnassius; species Parnassius orleans. The sequence goes on along the minus strand of JAGSMP010000076.1, from coordinate 317,620 downwards.
TAATATAAAGTTACTAAAGTTTTAAGAAACAACGATTTTTATAAGCGAAAACTTTAGTCGAAAACGAAGTCGCGGGTATCAGCTAGTGGCAAATATGAGACAATCTATTGGAGAGACCTATGTTCATCAGTAGACTTTTGATAGGCTGTAATGAATGAATGAATGAATTAACTATAACAAATTTCTAGAGCCCTATCCTGTTAATTAAATTCACTATAAAAATAGTATGTACTAAGCATAGGTTCAATGTAATCCAATTGCCTTCACGACCTACTAACCATATAATCTCGTAACAAAAGTGCTAATGAGGTCAATTAATGTCACGGAAAGGAACAACAATATTTTATTTTGTTTTACTAAATTATTACAAGCTACATGAAAAAAAATCATGGTAGCAAAACATTTTTTTAAACTGCAGTGACTAACGAATTTACAGTCTGATGGTCAGTGGCGGATTACCCTTAAGGCAAACTACGCACGTGCCTAGGGGCGCAACGTTCATAAAGGGCGCGCGTGGAAGTGTTAAAACGAAAAGAGAAATTCATCTATATGATTACTTCTTTGATTATTCACGCCCACCTGTTAAGGGTACTCGTGTCCTAATTATTTTGTAACTATAAACTATATTATAAATGATAATATAGTTTATTTGCAAAATGGGTAGTTATAATTTATAATATATGGACGCTAGAGGGGCGCCAATGAGGTGCTAGCCTAGGGCGCTGTCGATATTTAATCTGCCTCTGCTGATGGCTACAGCACTCCATGCACACCTGCAGCCAACTTCAAACAAAGAAGGCTACAGATGCGTTGATACCTCTGAAGACTAAGATGAAATGCCCCACAGCCTGTATACTGGCTCTCTATACCCTGCTACAGACCGGAACACATCAGTGCAAGCACCACTACTATTTGGCAGCAGAAATAGTTATGAGGGTGGATACCTACTTAGATGGAATATTCGAAATTGCTAGTCGTAAAATATTTATATATTTTAATACTAAAGACGATTTTCAGCCGTATGGTGTTACCTTTGAATTAGTTTCAGCAATGCCGATACCTTTTTACCATTTTAACAAAATAAACTAACATTTCTCTAACTTTACATAAAATGTGAATGAAATCTACACTTCATCAAGAAATTCTGTAATGGATGATGATAACAGCATCAAAATCAATTAATTACTTTAAATTTAAAGGTTTTCAGCAAATACACATACAGATGCGAAAAATCAATTTGTTATATTATACTATTTAATGATTTAAAAAATATGTCGTGCGAAAGCTCGAACGCTGTCGCGGATAGAGAAGTAAAGAATAAGTACGTTAGAATACTCTCATATAGTATAGGGTAGTAGGTATAGGGCGGTTTCACAGCATCTAAATAATAGTTTTATGAACTCGGTGCTAATCTATGAAAGCTTTCAACTTTTTAACAGGGCAGACGAAGCCAATAACATCACCCTTCAATGGAGAGAATGCCATAATGCCGCGAATGATCTTGGTCCGAGAGCTCATGACGCATTTTTCATGAAGTGTATGATGCATCATGAAACTTTGTTGAAAAGTATCAGTCCAAAGACTAACTGAAACTGGTTTAATTAGAGTAAATAAATAGCTGGAAAACAGTTTACTAACACTGAACATCTCCAAAACAAAATACATTTGCTTCAGTAAAACCAAAGCAACGAATTACAAAATAAATTTGAGCTTAGTCATACATTCCTATTCATGTAACAAACCTCAGGTTCAATCAAGATGCAACTGTACTCCCATAGAAAGGGTAACAAACATTAAATACCTGGGTGTCACAATAGATGAAAATCTGTCATGGTATCTACACATTTCGAATACGGCCAAAAGAATAAAAAAACTATTATTTATTTTCAGAAAATTAAGAACAATAGCTAATCAACAACTTTTAGTCCCGACTTATAATGCTCATGTCACTGTTTAATAAATTACTGCATATGTTCTTGGTGTGGTACGTGCAAAACACACTTAATGGAAATGGAGCGAGCGCAAAGAGCTGTCCTAAAAGTGATGCTTTTCTTACCTTACCGCTTCCCGACCAAAAACTAAGAAAATATATGTGCTGGTCGCACATATATTTTCTTAGTTTTTGAAAATTTAGATTTTTTGAAAATACAACTTTGGGGTAGTCTGCCCCTATGTCAACCCCTTCAGAAGTGTCTGCCATTTTTTTTCTTAATTCTTTATCAACTTAGCTGACGGATAGTCATTATTATTATTTGAATCGAACACTTTTTTTGGGCAAATTTTTTTGCGACTTTCCTGTATGCGCAGTACCAGGTGTACCCAGGTAGGCCAGGCAAACAGTCATATACCTGCTTATTGAGTGGACTGATACTTTTCAACAAAGTTTCATGATGCATCAAACACTTCATGAAAAATGCGTCATGAGCTCTCGGACAATCGAATTATTACTAGCGCTCTAACTAGTAATAATTCGATTTTGCATAGATAGTTTAATAAACAACTATTCACAAAAGATGTCATAGACAATTTGTGCCAAGCCTGCATGGAGTGCAAAGACATAGTGGCTTATGTCCCCCTTGTGTGCTCTGCGGTCGCCAGCTTAAGGACTAAGTACCGGGCGGACCGGGGTCGCTGCCAGGGACATTTGGCGACATCAAAAAGTTGTTAAGATTCTTCAAAGATATATAATATAGCATACTTAGCTCCTTAGATTTTAAAACTTCTTTCAAAGACCAGTATTTCTTCCATCCATTTCCTATTCTTCTCTCAATTTCCTTAGTGGTTTGATCTTTGTGAGATATTATCTGTCCTAAGTAGATATAGTCTGACACATATTCGAGTGGTTGGTTGTTAATTTTTATAATTACTGGATTAGAGTTTGTAAGCAGTTTTGTTTTGTCTTTGTTCATGCTTAGGCCCACTTTCAGGCTTTCTTCATTTAGTGATTCTATCATTTTAACAAGATGTATCGGGTTTTCCTCAAATAAACGCATATGAAATTATATACGATATTTATAACAAAAACACAATTTTTAAAATTTTTGTCCGTCTGTTTGTTCCGGCTAATCTCCGAAATGGCTGGACCGATTTTGACGGGACTTTCACTGGCAGATAGCTGATGTCATAAGGAGTAACTTAGGCTACTTTATTTTAGAAAAATTAATAAGGTTCCGCGCAAAAAAAAAAGTAAAACCCTAAATTACACGCGGTCGAAGTCGCGGGGAACAGCTAGTATTTAAATAAATCTTGCGTGGACAGGAGACAAATGTGCTACGGGTTGTAATGAGTGCGACAGAGAGCGACGGTCGCCGATATCTGAAGAAAGTGTTCGATTCAAATAATAATAATGACTATCCGTCGGCTAAGTTGATAAAGAATTAAGAAAAAACTGGCAGACACTTCTGAAGGGGTTGACATAAGAGCAAACTACACCAAAGTTGTATTTTCAAAAATTCTAAATTTTCAAAAACGAAGAAAATATATGTATTTATCTATATATTTGCTATAGATATATTTTTACTGACAGGATAAGATGGCTCAAATTACTCGAATAGCATAAATTTCTGCCTTCACGTAAAATAGTTGTGAAGCTGCGAAAACCAGCCTATGAAACACTAACACTACTTGCACTCATTTTTTGTTTTATTGTTCATAACATTATATACCCAAGTACTATTATTTATTGTGAAGATATATTGGTTTTTCATCATATTATCTAATCACATAATCACATCATAGTATCCGAGTTATGGTATTTATTATTAAACAAGCTATGCCCAGCATGCATTGCACTGCCTCTTTTTTTCTCAAAACTTGCGCGGACGCGCGCACTGCAATTCACCAAAGTTTTATCATAATAAGATGAATGGTAAAGGAACACATTATTATCATCATTCATCATCATAACAGCTCAGAGACCTCCCCAACCAAAGGCCCTTCCTCCTAAAGGAATGCCATAATGCATGATCCTGAGTCACGCTTGAATGCATGTCTTACCAGGTCGTCACTATCTAGTCACTACCTTTTTTGCGCCATCAGTTTTTGGTTCTTCGAGCTATATGACCAGCCTGTTGCCATTCCACTGATCCATTAGTCTATGTTGGTTATTTTGGTTCTACTACAGATGTTCTCATTACAAAGTCTATCACACAAATAACCTCTGAGCATAGCTCTCTCAACAGCATGCAGAGTGAAATAGCCAAAAGTAAAGGATCACATCTCAAATCTATATATATTATTTTATAGAATAAGGGTGACAAGCGAGCACACAGTCCATCTGATGGTAAGTGAAGGCTGTGGCCCATAGACATCTTAGACTACTATTGTCTCTAATTAAGAATCAAAAGGTAGATGTGTTGTCACCCCTGAGGACTAAGATGGAATGCCTCGTTTCCAGTAACAAGGCTCTCCAGTTCTCTACACTCACCATATAAAACACAGCAGTGTTAAGCTGCAATTTTATGCTGGAATTCTGTGAGAGCGTGGTACTACCCCGGTCGGGCCGACCCAATAGTGATACAACCATAATTTAGCTGCAGTGTGGCTCTATTATGTTATCACTTGCAGCACATACCAGTTGCACACTATTGTTTTTAAGTTTTGAAGTATTAATGTTGATAAGATGTATCGTAAAATCTCAAATACTATAGTGTAGTATTATTATTACCACATAATAATAATACTTCTGCCTAGCCAGGTTGGATTGTCAATAGACCTCTCGAGCGAAGTTGGACTTACCTAATTGGACAATTTGTCTTAAGTAAACATCCTCATCAACAACTTTGAGCATAGTGCTCCCAACAACTAACAACATAGATTTGTCATAGATGTTAAAGTATAAGCATGTTATAATATAGAAACACTTCGAAGATAAACAAAATTTTTTTTTATATGTGATAGAGCAATGCTGCATCTGTATTAAGGTAGTAGCACTGGATACATATTGGATACAAAGCAATCCATCATAGTCATCAGGGGTGAAAATGCATCTCTATTTTGATTCTTAATCAAGGATAAATGTAGATTTATATGGGCCACAGTATGCACTTATCATCAGGTGTGCTTATGTGCTCGCTTGTCACCATTTTTCTATAAAAGAAAAAAAAAACAAATATACTTGTTTTTGTGAAAAACCTTCACGGTAGCACACACAACAACTAACCCAAGTCATATAGTGGCAGCACAAGAGGAACCATACTACAAGTTCATCCTGTAAGTGCTATTACATATACATACATTACATTAAAGGCATGAGTGGAAAGCAAGAAGCCTTGCATAAAACTTTGTTGAAAGGAAATGTACCAAGGATCTTGTGGCCTTCAATAGATAGCGATATAACAACCTTATATTCAAACCAGATGTAAAATACATAGATGAAGACATGTCTCGATCATTCTGCATTGCTTGTAACTCATCACACAGACTAAAGTGGTTAGTTCTTAAAATCACAATTACAATTGTTAAAAAATTAAAAAACTATTACCTCAATGCTCCTTGGTTGAGAAAGTTGGTTCATTCTGCGGGCAACATCCAGTGGTGGTGTAACTGTGTCATCAATCAGAGTGACCAGCATGGTGTCACTAGATAGAACTCCTACAATGTGCGCCATGAGTGTCTTCTCTAAAGCTAACATTTCCAACTGATTTGATGTTTTTGTTTCCACTGGTTTGTCTTCAAAGCCCTAAACATATGAAGATAAATTGAGATTAAAATAATTTAGAAGCATAGATTCATAGATTTTGTATAGCATAAGTAAACACAGTATTATGAAAATGTTATTTTATATTGAAATTGGGGGTAAAGAAATATTTATTTTTTAAATGACAACCTCACCTGCACTCAGTGCACTTTACTAACTAAGAAACAAGGCTAAGACTTATGCTGTAATAATACAGCTAACACCAGACTATGTCTTCTAGATAATTAATAAAAAGTCATGTTTTAAAAACATTATTCACTGAGAGATCCCAGTTAATTCATTTGTAACATGTCAATGCTTTATAGAAGGCTGTTAATTACATTTGACTAGCACAGTAAGAATAACATCAAAAGGAATAATAAACACTTAGCTTACTTTTAATGCACATTTCAATGCTTGTGCAGGTAGCCTTATTAACTCGGGAGTAATAGTCCTCAAGTCAGAAATATCAACTTCCTGTTCATTACCGTAATCTACATAAGTTACTATAACTTTTTTGCCCCTTGTGTCTTTAACTCTTGCTCGATACCAATTGTCATCATCAGGAAATCTGGCACAACAAGCAGCACCCACTGGCAATTCTCCTGGTGATGACCTGTTCTCACAATGGACTTTGACAGCATTCATGACAGCATTCAGCTCATCAATTTTGTCTGAAAGCTGCACATAGAATTTGATGCAGCTGTCCACATATGAAACCAAGACAGATCTTCTGCTTCCCAAGGGTAGCATTTCCATCCATTTAAACTGTAATTGATCCTTCATATTCGCCAAAAGTAAATCAAAAACATTTTTATTATCCAAATACAACTCCCCATATTGTATCAGTGGGGGCCCTTCAGGAGAAACCACTTTTAATGTCAACACTTTACCATTAACTAGCTGCTTAAATGTCTCATTCAAATGTGGCCCCTTCTCCAATTTCTTAACACCTGACAAACAAAATCTCATTGCAAAGACATTTGGCTTTACAAACTCTTCTGGAATATCAAATATGTCATAATATGAAACCATCTCTGTATCACCAAAATCTACGAAGAACAGCTTGCATTGCGATCCTGAGAGATTCATTACAATTGCTCTGCATATAATTCGGTCCCCAGACATTCTGCCCAGACATACAGTACCAATCATTGGTGGTTCAGCAAGGCTGCTATGGGGTCTTCTATTAATGTCATCCATCATATCTTGTAGTTTCTTTGCATCGCTTACTAATTGAACAGCAAAAAGTTCTGGCCCCTCTTCAGCAAATGAGACAAAAACCTTGTGCTGTGAGTTCACTTCAAGTAGACGACTTTTGTATGTAATAGACTTTTTTGGAGATACTGGTTTATTAGATAATACTGGTATTGGTGGTATTGTACTTGACAAGGCAGTTGATGACATTGCTGCTGCATGTTGTGGTTGCCGTGCAGGGGCTCTCAGATTGACAGGATTCCGTGAACCCTTGTTTACTAATAATCTCTGATTTATTGAAGAAGGGGCAGGAACGCCACCATTAAATGATAGTGGCATACCCTGATTTAATCTCATAGCTGATGCTGGATTAGGGAAATTTTGATTTATCAAAAACGGAACATGTTCAGAAAATGGTGTATCATTTATGAAGGTTGGCTGCCAATTTAACACTTGCTGGTTTTCATTAAACTGAAGTAGCATGACTTCCTGTTTGGCTAAAGGTAGAGCTATACCAAATCTATTTGTGACAAGGTGCGAAGACAAGTCATTTCCTTTAAACTGTATTGAAATTATGGGTAAAGTGCGTGTTTGCACCTCAATAGTGACAGGATATTCAGCATAACAAAGCAAACTTTGAAGTTTTAACAGCAATGGCTCTTCCCATCTCCCTGATGGATGCATCACGCGAGACAAATAGTAATCAGTAGACTGACCACGTAACTGCAAGAACATTGGATCATAATTGTCTAAAAACCTAATGGTGCTTAAAGAAATTATGTCCTTATTGCCATAGTCTATAAAATGTACTCCAACTAAACCAGTGGCTAGATTAGTCGTATTAATAATTTTGGCTCTATAAAACTTTCCATCTTTGTATTTCGCGGCACAAATGACACCTTCATGTATTGCACCAGGCGGAACAACGCCTATGCCGTTTTCTAAATTTTCTCGTGCACTCTCAAACAAACTCTCGATCATCAACGAGGGTGGTTGGTCGAGCTGGCCACTTATCTTCAAGAAATGGCCCTCTCCATCCACATGGGTCACATAAAGGGGAAAAGATCTCGGAACTTCGTTGGTTAAAGCCATGGTAAGAACGTTTTTTATTAAAAAGTTCAAAACAGTATTTATTTTAAATATTCACATAACTCTTACCACAGAGCACACTAAACTTCACCTCTATATCTATAGAATAAATTTACACTTATCACATAAATGCCGCTTTCTATTTCGTTTACGTTTTCAACAAACATGGCGCACTAAACTAGAGATGAAGCGTATATACTAGAACAGATCTAGGCACTAGGTATAAAACGAGACTAGGTTGCACCTGTTCCAACTTTTAAAATACTTGATCCACCTAGTCTCACTGTGCCTACGCGTCGCACGGCACCGGCGCGGCGGCCCGCTCGCATCGAAGAAGTACCGGCGCGGCAAAGCGAGATAGCATTTTGCTGCCGTAGTTACTAGTCTGCTTTGCCGCTCACTCGTGTTTGCCTAAATAATTCGTGTGTCAGTCATTTGAATTTGAACTATATTTCAATGTGTATAAAAGTAACACGACGCGCACTCGTGTTGTGCAAGAATATATTCTGTCCTTTTTTAACTACACTATTCCGCGGTCTTTCTATATTTGTCTCTGAATAGTCTAGTCGGTGTCTAGTCGGGACTAGTCCCGGGGACTTCAACCAAATACTAGGCAGATTTTATACACTAGGTACTTGTAAATACTCGATGCGAATGGAGATCATATGATGTATTCGAGTGTCTAGTACGGACTCATGTGAATGTGATCTCGGCACCGTATTGAATGATACCTACTCGACTTATTTAGCAATAGGTTTTCGTAACGAAGTTTTATTATGTGGTTAAGGAACTTTCGATTTATCTTTTATTTAGACATTAAAGTGTTTATTGTTTTAAAATAATTGCAGTAGTGGGATCATTTTACCGACAAAGGCCAAAAAATGGCTGAGTGTAACATTTATAAAATATAATTTAGTTTTAAAACTCTTAAGACTGATTTTTTTCGCTTATATAAAAACAATGATTGTAGATAGGTAATTAAAAAAACGAAACAAAAATAATTAAAAAAAAAAACAAAAAAGACAAAACTCGGATTACTCTTAAATAAATAATGAATCTAAATCTTTTAAATACGCCAACAACCTAGAATGTAGATAAATCTTAACGTTGACAGTCCTAAGCCTGTGTAAAGTATGAATGGATGATTGATTACTATTCATTACCTTCACGTATCGGCTGTACGTAAAGACTAAGCATACTTTAAAGTATAAGCTATTTCAACCATGTACTTCATGGACTAGGTGGAACAGGTATTTGGATCAAGTATTTGTACGGAATTGGACTTAGTGCACCTAGTACATAATTTACCTAGTACGACTCATCTCTACACTAAACCATAGATAAATAAATATGTATTTATGTAGACAAGCCACAGACTAACTAAAAAAATTAGACGCATCGGGTATCGAAAAATGGAGAATGGTCACCGATTATCTACGAATAAACGACATAACGACTGATGATAAATATCCTTTGCCCAACACTAACGATTTATTTGACATGTTAGATAAAAGCACATATTTTACGACACTGGACTTAGCGTCAGGCTATCACCAAATAGAAGTCAGAGAAGAAGATAGACCAAAGACCGCATTTAGTACACCTTTCGGTCCCTTTGAATTTAATCGAATGCCTTTTGGATTAAAGACAGCTCCTGCTACGTTTCAAAGAACAATGGACAACGTATTGAGAGGACTGCAGGGAATACATTGTTTAGTTTATCTGGACGATGTCATTATTTTTTCAAAAAGCTTGCCTGAACACATAGAAAAACTTAAAGCCGTTTTTGAAAGATTTAGAAGAACAAACTTTAAAGTACAGCTGGATAAGTCACATTTTTTAAGAAAAGAGGTGTTGTACTTAGGTCATACAATAACTAGTGAGGGCCTCAAGCCTAATACAGATAAAATAGATGCTTTACTTAAGTACACTCTTCCAAAAACAGTAACAGAAATTAAAAGCTTTTTAGGATTAGTCGGTTACTATCGCAAATTTATCAAAGATTTGACGAAAATAACAAAACCTCTTACAGTTTGTTTAAAAAAGGGTAATAAGATAATTTTGAACGAGGAATATAAGGAAAGTTTTGAAACCTGTAAAAAACTTTTAACAAATGCCCCATTATTACAATTCCCAAATTTTAAAAAACCTTTCATATTAACAACCGACGCATCCAATTATGCTATTGGAGCTGTTTTATCACAGGGCACTATTGGAAACGATAAACGAATAGCTTACGCAAGTAGGACATTAAGTGACACAGAAACTAGATACAGTACTATAGAAAAAGAGTTCTTAGGCGTAGTCTGGGCGGTAAAACATTTCAGACCCTATTTATACGGAAAAAAATTTACTATTTATACGGACCACAGGCCTCTAGCCTGGCTCTACTCCCTTAAAGAACCCAACAGTAAGTTAACTCGTTGGCGACTTAGATTGGAAGAATACGATTTTGAAATTAAATATAAAAAAGGACAGCAAAATGCAAACGCAGATGCGCTGTCAAGAATAAGATTAAACGTATTAGACGTTTAATCTTACGATCTCGACTCAACTCTAGCTAATATAGACGACGAAGATGAACGTATCAAACAAATAGTCAAAGAATTAAACGACGAATTTGTAACAGTCAGAGAAAAGAAACCTAATACACCATCAGTTATATCAACTTACGACACGGAAAGTGAAAAATTTGTTTCCGATATCGAAGTCGAGCCACCAAGGGAACTGATGGAATTATCAGACGATTGTGTCACAGCTAACTCAGTATCAAACAGGGAACATGAAGGTATTCCTATCCTGAATGAAGCTATAGACACTAAACCACGTCAAAATTTAGTTTCTACATGGTTTACTGTTGTAGTGACAATGAAACAACGGAGTTAAGATGACAACTGTTTTTATTAATAAAGGCGGTTTCGTAATATATAATATTTTAAGACTACCCACAACACCTTCCCCTTAAAGAATAAGTTTTTAACAAAAATGATCTATTTTTTAAAAAATAATCTTTCCAAGTAAGACATGAATACAAAACTTACTCTAGTACAATTTTTTTATTTTTTTTATTTTATTTCTTAGCATATTTGAAGACTATCCACAACACCTTCCCCTTAAAGAATACGTTTTTAACAAGTGATTTTTTTTAAGATAAAAAAAGATAAGATAAGATTAAAAATGTTACTTCAGTACTTTTTTTTTTTACTATAGCCTTAATTTTTTATTTGTGATTACAACGGATTAATTAAGCAGGTTATTTTTTATTTACTTTTCTTCGAGTGAGAGGAGGAGAATAATTTTCATTAGCTTCAATGTTTAACATTGTTGGTTCATATTCATCGTTCGAAGAATATTCCTTATTGTCACTACTCGTAGAAGTAGTTTTTGTTGTAATTGAATTATGTTCTTTATTCTCATGTACTATTTGTCCTGACATTCTATTTTCTTGTGTTTTCTCTTTTATTAGATGTCTGCGATTGCGGCGATACACCATTCCTCTTTTAGTTTTAATAAAATATGAGCGTGGAGTCGCCGCTTTTGCGACGATATAACCTGGCATTTTACAATTTTCTATCATAGTCACCTTATCGCCGACATCTAATACAGGTAAAGGCTTGGCACGTAAATCATAATACATTTTGTATTTTTTTTTGTTTATCTAGCATAACTTTGTGTTGTCTCTCATTATTTACATGACCTATTTTTAAAAGGTCCGGGTGCACAGGTAGCCTGCATTTTAACCTACGACCCATCAGCAGCTGTGCGGGAGAATTCAAATTATCGCGAGGCGTATTTCGATAACTTAGCAAATTTAAATAAAAGTCACTTCCACTATCTATGGATTTTTTAAATATCTTTTTTGTTGTTTGCACGGCCCTTTCACTCTTACCATTTGATTGTGCGTAATTGGGTGATGACGTTATGTGTTCAAATCCCCACTCCACCGCAAAGTTTTTAAATTCCCGACTTGAAAATTGTGGACCATTATCGCTTATTACAATGTCTGGTATCCCATATCTGGCAAAATTTTCTCTCAGTACGTTTATGACGGTTTTAGAAGTAGTTTCATGTAACAATGCTACTTCCGTAAAACATGAATAATAGTCTACAATAATCAGATATGATTTTTTACCATACTGAAATATGTCCGTCCCGATTTTACTCCATGGTAAATTTGGAATAGAAACAGCAATCAACGGTTCCTTACTACAGTTATTTGAATTCTCTCGACACACTACACACCTATTTACATATCTCTCTATATCATAAGAAATCCCTGGCCAGAATAACACTTCACGTGCGCGCCTTTTACAGCGGTCTATGCCTAAATGCCCATCATGTATAATTTTTAACATTTCTGTTCTTAAGGAACTGGGTATTAATATTTGTTTGTTTTTAAATATAACGCCATCTACACAAAATAAATCTCCTCTCATAGACCAATAATATTTTAAATTATCTTCAATATCTCGTTTATATTCCGACCAACCCTGATTTATATATCTCATTAAAAGTTTTAAGTTATAATCTTTTAAAGTTTCATTTTTAATTACACTTAATTTTTTATGTGAAACGGGCATGTTAGAAACTACCATATGTACTTGATATAATATTTTATCCCTCACTTTATCATTATATAATTCTGGAATAGGGGCACGTGATAATGTATCGGCCAAGTACATATATTTTCCAGGCTTATATGTAACTATCAAATCATAATATTGTAATCGTAAAATCATTCACTGTAAGCGTGCTGGTATCGAATCTAAGGGCTTTTTAAAAATGCTTTCTAACGGTTTGTGATCTGTTCAATTAAAACATCACTTTTACCGTAAATGTATTGGTGGAACTTTTCACACGCAAAGAGAATAGCTAGCATTTCTTTTTCTATCTGCGCATTTCATGCCTGTGTGTCGGTGAGTGTACGCGAAGTATATTCAATAGGTCGGCTGCCCTGCAACAGCACGGCTCCTAGCGCTACACTGCTCGCGTCCACCGAGACTACAGCCGGTTGCGATACGTCATATAAAGCCAACACAGGTGCTTTGCTTATTAAATATTTTAATAAATCGAACGCATTCTGTTGTTCACTCTCCCAACACTATTCCGTGTCCTTTTTCAATAGTCGAGTAAGCGGATAAATATGCTCAGAATACTTAGGTATAAACTTAGATAAGTAATTTACTCCTGGCTCCTAAAAATCGATCTAACGATTTTCGTTCTTTTGCTTTTTTTTGCTTTTGCAAGCCTTCAAAAAGATCTGAATTTTCTACCAAATTAATGCCGTAAACCCGTTGAATTAATCCTAGTTCCGAACACGCTTGTCGACCCAGCACACTTTCACAATTAATATTTGCTATTGCAAATTTTAAAACATACATTTTACTTTTATGCCACCATTTAAGATGACAAACTCCTCTTATCGGAATAACATCCCCGCTAAACGACTGTAATTTCATTTTATTATTATTACATATCATTTCCATGTCAAATCCCAGCGTCAAAAATCTCTTATAACATAAGACATTAATGTCGGCACCTGTATCCAGCTTAAAACGTTCAAAGCCACACTCACCTCTTAATACCTCGTACCAGTCATCGCCGCCGATTTTGTTCTGCGTTGTATCTATTAACACAGATACACAAAACGACTCACAATCATCTGCCGAAGCTACCTGCTTCCATCACACGCTTACTGTCTATTGACAATTCATCCGCCTGACATATCTTAATTGCTTTTTCCAAAGTCAATTCATCTGTCCGTAACAACCGGTCCCTTACAATAATTGTGCTCCTTATGCCGCACACAATACGGTCGCGAATCAACTCTTACTCTAAATTTTTAAATTCACAATTTTTACTGAGTAACTTTAACGCTATTACATATTGATCAATAGATTCTCCAGTTTCTTGATACCTCGTAAAAAATTTATATCTCAGTAATGTTATATTAGATTGAACACCGAAATACTCGTCAAATTTTTTCATCAATATTTCGACGTCCTCACGCTGCTCTTCTGAATCGAATGTAAAAGTCTCGTAAACATCAAATCCATCTGATCCAATCAGATTAATAAGCAAACTCGCCTGTGTGCTTCCCTCTTCTTTGTGCACCCCCGATGCTTTAAGAAAAAGATAGAATTGTGCCTTCCACCTCTTCCATGCGTCGGCCCGGCCGACGGGGCTGCCATCTAAACTCAATTCGGTTGGCGGTCTTGCATGCTCCATCCCTTACACTTAATTTAGAACACAAATTAACGTTATTCAAACGTAAAATCCAAAACTATTTAGGTATTTTAACCGCTGCCACCATGTAGTGACAATGAAACAACGGAGTTCAGATGACAACTGTTTTTATTAATAAAGGCGGTTTCGTAATATATAATATTTTAAGACTACCCACAACAACTGTTAAAATATCCGTTAAAGATATTTCAAATAAGAAGCAACGAATACTAGAAGTTCACATGCCTCTAAGTAATGAGAGACTTATCAAAGATTTTCTTAAAGAATATATTGATTTTAAACATAAATATTATATCTATTTTAAAAACGCGGAATTCAGGAAAACTTTTAGTAAAGCAGTAATCGAATTATAAAAAAAAGGAACTTATAACTTGATCGAATGTACAGACAGAATAGTTAATCTAACCGATTCAGAACACGACCAAAGACGAGTAGTTGTAGCGTACCACGAAGGGAAAACGTGTCATAGAGGTATCAACGAGACCTAAGCAAAAATCAAAAGACACTACTGGTGTGCAAATATGAAAGAAACTATAACAGCCATTATTAATTCATGCGAGCCATGTCGCAAAATGAAATACGAAAGAAAACCCCTAAAACCTCTCATTCAACTAACACAAAATCAATATAGCCCATTCCAAGAAGTCTTCATGAATCTTTTATTTATAGAAAAACAGTGTTACCTTTATGTGGTCAATGCTTTCAGCAAGCTTGGACAGGCTATAAACATTCCCAATAGAAGTACACCAGAAGTAGTCAGAGCATTAATAAAATATTTCAGTATGTATGGAATTCCACGCAAAATAAACAGCGATTCTGGAGCTGAATTTAATAACGAACTAATTAAAGAACTTTTACACTTGTACAAAATAGAACTTCTTATTAGCACACCAAATAATCCTAGTTCAATGGCCATAGTGGAAAGATTCCACTCCACAGTAATCGAAATATGTAGATTAGCAAAGTATGATAAAAGCGATCTTGATGCATGTTCAGTAATGACATACGCTATTATGGCATACAATAATAGCATCCATTCAGCAACGGAATTTACACCTTTCGAAATAGTTTTTGGTAATACTAACAGCGGTAATATTTTTGATATAAATAGGGAACATAACCTAATGCAAAAGCTATTACAAGGTCACAGAAAACGTCCAAAAGTACTTTACGAATATGTTGGAGAAAAACTAAAAGGTAATAAAGCTAAAGTTAGGGACAAGAAAGGAGGTGAAGAAATACCAAAAATTAAAAAAGGTGATACAGTATTTATGAAAACAATTCAGAAAAGGAAAGCTAAGGAATTACCACGTTATGAAAAAGCAAAAGTAATAGGTGAAACAAATCGTAACATTGTTCCAGTAGAGTTAAATAAAAGAAAAACTAGAGTAGCTGCTAAAAATATAAAACGTCCTCCACAGGTCGTGGCTGGTACTTCTGGCACTTGTGAACCAGAGCCACAGCCTGGAACTTCAAAATCTGGAGCGGAACCCGGGAATAACCCCGCTGAAATATGGAACAGCAGTGATGAGGAGTAGTTATTGGACACTTTACAAAACAGTAGAGATAAACGCAATAGGAATACAAATTAATAATAATATAAATATATACAACAAAATTAATACATTTATAACAGAAAATAGCCTAGAAAAAGAACTATTAGTTATACAAAAACAAATAGATTGGTTATTTAAAGTAGTTCAGGATAAATACGGTCAAATAAGTCCTAGCCATAAAAGAAAAAGACCCATTATGAGTCCTTTGGGGTCCATAATAAAAATTATATCAGGTAATTTAGATGAAGAAGATGCCATCAAATTCAACGAGGAAATTGCAAATTTGAGAGTTAAAGAAAACTTAGCAGAACGTAAAATATCGTCAATGCAAAAAGCGTTTAACGCGTTAACCAATATATCTGAGGTTATCAATAGTAACGTTGAAAACTTGCACTTTAAGTTTGAACAAGTTGAAAAACTAGAGTCAAAAACTGATAATCTCATTCGTACAATGAATAGCCTTTATCAAATTCTTAATAACTTTCGTTATATTTATGAAAATATCCAAGAAATAGAAACAGCCATAGCATTCAGTAAATTACGCACCCTACATCAATCCATCATTAATTCGACAGAATTATTAAACGTTTTTAAAACTATAGAACAAAATGCACAAACTATTTACCCAGTAACAAGAAATAACTTATTAAAATTAGAACGTAACATTATCCTAAAATGTTATATAGATAAAGATAAACTAGCTTTTATTTTAGAAATACCATTAATAGAAAAAGAAACGTATAACTATTACAAGATTACTCCCAACCCTATAAAAAATTGACCAACACCTATACATAGCTACATAGCTTGCTACATATTTATTTATCTATGACCTATACTATAATTCCTAAATATCCCTACCTATTAGTGAATGGTTTGAAATACAGAAACGTATTAAATCCGTGTACCCAGATAGAGCCGAACAAACATTTATGTTCGGAGGAAAATATGGCACCAGTTGAGGAAGAAACGTGCATTGAAGAAATAATGATGATTAAAAACAACTTCAGTCTTTGCCATCAACATGAAATAAAAATAGAGAAGCTGAAAATACAGAAAATAACTTTTGACCACTGGATACTATAAGTTGTGTACCGCCAGCAACGCAAAGTCAGGAATTTTCATTTTAAAAAACCCAAAATTAGGGGCCTTTTAGGTGCTAATTAGGTGCCTAGTTTAAAAATTTGGTGCTCTAAAATTTTTACCGCAACGAACTGTTGAAATTTGCGTTGCTAGCGAAACGTGTCGCTAGCAACGCAATAAAGTTATTAGATATACGATAAATATTAATAGCAAGGAATTAAGTGCTAATTAGGTGCTGCAAGTATAGACAATGACAAGGCACCCCTAATAAAATTAAAGTCGTTATTCAGAACAAAGCAGATGCAAAATTCAGGTTTTCTGAAAATCAGAATAGAATCAAAAATGCTTTTAGAAAAAGCCCAAATTAGGGGCTTTTTAGGTGCTAATTAAGTACCAAGTTTAAAAATTTGTTGCTCTAAAATTTTCACCGCAACGAACGATTGAAATTTGCGTTGCTGGCAAAACGTATCGCTAGCAACGCAATGACGTTATTAGATATACGATAAATATTAATAGCAAGGAATTAAGTGCTAATTAAGTGCTGAGCGATTATAGAAACCCGATACAGATAAAGATATTATTCTGGGAATTATAGGGTCCACGACCACCATTACCTTACCATAAGGTATGAACGGCATTTTATGTTCTTTATCAGTGCTTAAAAATTAAGTGCTAATTAGGTGCCAAGTTTAAAAATTAGGTGCTCTAAAATTTTCACCGCAACTGTGCGTGTGCGCTACGCAAAAAATGTGCGTCGCGCATGCGCAGTGGAGAGTAGTGTGGCGCATGCGCTGTTGGTTTTCATCATAGATTATACGTAGGTAGAATGATCAGTATGTAATAATAGATTGTATTGTTAATTATATAAATTATATCGAGTACAATTTTTAAAATTTGTCATTTATTTTGTATATAATATGTGCTAATTTAATATAACATTACAAAAAATTATATCATAAGTACATTTTAATGATATTTTTATTTGAATATTTTAAAAGGTAATTATGTAAAATATTTAAAAAAAAACATATTTACTAAATGTATGATTAAGAAAACTTATTAATATAACGTTTAATTTACAAATATATTTATTTAGGTTAGAATAAGAGTCGTTCATAAATGCTGGGCACGCGAGAGTCAAAAATGGACGAATTTACGTGGTAGAGCCATGCTGCAGCTATATTAGTAGTATAGTTGTAGCACGGTTCTCTACACTCACCAAACGAAAAACAGCAGCGTTAAGCTGCTATTTTACGCTGATATTCTGTGAGAGCGTGGTCCTTCCCCGGTCGAGCCGACCCACTCGTGCTACAACTGTACTATTGATATAGCTGTAGCATGGCTCTACCACGTAAAGATTTTTATATCGGCGAAAATGCTTTTGCCGATATAAAAAATAATAGCTAAAAGTGTGTATTAATTTTGTGGATATTACTTT
The DNA here is from genome assembly GCA_029286625.1 of Parnassius orleans. Classification (NCBI taxonomy): domain Eukaryota; kingdom Metazoa; phylum Arthropoda; class Insecta; order Lepidoptera; family Papilionidae; genus Parnassius; species Parnassius orleans. The sequence continues at coordinate 299,334 of JAGSMP010000076.1, read as the reverse complement.
GTTAAAAAGACGTAAATAAAATAATATTTTTAGAAACAAATATTTTCATTAATAGGCTTTGATTTTGGTTACACGTTTAAAATAAATACATCCATAAATACTCTCGCCTGCTACCCAAAGGGGTAGGCCGACTTTATGGACTTCCATTTGGCACGATCCTGACGCACCTCTCTTGCCTCCTTCACGTCAATATATCAGGTGTCCCAGAACTCAACGTCAAGCCGAAACGGGGTGACAGGATTGATTGTAACCATCATGAGAAAAAATCAGAAAAAAAATCTATCCCATGCAGTTTGGAAATTATGGGCATTTAAGAAAAACCTAGAAATTTGGTCAAACATAACCATTTTTCGGTTATTGTGGTCAATTTTTATTCTTTTTGTTCATTTAAACTTTAGAACCGTAACCCTAAATAACATTTCTAGAATCCCAGTCAAAAATAATGACACAACTGCCCCAAGTTTTCTAGAATTAGGACTATTTGTTAAACTATGAATTTAAAATTTTCAAAATTTGTCGACTTTGAAAGGCCCTCCTTTAAAAAAAATATACTAAAGTGCCTTGGCAAGTGCCATTAAAAGTTCGTGCATTTAATCAGGATTGTAAAATGGTACAATACTTGTTAGTTTCATACTAAAAAAACTAGTAAAAAATAAAAACCTCGAGTAACCCGATTTTTGTTTACCCATTTTACTCAGTTCAAAGGTTTTTTATTGATGTGAGAGATGGATAGTGGACCTGTTTGCCATTAGCGACCGAGACAGATATTGGCGCCACTTTTACCAAAGTCAACAAAAGTAAGTAAAATTAATAAAATAATGAAAAATCTTGACCTAGTTTACTTTAGGTTTATTGGAATAAAAGGCAGATAGGGAAATAACATTTTTTATTACAATAAATGTTCAAATTGTTTACCATCAGCCTCAATACACGCCCTACATCTTATTAAAAAATATCTAGTTATTAGTCGGGCGTATCCTCGAGAGTTGATGTCCTCAGCAGCTTGAGAAATTCGTTCACGCAGCTCGGCTACGCTGTTAATGGGCTTTGAATAAACTTTTTCTTTGAGAACGCCCCAGTAAAAAAAATCCAGGGGATTTAAATCTGGGGAACGGGCTGGCCACGAGATAGTGCCTGAACGTCCAATCCACCTTCCCGGATATTCCTGGTCAAGGAAATCTCTTACTTGCACTGCGTAATGCGCTGGGCAGCCATCTTGTTGATACCACATGTGGCGACGATCTGTTAGTGGTACGTCCTCTTACAAAGTTGGTAAATTTTCTCGTAAAAAATGTAGGTAATTCGTGCCATTCAAGTTCTCAGCCAGCTCAAAAGGCCCAACAATTTTGCCGTTTAAAATTCCGGTCCACAGGTTTGCTTTAAAGCGATACTGTCTTCTCGCATTAAATGTGGATTCGCCACATGCCACTCGTGAAAATTGTATAAGTTTATGTAACCATCTTTTTTAAATGTAGATTCATCTGACCAGACAATTTTTTGGATGTATTGGGGATTTTCATTATGCCTCTGTAGCATTGTTCTACAAAATGAAATCCTTTCAGGATAATCTCGTGGAAAAAGACTTTGAACTTGTTGTACGTAAAACGGATGCATTTCCGCTCTTTGTAAAATACGATGTGATGTGCTTTTGGGTATTCCCGTTCTTTCTTCAATTCCACGAACGGAAATACTTGGGCCATCTGCGACCTCTTGCAACACTTCTTCCTCGTAAGGAAAGCGAGCTTTACCTCCAGCCCGTATTTGATTCGGGAAATGGCCGCGTGTATCCGTGAGTGAACGGTGCACATTAACAAACACGCGGTGATCCGGATAGCGCTCTAAATTTGGATATCTTTCACGATAAAGTCTAGCGGCGGCACTTGCGTTGCATCTGCATTCCCCATAAATTAGGTGCATGTTCGCATATTCTTGTGAAGTGTAGCGCGTAGGCATGGTAGATAACAAGGATGCCAACACAAAAGTCCAATTCCAAAAGAGAGAAGCCAAAGTTGCCGGTATGTAATCAACAAGTCCAATTCACAAAAGTCCAAAAACAGAAACAGAAAACAGAAACCAAAGTTGTCAGTACTAAATCAACACAAGCGAATACGGAAAGGAGCGCAGTAGATGAATGAGCGAAACGTACTAACTGGTGTCAGACGCATCTCCGTGTCACTGCGTGGCATCACTATCTGTCTTGGTCGCTCATGGCAAACATGTCCACTATCCATCTCTCTCATCATTTTGCCGTAAAATTAAGAACCTACCAAGAGCTTGTGCGAATAAAAAACATTTGAACTGAGTAAAATTAACCACAATAACCGAAAAATGGTTACAGTTTGACCAAATTTCTAGGTTTTTCTTAAATACCCATAATTTCCCAACTGCATGGGATGGATTTTTTTTTCTGATTTTTCTCATGATGGTTACAATCAATCCTGTCACCCCGTTTCGGCTTGACGTTGAGTTCTGGGACATCCTGTATATACTTATGTTCGTGTATATGTTCGTGTTGGGCTTGTAAAAGTAAAGCGAGAAAAAAATAAGCGTTATAAATAATATATACAATCTGTAATTATAAAATCCATAAATACCTACAAAGAGAATATAATCACTACGTTTAGATACCTAATTGGTATCTTGGGAACGAAAGAAAAGGGGCCTCGCTGATGCGACTTCGCCGACGTCTATATTAATCCACGCTACGCTTCTGGTGAGAGCTCAAGCACACATCGCTGCGCTATATGTGGGTGTACCCGCAGCGAGAAGTTTGTATGTAGCTTCCCCTCTGGTCAGTTTCTTTACTCATGTGACTATACTCTTTGGTCGTAGGTCCTATCCACAGAGTACCTTTATATATACTGAAAGTCATGTCCATAGATAAATAAATATGTAGCAAGCTATCAGTGCCTTTTCACATGCACACGGTCACGGCACTGTCGCCGTACAGTGTAAAGAAGTAATGTATGAGCTAGATCACATTAATTTAACAAAATTAATACCTATACAGTAACTAGTAACTACACACAAATTTACACTACAGATTTATAAATACACCGTTATAAATGAGTCACAAATTATTATAAATGAGAAATTTTTAAGTTTAGAATAATACAAAATAGGTACTTATAATTATTATTTACACTTATAATATGAGTCACAAAATTAAATTGTTTTATACCGAAATAACACAAATAAACTCTAAAACAAATTCAAATTATTAATTTCAAAATTTTCAAAACTAAGGAGGAACAACACATAAATGCGCTCACTCGATTGTTTTACCTACGTGGGACTAAAAATAGAATTCTTTAAAAATAATTAAATATTCGCTCCTAATTTCTTTGCTCTTTAGTTCAAGGCCAAATTTTAACAAGTGCTACAACATACAAGTGCATTGCGGTCATTACTACCCTTAGATTAAGGTCAAAAGTTGAAATTTTATTATTATAAAACAATCGCGCCAAAATACTAAGAGAAGCCTACAAACAGATTTTGTATAATATTAGAGTTAAGGTTTAGAATTGTATGTATTGTGTAGCTATTTCAGTTTCATCAATCGCGCACTCCCTCTCTACTTATCCAACGTGGATGGTCGGCGGCGATCGAGTCTGCTCGGTATTCATTCGTGATACTGTATAATATACGGTTTGACTTCGGATTTCGCTACCACTGCGATACAATATCGTCGCAAATCGCGATCGGCTGTCGGGCACAACTAGGTCACGAACAAAGTTGTGTAGTACAACGCAAGATTTAACGATTTCAACCGCAAAATCAGGCTGGAGGTTTATTGATCTCTGGAATATTCTTCATTTATTAGATAAGATGCCAAAGGTACATTCTACGTATCTCCGAACTCTGCTTAGGCAGTAGTTAAAGTATTTTTAATTTCAAGATTGCTTCCACCGTACGGACGAAGTAATTGTTTGTGAAGCGCAAATGTCTCGTCACCGACCAGGAAGTAAGGCACTGCAGCGTTGTTCATTCCGCTAATGCATTTTGCAGTAGGTAGTTCATGTTCATTGTCTATGATTGATTTCCACAGTGATGATCTCTTGAATATTGAGGAGTCACATTCTTTTCCGTAACTTCCAATGTCCACGTAAACAAAGCGGTAGTTTGCGTCTGTTACGGCCATTAAAACTACTGAGGAATAACCTTTGTAGTTAAAATACATTGAGCCAAATGGGTTAATAATTCTAATATGTTTCCCATCGACTGCACCGACGCAATGCGGAAAATTGTTTTTTTTCGAATTCTTCGGAATTTTTCCCACATCTCTTTAGTAGGTGTGGGCATACAATCCGGGAACATAACACGCCAAATATTAAAACATACTTCCTTTACTATGTTGGTTATTGTGGAAATGCCAAGTCTGTAGTTGAGATGTAGGTCTGTGAAAGTACAACGCCAGCCAAGTATCTGAAACAAAATAAATTACATTGTCCCCAGGTAAAGAAATACTGAAAAGATGGGTAAATATACGAGACTCGTGTCACAAATCTTTAAAAAGAAGACGAGAAAGAGGAAGTACGTGTATTTTGATCAGTTGGAATTTTTAATTTTTTTTTGTGAACGCCCTACAGTAAATATCTTATCTACTGATCGGGCCGAAGACAATAGTGCAGAAGGCAATAGTGCCGAAGGCAATAGTGCAGAAGGCAATAGTGCAGAAGGCAATAGTAGCAGCCAGTTTAAATCACCGCCACCGCCACGACAACAGCTCGGTTCTCGTAAACGGAAGATAGATATAATTGACAAAAAATTGTTAGATGTGCTAGAGGAGCCAGAGAATCTGCATCTTTTTTTTTAAAGGAATTATTCCATCTTTATCTACATTTACTGAAGACGAAATAATAAAATTTCAAATGGGAACATTACAATTAATTACAAACATTAAACAAAGCCGTTTTCATGCACCGTAACTTCCATATTTTGATACACAAGTATTCAAACCGACATTAATTCAATCGCAGTTACCAGGTCTATCTTCAAGATACTATGAACCTCAAAGGCAATATAATGTAGATTGGCAACGAAATGTAACCCCATCGAACACATACCAATTTTATGAACAATTGGCTTATGCCGATAGTCAGTCCTCGAACGACTCACAATCTTCCTACGCAGGCTCTGACCACTCTGACATTGATTTCGCAAAAATATTATGTGTCAATTAACGTATTTTTTGTAACTTTAAAATGTTGATTACTTATTAAAAATTAAAAGGGATAAGTATTGCGTTTTTCTTTACTTACCTAATGGTAACTGCCAACATTTCAATGGGTTCCATGCAGTCCCTTACGACGCTCTGATGCTGCAGAGCGTCTTTTAAACGTCCATGTAACTCGTCAAATGAGCTCTTTGGCATACGAAAATAGGTGAAAATTTGTCGCGCGCCGTGCCGTTTAGACGGCAACCGTATGCATGTCAAAAGCACTCAATCGTTTGAACCGGAACGTTCAAAAGTGTAATTCAATCAATACTTTGATGAAACCCGGTCAAATGAACGAATTATTCACATTCAGACACATGTGTATTGTCTATCGTCGATCACAAACTAAATTGCTACTTATTACATATTTAAATTTCATTATCTATGCAAACTATTAAGAAGTACGTCACGTTTTAGCTTTTGGCCTAAAGGTCTAGATACCAGGCCAAAAACTCCCAAAATAAAAAGTACGTCACGTAGTGTTGCCAGGTTGGAGGATTTTCCCTTAAATTTAGTGGATTTTAGACGACTTGGTGGAAAATCTAGGGGAAACATTTTTTTTGGGAATGGTTCCGGGGATTTACAAATTTTCTTAAATTTAAGTTGAGAAAAATGAAAGAAGAACGATTTAAGTTCAAAACAGAAATTATAAAAAGTTTAAACTATCAATGACAATTATAAACATGCCTAAAGATGATTAAGAAAAAAAATTGCTAATAATCGTTGCTTAGATGTTAAGCAGCCTCCTTGTCTGAAACTAAATAGTAATAGGTCATAAAAATCATTTTTTATGACCTATTACTATTTATAAATTAAGAAAGTTATTTGCTTATTGCAATTAAAATGTATTTATTTCAAATTTTTGCCAAACGATGTTTCTACAATATTTGTGGAACATTTAATTTTTTTTTATACGTTAAATACTTTTACTTCGCCTTTTGTATTGCTCCTGTACTAAACAATGTTTTTTTTTAGAAAAAAAGATTTAAACTAACAAAGCAATAAGAGTTTAATGTATTTTTAATCATAATAAAATACATTTTATATTGAACACAATATGTAGTAATTTTTATAAAAAAACATTCCAAAAATTGTATTTAAATTTTTTTAATTTTTTCACGTACAAATTTTTAATTTATTTTTGTATAATTTATTTGTTAAAAAACGAATTCGAAAAGTTAACAGACGTCTGATAATTTAGGGGATTTTAAGTAAGTGACTAAGTCTATCTGGCAACACTGACGTCACGTCATGGAACATTAATAAATAAATATGTAGCAAGAACAAGAAGCACGTCATCGATTATTAATATTTCTAGTTAATTTGTGATTTATTAAGCTTTAAATTAGGTATAAAGAAAACTGATTTCAGAAGGAAAATTTTCTCCAACAATTTTTAATATACCAGTAATTATTTACGCCAACAATGATTGAAACATGTTCAAAAAGATGCATGTTAATAGGGACAGTTTGTTTAGGAGTGTATGTATTGCCTATTTTTGACGAGTAACTAGCTTGAAAGTTATTTTTCTGCTTAATTTTTACATTATATTATTTTGTGATTATTTAACTACATAAAGTAATTAATTTTTTTTTCTAGATTAACTATTGTCATACTCATTTTAGAATCACATTTAGCTGAAACACTATCTGGTAACCACAAAATGAGGAATAAAACATTTCCAACTGAAAACAATTCGACATGCTGGATGCATCAACCATATAAAATAATTAGTGAATGTCATCCTTGCTCAGGTAATGTTTTTGAATGTAAACAATTTAGCATTACTATGACAATACTAAATTAATTATTTTATTATTTGCTTGCCTTTGCAATATAAAAGTGTGGTATTATAATGTTAATTTTCAAGCTTCTATTTATTTATTGATCAGTTTCTAAATAATAAAGTATTTAAATAAATATTATGATATGTTATAAGTTTTAGACCTGGATTTAATTTAATTATAAATTAAATTCTTAACTGAAATTACATTATTGCATGTTAAATTAAAGTTATTATATATTCTATATGAAGCTTTTTCCGATTGTTTTTTAGATTTTGAAATTCGAAGTAAGAGTATAGGAGTTTGTATACATACAAGTTTTAAGGAAATATTAAAGTGTGAAAATGGTGAAACAGTCACGAGAAGGTAGATTGTAAATTAAAAGTATATTTATTTATAAATAATAACGAAGTCACTTATTTAAAAAAAATTTGCAGTTGTGATCGTGTTGCTTATTTGGAAGAAAGGGCATTCTGGAAATTCACTATATGGTCATTTGTACTAGGAACAGCATCATCTGTAGCTGTAATGTTACGAATGAGAGTACTTAATCACAAAGCTAAAAGAAGAGCCCGGCAAGTATTAGCAAATGGATCAATATAATAAAAAGATTCTTCAATAGTGACTGTAAAAAATCTTGATCTAACAGTATTCAAAATGTAAAATTAAATGTTATGCTATTTATAATACTTATATAGAAAAATTAAGCCATTAAGACCTTATATAAACTAAAAATAATAATGTAAAAATACATGTTTATTGATGATTGAATAATAACTTTAATAATTCACTTACTACCTTTACATTAATACTATTACCAAGCAATCTGTAGGACTGTTTAAGAGTTACAGTTTTAGGGAATTTATAATGATCAGGGAATGACATAAGCAATGAAACTTCTTTTGGAGTAAAAAATCTTAAATTCAATTCCTTCAGTGATTCAACATACTTTTCACTACCAACATCAAAATAATTTGCCTTTTCAAAACAAATTTTCACAGTTTCTGGAGTTGCTGCAGTGAACACTGAACCAGTTCCTTCAATATAATGAGTATAAGCTTTAGTGAAACAACAAGACCTTATGGAATCTTTGAAACAAATATCCATTATATTCCCGTGCCTTAATAACTTATCATTTACTAGATATTTGTCTGAAACATCTTTCTCTATTATACTTTCTAATGTGTTAGGTATACCATAATCAACTGGTATCATGCTCATCTGCAAATAAAACATGATAAATATTATATGCAAAATAATATTAAAAGGATAAAAAGTGTACAACCACTGTGTTACCAGTGATAACTTACAGAATTGAAACATGGTTCTCCACTGCTGACAGCATGAGAAAGCTCAAAGTCACTCAGTGTGCCATGTAAAGGGCTATGCTTGTAGTTTCTCTAGATAAAATCCATAATGAGGATATCCACAGAAGAGCATGAGTAACTGACATGACCCAACAGTTCACTAAGCTGAAGTGGCAATGGGCAACCGTTAGGGAAGAATTTTCTTAAGTGTGTTTTTTTTGTCACAAGTGACATCCTCTTACTGGAAAGTGCAGTGTTAGGCAACCTTCCACTAGATGATGTGATGCTCTGATGAAACATGCAGGTAGCAGTGGATGCAGGTGGCTTAGAATCATATTTTGTGGCAATCTATGGGGGGAGCCTATGTTCAGCCATGGACATAATTATGATGGGTTGTAGTGATAGTGATATATAGAATCATATTGAAATTATATGTTTATAGAAATATTATTTAACAATTTTTACAAAAGAAATAAAGTGATACTATACTGCCATCTTTTTCATCTATTACTAAAATTATTATATAAAATACTTATAATATTTGTAAACAACTTGTTCCCACTTGCACCAATAAAATTGTAAATTACAATTTTAAGTACCTATTTACCACATTCTTGTTGGTGAAAGAACGGTGAGGATTCCGGCATGTCTTATAAATAAAATATCATGAGGACATGACATACCTATGAAGTCAACCAACGCACACTGGAGCAGCGCATCGAACTTATTCCTCCATCACTCCCTCAAACATGTGAGGTGTCGGGTACATAATAGATAATTATGCTGTAACTTTACTTTTTTATTACCTTGATGTGCAGTGGTACAAAATAATCTATTGTCCATTACATCTTGTAAGTTGGAAGAACTAGGGAATACCATGAAAATTTCTACTCTGATAGATGGTGGTGAAAACATGTATGGCATGTGCTAGATGTAAAATATCTAGACTAGTGTTAAGAGGCAGTGTAAAAGATAAAAGAAATCTGTTATAGCAATTTTTAAACCACCTGCACATGTTTTTTTCATAGGATAAGAGTGACAAAACACACAGTCCACCCGATGGTAAGTAGTTGCTGTGGCCCATAGACATCTACATCCATCCTCAACTACAAATCAAAATGCAAATGCATTGTCACCTGTGAGGACTAGATAGAATGCCTGTTTCCAGTAAAAGAGGTCTCCAGTTCTCTACACTCATCATACAAAACACAGCAGTTTTAAGCCGCTATTTTACTCTGGTATTCTGTGAGAGTGTGGTCCTTTCCCGTTCGAGCCGACTCATTCATGCTACAACTATACTACTGATATAAGACAAAATAGCAGCTCAATGTTGCTGTATTTCGTATGGTGAATAAAAAAAGAAGTGAAGAAAAAGTATGCTGCAGCATGGCTCTACCACGTATGATAAAAATAATTACAGCAAACTATTCATTCAACAGATGATAAAGAAGATATATCAAAATATACCTACTATTTCATCTCTTTGTTTAAAATTCCAACTTGCAGCTGTTTTCCTTGCTATACAATAATAACGAAGTCGGGAGTTTGGAACTCCTATACTTGATGGACAAACAAGAAACTCTTGAAACTCAAATTTACACTCCTTTAACTTGTCCACAAATAATCTCCTTACTGTTGAACATTCAAAGCCTTTTACATTCTCCATCAATATATATTCAAGTTTTTCAAATTGGTCAAGAACATCAATCAAATATAAAAAAGAATTTGTCCTGGGATCATTTTCATCTAAATATTTTCCATTTCTAGTAAATGGTTGGCATGGAGGTGACATAAGTATAGTATTTATGTTAAATCTATTTAGTTCCTTAGCACTCAAAGACTGAATATTCTTGTTTACTAGGTTTGTCAATGGAAAGTTGTATTTGTACACTTCATTAGCGACTGTATTTATATCAACAGCTGCAACTATTTCTCCACCTATTTTTGACTCTGAAAATTAATTTAAAGTAAAAATAATACTGCAGTATTATTCAACAAAAATATTTATAAATAAAATAAAAAATACCATTCCACGCGCAATGCATTCCTCCAATACCGCTGTAAAGTTCTAAAATTCTGTGATTCATGTTTTGTTCTGAAATAATTTAAAATTCCGAACCTATTCTGAACAGAACAGAATAGTGAACCAAAATACATAAAAGTATAATTATCCTCTTGGTAGGGTGTAATTGTGGTATTTATTATCTATAATAATAACTTTGCAGTGAACAAGCCAGCGTGACAAGCACTCTTATATATATTTTTTTTTTTTTTTTAATGGCAACATTAAAATTACTGCCAACCTCCAGTCAATAAATACTGTGAAACGACGAACAATAAAAATAAAACTATGATTCTGATTAAAACCGAATAAAATTAAAAATTAATGAAGAATTAAATGACTTGTACTGAAGTTTAATAAATACTTAAATGAAGAATATTATGAAGGATTAAAATAAAACTGAACTCTTTACCACATTTAAAATATTAAATAAAACTAAATAAAGACTGTTAAATGCTAAATAATGAATAAAATTTTATAACTTAATATTATTTGAATCTAAATATTCCATAAGGCAATTGAAAACATTTTACTTTTTAGAATAAATTAAAGAGAACGAATTTCTGTAGGTAGAGGTATTTTAAGTTTTACCAAAGTGTTAAATAATGAAGTATGATCATACAGAGGACACGAGAAGAAAATATGATTGAGGTCACCAATATCTAAACCACACTCATATAGAAGAATTTTAATATGAAGCCTAGCAAGGTGAACCAATTACAACAGTGACAAGCGCATTCTACATAACATTGTTGTATGTTTCTTATTTAAGGTTAATTTATAAAACCAAGGCTTAGAAGGAATGATGGGTTGAATTTTGGCATAGTGACAGCCTTTCGTCGTTTTCGTTTTGTTCCAATGTTTTGACCACCTATCTCTATACAATAATTTCGTATTCCTTATAAGGTCATAGCAATAATTTTTAAATAGGAAAGTATCCCCACAGACTATAGCTTGTTTAGCAAGTTTGTCAGCATATTCATTACCAGATATACCAATATGACTAGGAATCCAAACAAGAGAAATGTTGATGTTTTGAAATTGGTATAAGAATAGAAGTTTCTTAATTTCAAATATCAAAGGATTGCGAAATGTCATAGAAAGGATTGCATAATAGTGCCTGTAAAGAACTAAGAGAATCTGAAAATATCACGCTTGATTTTAATTTAAAGCTATAGCAATATTTTATTGCTTGTAAAATGGCTAACATTTCTCCAGTAAAAACTGAAGATTCGGGAGGACTTTTCATTTTTTGAACTATTCTCCAATTTTGGTGGTATATTGCGTAGCCAGTAGAACCTTTTGAGTTAATTTTAGAGGCATCTGTAAAATATAATGATAACCTGGAAATTCTTGTCCAACAAATACAAATTTTTATTTGATTCAATAGAAAATTTATTTAATCCTATATCTAATATAACATTGGGTTTGAAAAGTGCAACCTCAAACGAATTGGAGAAAAGAGGCAGAGTCACCGACCTATATATAGGATGTAGTAAAGAATTATATTGTTCATAGCTTTTTACTAGGTTAGGTGTTTCTTTATTACGCCAGTATTTTCCAGAATTAATTAAAATGTAATGAGAAAGTAAACGAATTTTAGGGATTAGTGGATGTTTGGAAAATTGAGAGCCGAAAAAAAAAGCATCCGATAAATATTGTCGTCTAATAAAAAGTGGAGGATCACCGCATTCAATCTGCAAGGCATTGATAGGCGACGAATTCATAGCGCCTATAATTAATCTTAAAGACTTGTGTGAACCATATCTAAAAATTTTAATCCTTTTTTTATGAGTTCAAGAAGAAATGAGGCATAATCTAATCGACTTCTTATAATTGCATTATAAATTAATTTTAAGGAATATGGATGGGCGCCCACCATACCCACACAAAGCTCTTAGAATGTTTATATTTTTTCGCATTTTTTTGGTATAAATGATATGAGGCATGCCAGATAATTTATTATCAAAATTACAAAAGAAATTGCTGAATATTTTCGAGCGGATAATTAAAAAGGCGGACCTGTATTTCAGGTAAAACTCTTGCGGGAAAAAATTACTGTATTTTATTTGGGGAAAGTTCTAGTCCATGATCATTTAATCACGTGGTCATAGAGAGATCTTGTTCTATCGCGTTAGCACAGGATTCTATACATTTATCATTTACATAAAATAAGATATCATCAGCATATTGGAAAATTCTACACTTTGAAATGGACTGGTCTAAATCTGACGTATAAATATTGTATAATAAAGGACTTAAAACGGAGCCTTGTGGAATCCCTTTGAAAACCTTTCGAGTATATTTTAAATCATCATCAATTTTAATATATATATCGATCTAGAAATAAATTGATAATCAAATTTGTAAGTTTTTTGGATATATTAAGCTTAAACATCTTTTCTCTAAGGATGTTGAGTCTGACATTATCGTAAGCAGAAGAAATGTCAAGGAAAGCAGCAAGAACCGATTCATTTCTCGAAAATGCTAGTCTAATATCTGTAGTGATTGAAAGACTGTCATATGTGCTTTTACCTTTTCTGAATCCATATTGAGTATTTGATAACAATCCATGACTTTCTACATACCATTCAAGACGATTCTTGATCATGTGTTCAAAGGTTTTAATTAGAGTTGAGGATAGAGCAATCGGTCGATAGGAAGAGCCGTCGTTAGGGTTTTGTCAGGTTTCAAGATAGGAATAATTACTTGAGTCCGCCAAGAGTCAGGAACAAAGCCTATGTCAAACAAAGCGTTAATGATATTTAAATAGTAAGTTAAAATTTGATCGTTACATTTGGCAAGTAATGAATAAGGAATACCGTCTAGACCAGGAGCTGAATCGTGAACGTGAGAAAGGACAAGCTTTAATTCATATAGAAGAATGGACGTTCTAGGGATCAAAAAATTCACATGGAATACTTTGAGGAAGCTCATCTCGCGAAGGAGCAGAAGAGGGCAAGTTTGTCTAGAAAATAATTGATTGATTGAGTGGGAATAACCACTGTAAGAACAAGATGAAAAACAACAGCGAAATTTTTATATTGCGCCAAACAACTGATGAAGGTTGAAGGAGATATTGAGGAACAAAAGGCATGCCAACTTGTTTGTTTTTTTGTGCGAAAGTATTTTAGTCACTTCTTGTATACGTTGAAGGTATAAATAGTTTTGAACTCATGTCTAATTTATATTGTTTTCAGCTTTTTCTATTACGAATGGCCTCAGTACATTCAGAATCCTGAGGGAGGGCTTACTTATTATTTAGAGTTTTAATAGGAATTGATTGTTCTGCTGCATTTATAATTGCGTTTGTAAATGCTTCAACAATTGAAGTTAAATTATTTTCAGAAATAGGGCGATTTTAGAATTTCATTGTAAAGAATAATATTACAGGTTCCAGTCTGCTCTGTCTAATTTGTATTTAATACATGGTTTTGTTAATTTCCCGATTCTTTGTTTGGAAAGAAATCAGAATAGGAAAATGATCACTGCCATGAGAGCTATCTAAAACTGTCCAATTTAAAAGAGGTTAAATCAGGGTACAAATTGATAAATCTACAGCACTTCTAGACTCATTGGGACGAGAGCGTTTGGTGATTTTACCAGTATTAAGGATGCCAATGTTAAGCTCGTCAATCATTTCAGCTAATAAACTGCCGTATCTATCAAATTATCACCCATAAATAATGATGGCAATTAAAGTCACCAAGAATTAAGAATGGTTTGGGAAGGAGGCTATTAAAGATTTTATTCTGCGAATCGTAATGACAGAAGGAGGGAACATAAATAGAAACGAAAGTAATATTTTGAATTCTTACTGCTACAATATTAAAGTCAAATATTTCATCATAAATATCTATAATGGTATAAGCTATATTATTCTTTATAAGCAAAGCACATCCGCATAACCATCAGATCTGTCATTTCGAACACAACAAAAACCAGGGATTCTGATGTTGGAATCCGTTTTCAGCCATGTCTCTTAGCAGATACAAATATTTATTTAATAAATAAATTATTTCAGTACGTTTATCTAAAATGCTACAGTTCCATTGAAGGATCCTTGTGAGTGAATGTCATGGAGAATTTCAGGTATAGAATTTTGTAAGCGAGCAACGTGGGACGGTAACTTTGATGAATACGAAGATATGATTATGTTAATAAGGAATTTATAATGCTTTCTATAAATTAAAACTACCCTGTAAGTATCTGGTGAAAGAAAACAACCATCTTCTGGTTGCGGAATTGAAAAATCTTCAATAATTTTTGATGACTTTTTGTCGTATCCTATTTGAGTATGGTGACGGAATGATTTAGGAATAAATAATGATTTTTATAAGTTTTATTAGACGAAGCAGGGTGTGAAGGAAAATGATCCATTGTAGGATTAGTAGAAGGCAAGAATTTATAGGGTTTTTGAGATCAGAACATCAGCATATGATTTTGATGAAACTTGGGGATATTTTGTGATGCTTCTAGGTATGAGATTGAATTTTGTGCCATTTCAATTTTAATATTATTTTGTCTTGTGTGTTCAGGGCATCTAGAATCCGTGGCTTTGTGGTTACCTGAGCAGAACAAGCAACGAAAGGTCCCATTATCTTTGTCGCAAGAAGAAGAAGAGTGATCATCACATTTTTGAGCATCTTGGCTTGGAACGACATAAATCTTTAGTGTCCAAATCAGCAGCACTGAAAACATTGAATCGTTGGGCTTATAAATTTCAACAGGGATGGAAGAATAGCAAAAATAAACCCTCGAGGAAGAATTTGACCATCAAATGTGATTACAACACTTTCAGAGCTTTCATATCTGACTTTGTCTTCGTTGCGTACTCGGTAATTTAATCTTCTTACTTTTAATACAGGAATGGTGTTTGGATACGTAGATAATTCAAATAATCTCTTCTGGTGTCCAATCTTTTGGTACACCTATAACACCATACGAGATACATGGAAGGATGGGATAAACGTTTTGTATTTATCATTGACAGAAGGATTTTCTAAAATAGATTTGCATCAATAAATTTAGGAATTCAATCGTTATTCCTCCCGATACGTTTTAGGCCTCCATTAACTATATTTTTAATATTTAATTTTTTCAAAAAGTGACCAAACGAAATAGCATTTAAAGTTTACCAGAATTAGGAGAATCTTCTTTGCTTGAACATGGACGATAAAGGACCTGAATCTTTTGAATTATAAGGGCGAAGAGATTGAAATCTTTGTGAATCAATTTTTGCATTATCGCTATTTATATGTGTGTTAAGAGATTTAGAAGAGATTTATATAGGAAATTTAATGTTTGTGGTAGAGGAATGTCAGATGATTGTGAAAGAGGATTTCAGATGATTGAGTACAAGCAATATTGGATGATAAAGACATGGGAGATTCATAAACACTTTGTCCTGATATGTTACCTTGGTTAGAGTTAGCTCCCATAATTTTAATTTTAGATGTTAAAATATTACCAGTATCGCAGTCCGATTCTGAGAATGAGAATTGGTGGAAAAACGAATTTTTCTATTTAAGTCAACCCGATTAGCATGTTCTTCTTTCTTCCTTTCCTTCGTTTTATGTTTCCTTTTCTTTTTTATTGGAAATAATTTTAAGTTGTCATCAAAAATTCTTGAGATAATGACTGCCATGGTTTTTAAATGAACCTTCTAAATCATTTGAATTTCAACATAAGCAGCTGGAGAAATAATGTTAGGATCGGAACAATTCGGATCCGGTGGCTTACGGAATAGATGGATTAGACATGGCGACTACGGTAGTCTAACACTACGTTAGACTATTTTGTAATACTAAGAAATTGTCGCTAAATGAGTGATAATATGAAAATACAGATAAATATTATTAATATATACTATAGTAAATTAGGAATGTAATCAGAATATTAAAAGAAAACTTAAAATAATTAATATGACACCAAAAACACGTAAAACCGTTATTGACGTTCAGTTGCCAGTCCCAATGACCACTCTTATATATTATGGTGAGAAGTTGTTGTTGTGTTTAAACGTAGTGATTATATTCTCTTTGGTTGTGTTGTTATGATCAAAGAGAATATAATCACTACGTTTATGATTATGATTATGATCTGATCTAGGCTTGAGCAAAAAATATCGATATATCGATATTTTCTGATAAAAATATCGATATATATCGTCGATATTTTTAATCGCGATATATCGATATTTATTTTAGAGTAATTTTGGGCTTTATCCTAGTAAATCATGCAAATGATGATGATATATCGATATTTTATCACGCGATTTTTTTAGTATAGGGTGACAAACGATCACACAGTCCACCTGATGGTATGCTGTAGCCCATCGACAACTACATTTATCCTCAATTAAGAATGCAGATGCGTTGTCACCCCTGAGGACTAAGATGGAATGCCTCGTTTCCAGTAAAAAGGGTCTCCGGTTCTCTACACTCACCATACGAAACAGCAGCATTAAGCTGCTATTTTAGGCTGGTATCCTGTGAGAGCGTGGTCCTACCCCGGTCGAGCCGACCCATTCATGCTACAACTATAATATAGCTGCAGCGTGGCTCTACCACGTAAAGATATATATCGATATTGTTTAAAAATATCGATACAATATATTGCACATTGATAAGAAGACCGTCACTATACGAAAAATGGTCTTATTTAGTTATGTGCGCCATCTTATAGTTCGCGTAGTAAACAATTTTTTGCGAAAACACCTGTCACCATAACTTTAATAGCGTTCGCGTTGCGTCGAAACGACTTTATCGACATTCGCGAGTGATCTGTCACGGCAGACCGTCATTTTTTCATTCGTGACCATAGATAAGCTTATGTAATCGGGAGTAATATAATCATAGATTACTGTATATATACTAGAGATAGATGCGCAACTCAAATTTAATTTTCGTTATTGCGCTGTCTTGCCTAACAGATGGCGCTAAATTAAAAGTGCTTTAAGCTCGCCCTTTATTTGCACTTAACAAATTTTATTTACATATTATTAACAGTTGTTTATGTTTCTTGTGCTAATTCTTAGTTCCCTATTAAAAAATAAAACCGGTTATTTTTAAAACGTTTATTGTTTAAAAATTTTGTTTAGTTATTGCTTAACATTAGATGTGTTAAATTTAACAATATTTGCACAATATAAATTAACTTCTTTATACAATGTCCCTACTGGTTAGTAAATATCTTATATTACACCGAATAGACTAGAATAATTTTTATTCAACATAGATTATTACATAATACTTATTGAGTAATTTTTATTTACCACTGGTTCGAAAATACCTGTCCTGGGAAGAACCAGCGGAACTTTCAAACATTTCACTTTACAATAATTTTCTTTGTACACTTTAAATAAATTTTAATAGTACCAGCATAGTGGCGATCACCTCATTCCCATGGGTTATTTTCATTGATGTATTATTTGACATTATAATAACACTTTTTACATTTTCCTTTAATCAAACATTTGAACTTGTTTATTGACAAATTTTGTACATTTTCTGAGATTTTGTTGTAAAGCGTATACATTGCCCCATAAATGAATTACCAATTCTGTTGAGTCTAATAACTGGTATTACAAGCTTATGTTTTCCTAGTGGTTAAAGTATGAACATCTTTATTCTTATCAAAGCTTTATGTTTTAATGTACATACATCACATTTTATAAAGATATTGTGATGCCAAAATATGTATATTTATTTAAATTTTTACGAAGGTACCTTACAAATTAAGTTATAAATCGCCTGTACGGCTCTCTATCGCAAAACAAATATGACTTCAATGTCAGTCGATGACCCCAATAGTATTATAGTAATACCAAGAAAAACAGTGGTATCCACAAGACTCAACTCCTTCCTATTTAATATATAATAATTATTCAAATACCAATGTGCTCTACATTGGTATTTGAATTCGCTCTAAAGTTTTGCTCCTTCCAAAATTTCATGAATTAGTATCAAATAATTGTTTATAGTGGTGCATCTTTAAATTAAAATAAAAGATACATTTGGAGCAGCATTATTAATCTTTAAAATATGTACTTGATAACGTTATCATATTTTAGTTACATAACATTTTTCTTTAAATATGTGTATAAGTATACTTTTAAAAATACAAACAATTTACAAAAGTGACTTTGTTATGCCCACTATATCATTGTTTATATGTGTAATCTGTATAATATTTCTTTTACAAAATAAGCATTTTATATATTATAACGTACTTACATAATACAACTTTACAAACAATTTGTGAAATCATTATCAATCTTAAAATTGTGGAAAAGAGACTACATAAAGCATCAAAAGAATACCAAGAAAAAATATTTAATAAAACTTTGATACCTTTGACTGCACACGCACATATTCCTGAATATGCAGTTAATTACTTACTTAATGGTTTAGTAAGTACAGTATAACATAAATGTCGTGGAAGATCATACAATTTTAAAGACAAATTGTTGGCATTTTAATATGTAAGCCTTAAAAGATATAGATTCTTAAAGAAACTGTCCACTTTGTCCTCAAGATGGACATCCTTAAATAAATACTAATTAAACCAGATATAAACCCAATTATATTTAAGTAAATGAAAAACAAAGCTTGAGCATATCGGAGTGCTTGTGTTTAATGTTTGATGAGATGCTAGTGTTCCCTCACTACATTACAATGCAACTGTCATAGGTTTTAAGACTGGGGATGTTAAGAGTGAAAATATGACGATGAACATGTTTTGGTTTAATGATATAGGTGAAAGCTCATAATAAGCCATCAATTTGTTATAGATTTTGCAAAATGCTACTCTGGCAGTAATTAAAAGAAATACATATAATAAGAGATTTATAACAAACATGATTAAATGGTGTCTATGATCAATTTACAATTAACAAAGTAAAGCAATAATTAAGTTAATAAGACAAAGGCAGCAATAATGCTTTTGTAATTTAAAGGGAAATTTTATTTCAAAGAATTAAGATTTACACAGCATGACATAGAAGACAGCTAAATGGGAGCATTTATAATTACTCTTAGATATTGATGGGAGTAAATGAACTACTGAATGATGGATATGTAAG
Organism: Parnassius orleans; assembly: GCA_029286625.1. Lineage (NCBI taxonomy): Eukaryota > Metazoa > Arthropoda > Insecta > Lepidoptera > Papilionidae > Parnassius > Parnassius orleans. Next base: position 279,878 of record JAGSMP010000076.1, on the reverse strand, counting down.
CTGACAGAAACTTATGGTGCTACATGATAAAATACCTAAAATAAAGAGTTAAGCACAAATTTTAACCAACGTGTATCAGGTGTTCTTAGATTTTGTGCAAGTAAGTCTTTACAACTGAAACATATTAATGATTAATGTTAAATAAATACTTGTCTTTAACAACTTTGTTTTGATTTTATTTTCAAAACATTATTGATTGCCCTAGAGAGCACAGATACTGAAGATATTACTAACTTACTGAAGTTAGTCAATTTGGTTTGATTTTCTTTAATTTCTACAATGTGTTTTTATAAAAGTTTCTAAAACATAATTCAGCACATATATGCCGTGGAATAAAGTTTTAACTATTACAATGAGTAATATAATGACCTTTGTAAGACAACCTCACCCCAAGCAAATACATAAACTTTGTAATTTTTCATGAAAAACACTTTATGATTTCCAAAAACTTTTTATAATGTATTGAAGATATAACAAAAATAATTAAAAAATTTAACCAATGATTCCCCAAATGGGATATTTCAAATCATTAAATTGTTAATAAATATCAAATTTTAATTCTTAACATGACAAACATGAAAAGTATGGACCCTTATCATCAATTTGTTGATCAAAATAATTGTACATAGTTCAGACCCTCAAAGATGGCCTAAAAGCTGGTGCAATATAAATAAAATATTAATAGGCAGACATATTAGAATCAATAATGATAAAATAAAACACAATAATGACAAATTATATACCTTGATAAATTATTAGAGGGTATTCTAACTATTTGCACTATTAAAAAAAATAATTTAGAAATAATTTAAAAAAATTTAATAACCTGAAATCAAGGCTAAATTATTTTAAATACCAAAAATAGAAATGGTTATCTGTAAAAGCAAAATTTTACCATAACATCAAAATTAAGGTATCTAAAAAATCTTCTTGATTAGTTATCTACTCTTATTAGTCCATAGTGCCGTGATCTTGAATTTGTTTTACACAATTTTTATAGATCTTGTACGTTTTGTTATAGGAACTCCATTAAAATAATCAAACAATTGATCAAACAGGAGAAGTATATCTGCCGCATCTTCACATTCTTGTGGCAGTAACTTTTCTGCAAAGAAATAAAATGTTATGAGTAACTTTAAGTAATAAAGAAGCAATAAAATATTAAATACAAGATAGGCGGTACTACTTTAATCTTTACTTTCAACTTCATATAATTTTGATTACAACATCATCTTGCAAACCACACTTCTCTTATTACACAATTTCTCTCTCTGTCATTCAGATTCAGCCTAACATACTCCTTAATGACCGCATTTATTCTACTCTCGCTTCTTCTGCCACACCCAACTTTCAGTACCATACATTAAAGTAGGGACACAGCATTGTAAATTGCCATACATGCTTTTTTGGACACATTCTGACTTTCCACAATAGGCGTAGAGCCCATTTACTCTATTTCCGTTCACTCGTCGTTCTATATCCTTATTCATATCTATCATCCCTAAATCCACATCCCAAATACACAAACTCATCTGCTTGCTCGACCAATTCCTTCTATTCTTATTTCACATATCGTTTTACTTTCTTCTCCTTCAAAAACAGTAACTTTCGTCTTACTTGCGTTAACTCATTCCCCTTTCTTTAATGACCTGTTCATTAATGTAACCATCATTGCAACTCGGCCGCCGACGACGCAAGTATGACTTGGTCATCGGTGTACAAAGGTTTGACGGTTAACTCACCCATTCTTAACCCGCATTTTCAACTTTCAATTTTTCCAAACAACTGTCATAAATAGGTTGAACAGCCACGAGCAGCCACAGCCCCGTCCGACACCTTTATGGATGCCAAACCAGTCCGAGTAGGCCCGTTGATCCTGATACAAGCACTGGAATCCCTATACAGATATATACAGGGTATTTTGAAACGCTCCCGAAAACGAAGACAGATGATAGTACTAAGGATACCTATGATGATGGGTCACAAAGAAATTCGATCCGAGGAAAAAAAACATCTTTTCACAACGTTTTATTAACTTTATTCACGCTCCATCATGTTATTAAAGTTATTTGAAACGATATTTCACAAAAATATCATGAAAATACTGAACAGGCTCGGAACCGGTTTAAAAGAGCGGTTAATTTCGATTAATTACCGGTAAATATATCGCTCCTTCAATTACCGGTTAAACAAGTAACCGGTTTTAACTAACCTAAACGGTAAAGGTTACCGGTTACTTACCGGTTTTGACACCCAAATTAACCGGTTAATTCCGTAAAACGTAAAAGTAATTATGAATGGGATAGGTAGATTCATGTGAGGTGCTTATGCGTGTCGCCGCATGCGGGCATACTTATGGTCAATTATCTGCCTTTAAGCGACACGTTCTTTCACTCGTGTCTAGTGGGAGTTTGGCATTAACGAAAAACGTTAAAGTATTAGAGAAGTATTCGCGCAAAAAAGAGTCCGGTGGAAAGGCAGTTATTGTGTTTGGTTTATTCGTTAAGACTGGACTTGTCTCATACGAAGAAAATAATTCATTTTTGTGTATCGGTTGTTTATTTATGATGTAAATAGGATTTGTTCCATGTTTACGTTTTAACAGTGAGCCACGCGGCAGCTTTTGATGTCACACGGATGGGCCGGCCCGAACCAGGGTAATACCACGAACTCGTAGAATACCATGAATGGTAGCGGAATCAAACAAAAACTACCCTAGGAGGGTACCAACACCCCTGGTGACGGAGAATCTCTCGCTGAGCATCCCCGTCCAAGCTGCCCTACTCTTCCTGAGCGTGGGTGTCCCTCTCTTCGTGCCCCGCACAGGGGACGAAGGAGGGGGAAAACCGACCTTTTTAACCGAGACAGGTGTCCTTATGTCGCTTAAAGGCTGATACTTCATATCTCTCATAGACCTACCGGGTACAAATTAGAACACTCCTCTGGAGAGTTTGCGTATGCGTCAGAGAAGACATCTGTTTTCAACTCCTCGGCAGTCTTGAAGGTTCGGACCTGTCCATCCTATGGCTGCGCGTAGACGGCGACGACTATCCCCGTGTCTATGGTGCCTCTATAGGTCCCATAGCGGTAATGCAGAAACAGACCGACTCATTGAACATGTCCAAATGGCTACAGATTCTTTGCTACAGCAGAGATTGTTATCCTTGGCAATTTTAACGCCCACCACGTCGAATGGCTCGGTTCACATTTAACCGATCATGCGGGAGATCTGTTTATGACTTTGCCTTGGCATATGGTTTTACACAGCTGGTTACTTCGCCTACTCGGATTCCAGATGTGGAGGATTATGCACCTTCCCTATTGGACCTACTGCTGACCTCTCAACCGGATGGATGTCAGGTTTCTGAAGACGCCCCTCTTGACTCCTAGGACCATTGTCTTGTCCGGAGTGTGCCACCACGCCCCTTGCAGTTGCGTTCTGCAGACTGCCGCCGTGTTTGGCATTACAGGTCGGCGGATTGGGACGGAATGCGGTCTTTCTGCATCCTACCGTTGGGTGCGGGTTTACTTCTCGCTGGATACTCCCAGGGTTGTTGCTGATTCTGTTGCTGATGTGGTACTTCAGGATATGGAACTTTTATTCCAACTTCTGTGGTGCCCATCGGAGGCAGATCTCAGTAAAATAGCATCACAATATACCGGGCATAGACTGACGCATCAACATCTCGGGATGTAATACCAGCGCTCTTAAAAGAAGTATAATTCCGCCTCCAGGTCCTTCAAAATAGTTTGCCAAGGCAAGGTCAGAGCACATCGGCAGAATTGGCGAGAAGCTAGTTCGCCTTCCTTCGGGAACCCGTGCATTCTGGTCTTGCAAAGGCTGTCTAACGGAACTTCTGTCAGCCATCTCTTCCATCTCAGCACAGAGAGGGACTCACTGGCCCATGCCGCAAAGGAGAAAGCCGATCTGTTAATCTTCCTCTCGACTCGAACTCGACTCTCGATGACGGGGGGAACACACCGCCGACCATCCCGCGGTGTGATTGCTCTATGCTGGACGTGCGGTTTACACAGCGCACGGTTCGCAAAGCAACTCTCCTGAACGTCAACAAGACGAGTGGGACTTATGGAGTCCCACCCATTGTGCTGAACACGTGTGCTCCGAAGTTGGCACCGGTTTTAACGCGTCTTTTCCGGTACTCCTACTCCTAAGGTGTAGTTTCGAATTCATGGAAGACAGCTTTGGTCCACCCAATCCCTTAAAAGCCGTCCGCTCCTCCTTCTTCTCAAAAATAATGGAATCTATTGTAAACGGTTTTTGTCGGGGTCGATCAGCTGGTGATCTTCTGGTTTACCTAACTCATAGATGGGCGTAGGTAGTAGAGTCTAAAGGGAAGGCATTGGCCGTTAGTTTGGACATAGCGAAGGCCTTCGATCGGTTCTGGCACAAAGCGCTTCTTTCGAAGCTCTATTCCTATGGGCTTCCCGAGAAATTGTGCAATTGGATCAACAGTTTCCTTGCTGATCGGAGCATCAAGATTATAAGCCTATTAAGGCTGATGTTCCACAAGGCTGCGTGCTATCATCAACGCTATTTCTTCTGCATATAAATGATATGTTGCAAACTGGTAACTTTCATTGCTATGTGGCGACAGCACTGGTGATGCTTTATATACAAGCTGTGCCAATATTTCTCGGGAAAACGTTGCCGAGTACCAGAACAAACTTATGTCTGAAGTCGAGTCTGCGCGTTTATCGCAAAGAACCCCTTTGTCGTACCTTCACAGTTTCAAGGCACTCCGCTGCCTTAGCTAGCATCGGAATCGTCGGCGACATATTGAATAGTGTGCAGTTTCGTGGTCACTTGGAAGGAAGGCAAATTGGCCTCTAAAAGCTTAACGTGCTCAGCAGCGGGGCAGTATTTCATGTCGGCACATCGCTTGCAACTTTACAAAGTGCAAATTCGGCTTCACATGGAATACTGTTCTCATCTCTAGGCCTGAGCACCCCAGTGCCAGCTCCTTCCATTTGACCGTATCCAGCGCAGAGCGGTTCGAATCGTTGACGTCCGAGTTCTTTCTGATCGCGTCGATTCACTGGCACTGCGTAGGATGTTGCATCCCTTCGCATTTTCTATCACATCTACCACAGGAGTACTCTGAGGTTTGGATAATTCCAGCCGCCATATTTCACGAACGCACATCGCGTCAAAATTCACAATACCATCCTTTCCATCTGGATGCTTGACGGTCCACCACTCTGCGTTTTAATAGAGTTTTCTTCCTTTTTTATAGGATAGGAGACAAACAAGCACACAGTCCACCTGATGGTAAGTGGTTGCTGTGGCCTTAGATATCTACACATATCCTCGTTTGCGAATCAAAATGCAGATACGTTGTCACCCGTGAGGACTAAGATGGAATGCCTCTCTTCCAGTAAAAGGGTCTGTTCTCTAAACTCACCATACGAAACACAGCTGTGGTAAGCTGCTATTTTACGCTAATATTCTGTGAGAGTGGTCCTTCTTCAGAGCCAGCCCATTCGTGCTACAGCTATACTACTAATATAGCTGCAGCATGGCTCTACCACGTATAAAACTAATAATTCTTAAATAATTCCTTGCTCAACTTCTCTGTGGAATTGTTTACCACCGACGATTTTTCCGGACCGATACGACTTAGGGACCTTCAATAAAAAAGCTTACTCCTTCTAAAAGGCCGGCAACGCACCCAACTTTCATAATATGTATTTTTAAAAATCTGTTATTTTGACATTACAAACAGATACTTCAATTTTATTTATTTAAATAGATTTAATTCCATATTGGTTCGCGTGGTGTATATTTTCTTTGATATTGGTAAAGTATGAAAGGTTGTAAAAAATTCAAAAGCGATCACTATATTATTTTGATCTTGAGGCGTGAGGAAACTTGGTTGCACTTTTAATCATTCTCTTTTATAATTCAATACAAGATCGTAAATATCAGTGTGATTTATACTGTTGAGTATCTAGTTCATTGGGAGTTATTAATAATTACTTTTAGTAAATGACAGGAATTTTCAGTATATGTATTTCGTGACAGTCGACAGCAAAATACAGCCGATTTTAATAATAATGATTTGTTAGATTCAAATTATTATCTTTCTTTATTGACTTCAGTATCAGTAAAGTCAATTTCGTCTATGTGGTTACCTTCTACCTATTTAAAAAACTAATATTTTTAGTAGCATCTTGTACGTATACAACATATTAAGATATGCTTCAGTTCCTCATTAAAGAGATGTGAAAAATGGTAATTTATTTTTATTAATATATATAATAACAAATTTTTTTATCGTAAAGACACGACTTCTTTAAACTTTATTAACCTCAGTGGTAATTATTAGTTTTGCAAAGACCGAGATAGAGGTTGGTTCTAATCACGAGCTTCTAAATCTAAAAACTCTGGTGATCTGCCTCACTTCAGTCCTAAAAATAACAACATATAATTTCATTAACTTTTAAAAAATCGTGTTTTCTGTTAAGAAAGTTCATCATTTATTGCGATATATTACTAAAACTAAAGGCATTGAATTAAATATGCAAAGCGTAATTTTAGTAGAAAAATTTCAAGATAAATAAAGTCAATATAAATATATAAGGTCAAATTTGATATCGAAACTTAAAGTGATAACGCATAATTAATTGAAACAAAACTTATCTCTGTTATTTATAATACGGTAATTGCTGAAAGATGAAAAATATGAGGGATGTCGTTATAAGGAAGTCGCGTTGATGCAATGAATATATCGTACGTGCGTCTAAAACTTCGTGAATTCAACAGAGCGCAGCGTACAAAGTTGAATACAAGGGAAGGAGAGGGAGGGACATTACAAAGCTTGGTTTTAACCGGTTAATTGTTACTACCTAAACCTAAATTTGTGAAAACCGGTATTCCACAAAACCGGTTTGTGGATTACCGGTTTAAATTCTAAACCGGTTTTGGGGTCAATGACCGAAACCGGTTTCGAATTTAAACCGGTTTCAAGCCCTGATACTGAAATATGAAACCAGCAGTGAAACTTTAAAAGAAAATCAGCTGACAATAGGGTCAATATCCTCGCGGGCGCCGAACTCTTACCTAGATCGGTACGAAACAATGCATTAGGTACTACTTACTCACTCTACCCTTCCCTTTCACACACACGCTGCTTCGTGTCGCCTCGCGCTGTGGAATTTCATATGCTTCAAGGACGTTATAATAATTTTAGTTTTGAGACAGTTGTTGACAATCACGAGCGATAGTTCAATTGTTTTGTTTATTAAATTATTGTCGTTATAACTTGTTATTTATTAATTAATGATGTTGTTCTTGTTGTTACGTTTTGTGTTTTTTGTTTTGTTTTAATAATGCCTAACGCGTAGGTACATTTATAGTGCTAGTGAATACGGCAACATGTTAATGTGCCTTGAAGAATCTCATAAGGCCACGGAGGATCGGTAAGCTGTTTCATACCTAATTTTTTTAAATAACTTAGTACTGAACTGATCTGAATAGGTACATAACTGAATACATCAGAATAATAAACATAATTACACAATGGATAACAAAGCATGACTCTAACCTTGTAAACATTTTATTTAAGTATTTTTTCATTAGCGGGAATCGAACAGTTATTTGGTTTATTTAAGCTAATTTTTAAATAACTTGTTAACATTTTATTTAAGTATTTTTTCATTAGCGGGAATCAACCAGTTATTTGGTTTATTTAACTGTGAATTTGAATTAAAGTGGCTACGTGGAGACAAGCACAGTGGCAAAATAGTAGGTTAAGTAGATAAGTTAGGTATTTAGACAAGTGTTGTAAATTATTAGGTATTGTGGTACCATCGCTAGTTGCGGCCGCGCGAATTCGGCGTTCGCGCGTACATTGACCCGTAGTCAGCTGATTGTAATTCAGTAATTCCACTGCTGGTTTTATATTTCAGTATTTTCATGAAATTTTTGTGAAATATCGTTTCAAATAACTTTAATAACATAATGGAGCGTGAATAAAGTTAATAACGTTGTGAAAAGATTTTTTTTCCTCGGGATCGAATTTCTTTGTGACCCATCATCATAGGTATCCTTAGTACTATCATCTGTCTTCGTTTTCAGGAGCGTTTCAAAAATACCCTGTATAGAGAATATACCTTCAATGCCTGTATCAACCCAGCGCTCCCCAAATGAGTTCAGTGTTTGCCATAACACATCCCTGTCCACTCTGTCATAAACCTTTCCAAGTCCACAAACGCCCAAATACCTTTTGGTTTGGCCAAAACTTCTCCGCAATCATGCGCATGGAAAAGACCTGATCCGTACATCCCATTCCTTTCTAAATCCGCTTGCACATCCCAAATTTTTCCATCAGTATCTTTCATAACTCTTTCAATTAGTACCTTAGCATATTTCAGTTTTATAGCTTATATAGCAGTTATATAGCAGTTTTCCCACAATGCTAAGAAGGCTGATACCATGGCAGTTTTATTATTTTATTTTATTTGTAGTTTATTATTATATATGGGACTATCATGGCTTTGCACCAGTCTCCGGTTCCTGCTTAAGTTCCCAACACAAATTAAACAAGGTGTACAGCAGGTCTGCCACCACTCCCTCTCCAGCCCTTGGCATTTCGAGTGATACTCTATCATATCCGGCTGCCTTACCTGCTTCCATTAATTCATCTATACTTATCTCTCTATCTCTTTCCTCTTCTTTCGGAATTTCTATTTCATTTAATTCAAACATCTGAATATTGTTTAACAAAGTATATATACCTACTTGCTAAAATTGTAGAGCTCCTTATACTCGTTGACTACAACTTGAGCTGCATGTTTCACCTTCATTTTGGGAATTTTTTAAAATCATTATTTTGTTTAATATTTTGTTTATTTTTACATTTTTTTACATTCATCTTTTAATAATTGTACCTGAAAAAAATATGACAATCAGGTATGCATAAAGAGACCAGATGAAATGATGACAGCATAGACCAGATTGTATTGGAATGTCATGGGTCGGCTCGACCGGGGAGGGCCTCACTCTCACTTAGATAAGTGAGAAGCTTAATGCTGCTGTATTTTATACAGTAAGTGTAGAAGACCAAATGCTCTTTTTACTGGATACAAGGTATTCCATCTTAGTCCTCAGGGGAGACAATGCATCTGCATTTAGATTCTTAATTGAGGATAGATGTAGATGCCTATGGGCTACAGTATTCACTTACCATTAGGTAGGCTGTGTGCTCGCATGTCACCCTTATTCTATTTAAAAAATCTCTGGAAATGAGGTGATCCCTACTATGATGTTTTTATTATAATTGATATAAATAATTGTATATTATTTCTTAAATTTAATAAGTATTACGTAATAATTTGTATTAAACAAAAATATTCTATTCTATTCTAAGGATACACCAACTAATGCATAATATTATAATTAATAATATCACTATTCAGTTGAATTTGTACTTTGCATTATTGAAAGATTAATTATTGTATTGTATTGTGTTATTGTATTGTATATGACGGCTCTGTGGCGCAGTGGCTTAGCAATGAGTTGCTGCGCTGGGCAGTTGAATCCCACCGGAACAAGTATTTGTATGGCCTGCAAATAATTGTTCTGGGTCTGGATGTTTGTCCTTGTGCAATTTATGTTTGTAAACTGCCTCCACGATACAGGAGAAAATCCTAGTGTGGGGGTAACGTTTTTAAAAATAAACTCAAAAAAAAGTTATTATATTTAGCCTATCATTAATTATCAAAGTTGTAACAAATGTGATGCTTTTTAATAAAATTGAAGACAAACTTAGTCCAGAAACTACTATGGTAAATGCCAGAAAGAATATCTTTCTTGATAGATTATATTAAAACCATCTTGCGCCAAGTATATATAGTTCAAGAATAGGTTACAGAGATGTGGGCTGAGGGAAGATAAAATATAAAGAATATAATAAATTATCATGCAATAAGTTTAGTACTATCCAGTGTCATAATAACTGGAACAATTACTGGAGAGAACCTGAAACAGGAGATGAGCAACAACCCGCTTGCTAAACGTGGCAGCTATGCCAAATAGTACTTATAACCTATAAGGCAATCTAGCAGTGGACTTTTAATTATTACAGCCCATGCCTTGAACCTTCGATTTTTAGATTGTGGCTGTTTTCAAGTGAATAAAACCGTAACATTATGCGAATACTTTATAAGTACTTACCAAATTTATCACATTTAAAACACATTGGTTTCGTTACACTCACAGTTTTGCGCAAATCGAATAAACAAAAACAAATCGGGGCCGCAAAATATTAATTATTATGAAAGAAACATAACATAAAACGTACGAGAAATCGGAATAATGTTCAATAAATATTAATATCAATTTAAGGTTAACTATCAGCACAAATTAAATAATAGTCGCTACCAGTAACTAACTAACCGCCAGTAACTGCGTAGTGCGCATGGATTATTGCGTATGCATAGACTTAATGTATAAGCGTGCCCTCTAGTGAGATTAAAATTAAGTCTAGCCTAGTGTCCCGGAATATAGATGGAAGCACAAAAAATATATCATTTTGTTCTAAAAATAATGTTCTAAGTTGCATGCCCATGAATATAATAGTTAGCTTGCTACATATTTATTTATCTATGATAATAGTTCGTGACCGTTAAGCTAACGAGAAAGGTTACATTTTTCGTTTAGTGTCGATGTTCCTATTAACTTATTTAGAAATTTTGATTTAACAATGAAACTGAAGTATTTGGTCTGGTGATGAATTAATAATGTCATTATTTTTTTAATTTCACTCTTCTTGTTAGCCAAACCATGGAATTTGAATTATTTGTAAATTAATCATTGTCATTATTTACTTAGTGTCGCTTTCTCCATTAATAAAATATAATGTTCGATATACTGATGAATTAACATTGACGCTTTTTGTTTAATGTCGTTATTCTTATTTATAAAAATGTATAATAATTGGTTTTGTAATAAAGTTGTAAAAAATTGTGTCTATTTTTATTATTATTTCAGTTCCCTCCGAAAATAATAAATGAGAATAATATTAAAAGGTTACTGTATTAGTCATAACATACAATATCACTAGCGAATATAACCGACTTTTACCACTGTTTGTTTTCAGGCTGGAAAATGCCTTTGCCTAGTGCAAGAATAAACAAACTTAAGAATATTTCTAGAAGACTGTATGATGGTTCACTAGATAATAGAGAAGAATATATAAAGCGTACTTATTACGGTATTCAAAAACAATGTTTACATTTGGAAAACGCAAATTATGAGCCAAAAACACATCAAATCCCAGAAAATTATTGCGAATTATCTCATGATGAAAACAGTGTTAAATCGAATTCAAATGAAGACATTCCTAACAAAAGTCTTGGATTTGACATTTCTTTCCATCAAAGTATTTTAACTAAAGATCGCCAAACAGCTGAACAGGTTGCTAATAATTTGTTACAATCTTGTCAAAAAGTTTATAACAGGTCTAGGTTACATTGAATTCTAACGTTTTATTACTAAGTTAAGGAAATCTGTATTGAGAATAAAACTACTAACTAACATCTTATCCGATATACATAAATTTCTAGATTTGTTGACTTGTACGTAGTTTCATTCATCCCAACCCATATAATTAGTATTGTTATGGTGGATTAATGCCATGCTATGTATCTTATTTACTTTTTATTTTATTTAAAATTATAATTTGTTTTCAGAATGAACAACTTTATGTGGATGAGAATTTACCTCCCAATGAACAGCATCGCGAGGAAAGAAGAAATTCCTTGTCATCTGCCTCTAGTCATACATCTCAACGTGATTTTTCTCCTGCCTCTGACCATGATCTAACTTACCTACCGTTAGAATCATCCAGCTCCAAACGACTACGACGGTCAAACAGTTCTTCTTCAAGTTCATCGCCCTGTACTACCACATCCAATTCCTCGTCCTCTTCGAGTTCTTCTTGTAAAAATCCTTGCAGGGGCAATCAAGTTCCATTGTCGGCCACATTGGCTGATGCATATACTAGCGAAAAAAGCAACTGCATTCAAGACTGCAGGCAAACTATCGTCACATACATTAGACACAGACATCAGCAGCGAGCTCATTTAACCCCATCGTAGAAAAAGGCAAAATAGACTGCTCACACTTTAAGAAACTTAGGAAAGCAGTACATGTTTTCATCATCGAAAATTGTTGGTGAAAGAACGATGAGTAGACCATGTAATGAAAAATGTCGGCTTAAATGTGGTGAGAAAGATCGAATTCTTCGAATACGCAATCATCGCGCGAATTGATGATGCGAGCGGCTGCGGGTTCCACTTCGCTTCGCAGTTTGCGCATGGCATTGGCGCTAACTAAGCATGGACGCCAGAAACGCCCAGTTTTTACTTTCTGGTAATATATAGATGGCCTATTCTGCTGGTCTTGACAGCAATGAAAAAAACGAAATGGGTCGCAATGTGCTTTGTGATGTGAATGAGACCGATACGTGGTGAATTTCACAATCAATATACCCTTCACCCTGCTGCCCGACGACACGACGCGATTGTCGCGCGAATGTCATTAGGACACCTATTCGACAGCAATATGTTTGATCGCGCGTTCGTACGAACTAAGTTCGCGCGAATAGATTTTCAAACAAGTCGCGCGACCCCATTGCGCGAATGCCAACTGCAATGAAACTTGCGATGATCGCGCATTCGCGTTGTATTCGGACGACGCCTAAAAGATTTTTTGGAAAAAAATAGTAATTTAAAAATACATTGTGTCTAAAAAAATATTACCTTGCCGTTGTGCTTAATATCTTTTGTAATAAAAACCATATCATAATAGCAATTAATTATTATTTTTATTTCAAAATATCCGTAGATCTACAGACTTCTTAAGAGGATCGAAAATGTTTGTTTTTATCATAGATAGAATAGATCAATTTTTTGGAGAAATTCTTGTTGTCATGTAAAATTCTTTTGTAAGGTCAATTATAATATTTATAACATCGAATCAAGCTGCACATATAAGAAAAAAGTACCTTAAAAAATTGATAAAAAATTAATAGTTTTCTTTTAATTAAATTATTTTTAGTGAAAAACAAATACAATAATTAACACTTAAATATTTGTGGATAGTTATACTAAAAAATTACTTCGATCGTTAAAATTTTCGAATGTCGCTTGTCAGCTAATTTCACACTCATGGTAAAAAATGTTTTTTGTTAAGTTTTTAAAATCCAATTATTCTGAAAGGACTGTGAAATACAAAAAAAAAATTAACATGGAAATAAAATTCCGTAGATTTCAATTCGAATTCCGTAGTTCCGAAGACGATGAAAAAATTCCGTAGATCTACGGTTCTACGGAAAAATCCGTAGAGTTGACAATGCTGATCTAATCTGATCAAAGATCAAAGAGTATAGTAAAACGTCTTATACACGGTCCATCTTGACATACGTCCCGCCAAGGTCATGCACGACACACGACGCAAAACGACAATCAGTAGGCTTGACGAAATCATTGTCATTTTGCGTCGTGAAACGACGAAAAGACGTATGTCCACTGACCTCTATATAGCCGCGCCCAGAAACTTTGCCGATGACTACCCCTAACGCCTCCGCCGACCACGTCCCGCGCTCGCCTAGTTAGTACCGTTAGCAACACTGCCGTACGCTTACGTGTGTAACGTATTTAAATTTATTGTTCTCTCTTTTAAATTCTTCATTGTTTTCTTGTTAAGCTTTTGTTTGTTTTATGTTAGTGTTTTTTTAATCAAAATGGGTTAAGGGAAAGCCTATCGCGGAGGAGAACGTGATATTATCATAAAGGTTCTAACGTTTTTCGAGAAGGAAAAACAAAAAGGTTCGTCTATAATTCCCTTTGAACGTGCGTTAGATCGCGCTAGTGAGGCCATAGGGGTGAGTATTCAAACCCTACGAAATATAAAGAATGAAGCCAAGAAGCTTAGGAGCACTTCACCTACACCAGGCACATCGGCTGATACACAAGAAGTTAAACTTAGAACGCCTTAGAAAAAGAAGCCAAGTGGAAAGAAGCTAGACATTGACGATTTTATCATTTGTGCTATAAGAAATATTGTGGAGAGTTTTATAGCGTAAAAAAAGAAATACCAACTGTTAGAAAAATATTAGCAGTTGCGAAAACCGAATTGAAGTTTCCTGGTCAAAAAATATCATTGAGAAAAATACTAAAAGTAAAGCTGGATTATAGATTCCGAAAATGTAAAAGTATTAGAGATTTTCTTGTACAAAAACCGGATATAATGGCTTGGAGAGCAAGATATTTACGACGGTTAAAGGAAAATGACGAACTTGGTGCTGATAAGAAACCTGTCACATACGTCGATGAAACCTGGATTCATAGCCATTACACCGTCGCCAAATGCTGTCAAAATTCTCTAGACGCTAGTGGAAAAAAGAATTTTAATTTGGCCAAAGGTGGATTATAGTTCACGCTGGGGATGAGAATGGCTTCATAGAAAACGCAGAACTTATTTACAAATGTAAGAGTTTTACGGGTGACTATCATGCTGAAATGAATAGTGATAATTTTTGAAATGGTTAAACGAAAAGCTCATTCCAAACTTACCGCCAAATGGCATAGTAGTTATTGATAATGCTCCTAACAAAACACTAAAAAACACAGTTGAAGATTTAAAATACGACCATATTTGAGCATACAAACCTTTATTGTATAAAGTGTTGGGACAGCATTACGAAACAATTCAGTTCTTGTCCTTTTTTGGACTAATCAATTCCTTTCAAAGTGCCTGTATATTTAGTAGGCTCTCAGTTCTTCTTAGCGGTTGCTATAACTCGTTGCTAAAACTTATTTTTATTTTCGAATCAATTGGGAAACTGACAAATAAAAAAAATCATTAATTTAATTAAAAATAATATCATTATAATTTATAAAAAAAAATGACCGTGAACATCGCTTTAATTAATACTTCCATGTAAATCGTGATTCAGAAAGTTATTTAAATACATATTCATGAAATAAGTTTACTTACGCGGGAAATATAATACCTTCAATTATTCGTTCACTTAGGCTTTTACAGCCCATAACACTGTACGACACCATGATATGGTATAAAATCAAATAATTTTTTAACTTAAAACGTACAATTATAGAGTTTTATTTGCAAATAAATTTTTAAACAAAATAATAAACAAAGATTTTAAGGCCTTCGATGGGATTTGGCACAAAGAAGAAAAAAAGCCCAAGAAGGATCCTATGGGCTTCCCGAGAAATTTCGCAATTTGATCATCAGTTTTTTTGCCGATCGGAGCATCAAGGTCGTGGTAGACGGTGCATGTTCTGATTACAAGTCTATTATCCACAAGGCTGCGAGCTATCACCTAAGCTGTTTTGCAAACCAGTAATATTCATAGCTATGCAGACGAAAGTACCCGCGCGTTGTACGATAGCAGTGTCTATCAGCTGGTTCGTGACATTTTAATCTAAATGTATAGTTAAACTTTACGTAATTTGACAATTTTGGTATATAATATAGTGCTCATTATAAAGTGATAAGTGTTTGGATCGTCGAAATCGGTGCAGGGTTCGTGAGTAATAGCATTTTCTATTTACAAAACATCGGTTAAATCAAAAACTCCTGACCTAGGGCAACCCGATCGCCCATCTACGTCACACACATTCAATTGCATGTAAGCGCCTGTTAAATAAACTATAGCAAGTCACCGTATTAACTTTTGCTAACTTTACCACACCTGTTACGCAAAATGAGTACAAAACTTTAAGAACCAAAAATGTGGCGCGTGCTCTGAAGAACTTAACACGCAAGAGCAGCTTAAATGTATTACATGCAGTCTTAAATACCATTACGATTGTATAAACACCAGCAAAAATATAAAGAACTTTCTGCTGATTTTAAAACAATTGGGTTTGCCCGACTTGCCGAGCAAAGCAACAAAATGTGATAATTCTGACACGCCTGTTCGCAGCTCTGGAATATTACCTCAAGACACGAGCAGTAACATCACATTAAGACGCACACAACCTACGCACTTAACTCAAAGTCAGGAATCTCTCACTCTTGAGAGTATAAAGCACATAATTCATGATGAGATGAATGCATTTGTAAACAAAATTGAAAGCAATATCAGCAAAATTATAGAAAATAAAATGAAGGGACTAACCATGGAAATCACTGATCTAAAGGAATCTGTTCTTTCATTACTAACCAATACGAAGATTTAAAAAAGGATATGCAAGTAAAATTTAAAGATGTAAAACAACTAAAATTAGAAAATGATTGCCTTAAATCAACAGTAAAAGACCTCAAAAGTCGCTTAAGCATAATGGAGCAGCATTCAAGAATGAGCAACCTAGAGATACAATGTGTTCCGGAACATAAGGCAGAAAATATACCTAATATTATTACACAAATAGGGAAGATTACTGGCACTAAAATATCCGATGCTGAAATCCATAAATGTACAAGAATCGCCAAGATTAATCCAGAAAATGCACGACCGCGGTCTATTATTGTGAAGTTTGCTTGTCCAAGGGTTCGTGATACTTTCTTGGCCGGAGTAATAAATTTCAATAAAAGAAACACCAATGAAAAACTAAATACAAGCCACATTGGGATAGGTGGCGACAAAAAACCTATATTTGTTGTCGAGCATTTGACCCCGGAGCTGAAAAAAATCCACGCACTTGCCAGAGCGACAGCAAAGAAATTAAAATATAAATTT
The DNA here is from genome assembly GCA_029286625.1 of Parnassius orleans. Lineage (NCBI taxonomy): Eukaryota > Metazoa > Arthropoda > Insecta > Lepidoptera > Papilionidae > Parnassius > Parnassius orleans. The sequence continues at coordinate 263,145 of JAGSMP010000076.1, read as the reverse complement.
GTCTGGATTAAAATGGTCGTGTCTTTTTAAGAAAAACCGATAATTCTGAGCATATTGTCGTGCGTAACATCGAGCAGCTCGAAGATCTACAATAATAAAGTACTTATTTGTCTAGTCTCTTATCTAAAATCTGTTAGAATACGATACACTAAATATATATTACCAAAATGTAAGAGGATTCGTAGTAAGGCGCGTGATGTAAAACTAAACATACTATGTAATGATTTCGACATCTTAATTTTTACAGAAACTTGGCTTAATGACGGCGTGTTCGATAGTGAGTTTATTGATGATCGCTATACGGTATACAGGAGAGACAGGGAGCAATTAGACTCAAAAAGAATCAAAAATGGGGGGGGTGTAATGATAGCCGTTAAAATACCTTAAATTCAAGCCGTTGTCTGCATTGGGAGAGTAACTGCGAAGATTTGTGGATTACAGTTGATGTAATTGTAGATGGTAAGCCAAGTAACGTTGCAATCTGTGTAGTATACTTGCCACCTCCGATGAATAGCAATGTGCTAAGTGAATTCTTAGAAAATGCGTCCAAAGCTATTAATACAAATGAATACGTCATGCTTACGGGTGATTTTAATATTAGTAGTATTTCTTGGTCGAAAGTACCGGAATTAAATTGTCTACACCCCTTTAGTAGTTCTAACTTAGCGTCTAGTTTTGTTGATTTTATCGAGGAACACAATTTAAAACAATTCAATTCAATATTTAACGCAAATGGCAGGCTGCTTGATTTGGTTCTTTCAAATCATTCTCATGTGACAGTTAGTCAAAACTTCAATCCAATCAGCATAATTGATAATCATCATCCGTCACTTAACCTAAAGCTAGATTTCTTGAAGATTAATACGATCAATGCACAACTCAATGAAAGGTACAACTTCTTTAGAGCAGATTATGAGGCCATTAATAATGAATTAGATGGTACAAATTGGTCAGAACTTTTACTAAATTGTGATTCAGTTAACTCAATGCTTAATGAATTTTATCATAAATTAAAATCAATAATTGAAAAACATGTGCCAAAGACTAAGCCTAAAAGTACAAAGTTTCCTTTATGGTATAGTAATAAATTAATTTATATGTTAAAAATTAAAAATAAATATCGATTAAAAAGTAAAATTTATAATAACCCTCTAGACATACTCAAATTTAAATCACTAAGGATTAGCTGTACTAAATTAATTAAAGCAAGTTATAATAATTATATCGAATGCGTGGAAAGTAACCTACAAAAAAATCCTAAATATTTTTGGACACACTTAAAAAACGTAAAAAAACCATCAAACACGTACCCAGCCAGAATGGTACTTAACAATAAAGTTGCTACTGATGGCCCATCAGTGTGCAATCTCTTTGCTGAATCATTTGCTTCCGTATACGAGAGGAGAGACCTATCCTGCAGGAACATTCCCCTACAAACATTTACCGTAAACAATCTCTGCTTAATAAACATCAATGTTAAGGAAGTAATAAAAAAATAAAAGACTTGACGCAAATAAAGGTGCTGGACCCGACGATCTTCCTCCATTGTTTATTAAAGTGTGCTAAATCGTTGTCTCTGCCTATCTGTTATATCTTTAATAGATCCCTCAGTACCGGGGTCTTCCCAGATATGGAAAGTTGCAAGAATAGTGCCTGTGTACAAAAGGAATCGAGATAATATTGCCAACTACAGACCCATATCAATATTATCAGTTATCTCTAAGATCTTTGAGTCCTTGCTTTCGCCTATATTGTCACGCCATGTACGCCACGCTATCTCAGACACCCAACACGGATTTATGACATCTCGATCTACTGTCACAAACCTTTCATGTTTTTGAATTTTATAACACCCTACGTCGACTCACGTCTTCAAGTAGATGCTATCTACCGATTTCTCCAAAGCCTTCGACAGGGTGAATCACCAGTTGTTAATAGCGAAACTATCATCTTTCGGAATTGGAGGCCATTACTTTCGTGGTTTGCTTCATATTTAAAGACAGATCTTCATACGTAGTGATCAGAGGCTACTTTTCTCAGAAATATGGGTGCACCTCGGGAGTACCACAGGGATCCGTGTTAGGGCCCATATTATTTAATATTTTCGTAAATGATGTAACTAATTGTGTACATAATTCAAAATGTTTCATCTTTGCCGACGATTTGAAACTCGCAAAAGCAATTCTTAACGATCATGATGCACAATCTCTACAAGAAGATGTCGATAGAATTGCTCGTTGGAGCGAGTTAAATGGCATGGATCTCAACGCTTCAAAATGTTCCTATATCAACTTTACGCGTAAGCATACTGCATTGGAAACACACACGTTGAACAATAATCCACTTCAAGCTTGAATTCATCCGAGACTTAGGAATTACAATTGATGCTAAATTAAGATTTAATATTCACATTGAAAATATTTGTAAATCGCACGCAAAATGCTAGGGTTTTTATACAGGAATTCAAAATGTTTTAAAAATTTCAAAACAAAAAACTTTTACACTTCCTTAATTCAGTAAATTAGTACAGCACAATCATATGGAGCCCTAATTATCAAATACACAAAGATCGTATAGAGAGCATTCAAAGACGATTCACTCAATATTGTTCTAGTGGTAATCATATGGAATCCTATTCACTCGTCTCTTAAAACTAAAGTTAAACTCACTATCGGACAGACGTAAACTACATGATTTAGTTTTTTGTACAAGCTTATAAATGGGTCTATAGATTCTGCAGAATTACTATCACAAATATTGCTCAAAGTTCCTGCCGTATACCGCGTTTTTCGATTCCCTTACTCAAACACAAACTGTATAAAACTAATCTTCATCACACTCTTATACCGAGAATAAGCAGATTGTATAACGAATGTGTCCTTAAAGATAAGACTATTGACTTATTTAGCGATAGTATAAAATCTTTTAGAGCCAAATTGTCAATCTATTTAATAAATCATAGTAAAATTATACCATAACTTTATATAAATTTGATATAATGTTGTTATTTTCATATATTTTTAATCATCATATATTTCGTATTGTTTTATTGTTTTTGTTTGTTTTATATTAGTATTTTACTCGTACTTTGTAACAATTATTAAGTTATCGTACAGTTATCGTCTTTTTAAACATGCTGTAACTACCTTTAAATGGAAACATGTAAATCTTAGTTCCTAAGCCCATTGTCACATTTTTAAAACAACATGTTATTCCGTTGGTGGTTCTATCAATAAAAAAAAAAAAAAAGCACTGGTGATGGTTTTTAAACGGGCTGTGCCAATATTTCTCGGAATTAAGTCATCGAATACCAGAACAAACTTGTGTCTGAAGTCAAGTCCTTGCTGAACAAAGTCTCGGATTGTGAGCAACTACATCTAGTCCAGTTCAATCCCCAGAAGTCACAAGTTTACCGCTAAAAGAAACCCCTTTGTCGTAATTCCTCAATTTCGGAGCTCTCCCTTTGCTGCCACAGTCAGTATCGGAATCCTCGGCGTTGATATATGGAATAACGTGCAGTTTCATGGTCACTTGGAAGAAAAAGCTAAATTAGCCTTTAAAATACTCGGCGTGTTCAGCAGAGGGGGACAGTATTTCATGCCGGCGCACCGATTGCCACTTTACAAGGCGCAGGTTCGGCCTCACATAGAATACTGTTCTTATCTCTAATACTGCACCTAACTTATCACCGCACTCTGTCCGGATTACAACCCTGATCGCGACATACATTACCATAAGAAGTTTCGCCTAATGGGGGTCGTTCCGTCTGTTAGAGTTGCGCTTTCACTTGTAGTTGAGGACCTGGGAGGCATAGTCAAGATCTTGCTGGAAACAGCTTCGAGACTCGATGGAGTGAGTGCGAGAATCGTGAGGAATGTACGGATGCCGGCACCGGGGGAATTTCATTCGGTGTATGCGAAGTGTGTGGTAGAGGGGGTTTTCCCCAACGTATGGAAGGACGGAAGACTGATTGTAATTCTCAGGGGTAATGACAAGCCGAAAACCGACGCTAAGGCATACCATCTAATAACGCTCCTCCCTGTTTTGGGAAAATGTCCTGCCCTTATATTGTGTACAAAGGCATACCGATCCGCTAGCACGGTGGCCTTACCGGTGCTGGCCGGCGTTTTCCCTGCTGACCTGGAGATAATCCGTGCTGGTAGGATGGGTATAGCACGTATGACCGCGCCCAAAGAGGAGTTGAGCAAATTTGGGCTGAGATGATCGGCGTCTGGCAGGATCGATGGACGAATGAATCAAAAGGACACACACAGGATGCAACCCCTGGTATTGCACTTGTTCATGGGCGGTGATTGACACCTACCATCAGGTGACCCAGATGCTTTTTTGCTCCCTCTTCTATAAAAAAATGGCATTTCATTTCAACAGTAAGTCAAAAATATGTTACTAAATAAATTTTATTACATTATTAAAATAATAGGTCACATCCCAGAGGTGATAAACGTTTGCCATAAGTTTTGTTACTTTATATTTGATTGTAAAATAGGGCGGGGAATTGTTATGATTTCTTGCCAGCTTTATGTACGCATGAATGCGTAGCTGCGCCCACTGTAACGAACAAACAGTGACAGAATTAATAGTGCATAGCAAGCTACCAGTCTATTAACTCACCTTTTAGTCTGTTGATGTAACAATATAATTATTCGTAGTACGATAAAATTTTAGAATATCTTTTCGGAATTTGATAAAACCATTCAAACTTCTATCAGATAAGACACCTTGAGATACTATCGTAATCAACTATCCGCTGGATTAAGTTATTCTCAAAATCTTCCAAAAACTTCGCGATGTGACACATCAGCTTGTTGTGAAGAATTTTGCGAATAAAATACACATCAGACAAGGCTGTATGGTGTAAGACTTTTTCCTGACTTAATTGGCGAATCGTAACCGTAGCTTGCTACATATCTATTTATCTATGATCGTAACTCGTAACAACGATGAATGTCATTTTGTCCGTTTGTCTCGTACTTCGAGCAATAGTGAGATCCTCGTCAATGTCCAATGTGGGTTTTAGGGCATCGAATCGATTGCGGAGTTCCAACTGGAAAAGTTGGGATCCGCTATGGTTTGAAAAGCATTTGGTCGGAGCGTGGACTTCACCAGACGGACTCTTTCAATCTTGAAATTGATATTCAGAGTGCACCGATTAAGTCGGTGATCGCTACCTGTATTAAACTTATTGATCTCTGAGACATCTCTGAATATATACTTTTTGTCCGTCATGATGAAGTCGATCTCATTTTTCGTCACGTTGTCGGACCAGTCCACTTTTGGGGCTTTTTTTTGAAAGTATTCATTAGATGAAGTCTCTTTTCGAGGAAGTTGATCAGCATTAGCCCCCTGTGGTTTCTGCTTCCCAAACCGTGCGGTCCCATAATCGATTCAACACCTGTATGCTTCCCAACTTTGGCGTTAAGGTCCCCCATGACGACATTAAAGTGGGATTTAGTGGTGTTGTGTAAAGCCTTCGATATGTCTTCATAAATAGCTTCAAGTTCATCGTCCGAGTGTGTCGACGTTGGTGCGTAAACTTGTACAACTTTTACAGTATATTTTTCAGTTAGTTTTAAGGTTTTAAAACTAAATAAGGGTAGCGTATCTAACAAGATACGCTACCCTCGTCGACACACTGGAGATTTCCAAAATGTTGTCACGGAGAACTCTATTGACGAGAAAGCCCACTCCACCCTGGTAAAGATCATGTAGGATTAGAATGTCCTCTCCCTCTCTTTGAACTTCACTCAATCCCAGAATGTGCCATCTTACATTTTTCAACTCTTCTTCTAATTCTGCAATGTTCTCGCCGTGCCGCAGAGTTCGTCCAATGTACGTCGCCAGGTCCAGTTTGTGCTGGTATGCTGCCCTCTTCCGGGGATTCTTAGCACCCCCTGTCCCACTGTTGCCATGACCGCCACCACGGTCAGGTAAATAGGGACGGCCGGGATTTGGGGGCCGTGTTTTTTTGGTGCTTACCATTGGGAGGTTTTCCCCTTAATCTCCACGCTGGGCAAGCGGGTTGGCGATCGCAGTGTCAGACACGTCGCACCTGTGACGCTGCATCCCATCACAGATCTGGATATTTTTGGCCTGACAAGAATTGAGATGGTTACTCCGCCATCTGTCGTATGCCAAAGCTTTTTTTTTTACTTTGGTCTTTCTCCCTTAGTCGCCTCGTACGACACCCACGGGTAGAGAGGGGGTGGCAGGATTCTAAAGCCGCTGCCACACGGCAATTTTTCTCTCAAATAAATTTAATTAACACAAAAACACGAAACATATTTATAAACAAACATGTAGCGTCTATCTTGCACGTTAAACAAGGCATTCGTGAGCATGGCGACTGCATTACATTAAAACCAACGAAAGATATGTTTAATTTAAATTTAATAAAATATACCATTTAAATGTGTATTTTAACTTTTCTTAGTTTAATACAAGGATTATATATTAGTTTAATACAATGGTAAATAACGTTGGCAGTATTTAGGCATTTTTCACTACAGACTTTGGCAGGTTTTTTTCAATTTTCAATTGTTAAATTGAAACACGCCTCCAATTCTTGCAGAGAATCTGGACGAGAAGGTTGGTGTGAGGTGTACAAGTGTCGATCTGTTTTGGCTATTTCGTATTTCTGAGCGCTGTTGATTTACTTTTTTTGTTTATTATTTCTGTTGGTGTTGGTTTTAGCAGTTAAAAATCCGTAAGTATTTAGTAATTGTGTTGTTTTATATGTAATTAGTTAAAATAAAATGGAGGAGGATCCTCCCGATCTCGACGGGGTTCCATGTGACTCCCATACTGTTATAAAAAAAAATATGCCTATCGAAATTGAACAGTCGAATCGTAAAAGATCGCAAGCAACCAACAACTCGGTTCATCCTCAGAAAAGATTAATTACAGATCCATCTCAACCTGTACCATCTATTCAGACCTCTTATACCCAGCCTGACTACATAGAAAAAAAAACATAAATACTCTAATAACGACAATGCGCCCTTTATTGTACATGTAAGTAAGATAGTAGATGATTTATCATCTGGAGTAGTTTTAAAATAGATAAAGTTTGGTCATTTTCTCTACCAAAATAATATTAAAAATGTTGTCACGGTGTTAAGCGAGTAGGACGCAATAGAATTTCAGTCGAATTTAAAAGTGCAGCTGATGCAAATTGTTTTATTGAGAACCCAGCCCTTGCAGGTGCTAAATATGATACTGTAATCCCTTGTTATAACGTCACTCGCATGGGAATAGTGAGGCAGGTCCCTGTAGAATGGACATTAGAGGAACTCATTTCATCAATCGAGGTCCCAGCTGGTCTTGGCCCAATCATTAAAGCTCGCCGATTTAATAGAAAATCAGCTAATGAAAACCAAAGCACTGTGTGGATTCCCTCTCAAACATTTGTTTTAACTTTTTTCGGCCAGAAACTTCCTTCTAACATTTATTGCTTTTTCACCTCAATGCCTGTCGAGCCCTACATTTTACCACTTATTCAATGTCACAAATGTTGTCGTTTTGGACATGTAACCTCACAGTGTAGGTCATCTTCCCGTTGTTTTGTGTGTGCTCAAAGTCATGAAGGAATATCATGCACAAGACAGACTCCCACTTGCCTTTTATGTTCAGGATTTCACACAGCTAAAGATCCTTCCTACCCTGTACACTCTAGGCAGAGATCTATCAAACTTACAATGTCACAGGAAAATATTTGCTATATAGAAGCATCTTCCCGTTTCCCTCAAGTCCGGAGATCTTATGCAGATACTGCTAGAATCATTTCTTTGCATGATCATCAGAGTCCCTATCCTATCTGAAATTTCCCTTTACCTTCAGTTGTCACCTCACAATCTCATTCTTACAGGAAGACTACATTCACTCCAAGACTTCCGCCAAATCCAGCATCAAGTCATGAGGCAATAATAGATACCCCTTCTTCTTCAACTACTAATGGTTGTGCTTTAATAGGGCAGAGTATTTCCCCTAATGACAATCTCTGTGAATTAATGATCTCCTTGCTTATAAGTATGTTTTCTCGTTTCAGCGATATGGATCTCCCACTTGACCTCCGCCAAAAACTCACTGAGCTTATTTCATTAACGAATAACCTTCCCACCAATACTTCAGTGGAACTGCCGGAGCATTAAGAATAAGAAAAATGAATTAACTTATCTTATTAATAAATACCATCCCTTCATCCTAGCCATCCAAGTGACGTGGCTAAAGCCTGGGTCCCATTTTAGGGTCTCAGGTTATTCATGCCTCAGGGATGATAGGAATGATGGTCATGCTGGCTCTTTCATTCTTATCTCAAAATCAATTACTTATACATTAATTTCCCTTCCTTCTCATAGTCCTTCAATTAATGCTGTAGCAGTTAGAGCTCATAACATTTCTTTTATTTCTATTTACATTCCCGAACCAAGTTTAAATATCTTATCAGAACTTACGAGGATTATATCCTCCATCCCTCCTCCTATGGTAATTCTTGGTGATTTTAATATGCACCATACTTTATGGGGCTCCCATTTTGTGATCCTGGTCTTCTACATTTTTAGACATCATTGATGATTTAGATCTCTGCCTCCTTAACGATGGTTCACCTACACGTAGAGTATCCCCCCTCCAAAATCCTAAAAGTGCAGTAGATCTGTCATTCTGTTCCCCTTCTCTGTCGTCCCTTCTTTCTTGGAGAATATTACCCTTTTCCCATGGCAGTGATCATTTCCCTATTGTTATCAATCCCCCTAGCTCCTATACAGTCAATGTTCCATTTAAACCTAGGTTAAAATATAACACATTCAAAGCAAACTGGCATCTGTATTCCACAGTTCTAGAGGAAGAATTTTCAGCCCTTCCTCCTTTTCAGAAAGATAAAGTTCAAGTGTATTCTACTTTTAAAAATGCTATTTTATCTGCTGCCAATAAGACAATTCCCATCAAAAAACCTTATAAAAATAATGCTCCTTCACCGCCTTGGTGGGATCAAGATTATTCTGTAGCATGTAAGAAGAGAAAGGAAGCTGAATTAATATATTCCCACTCTATGAATTTTGATAATTATATTTTCTATAAAAAAAACTGCTGCTGAAACATTAAAATTACTATCTGGGAAGAAAAAGGCTGTATGGCTTAAATTTTGTGAGTCACTGTCGCCTAGGACTCATGCATCATTAGTCTGGAAAAATATAAAAAAATTTCGATGTTCAGTTTTGGCCTCTGAAAACACAACATCTAATGATCAGTCTTATTGGCTAGAAAATTTTGCTAGCAAACTTGCTCCTCCTTCAGTACCATCTTACAATGAATGTATAGCATTTAAATCACAGTCCTTGCAGTATCAACACAGTTTTTACTCCCTTTTCTCTTATGAGGAGTTATATGCCGTTCTTAGTGTCCTTAAAGACTCTTCACCAGGAATCGATGGAATTCCTTATTCTTTTATTACTAACAGCAGTGAATCTACTAAAGCCCATCTTCTTTCTATATTGAATTATATTTACATATCCAGTATTCCTACTGAAGAATGGAAATCCCAAGTTATCTTACCTATTCACAAACCAGGTAAGCCTTACATTGATCCCTCAAGCTACCGCCCTATTGATCTTTCTTGTACCATGGCCAAAATTGTTGAACACTTAATAAAAAATCGTTTAGAATGGTTTCTTGAAAGCAAAAACCTTTTAGCAAAAAGCCAATTTGGATTCCGAAAGGGCTTAAGCACCATGGATAGCCTTAGTACTCTAGTTACTGATATTCGTATAGCTTACTCTAAACATAAATTCCTTGTCGGAGTCTTTCTAGATATCTCGTCTGCATATGACAATGTACTTCTTCCTGTGCTCAGGCAAAAAAAATTGTCTCTAACTATCTCTCTTCTAGATCCATTTATATTGATAGTCAATTGTATGGAAGGGTCTCCCACAAGGCTCAGTACTTAGTCCTTTGCTCTACTCTATATATACTTATGATTTAGAACTTTCTGTTAACTCTTTCTGTAACATCCTTCAATATGCAGACGATATAGCTATATATATTTCCCTACATAACCTCCTTGCAGCTTGTTCCCGCTTGAATTTAGCAATGTCGTATTTACAGGATTGGTTAACTGATCATGGTTTTTCTTTGTCTGTTCCCAAAAGCAGTGTTGTGATCTTCTCTCGCCATAGGCAAGTCCCTGAAATCAACATTCTGTATAATAATGAACCTATCACAATTAGAGAGATTGTAAAATTTTTGGGAGTTATTCTTGACTCCAAACTAGCCTTTTCTCATCATATCAACTATGTCTCCAAAAAATGTGAAAAAAATATAAATATTCTTCGCGCTTCATCGGGAGTCTGGTGGGGCTCCCACCCATTCTCCCAAAAATATTGTACAACGCCCTTATTCGTAGTCATTTGGATTATGGGTGTTTTGTCCTGGAACCATGTAATAAGTTCTCCCTAAAGATCCTAGACGGGATTCAGTCCAAAAGCCTTCGTATAATCATCGGGGCAGTGAAATCTTCCCCAATAAATGCTCTCCAAGTTGAATGTGTAGACCCCCCTACCTAACCTACTCTTTACCTAAGAAGACAATATCTTTTGGACCGATTCTTTTTTAAAATCTACCAACTCTCTTACCACCCTCTCATTTCTAAATTACACCTCTTTTTGGAATATATTTCGTCAAAGCATTACTGGACTCATAAAGAATCTCCCTGCTTATCCAACAGTTTGGTAACATTACTCTATCTACCACACCCAGTATCACAATGCAAGTCCTGTCCCATCTTTGATATCCCATATGATGCAATTATTTACCAAATATCCACCTCGACCTTGGTATTGAGAAAGATTGCCCTACAGCAAATAGTAAACTAAGTAGAGTCATAGATAATTTATGGTGTAGGTTAAAAGTGAATTTCGATTCACTTTTAACCTACACAAACACTCCTTATGTATATATTCTGTGTGATTTTATTAGCACTAACAGTATTAAAGTTTAATATTTGTCAATTCTAACATAGTAATGTAGTTATAGCAATTGTGTTTGTCATTTGTTCTAGGTAATCCAACAGTACAACCATTACTATCACAAGATAAAAAGGGAAAAAAAATTGGTTTAAAGAAAATAAGATACTTGTATTATCACAATCATCTTTTGTACATGGCATAGTATTTGTAACTACTGAGCTTCTACTCAATAAACACTTTCACGCTGACATTGACGAATGATCAAAACCGCCATAAAAAAGAAAGAAGAAGAAGAAGAAGACTTTGGCAGGATTTGGCAGTTTTTTAACCAAAGTAAGGCAGGAACTGTATTTTATAGATGGTCACATTGCTCGTAGGTTTCTCAGTAATATATAATGTACTCTGTGGGTTTGTCTTTGTCGGTTGCCAGCTTGCCAGTTGCCACTTGACTAAGCATGGGCGTTTTCAGTTTTTAGCTGCAACGGTTACATAACCGATATTTAGTTTTCATATCGTTATTGAAAACCGTTTTCAAATATCGATAACAGTAGTAATGGTTTGCTACTGAATGCACAAACGACAATCGAAACATAACCGCAAACTGTACAATCAGTGCAACATTTATTTTACGAATTACTTAGACTATTTTAGTTTAGAAGTCAGAGGTTCTAATATAATCTTAGATGTAATATTTAGACATGTATGTTAATATACAATTTATGTAAATTCATTGTTATGCAGTTTTGTTACCCATTTTTTTTTCAAAGTGAGACGTAGGATCAGAGTTTGATTTCAAAGTCTATAATTAAAGTGTATTTTTTATGAAATAAACATAATTTATATAATATATAGAAAATTATTTTAGGTAGTTTATTTATTAATGATTATTTAACTTGGCGATTTTCCTTCATGTTAACTAGGCTTAGGTCTAGCAGAAAAGTATTAAATTCGAATTCCACAAAATACAAAATAGACAACGCACATTGCACAATAAAGAAAGTTAATCATAACGTAGTAGATACAATAGATACATAAAAAATAAAAATAAAACTTTTCTGGCGTATTTTAAAATCGCCGTATTTACAAATGATTACACAAGGCGTAAAAATATTTACAGACTTATTCACATTTATTTTTCTTTTAAATTTTTTCTTTTTATCAAATCGTTTTTATCAAGATTTTCATTTAAAAAATGTAATTTCCTGAACTTTGTGGGGCTTGAGACGATACCTTTTTTCGTTAATGATCATCCCTATTTAAAATATTAATAGAGTCTAAATCAACTTAAACTATACTATACTATATTTTCACTTTACACATAATTGTCTAAAACAAATATATTGCAAATAAATGCAGAAGCGCAACGTCAAAAATTTATAATTTTATAGATAATATCTTAGTGAATGGCACGCGCCACCAAGGTCAAGTGCGTAATTGTTGCGTTTTGAAAAAAAATCAAATTCTAAACTTTCCATCCAAAACATAAACAAAAAGTTGCCTAAACCAAATATAATGTGGTCATACAAATCAAGTCTTGTGTCTAATGTTCTAAAGATCATTTAAATTTGACAGCTCTCACAACTACACAAACATAAAAATTAGGCAATTTTAACCATTTAAAATTCGAACTTATTGCATTTGGTAATTTATTATATTTCACTATGTGCACAGTTGTGTGATAAGTACCAAAACATCGCAACGAAATCCGTATTCGCTTCATCTCTTTCATACGTATTTATGATACCGTCACTAGAACGAGAAACAACGAATATCAACGAAGGACATCGGTTAATTTTGGGCCGTGTTCGCATATCATTCCAGTTTGCGTTTTACGTTTCGTACGTTGGTTAGATATGTGATAACGGTTATGTACTTAAGTTTATCGATATGATATGATATTTTGATAACATAACGTTATTAGTTACGTTTTGATATATCGGTCTCATGTCTACACTAGATCACTTGTCATTGTCAGTGTGTCTGGGAGGAAAGCGCGGGAACCTTGAAACGTGATAGGCGCTTTTTTTAAACTAAAATTTTAATTTTGTTATGTTTAGTTAAAAGGCAATAAACTTTTATTGTTTTATTGTTACTGGGTTTCCTCATCATGGGGAAACGTAGAAAAAAAAAGTAGCCGGGAGAAGAAGAAGTCTTTGAAGAATCGACTGAGGAGGAAGAAGTTGATACCAGTACTGAGGAAGATCCTGAGAAAGAGCAGCGCAAGTATTAGCCGTACTTTGTATCTGACTACAACAGGAGGTACCCTGAGGACTCTGTCCTCGTTGATTCTGTTGTCTTTGTCGAATCAAATGATGAAAGAAGGCTAACCGGCACGCGGGACATGATGTCTCTGTCCACACATATGAAGAGGTTCAATAAAGGCATTAAATATTTGTAATCTATGAATAAATACAAAAAGCCGACGGGCACCGTGGCCATCACGTTCGCTTCTAATCTTTTGCCGGACCACGTCGATCTTCATGGTTGGCGGTTCGAGGTAAATCAGTATATTCCACCAGTGAAGCAGTGCTACAACTGTCTGAGGTATGGCCACTAAGCAAAGTACTGTATAAATTCTGTGAAATGCTCAATTTGTACTGAAAATCACAGCTACAAAGATTGCCAAGTCTCTTCAGATAAAGCGATATGCATACATTGCAAAGGAAACCATCTAAGCATTTCTGGACAGTGTCCTGTTAATAAACAAAAGATAAAAGAAAATCAGGCTAAATTACACAAAACCCGTTTGTAGACCTTGTTAATAAAAACGAATTCCCCGAATTAAACAAAAAAATCCTTATTAATATAATTTTAAATACAGTCATTAAAGTATTAACTCTTAATAAATCAAATGAACAAACCACCATATCTTCTCAGCTTGTTAAAGATGTTCTCATAGATACAATGAAACCAAAATAGATATTTCATTATTTAACATTTAATATTTTATGGATCAGTTTAACATTTTACAATGGAATGCACAGAGTTTAATTAAAAATTGCTTTCAATTTACAATTTTTATATAAGAACACTACAGATGTTGCTCTCATATATGTGAAACTTGGCTTAAACCTAGGCACAATTTTAGAGTAAAAGGTTATAATATTATACGATTAGATTCAGGTAATGATCATAATGGAGTAGCAATACTTCTACATAACAAAATTGGATTTCGTGTTATCAATACATTCTCTGATGACTCATTACAAAATATAGCTGTACAAATACAATATAATGATAAATTATTAACTTTAGTTAGTGTTTACTGTCCCCCTAATTCACCAATTAATTATAATAAATCCAAATTAGATAATTTAATCCAAAGTTTGCCACAGCCAGTCTTTATGGCTGGTGATTTCAACGCCCATCACACATTATGGGGATGTACTGAATTAGATTCACAAGGTAGGGACGTTCTTGCAAGTATAGATGACAACAATCTTGTAATCTTGAATGATGGTCAGATGACTACAGTAGGATCTCATAGATGGAGGCAGAACATATCTCATACTTGATACTTGTTTCATCTTCACTGGCTCTGTCTTGTGAGTGGCAAGTATGTGATGATGATTCTCTAGGCAGCTATCATTTTCCTGTAAAGACAAAAATTACGGTCAATAATCAAAATTTTCAAGAAACAGCTGTATCAAATAACATAAAACTTAAAATTGATAAATTGGTCAAAATATCCAAATTTAATAGATAATTTAATTAAAAATTATAGTTTTGACTATAGTAATCCTTTACAATGTTATACAGATTTAATAGAACTAGTTAAACAAGCCATGCATGAATCCACACCACCCAATCAGTCTTCTAATCGAAATGTTAACATCAACTTGCAATCTCTTAAAAGAAATTAAAAAAAATTCTCTACCTTGGTGGAATTTAAAATGCAAAGAGGCAGTATTAAATTGTAAAAGTGCATATTTAGTATTTAAGAATGATCTCACAGAACGAAATTATATAAATTTTAAAAGACTGATAAAAAAATTACTTTGAAGACTGAAAGACAGCTTAGCTGGAAAATACTATGTGAAACTTTTAATAGATCTACTCCATTGACTAGAGTATGGAATTACATTAAAAAGTTTAACAAAAATTTTGTTCATAATAACACATCAGTCATAGATTCTAATTGGGCTAATGAATTTTTGAAAAAATATACTCCAGAAATAGATGAATCACCTCTAACTCCTCACTCCTCAAATGATAATCATTGTGATTATCTTACCAAACAATTCAGCTATTAACTCTAGAAAGGACACTACTTGTGGTTTAGATTCTGTTCCATATAAATCTTTAAAAAATATGAATACTGCGTGTAGAGAACTAGTTTTGAAAATATATAATATGTTATGGTTTCATTCACTTATTCCTAATGATTGGAAAGAAGATTGTTTGATACCCATTTTAAAGCCTGGAAAAAAACCTCACATTGCAGAATCTACAGACCTATAGCACTTACATCTTGTATGGGTAAAATATTTGAGCAACTTATAAAATCTAGATTAGAATTTTATCTAGAAAAAATTGTTTTTACCATCAAATCAGTTTGGATTCAGGCGCCGTAAGTCATCTAGAGTATTGCATTTCTTCATTTAGACATCTTTAAAGCTATGGAAAATAATGAAGTATTAATTAGTATATTCTTTGACATTGTTGGTGCATTTAATAATGTTAATCTTCATGTACTCGCCGCAGAGTTGAGGTCTTTGAACATTCCTGAAAAAATTGTAAAATGGATATTTAACTTTTTACATGGAAGAAGAGTTTTTGCTAAAGTTAATAATAACAATACAATTATTGGTCCTAGGCTCAGTTATAAAGGTGTTTGTCAAGGAGGAATATTAAGTCCTCTTGTCTTTATTTTATACATATTTAAATTAAATAATATTTTAGGATCAAATGTTACTAATTTACAATATGCAGATGATTTGGTCATATATGCCTCAGGAACAAACGTCAAAAACTTGGTAACCATTTTAAATGAGGCTTTAAAGAAATTGCACATTTACTTTTCATACTTAAATTTAGATATTAGTACTGAGAAAAGTAAAGTTGTAATATTTAATAAAATTTGTCCATTTAACACTAGAATAATTTATAATAATACATTTTTACGAATAGAAAGTTGTGCAAAATTCTTAGGTGTAATTTTTACAAATAATTTATCTTGGACCAAATACGTGAATTCTATTTCAGACAAAGCTTCTAAGGCCTTTAATGTATTAAAAGCTTTGGCTAGTACTAACTGGGGCTGATCCAGAAATATTATTAATGTTATATAAGTCTTTGGTGAGGAGTCATATTAGTATGGCTTCCTTTGTTTTGCATCAAATAAAAACTAGTAAACAAATTAGATATTATACAAAATAAATTTAAGACTTATTACTGGCTCTATGAGAACAACTATTGTTTCTTTACAGGCTGAATGTCTTCTCCTCCTATCTTACTTAGGTTTAAATATCTGAAATTTAGTTTTTATTAAATATTAATTCTTTGTCTCATCATCATCTTTTCAAAAAGTATTATTTTACTATAATAGTATGTCTCTATATCTAACTCAGCCTCATATATACTCAAAAGGTATAATAACTGTCCTATACAGGAAAAGAGAGCCCACTCGTGCGAAATCTGTCAACCGAGGAGTACTAGCGCCGTCTGGTGTAGTTTCGGCACAATATAGTGAGAATGTGTGCGTGCGTATAACACATGCACCTCTACATATACACTACTGTTCATGGTATTTCATTACACTTTATACTAGGATTAATTATCAACAATCAACAATGAATTAAACATTTGAAACATTTTTAATGATAACTGCATAGTAACTAAATGCTTCAAATGTTTAATTTAACAGTCGGTTGTTGATAATTAATCTAATGCATAAAGTGTGATTCTAATAATAAATAGGAATTATCTATGATATTTTTTTAACATGAATGGAATTAAACACAAATAATTAGTACGTTATTCTATATTTTTTGAACTTAAGGGAGATTAGATCAAGATTTAACCTAGTTTTGACAATACAAGACAAAACTAATATTTTTATTCTAATGTTTATATCATTAATAGATTAATAACACAGCTATGTCTATACAAAAATAATAAACTTTATTATTTTAATAAATAAATGAGTTTATTTTAATAAATGAATCATAACAAACTTTAACATTACAAGATATTAAGCTAATACCATAACAGTAAACTTAAACGGCTATAAGGCAATCCAAAGCTGTAACCACACTTGGCAAGTGGGTTTGCAACTGCAGTTATTAGGAAGATCAGTCCATCTGCTGATGTGTTTCCCTCTGTCGCCTCTTACGATGACACCCACGGGATGATAATATGGGGTAGTGAATATTCTTAGACCGCCACTACACGGTAATCTAATATTTTTTACAATAAATGATTCATAAACACAGCTTTGATATAACAAAATATTAAACTAATGTCTAACAATAGAATTTTCCCAAGACAAAATATGAAAATATTTTTTTTTTTTTACAATAAATGATTCATAAACAACTTTGTTAATACAAAATAAGAAATATTTTTATAATAACCCTCCCCCCTCTATTGTATATATGTATAAAATGGCCATCTATAAAATATAACTATATTAAAAAGAAAAATATACGTGAACAGATAATCAATATATTGATCTTTCTAAAGGTCTAGATATAGGCCATTACTTATTAATAAATACCTTCCCGCTTGGAAAAGGCTTACAATATTTATATTAAAATACCCGATACAAGGACTTCACTCTCTCATATTTTAAAAAAATGTGGGTGAGGCACGACTCCACACAGGCCAACGCCGCGTGCGGTGAGCGCCAACCAACCAACGCGTTCCGCCCGAAGAGGAACTAAAAGTTGGGACTGGACCGTAGTCCACAGCAAAATAACTGGCGAAAAAAAAGAGGGCTTGGTATTCATAACAGCTTTGACAATAGAAAATATGAAATAATATTTGTATAATTAAATAAATGATTCATCATAACACAGCTTTAACAATCGCCTCATAAAAGAGATATTTACCATAGTTGCAACACTTGGCAAGTGGGTTGCCAACCGCAGCTTTTAATTTTAGTCGTTATTAGGAGACATTGCTGTCCATCTTCTGATTTGTTTCCCTCTGTCGCCTCTTAAGACACCTACGGGATGATATGGGGTGGTGGATAATTCTTACTGTGTCACACACAAACTAACATTTTTACAATAAACAATTCATATAACACAGCATTCACAATACAAAGTATGAAACTAATATTTTAACAATAAATGATTCTTAACAGCTTAGACAATACAAATTATGAAACCAATATTTCTATAATAAATTATTCTTAACAGCTTTCACAATACAAAATACAATAATAATATTTTTAATATAAATGATTCTAAACAGCTATAACACCTTTGCAAAATGTCATTTTTATTGGAGATCTTCTCAATGCTTTGATTACTCATTTTTCTGCATTTGATAGACAAGTCCCAAAATCTTTTATAGTTTTTCTAGAGTTCTTTAATTGAAATTTTAGTCTTCTCAGTGCTTTTGTAACAACTTATAATTTTAGGTAGTATCAGATTTCGTCTGTTTATCTGAAAATGTTTAATTTAAACATTAGCTTTTCAAATTGAAATTTAAAATGTAGAAATTTACAATAAATGTTGTAAATTATATTATTATATTATAAGAAAATATTGTGATACTAAAATATGAAATTAAATATTTAAAACATCCGAAACAGAAAACAGAAAACCTTATACAAAAAGATTAGGGCCTTAAATGAGCTGAAACAGCTAGATTAGCTAATTTTAGTCATTTCCATAGCTTAATGTCATATGGAATCTTGCTGTGGATGTCACGACTGACATTGAAACTATCTTTGTTTTGCAGAAGAGGGTCATAAGAGCGATATATAACTTAGGTCCAAGAAATCTAGAGAAAAATTTAAAGAAATAAGTATATTAACTTTGGCCTCTCAGTATATATTTACAAATAATGTATGTATGTACACAAGAACAAACATAGTTTTATTAAAAATAGCGATGCACATTCTGTAAATACTAGAAACAAGCACAAGTTAGTTATACCAGTTACTCGACTCCAAAGAGCCAGTAATTCCTTCATGGGGCAATGTATACACTTAAGCCCCACAAAATATGCAGGCCTTATCTATCAAAAAGTTTAAAATTTTTATTAAGCAAAAATTGTTTATGAAAGATTTATTATGCCACTAAGGAGTACATGATTGATAATAACCCCTGGCAATGGGGTGATCACTACCATGGTGTTTCTGTTTTCATACTAATTGTATACAATACTTCAAAAAAAGAAGTCCCACGGGGTTTCTTGCTGGTTTCCCCAAGACAAAGGTTTTTTTGGAACCAGTAGTAATAGTAAAAAATTACTTTTAATAAGAATTACATGTAATCTATATGTTAAAAATGATTCTATTATATTCTATTCTTATACTATATACCTTCATTAACATTTGTCTGTGATGATGAAGGCTGGTCATGTGGATGCAGACTGGGCACTGTGAATATTGAAAATTAAAATATTAATTTAATCACAGAATATAGTGACAGATGAAGATTGTTTCATCACTTTATTTCGTGAATCTTATCCAACCCACCTACCGAGTGTGGCAATGATTATAAATATCATCTTATGAGGAAATCTATAGGGAAGCCTATATTCAGCAGTGTTTTTTTTTTTTATAAAGACATAGATGTTTATCCCAATGCTTAAATCTACACACATGACACATTACAATTAAAGAAAAATAATTATACTGAATCGAGATGGCAGTAAATTAAAAAAGGGGTTTCGAGAAAATGGTAATACACTTAAATAGCTACTTAAAACAGTAGTTAGAACCATACTGCTTTTTCGTCAAGGTTTTGAATTATTTTTATTATTTCATTGCACAGTAAAGGATGTTATTGCTTTTAAAGAATAAAATATTTTTGTTAGAACATGATGAGCATTAAAGAGTGGAGAAAAGAACAAAAATGTACTAACATATTTTATTTATAAAACTTTGTCAGTGAGATCAAAAAGCACATATTGGTTCTTATTATTTGCCATAACAATTCTTAAAAATAGAAAACTTCTCTAAAAATATACTTCTTAGTAAAACTTAAAGACTTAATTATAGAGATCAAAAATTATTAATGTTTATAATTATAGTGTTATTTGGCACAAAATTATTCTCACTAACTTACAAAGAATATGAAAAAGCTTTTTAACATAAAATTGTTTCAAAAGGACTTCTATAAACAACAAAAAATTGTATTAAAAAGCCCTTAATGAAAAATAATACTTAAGCATAATTAAGAATCACTGATAAGTCAACTTTTAGAATCAGTGTAAGCTGGGAGATTATACCAACTTATGCTGTTACAAAAACTAGCCTACATTTTATCACATTCACCGATCGTATCTATTATCATTTAATTACAGTGTTAAATTTTCTTTGATTTATTCCTCAATTGCTATATTTTTAACATTATTATTAACACAAAATTTTCCCAAAAAAGTCTGCAATTAGCAGATTTAATTTTGAATTATCTTTTTCCTTTTGTCCGTAATGGCTCTTTCAGGAAGTCTACTACCAGGCTAAGGTATTTCTTTTAATTTGAGGATTTTCACTGGTAAAAAACCTTTACTGTATTCTCTTTGAGGCAAATTTTTATACAGAAGTACAGAATACATAATAGTACAGGGCACAGAAAATTCACTCTGTAAAATCATTTAAATAAATAGCGACTCTTGCTCTGCATGAGAAAGCACCAGCTTCCAAATAAAAAAGAATCATCAAAATCTGTTCACCTAGAAAACAGTTCTAAGGTAACTTTTTGAAGTTGATTGAAAAAAGAAATATCTGACATACTGCTCTCTCGGTTACCGTCGCAGTATAGGCTGTAATAAATGATATATCTAATAATTATCTATCTGATAACCATCAGGTTTTTTTAAGGCGAAAAGGGGGGCAAATGAGCATACAGTTTACCTAATGGTAGGTTAGTAGTTAATAAAGTTTATAAATCTCGTAAGAACATTTTGTACACTTATTATATTGTATAACATATAATATGATTTAAGTAGCCACTGCAAGTACTCAATTCGAAATTACCACCCTATAGAGATTATAAAAAAACAGTTAAAACAGAATTTAATTACCTCTTTCACCACTCAACTTCTTTTCTACAGGTTGAGGCTGATTTGTATGATCTGTCAGGTATGTATTAGGAGCATATATTCTTGGGACACAGTAGTTGTGTTCTGTTTCAAGGAAATTTATGTTTTCCTTAAATACACCTGAAAAATAATGCAATGGAAATAAATACAAAGATTATTTATAACACCACAACTATTTATTTATAAATATGCTTGACTTTGAGTGGTCATGACAAATTATTGATGAGTAGGGTGGAAGCCCCTAATACCAGCCACGCCCCTAATTCCAGCCTTTTCGAATTTTTACTTTGTAAATAAGATTTTTAGTAGTCTTAACTACAAATATTGTTGTTTAAAAAATTCTTCATAACTAGAGGAAAGTATATTTCAAAAATTACCACACAGTTATAAATCTAAGTGTTAAATTAAAAATCAAAACACGCACGCAACGGAAAACGCTCATTTTCCTAATTTATTGACAAGTTATAGTCCCGATAAAATTAGCATATTTTACATTAGCTCATCTTTAGGCTTTTTGATTTGTATAAATATGACTATAGACATAGTAATGCAGCAATTTTTTTTATATTTACAAGTTTTATGTTTTCTTTTAGTGGAAATTAATGGGGCTGTAATTAGATATAGGAAATATATGGAGTGCATAATGTCAGCCGTCAGGCTGAAATTTGGTTTGATGTACCTAATTTCAGCCACGTAATATAAATCAGGGCTGTCATAAACTGGAATAAATACCATTAATTAGAACATAACTTATTTTAAAGTTAAGGAATTTATCACCAATTTGTCTATGTCTTAAAATTGGTTTTGATTTTAAAGTTTAGCAAAAGGTGTACCTTTTCCATCAGACATTTTTATGTTAAGAACACCTTATATATTTACTTATTTTGAGAAAGACAAAAACAAGCAATAAATATAATTAACTATAACTTAGTAAAACTAATTTTATTATAAATTAAGAACATAAATGAAAACTCATAACAAGGAAAGTGATTCAGGAACATGCTTTTGCGGCAGTCAATGGAGAAAGATGTTCAGTAGTGGACTTGTGAAGGGCTGAAATGATGAGGAAGATCGAAAACTTTAATGATTAAATTATAAGAAATCGATGTGCTACATAATTTTATCATAATTTGCTTTAATTAATTGTTTAGTGTTAAAAGAAAATGCAACTACTTAAAGCTAAAATACAGTAAGGTAAGGAATAAAACATTAAAATAAAATAATTTTTGTCATCTGTCTTAATACATATTCCATGCTTGTGACACAGAGTAAAGAGCTTGTGACATGCATGATTCAAAATTAAAAGTTGTTACGAATTTATTTCTGTGCCCTAACACTTACCTATGATGCCTATAAAAAACTCAAAAGGCATAACCCTATGCTATGGTGACATTAGGAACACAAAGGACGACATTCGGTACAGGGTGGCTGGAATTTGAGCCATAACGCTTTTTTTGCTTATCGTTGTTTTTAAAATTGCTCTCGAAATTATATGATTGCAAATAAATGTTCATTACATTTTTGGATAAATAACTTATCGATTAAAATAAATGTATAAAAATATTGAGAGCTAATTAAAACAGCAAGAATTTTTAAAGTTGAAATTTGCATTAAAAGGCTGGTAATAGGGGCATCCACCCTAATTGCACTGACTCTTTGTTTCTGCGAGATGAATTTAATATAATTAGAATAGAATATAAATCATTTTTCCCCCCACATACACATTCTATCAATGTGACACCTACATACAGTATCTTATTCTGCCATTTAAACATATACATGTTAATTACATTGTTTTTAATTTAAAACTCACCTTCAAGATACAAAGTTGGAACAGCTGTTATGGTTAAATGATGACCTGTAGTTTTGTAATTCGATTCAGTGATAATCACATATCTTTTTAGTAGTGAAAATTTTCATTCGTTCTAATCTATTTCCAAATTGCGACATCCAAATATGGAACATGTCGGCCCGCTTTACGGGATGAGGAAACCTATGCATATATGCACCTGAAAATGAACATGTTCTATTAGTTTAACAGTGTGAAATGGTAATTGCAACTAACCTTTCCACAATTTGTTTTGATTGTTTTAAAAATGTAGACCGCATTCGTTGAATTATCAATATGTATAAGTGATAGGTTTTCAAATATTTCTTACCTAATTTGTCGCATCCAAAAACACAAATCTCTTTTCGTGACGATATCGTAAGAACGAAATAACAGTAATGAATGGAAAAATATTAATAAGAACAAAGAAAATTATTAGGTTAATAAGCTAAATCTCGTGATCGTGATGCTTATGGGCACTCCAGGGCACTCTTAGAAAATGAAAATGGCGCTGTTGAGTGTTGAGTCAACACTCAACAGCGCCATTTTCATTTCTATTTACACTGTTGACTGTTGACAATAGACATAGATAAATAGATATGTAGCAAGCTAACAATAGAATATCTGTTGACGTTTGGCGTCATTTTATTAAAATGGCGTCAAACTTTTTCGCGAAACGTCTTAAGAGGAGCCTGTTTCATACATTTTAGACTTCAAATTTTTAGTACCAATCCTCTCCCCTGTATATACTCCATGACTTTCATGAAGTGATACGATATGATGAACAATATAATATTCACAAAAGCACACATACTTGGCCTTGTTTATAAGGGGAATTAAGTAAATTCAGTGGTATTTCAGTAATCTGCGGCATGAATATATGGTCGCCGAGTGGGCGGGAGGGGGGGAGGGTGGGAACCTCCCCAAAAATTAATGCCGAAACCCCCTTTTTAAAATGATTTTTAAAGTTTTGTGACCTATTGAGGCAAATAGTAATCTGCGCATGAATATATGGTCGCCGAGTGGGCGGGGAGGGGGTGGAACCTCCCTAAAGGGTTAAGTGCCGGAAACCCCTTTAAATGATTTTTAAAGTTTTGTTACCTATTGAGGCAAAATTGATTTTGAGGAAAACCGTGCGAATCAACACTATTTTGATTCTGTTGCTCCACGCTGTGGGAAGTGTAGCCTGTTCAGCAGGTTAACAGGCACCTAGCTCACCTGCGCAGCTTCGGCTGTTTTCGCCTCGGCGACCAGCCTCAGCCGCGGCTCGTACGCCGCCTGCGCCAGTTACAGCGGGCGAGGGCTGCTTTCCTCCGCTTCCGGGTTTTTCATATACACTCTAGGGGTAAGAGCGGAAAGACCATGGAAGACGGGGTTGACAGATTCGGTTTTGTGATTTATACCTTCTGGTACTAGGGTTTGATCAAAAGAAACGACCAAATATAATTTATTAAAACATTTATTTATAAACATGTTTAATTGCTTTAATTAATTCCATAAAAGGATCTTTCTAATTGTTATATTGTTGTTGCGTGTTATTTTTAAAACAGATACAGACCATTCTCTATTTCTATCTCTTCTAATAATTATATTGTTGTTTCGTTTTCGTATCATTTTAAATGGATATAACCTCAAAATTATAATTATCGATATCTCGAAAACTAAAGATTTCCGGCACAAAAAGCAGCTAGATGGTAATCAATAGCATCATTGCCTGTCAACTAAAGCTAAAATGAACACTTAAATCGTGCCGCAGATTACTAAAGCCGTCCCAATTCAGTGATATACACATAAATATTGATGAAAAATTGAAAAGAAAAGAAGAGGTTTATGAACTTATATCTACATATGATGAAAATCGACAAATTTACACACATGGTTTAAAAGTTGAAAATAAAGTAGCCTGTGCATTTTACATACGTCATCTGAAAACTGGACGTGGCCTTTCCATTCCTGCATCAGCAAGCATATACACTGCAGAATGTTATGCTGTCTTAATCGCTCTTAAATATATAGAAGAACACCCACATGTATCTAATAAATGGTTACTGATCTCTGATAGCATGAGTGTCTTGAAGGCACTGAAGGCAAGAACTTTAGATGCTAAAACGTCTTTCATCATATACGAAATCAAAAGTTTGTGGTGGGAATTGAAAGAAAATAATTTGGAAGTATAATTTTTATGGACTCCGTCACATATTGGTGTTCAAGGAAATGAAAGCGCAGACTGGCGCAGACCATTTAGCTAAAAGTATAGTTACAGCTGATATTGACAGGATAACCGGTGTTGCAATACCACATACAGATTTATATTCAATTTTAAAGCAACAGTTAAAAGAAGAATGGAAAATGCAATGGAATGCTGTTTTAGAGGCAAGAAAAGGTCGTTGGTATGCATCAATTAATTCAAAATTAAGTATTCCTTGGTTTTCTCGCAACGAGAGATATCATAGCAGAAAATTTTATACAATAATTTGCAGACTTAGATTTGGCCACTATCGACTGAACGCTCATCTTTCCAGGATGAGAATAGTAGCATCTGCAACATGCAACTTCTGCGATACAGCAGATCAGACTGCAGAACATATAATATTTAACTGCCCAGCGTACGCCATAGAAAGATTGCCACTCATTGAAAAACTTAAACAAGTTTATGAAAACTCAGAAAGCGTCCCGCGTGCCCTGCAAGATGTTCTTAGGAATACTAAGACATATTTAGCACTTTGCAATTTTATTTATAATACTGTAAAAGAAATATGAAATAAGGTATCCCTGTTTTTAAAAATATTGGATTGACAAATCTACATGGATTGAAACTTACAAAGATTGTAATATAAAGAAGACTTGGTTTTAGCCTTTACGGTTTTTGAAAATATGAAGAATTAAAGAAAAAAAGACTTGGCTTCGGCCTTTATGGATTTTGAAGAGACGGAAAGAAGAAAACTAAGATTTGGTTCCGGCCACCTTAAAATTCTACTATATCATCTGTACGAGCTGCTGTGGTACAATCTTAGAAGTTGATAGAAATGATAAAGGCTTGAACTGGTTATGTAATTTATTCTGATATTATTGATAGTGAGTACAATGCGCGACGGCGAATGATTGCGTACTGAATGGATGAGAATGAAAATGATACAATATGGTAAAATGTTTATGCAAAATGTGTGTGGTTTAAAGACGTACATGCTTGGGGAGAGAGAGAGAAAGATGATGATTGATAGCGATTACAAATTGATACTAATTGATAACGATGATTATACTAAATTAGCTTATAAATTTCAATTAAAAACTTATAAATTTTACACTTCACTACACTGCACTAAGATCACTAAAACGTTTGCAAACTGTAGGCGACGTCGACTTATCCAGTGCGCGTGCACTCAGTTCACCCGATGACGTAACTGCGATACGCGGGGCTCGACCGATGTTGCTTGCTCTGTTTCGGTTCGTGCCAGTGAACTGTACATTCAAGCCAGCTGATCTTTCGCTTTGAGAGGGACCTGTATACGTGTGTGGCGCATCTGCGGCGTAGACTCCTGCAAGGCAAATAATGTTGATGCTAGTATAGCTGCTCCCAGCAGAAGATAAATAAGCACATGATGTAGGTCGTGGTTTGATAACTGATTTACCATCTCTGTATCAGCGTCGCTTGTCTTCAGCTGCCTATTTGGTGTCCAATACTTGACAAGTGTTTTCGATTCTCCTCATTTTCTGACTCGTCGAATTTCTGAGCCTTTGAGAGGAATAGATAGGTTGATGACATCATTGATTGGAGGTATGTCTATCTTTGCAAGGTCGGGCTTGATATTATAATTAGTGACCTGCTTTCTGTGTGAAAATATTGTCAATGTTTCACTTTTAATGAGACAGCCGTCCTCGAGAATGATAATACCGGCCTTGCTAAGTCGTTGCGCTGTAACATGATGCTCGCATATTATTCTTATCATCCTTTGATTACAGCAAAAGTACAGGTACGTATTTAGTTTGTTAAGTTCAACCCATATATCTTTGCAGGGCGAAGTTTTGATTTCACACTGACCTGTGTCTTCATTTTTGATGCAGAGAATATCGTCCGAATTCATATGGAAAATAGGTTTCTGTAGCGGGCAAGGTGAGTCTCAGCGTTGAACTGTGTACATCTTCGAACTTCTTCTTCTGATAATGGTACGTACGAGTCCTTTTTGGATGCGATATGATCTGCGATAGGTGTGATGCGGACCATCTGTTTTTGTACTTGCTGCGGGATAGATATAAGCCTGTAAATCTCGTAGGTATCCCTGCTTACCAACGGGTTTGATCTCGAAAATAAAGTATTGGCTTGTCATCCTTGCTTTTACTTCCAGTAAATGATAGAGTCTGGATAAGTTGTTTTGGATGTTGTTTAGGCAGAGCTAATTCCTTTGATAATTGGCCAGAGATAATATTTAACTCTTCATTCAGTTGTTCAGGCGTTAATAAATAAACATTAAACTGCCCATAGTGGATGTCTGTGATGGTCTCCACCAACGTTTCTTGAATGTTTTAAGATTGGCCAAAATGTTGTTTGCTATCATGGATGAGAGAATAAATTCATTGATGATTTTTCGGTCTGAATTTCCTTTGTTATGATGTTGGCTTCTTTTTCTAGCTCTATGATGTGGGCATTGAAGATCTTGTACTGCTTGTTAATAGACTCTTCGATTCGACTCAAAAGGTTATATTCAGCTTCAACCACGGATGTTTGATTTTTCCATAAAAGAAAGATGTTTCTGATTCATCCTGATTATATTGATGTCTCTCTATTTTTGAGCAAACTCTTCGTCTAACACACCGAAAAGCTGTGCGCTAGGTATCCGACACTGTTGATAAGCCGCGCCGGCGTCTCGAGCGCGTGTATTGCTGACCGAGCAACATATGATGATAGTAGTCCAGTTCAGTGGCCTCATGACGTAGTTGTGACAACATTACGTCACATTTTGTTTGTTTGATATCTTGGAGCATGTATCCAAATAATCAAGTACGCGATACAATTCAATGCCTTGCCAGTACGGATTCATTTCGTAGTAGACAATGAGTTTCCACTGATCTCTGACAAGGTGCATGTTGGAAATTTTGTCCAAATAAATGCTCTGATTATTGCTTAGACTAAGTAGGTTGAAGGCACACTGAACGGGTGAAATGATGGTAAGTAAAGTCAACATTGCTAAAGCTATGAAGTTGCATGATTTTTGCTTCGCGTTCTTTTTGCTTTGGTGCTTTTGCTGTAGACTCCTTATTGCTTGATTCCGAATTTTGCTCGCTACCAACGTAATCATCTGATAGAAGTGGTGATATTTTGTAATAGGCCTCTTGATAATGTTGTTTTTAGTTTTCAGGGACACCACTCAGGATCGTCCTTTCCAGGGTGAAGTTCAACAACTCTAGCGAGCGCCCACTTGCCGGGAGGTAAGTTGACGTCATATGACGAACGTCACCAATTTTCATGTTTCTTTGCTTCTGTTGCCACTTGGCTAGCTGATAATTGGCACAGGAACTCGGACCCATCTCTTCCATATGTCGTAGAAGATTTTCTGTACCAGTTGCCAACGTGTGCGCTCGTCCCTTGGTTTCGATGATGGTGAGGGTGGGGCCTCGCCAGAAAATGTGACGGGGTGAGGAAGTTGATGTCCTCGGGATCTTCGCTCAGGGCGCACAGTGGCCTTGAGTTCAGGCACGCTTCCAGCTGTGACAACAATGTTGATAGCTCCTCAAATGTAAGCTTTTGTGCTCCGATGACTCTTCGTAAGTGGAATTTTAGGCTTTCACCGCCGCTTCCCATAGACCTCCTGCACTAGGCCACGAGGGGCGTTGAAGTGCCATTCGATCTCCGTGTATTGCTGCGAAGAAATCATCGTCCAAGGCTTGTCGAAGATTGATGAATTCCTGCTGTAAGTGTTTGTTGGCGCCGACGAAGTTGGTCCGTTGTCGCTGTACAGGTGACGCGGTGCTCCACGGCGCGCTGCCATTCGTCGGAGTGCTGCGAGGAATGCTGATGAGAGAGGTCTGATACCATTTCAAGGTGTACGGCCTTAGTGACCATACACACAAAAACTGCGACGTATCCTTTCGTCGTTTTATGCCTCGTCCTTTGTTTGCTTTCACGTCGATGAAACCGGTGTAATCGGTACCAACGTGGTAAAATGGCCTGGTTGGGTTACATCTTGCTGACGGTAGGTCTCCCATGATTTGAGTCTGTTTGATTGGGTTGTGTCTTCTGCAGACAACACATTCACGGATGCGTTTTTTGACAGCCCTGTTGCCGCCAATAATCCAGTAATGCTGTCTCAGATTCGATAGAGTCAGGCGGGCTCCACCGTGGAAGGTGGCCTTGTGTGCCTGATCGATTATGAGCTCAGTGAAGTGTCCGCTGTGTGGCACGATGAGAGGATGCTTCATGTTTTCATCGATGCTTGCATTATTGATCCTGCCACCAACTCTTAGAAGATCGTTTTATCCAAGAATGGATTAAGGGACAGTAGTTTGTTGTTACCTTCACTTTCCCTGCTTCTTGATGGTAAGTATTTCTTCATAAAAATACTTTTCTTGTATGTGCTTTATAATAATGTATTTTGCTTGTTTGATTTCAGGTGCAGTTAGATACGGCGTCTTCGGTTTGGAATTCGACACCGCCCGCAATACCCAGGTAAGTATACGCGTCACTCGCGTCATACAGCTATGTTTGTTTATCAACGCTTCGATTACGTCAGAGCTGTGACGTTGAATAGTGACGTTGGTTTGCATTGCTTTCTTCACTTCTTGATTCGTAGTGTATGTTTTGTGGTGGTTTCTTTTGATATGTTTTCAGCCATGATGGGCCTTGCCACCACAAGGATGATTTTGAGGATTGCTGTTGATACCCCACGGCTGGCGCAGTCTGCTGGATTATCAGTCGACTTGACATACGCCAACAGTCCGCAGGTATGATTTCTTTGATTTGTTGTACACGGTTGGCGACGAATGGCTTCCAGCGATTGATGTCGCCTTGGATCCAGCACAGCTGTTGAGTCTGACCAGCCGAAGGTCTTGATGTTTTGCTCTGATAGACTGTGTTTGACTGTCTGCATGAGTCTTGATAATAAGTGAGCGGCACACAGTTCTAATTTCGGCAATGATATGATTTTTGATGTCGGAACTAGTTTTGATTTGCTGCTATCAAAACTACTGCTTTCACCTTCTTGCTCTTGATTTTGCTGTAGATAACACAAGCGTAGGCACGTTCTGAGGAATCGCAGAACCCGTGTAGCTCAATGTCGTCGTTCTCATAACTTTGAAGCCATCTTGGTACTTGGATTTGATTGATGCCTTCGAGGTCATGTTTGATCTTAGACCACTCTTCAATGCTTAGTGGAGTTGGTCATCCCACTTCAAATCTTCTTTCAGACTGATTGGAATAAGAGTTTCAATCTTGTTGTTACAGGACAGAGTCAACCGGCCGGGTCGAAAACCTTTGAGATGTCTGGTAGTGACCTTTTGAGGCTGGTTTGTCTGTTGATGTGTTGCTTTTGAGCTCAAAGTGAAGACGTCCTTCTGAGGGTCCAGCGCAGTCCCAGGGTCTTTGTTGATTCTTTCTGCTTGAAATCAAACCCAATTTGATGATTGCTATCTGTGTCTGATCCTGCTGCTTGTAGTAACTCATTGCTGTTTGAGCACCACCTTCGTAGATTAACCCCCTGATCTGAGTAGGTTGATCAGATCTGTTTTTAATTTAGAGCAGCTGGGATGTGCTGACCGCTTAAGACATCGTCCATGAAAAGTCTCTTCAACACCTTAGCTGCTTCAGGAAACGCTGTCCTTCGTCGCGTGCTAATTGCTTTAGTGTGTTCATTGCCAGGAACGGCGCTGCTTTCGTCCCGTACGTCACAGTTAATAGTTCGTATTCTTGAAGTGGCTGATTTGATGATTCACGCCATATGATTTTTGTAGATGTTTGTCGTTATTATTGCAGAGGATCGCTCGAAACATTTTTCGATGTCTGCAGTGAAGGCGACCTTATACTGTCTCCAACTTATGATCAATGATAGTAAGTCTGCTTGCAGATTGGGTCCGTTGTACATCAAGTCGTTTAGGCTGTAGCCTGATGACGTCTTTGATGACGCGTTAAATACGACGCGTAATGCAGTTGTAAGCGATTCGGCGCGCTGTACACAATGATGTGGCAGGTAACAACTCGTTGCCGGGATCGTGTTACTGTTACGAGTACATTGCTGCATATGTTCTAATTC
Organism: Parnassius orleans; assembly: GCA_029286625.1. Lineage (NCBI taxonomy): Eukaryota > Metazoa > Arthropoda > Insecta > Lepidoptera > Papilionidae > Parnassius > Parnassius orleans. Next base: position 231,877 of record JAGSMP010000076.1, on the reverse strand, counting down.
CATGTATTCATAAAGTTTTATACATTGCTGCGAGGTCTTCGTTTTGGCGAATTTCTTTTCAGCTGATAAAGTTGTGCCACGGCCTTCTGCTTTGAATCACCCAGCTTTTCTTCGAAGCCTGGTTTCATGGGCAGACGTACAACATATCGACCGTCTTCTCGTCGTGTTGTTGTGTTGTTATAATGCTCAAGCAGTATTGATCCTCGGATGATATTGTTATTTTGTTGTCTGCTATGTCTTCGATTGTCCAAAACCTCTGAATATTTTGTAAATCGTGCAGAACAACATTACACTGATAAGACTTCAGGTTGCCGCAGATGATCCAACCGAGTCGTGATTGCTGAACAATCGGTTGATTTTCATCTTTCTGATGATTCCACTCATGATGATGTTCGAGTAGATGTTCGCACCCAGTAATATGGGACGGCTGATATTGAAGTCTGGATCAGCAAGCCGTATGCCTTCAAGACGTTTCCATGACGGTTTGTCAAAGGATCTGTTCGGTGATTGTTTACCAAACTTTCATGATGATGACGTCAGTATTGAATGTATTCTGAATTCATAGATGATGCTGTTATAGTGATGATACCTTTGCAGTTATTTTCCTTTGTGCCAATCCCGAAAATAATACCCTTGCAACGTTGTCGTGGAAGGCCAAGTCTTTGAGCGGCATTTTCGCTTATAAGTGATGTTTGTGACCCTTGATCAATCAGCGCTCGCATCGTCAGATAGCTTCCATCAGCTGATAGCACCTTGATTTGGGCTGTTGCCAGGAGGATTTGGCGACGTTTTCTTGTGAAACATGTGTCACGTTTCTTTGCTGTGTAACTCTTTTGTTGCTGTCTCGCTCGCTCGCGTTGATATTTGATGCGTATGCTTCGTGCAATAAAGTATTGTGACCGCATTTGCAATGTGCGCATCTTTTGTCGGAAAAACAGTCCTTGCCTTTATGATCAAAAAGACAGTTTTCGCATAAATTCAATTTTGCCACTGTTTTTCGTTTTAATTCTGGTGTCTGACCTAGAAACGATTTACAGTGGAAAATTCCATGTTGTTCATTGCACAATAGACACGTGTATTTATTCCTTGCTAATGATTCCAATGACTTCGCATTTGTATGATTGATAAATGCTTTAGTTGATGCACAGGTATGCCTTGGAATATTGAGCTTTTTGGAATCTTGATAGGTAGCTTGCTGATTGCTCCGCGGCGCTTCTTGCTTGCGTCGAGACGATTCTAATGCTGTGAATCGCATTTCCAAAAAGTTAGAAATCCTGATAGCGTAGCAATTCCCTCGGATCTTCAAGATATTCGAAGTAGTCATTGTGTGTATCAGTGTCAATTTCTGCATCAACAAATGTACCACCAAAGGATCCCAACTTGATGTATTCACGCCTAAGTTTTTACGGCACTTAGACACTCTTTTGTGGTGTCGTGCAATTTCAGGGCAAATGATGATTGGTGTTGTATTGTTGGCAAGCCAAAAGCGTGTTCATGTGAGAACTAAAATCAATCGTTTGTTGTTATACCGATGATTCAGAATTTCCCAGCATGTTTCATAGTTTTCGGAACTAATATTTAGATGTTGTATTAGTTTCTCGCTTCTCCTTGACCTTGCTTTTAAATGTTGCATTTTTGCACATTTGAAATGAATTTATTCTTGTGGATCATTTCCATGAAGAGATCTTTGAAAGATGACCACTGCTGATAGTTGCCGCTGAACGTAGGGATTTCCATTTTGGCGTAGAATGCTTTTGATGAGATACGGACCACATCTTGCTGTTGATTGATTTTTGATCTTTTAGCTGTCTTCGAACATGTAGTATGTTTTTCGTACTGCACATCTTCTGTGGTAAGCTCGCTGTCGATCTCCCAGTGTAAGGAGTCCACGGCATTCCAGCGAAGTTGTAAGTCACGTAAGCTGTCCTCGAGCTCCCACTTTCGGTAAGTAACTCGAGATTAGTGGCATTGATTGCTCGTTCTAGTGCTTTAAAATTGCTTTTTGTTTCCGGTACATCTCGTCAAGTTTGCTGTGGTTACCTCTGTCTACTCGGCTGGTGCTGGCCTGACCTGATGGGGACGCTGTTGCAGCCGTTGATGGTGGACGCCAATCTGTAGTCACGCCGGCTAAAGGTAGCAGGTCTCAGAACTGACTTCTTTTCTTGATCAGTAGATAGGTGTTGCTGGATAATTCTCCGACAGTCGGTGTAATATGACTTTGCTTTTTCGAAGTGATTTTCCAAGAAATAAGTGTAGTCTTGGTCCTCGTACTCACACACAACTACATGATTGGCTTGGAACTCTCTCAGTACTGATCCAGAGTCTCTAGTCGCCTTGATATGTAAGATGGGTTTTCTTTCAGCTCCATCTTTCTTGAAGTTGGTGAATAACTGCTCCATTGCTTGAAGAAGTTGTTGCTGAGTTGATAGTAAATCTTCCATTTTATTTGATTAATGGACGATTTGATTGATAATCCGGTGACGGATGCTTCCGAGTCACAGGTGATGCTGTTGCTAAGTGCTCCGGTATCCTAATGCAATATATGCGCTTCTCAATCTCGTCGGTGAGACCCGCTTGTGGAGGCCGACTCGACCGATTCGCTATTGCACTTCAGACACAGAAACACAAAGACAAAAATGTTTTCGTGAGTGATGGCGTGATGTTTACCAATCACTGCTGCTGGTGATGATGTATGCGGTAGCAGAAATTGTTCACTGCGCAATAGCTTTTAAAAATAACTTAGCGTTTTTGCTAAGTAGGCGGTAATACGTGGGCAGCACTAAACGGGCGAAACGAAGTCACGTTGTCGAACCGCGTGGTCCCGCTTTCTCTTACCGGCACTAGATCAATGCTCGAAGGACCATTAAGATGTACGAGCTGCTGTGCTGTACAATCTTAAGTTGATAGAAATGATAAAGGCTTGAACTGGTTATGTAATTTATTCTGATATTATTGATAGTGAGTACAATGCGCGACGGCGAATGATTGCGTACTGAATGGATGAGAATGAAAAATGATACAATATGGTAAAAATGCTTAAGTGCAAAATGTGCGGTTTGTAAAGACCGTACATCATCAAAATAAAAAAGACAAGGCTGTATGGCTTAGTTCCTTTGCCTGCTCTCTCGAGCGAATAATAAAAACAACAACAACAGTGTGTCTGGTGTCACTGTCAGTTGGTGTCAGTCTGTCAGTTATGGCGGAACCAAATTTGAGTAAGGACGTGTCAAACGTCATTGAAAAGGAAAATGTTGATTTTAAAGAACAAGTTTATCTTGAAGAAACATTTTATATTCTCTCTAAAAGGAAATCTGTTTTCCGCGTCCGCCTAACATCCAAAGGGTTGTCCTTAACTAAAGAAACCGATGATAGTTCTAAAGAGCAAACGATTCCTTTGCAAGACATAATTGGCAGCAAATGTATGAGAAGCAAGAGACGGCGTGTCGGGGCTGGATCTTGTGTTTGTACTTCACTGGTAGGTCACCAGCAATTGAAAGTAGTAGATGAAAACAGCGGTGATCTTGATGAAAGCGATATTAGCGCATATCTATATATTTACGCTTATCTACTAAAGCGCAATCGGCGCACATTAAAAAGAGAACGGACTACAATAACATTACGGTTTCGATCTTATGATAAATACGAAGATAATAATAAAGAAGCGCAGAAATGGAGAAATTGCATTAAATGTTTGATAGCTGACCAACCTATTAATTATGTGGCGCCACAAACACAAAGTGATAAGAAGTTGCTAATTTTGTTAAATCCCAAATCTGGCCCTGGAAAGGCTCGTGAATTGTTTCAAACCAAAGTAGCTCCCTTGTTGCAAGAGGCAGAAATTCCATATGATCTTCATATAACAAAATACGCACAATATGCACGCGAATTTGTACGAACGAGAAATGTTTATGGTTGGCGCAGTATTGTCGCTGTAGGAGGTGACGGTGTGCTTTTCGAAATTCTGAATGGCATGTTTGAGCGTCTTGATTGGCAACAAGCATTGGCTGAAGTACCCCTTGGCATTTTACCTTGTGGCTCTGGCAATGGCTTGGCAAGGACTATTTGTCATCATTACAAGTAAGTAATTTGAAATGATTTATATAATCCTATTTAAAGAAGCATGACTATATGCCAACTATCTTTAAATGGTCCAGTGTGGAGCATAAGTCCTCGTTAGTTAATTTTTACATTTAAGCACCCTGTGCTTTAAAATTGTTTTTGGGATTGTGCATTAATGATGTAGCAGGGTAACAGCCACCTACATACATGCATTAAACCTAGAATTTGATATTTTGTTATAAACACTGTATAATAATGCTATTGTTCTAAAAAAAACTCTGTTTTTATAATTTTCTTTAGTTATAATTTATGAATTTTATTCATTAATTATAACTAAAGAAAATTGAGAGCATTGAGAAAAAATTGAGAGATGATCTTGTGAAAAATAAAATATAACAGTTACAAACCATAAAATTGTTACTGATATATTATTTAATAGCATTAAATAAATAAAAACAATTAATGTGTAATTGTCATGCTTCTATTTCCACTTCTTTGTTTGCAAATAATTTTTTTATCTTTTGTGGCATATGTATATATGAGACTAGCTGTCCCCCGTGAATTTGTCTGCATGGAATTTATTACAATTGGATTTAATGGGTTTTAATTTTTTTTTGTGCGGAATCCTAATTATTTTTCAAATATAAAAGTAGCCTAAGTTACTCCTTATAACATCAGCTATCTGTCAGTGAAAGACCGGTCAAAATCGGTCCACCTGTTTCGGAGATTAGCTGGAACAAACAGACAGACTGACAAACATTTAAAAATTTTTTTTTGTAATCAGTACTGTATATACTTTCTTATGCATTTAGCAAAAAGCTGTTATTTTGAATTTACAAACAGACACTTTAGTAAATAGTATTCAAATATTAATCACAGTTTAAAAGGTCATAACACTATGCAATATATACAAATAAAATGCTAGAATGTCTCTTTTCAAGTAAAAAGGGTCTCCAGGTCACCAAACGAAACACAGCAGCGTTAAGCTGCTATTTTACGCTGGTATTCATGCTACAACTGTACTATTGATATAGCTGTAGCATGGCTCTACCACATATAAAAATTACTATATTTATGGATGTGTAGGGACTATCGTTTTGTAGAAACAAATTCAATTTGTTTTCATTAAGTTTGTACTACTTGTTTTTATTATTGAGGAAGTTTCAAAAGGCAACATTTTAATTAAACTGTCACACATGAAGCCCTCAAATTCGTCGTCTTTTCTTTGCTTCAATTTGTTTGCATATTTCTCCTCCCCTCTATCTCCCTCTACTCTCTACAAAGGTGTCTGACAGTAATACCCAACCCCTCCTACCCACATTAAAGAAATAAATAATGAGGTATCAACTCCGAAGGACTACTACTAAGCAGAAGAGAAGCTATTCAAAGAATGTATTGTATTATGTAAATAAATAAATATTATAAAGGATGTAAGGTTAATAGAAACTTGTATTTCTGAACAAGGTGTTACCTGTGTCTTTAGTAATTAACTTGAAGCATGCTTAATGAATAATTATGATGTTATAGACAAGTAACCTGTATTAGTGGTGATTTTACCATGTAGTGGTGGTGTAAGAAAATCCACAACCCTATATCATCCCGTGGGTGTCGTAAGAGGCGACAGAGGGAAATGAAATAGGAGACAACTCAAAATAATAAAAAACTGTGGTTGCCAACCCATAAGGCAACACAACGTGAGGTAACAACCTATGAGGGAGGCTTATGATCATCCTCACTTTCATAGTCTGTAATGGATGGATGGATGGATTGCTAATATTATTTAATTTTAAAAGATAAATAAGGTTAAACGGGGCATTTTGTGTAGCAGGTTTAATATTAGGTCTTTACCTATGAAATTGCCATTTTTTATGAAATAAGTTAACATAATTATTTTTCTATATTTTTTATATATATTAATCAAAACCTAACTACTAACTACTAAAAACCCATACAATCGATTCATCTTTGCCAACACAGTGGCAGTTTATTGATCCCCTCCTTGAAGAAATCAGTTGGATGGAAGGCAACAAATTCTTCAAAGGCATTTTGTACGGCCTCTCGGGCATTTAACTTTTTTCTCGCAAAAAGTTATCCAAATTCTGGAAAAAGTAGAAGTCTGTAGGCGCAATGTCTGGTGAGTACGGCGGATGATGGAGAACTTCCAACCCCAGCTCTTGTAACTTGGAGACCGTATGTTGTGCAGTATGAGGTCGCGCATTGTCGTGCAGGAGCAGCGGGGACGAGCGATTGACCAAAGCTGGTTGGAGACGTGCGAGTTTCTCCATCATTGTGTTCAGTTCTTCACAGTACACATCTGCAGTAATGCTCACCCCGTTTAGTAAGAAACTGTGATGAATCACACCAGCGCTAGACCACCAAACAGTGACTATCACTTTTCTAGGGGTATGTTTTCGTTTAGGGCATTGTTCAGGTGCTGAACCAGGATCCAACTAACTTGCTGAGCTCTTGCGATTGTGAAACAGAATCCATTTTTCGTCGCAGGTAACAATGTGTTTGTGTGCCTGTTGAGCAGTGTAAGGCACGTCTCGACGCGTACTTTCGCTGGCGGTCATTGAGTTCGTGGGGCACCCGCTTGTCAAGCTTTTCTACCTTGCCAATTTGACGCAAATGGACCTATATTGTTTTGATGTTAACGTCGAAGGCTGTTGCTAATTCAGCCGTAGATTGAGTATCATCAGCTTCCACAATCGCTTTAATTAGTCATTGTCGACCAGTTTTCGGACGACCACGGGGTTCATTTTTCAGGTCGAAATTTCCAGAACGGAAGCGGGCAAACCAATGACAGGTGGTGCGTTCGTTTGTAGTATTCGCTCCGTAAAAGTCGTTGATGTTGCGTGCCGCCTGTGCCGCGTTGCTGCCACGATGGTACTCATATTCCATAATTACTCGAATTTTTAACGTATCCATGATGACGAGAAGGATTCAAATGCGACGAAAACATAACGCTAATCAATAAACAAATGACTAATATGAAAAAAAGAATTCCATGTATTTTAAAATAAAGTTAATTTGAAATTACAATTCTTAGCCAAACAAAAATTATTTTGATTTGAAATGGTCAGTACCATAGATAATATACTATATATGGCATAGATGAGCCTTTCTGACAAATTATTAGGTGACGAAACGAGGGAAATTTCTTTAGCGCTTTTAGAGATGGCGTTGGGATTATAAATTACTGAAAATTACACTAGAGGGCGCTATCAACTAGGTTCAGTATTATTTCGTACATATTTCAATAAAATTAAAAGGAAAAGCATTTAATTGCTATCTAATTTGTTTTGAATAACTCTTCATTTTGTTTGTTTAGTTGACCATGGTATGAATTGCTTCCTTTAATCTAATAGAATTATTCTATATATATATATATGTACTTCTGTATTTCAAAACTTCGCTAGCATGATTTAGGCTTCCGTATAAATAATAAATACCAGCAGTGGCGCCATCTTTTTAATAGATTGTGTAAAAATATTGGAGAAAATAGTACTTTTAATGACTGTGAGATGGCGCTAGTATCAACGTAAAAGCAAGCTACTGAGGACTTTCATACCCCTGGTCAGTACTGCAGAACGGCAATTTCATAGGTAAAGAACTATTCGTCGTAATGTTTTTAAATGCGACGCGATGTGGCAATGCAAGGTCTGTTTTAACGTTTAATTTTCCCCCAGATAAATATATAAGCGTGTTCTTGATGCGCTGTGACAGCAGGTCACATCAATATTACATTGCAAATTAATTAATATCCTTCGTGAAGAGGGGCACGAGTGTTTTAAGGATAGAGAAGATAGAAGATAGTAATACCACAGAATAAATAATAGTACTACGTACAGAAGTTGCACTCCTTTGATGTTGACTGCTTGCCGACGTTTTAATAGCCTACATAGTTATTATTAATCAGATAAATCGCACACGCAAGCTAAATAAAACTTTATCGCTGCGCGCGAGTGTCCGTATTACTTTGCATCTTTTCCCCTTCCTACGTCACGAAGGACTTTCCGTGGTTATTAAGGACGCGTTTACAAAATTGATAGGTATAGAATCGAACTATTACATTGACACGGGTCACACACACAAGTGTACGCACGGTTAGCTGCGGGAATCGTAATCAAGTAAAACATTTTGATACTTTGAAAGATTGATATTTTTTTTCTCATTTCTTATACCTACAAAAATATACTTAGATATGAAATTCGAATACCTACCTGTGTGACCTGAAAGTGTACTTCGGTGACTGCCACTGGAACTCCTGGACGAGTAGAATATGGTGTGCCGAGTTTGGGCTTGATTTGTTAGTTATGATGGACCTTACCTCCGGACTTAATGGAGAGACCTGATGGTGTACTTCGGTGACTACTACTGGAACTCCTGGACGAGTAGAACTAAGTGTGCTAAGTTTCTACTCGTCGAATCTGCATCAAATCTGGAAGTAAGGTAACTAACAAAACGAGCTCAAACTCGGCACACTTAGTTCTACTCGTCCAGGAGTTCCAGTAGTAGTCACCGAAGTACACCATCAGGTCTCTCCATCAAGTCCGGAGGTAAGGTCTCATCATAATTAACAAATCGACCCCAAACTCGGCACACCATATTCTACGACTTAGAGTTTCAACACCAGATTCCTCAATAAATGCTTTTGTTCTAAGGGAGGTATGTGAAGAGGCGTTATCGTGATGCAGAGCATCATTCCCCGAAGCCCGGTCTTTGGTCTTCTCTCCAGCACAGTTTGAAAAGCTTTGGGTAATGCAACTGTAGTATACCATTCAGAGTTGACTGACCTACAGTTTTACAGCATTGAGGTCGACAAATGTCCGCTCCGCGAAAAAAACTAGCCATCATTTTTTTGCCGACATTGCGAGGTCTTTGCATTTTTGTCGGTAACTGTCCTTCTGAGTGGACCCATACCGATGATTGCCTTTTATTTTCCGGATCATATTGATAGATCCATGTCTCGTCACCAGTAACGATTTCTGAAACACGCCTAGATGCTCCGTTTTCAAAACGTAGACGCACGAGTTTGTATTTCGTTTTCGGAGAGCAAACGAGGGATCCATCGACAACAAAGCTTCCTCACTCCAAGATGTTGATGTAGGATGGTATTAATGCTCCCCGAACTAATGCCTACAATCTTTTCGATGTCCGTATATGTGATTCGTGGGCATTGTGACATTTCCGTAGTCCATACATTTTCTGCCGTTACCGCTATTTGCCCCGATTCTTTGGTTATCTTTAAGATTAATTTTACCCCTTTTGAATTCAGCAAACCACCTAAAAATTGTTGAGCGTGATGGAGATGAGTCCCCTAATGCTTATTGTAACCGTTGTAAACTTAATTGTTCGGTTAAACCAAATTTAAAATCATAATATATCATATAATAGAACAAAAAATGTACCTAAACTCGAGCCGGTATCGTTAATTTTGTAGAAAATGGCTAGGGAAGATCGTTTTTACAATACAGTAAAAACTCTTTATTCGCGGGGTATATGTTCCGTAAATATGCCGCGAATACAGAAACCGTGAATATGGAATGGTAATTTATATGGAATTACAGGGGATACGTTCCCAGGTGACAAAATAAAAAAGAAATATATAAAAAAACAATTTCAATTGAAGTTTTTGACCATATTGATTTATTATTATCTTCAGGCTTAGGCAATGGTTTAAAGAATTTTGTAATTTTTTTCTTGCTTGGCAGTTTTTAAAAGGTCCTTCAATTCAGACTGATATTTAGCAGTGGTATTAGCAATTTGCCTCTTAAAAATAAGACTTCGTTCCATAGAAGGATCAATTTTCATAAAGAAATTACAAAGCTCATTTGCCATTTTTAAACCTTCCCTAAGATTTTTCAAATTAAATGTCACGTTTCCAGTGCTTATTGAAGCCTCTTCTTCAATGGGCTGTGAATTTAACATTTCCAAGTTGGTTTCAGTCAAATCTTCATCTTTCGATTTAAGCAACTCCTGAATGTCACTTGATTCTATCTGTTCGAACCCATGTTGTCCTATTCCATTCGCAATTTCAGGCCACAGTTTTTTCCAGCATGATTTCAATGTGTATGGCTTCAGTTCTTCCAATGATTCTTTTATGTTTACGATGCATTTTGCTATGTCAAATTTCTTCCAGCATTCCATAACATTCATATCAGGATCACATTCCATATTATCCAATATGATTTTGAAGGTTCGTTTAATGTTATAGAGGATAAAGGCCTGGATTATTCCTTGGTCCATAGGTTGAAGCAAAGCCGTCGTGTTGGGAGGTAAAAATGTCACTTTTATGTTTGGATGCATAGTTTCAAGTTCGCGAGGATGTCCTGGTGCATTGTCCAAAACTAGAACTGCTTTAAAGTCTAAATTCTTTTTTTTTAATAAGTTTCAAGTTCAGAAACAAAACAATTCCGGAACCAGTCACAAAAAATAGCGCTTGTAACCCACGCTTTCTTATTAGCACGCCAAAACACTGGCAGGTCGTCGCGAATAAAGAAATCTTTAGCCGCGAATATAGGAATTGGGTCGCATTTTTTTAATCCGCGAATAGTGAAAACGCGAATAAAGGAAGCGCGAATAAGGAGCTTTTACTGTATAAAAACTATTATTTCCAACAAAATAGTCACCATTTGAAGATGAAGAACCAGTCTATACGTGGTAGTTATTAGTTATATTTGATTTGGTTTAGTTTTGTCACAAAATGTACCGAAAAACCGCATAATTTTGTCCGATTTGCAAACGTGTCCTTAGGGGCTGTTAATAAAAAGTAAAAAAATACATTGTGAAATGGTAAGTTACTTAGGTAAAGTACCTATTCTGACTATAATATACCATATTATCTACTATGTGAGTTCTGTGATGCCCAACGCATGCAACTTGCAAGGCCATTCGTCGGGAATCGCGGTGCTTGGTTCGTATAGGTACCTAGATAGCGTAAAAAACAAATAAACCCGAAATACGATTCCTAACAGAAATATGATCGTAATCTACTTAGTTAAAAATCTAGTAAACAAAGTTTTAATTTCAGTATTTTGTGCTATTATAACTTAAAATATTTTAATTACAAAATAGGTGTGTAAGTAGGTACTTGGGTAGTGAAGTAAATTTCAACTAAGTTTTGTAATAAAGTACTTTGGTATTACTTCTTTAGTTAAATTATTACTTAATGCTTTAAGTACCTATCTAACAAAAAAATGAAATAAATTCACCTTTCATTATCCTTCGGTAACTTAAAAAATTATATATCTGAATCCTTTTAATTGCTCATTAAGCATCCATGCCCGCAACAATTATAGTAGGAACGACGTTTTGCCATTATAATTTAATAAATAGATAGCTATAATATATAAGTATAGTAATATACTTATATATTATTCTTAAATTACATTAAAACTTTTTCAACTATCTTATCCTACAATTAAATATACTAAACACTAAACAAAAGCTATTTCGACGAGTTTTTCAACAAGTACCTATTTACAAAAAACTATTCACGTAAACAGAGTTGAAAAACTTTAACATTCAATCGTCTAGAACGCGCTAGCCCCGACTGCGATCTACCCCTGGGGCACCTCGCGATTGTAGGTAATTATTTCACGCAGGTAGCAAGAGTGACAGAGGCCTGGTAATACCACAGAATTTCTTAATAATGCGTACATACATTTCTGTATTACTGGGCTATATTTTTTACGTTCAATAACGTTATCATTAATTAATTTGTTAATTTAAAAAAAAAAAAGAAGTTAAATACTAACACTAGATTTAAGTTTTCATTATTGTTATACTAACATCTCTATGGACTGAGTCTGAATAAACATATTATTACATATTATTATTATTATAAAAAGAAGTGGGATGACGTACTCCCTTATTTTACACAAAGGAATTACTTTATGGTTAATAAATAGTTTAAGTTTCTACTTAATTATCATAAATTTCACGCCTGATTTTAACTATTTTACAATATCTGAAACTAATTTTACTGATTTTATCACGTTTGATATAAATTTATTTTTAATTCTTGACTTTTCAGTTTAAAAATAAGTTAAAATTGAACGCGATGAAATCCAAAAATATTTTTATTCGATATGTATTATTACCCAGTCGGACAATTTGTCTTAGGTAAACATACTTGTCAAAGATTTCGAGCGTAGTGCGCTAACAACTATTGGCATAGATGTGACATATAGACGTTACATATGACTTTTGCTTTGTCCATGTTCATTTTAAGACCTATTATTATTTGTGAGGTCATTGAACATAGTACTGAGATTCTCCAGCGATTAAGCCATAATGACTATTCCGTCAACAAATTGAAGGTGTTGATACCGTATAATTTTCAGTCCATTGGCTTGAAAAAGTCTTCTAATGCAGTGGTGAAGAGTTTCGGGCATATAACGTCACCCTGTCTTATACCTCTCTGCAGTTGGATTGGTTTCGTACTCTAGTACCTTACTCGGATAGCCACCGTAGCCCTACTGTATATCGGAATATAGTACTGCGCATATTATGATGGAACCATAGACTTTCTCATACGCTAGATAAAGTGGCAGATAGTGTACTTTTCTGTTTTCTGTACAATTTACCGAAAAGTGTGTGTGGTATTAAAGCCTTTTTGGTAACCCGCTTGGTCGAGAGGCTGGATGTCTTTAAGTCTGCGTGCGAGACGATTCATAATGATCCTCCAAAAACAGCACGTAGACGTAGCTCATAAGGGAAATCGATCTGTAGTTAATGATTTCTTATATTTAGCCGAACACTACATATTTAAATAAAATTAGTTTTTAATTTATAATAATTTTCTCCATATAATCCTTAATTGTAATGTGGAGGTGGCCGTGGTTAACTACGACATTGGGACGTCAAACACCTCAGTCCCCTCCGTTACCATGGGTGTTGTAAAGTGCTCGAAACGTCGGGAATATAAAATAAGTTAATATACGCGATAAAATCCGTAAAAACTAGTTTTATTTAAACGATCTGTAGTTCTTCAACAGAGCGTTGTCTCTTTTCTTGAAGAATAAGACTACCGCATTTATGCTCCACGCCTCCGAAGTAGTGCCACCATGGAGGAGTTATTTCTTTGTTTATTAGCTTCTGAACCGGCTTTTGACCCGTTTTCAGAAGCTCGGCTGTCATCCCCGCCCGGGGCCTTGCCATTTTTAAGTTGTTGGAGAACCATTCTAATCTTGCTGACCTGGCTTGACCTCCATGATATAATCGGAATATTGTTGGATGAGACTTGCTCTTAGATCAGTACTTACACTTGCGTGTGCCTCCAACAATGATGTGTACAGCTGTCCGTAGAACTTTTCAATCTCACTCAAAATCTCAGGTGTCCTTGAAACAGCGCACCACATTCGATCTTCAGCTTCGACAGTTGGCTTTTTCCAGCTGACAGATCTCTAGCAAAGACTTTGCAGCCTTGGTTCCGCCTAATCGCTTCTTCATTATGAGATGTATTAAAGTTGCGTAAGTCTCGCCGTATGCATTTGGAGATCTGTCTGTTTAGTTGCTTGGATGCCGTCATATCAGCTAAAGACTGCAGCATCATATCCCGAGCCAGTCATGAGTTTAGAGTATGATCGGAGAGTTTTTGGATCCTTTTGCAGCGGGTTTTACAGAACTTAGCTCCGACCGCAAAGACAGGATTCAAGTGCTTGTCATTCATATCGTCCACTGTATTGCAATCTTCTAGGCACGGAAAACGATTTTATAATTCGAGCTGAAAGTTTTTGGGGTTTTGGACCAGAGCATGAAGGGGATTAAGCGAGACTTCATTAGACGTGACCTCTCCAACTCTAAGGTTCAGTGTGCCTCTCGCCATTCGGTGATCGCTGCCAGTTTTCATCCTCGAGATCATTGAGACGAACAGTTGCCGTTTGTTTGTCATTATGAAGTAAATAATATTATTCGTCAAACCATCGAGGCTAGACTAGGTCCAGTTTCTGTGGGGCCGCTTCGGGAAGAAAGATTTTATCATAAAAAGTCACTCCTTCTCCATAAAGTAGTCCAGCTGTTGAGGATAGGGATTCCGTTGCCATATTCCGAATTTTCCTACCTTCAGCTTATCGTCCTTTCTTGTGCCTAGTTTTGCGTTGAAGTTTCTAATCAATATATATGATATATTGAGTTTTGGAGGAATGCATGGCTCTAGAGATGTCCTCATACGTCTTCTCCACCTCCTCATCGGAGTGTGCCGAGATTGATGCTTAAATCCGTATTACCTTCAACGAATATCGTTTGGTTATTCTGAGTATAAGGTACACAATCCTCGCCGACATACTCCCAATCTTTACAACGTTGTTAAGACTTGTGGACAATAAATCCATCCCTGAGAGCCCTTACGGTGATAGAAGAAGTTACGCGATTCGAAGATTGCCGTGTCCTCTCCTTTTTTTTGGACCTCAGATAATCCTGTCAGATTTCAGCGCAACTTGTCTATTTCTTCTTCCAGCTCCAGGATCTTGTCAGTCCTCAAGGTAAGCGCGTTAAATGTTGCCAGGTCTAGTCGTTTAAAGTAGCAACTGAACCGCTCCGCCGGAGATTCTTAGCATCCCCTACACCGCCATTACCATGGTTGTCACCGTAGCCAGGAATAGTGGGGCCAGGGACTGGAGACCGTTTCTTTGTACCTTTCATAATAGGTTGTTAAATTCACCTAATTGAATGTTCCCCTAGTCATCAGTGCAGCGACAAAGGACTACTGATACTGTACAGTTTAAAATGTTATTGTGTAAAAACATGTCCGGTTGTTCCATGTGTGGTAATTATGAGAGTTGAAACATGTTGTCCTTTAATGTATGACTGTAAATAATATTTTGTTCCAAATCATAAAACTCTTCAATAAGGTAGGTACTGTGTTGAATAATAAAATATTCTGTTCTACAACAACAGCGCATTGATTCAGCGGACGCTTTTCTTATCTTGCTTGAATGATTTCAAATTAAAAAGACGTTTCAAGAACGTGGTTGCCTTTGGGTGTAAACAAAACTGTTTTAAAATATTTCCAAGTTCTGTGTAACAAAATTAATTTTATATTATCTGGTCACGTAGACCAGAAAACGATTTTAAGTGCTTTTTTTTTATACCTTTATGCAAGGATGAATATTATTAAACCTGTTTAAAGTTATGAGAAAAAAAAAAAACTTGAATTGAAATGTTGATTTGCCAATCCGCTATGATAGCGTAATGACGACCTTTAGATTTACAGTAACACCTTTAGATGAGAATTTAAAACATTTAGCTGGAGATAAGTTTTTGACACTGACTTAAACTATACGTATGTTCTTAATCGGGTGCTAAAACTATATGGAGGGAAACATGAACAGCGCACCTGGCAGGCGTAAATAGAACTATTTTAACTTCAAAAAAGGAGGAGGTACTCAATTCGACTGCATGTTTTTTTATGTGTGTTACCCCAGAACTTTTTTGGAGGTGAACCGATATTGATGATTCTTTTTTTATTTGAAAGCTGGTGCTTCCCATGTAGTCCGATTTAAATTTGATCAAGATCTGACCTGTAGTTTTTTAAGTTATCCTTAATAGTATTTAATTGACTTCGACTACATTGATGATGTTCTCATTTTATTTATATTGAAGTCGGTTGTACAAAATTTTTAATTTTATCACTTGTTGTCATACAAAGTAACTCGATGATAAAACGAGTTTCATACGACAGTAAACTCATGCTTGAAGTTTTTTTTTAAATAAGGGTACGGACAGACGTGCTCAAAAAAAGTATGCTCATAAGCTTGCTTAAAATTAGCATGCTCTGCAACTGTTCACATTTGCCAGCAATAAGCACGCTTAAAGCATACTCATAAATAAGCAAACCTGTTCACACACGCTCGGAGCACGCCCCCTTCTACCCGCGCCTCAGGTAGCATGTTTGAAAATCAAATATCGGTTGATTTTTGAGCACGCTCAAAATAAGTATGCTCATTACTAGCAATGTTGCGACACACGTGCTACTAATGAGCACTTGCTCAATAAAAGCATGCTTTCGTGCTAGTAATGAACACGTCTGTCCGTACCTTAAATTTTATGATAAATGCATTGAAAGTTGTTCTGGGAAAACTTACCCTATTAAACTTTTAATAAAGGCTAAAAACCGACTTTAAAAACTTAAAAGAATAAAATAATTTTTCTGAAGTCAGTGGTAAGTCGTAGTGGTAGTGTATCGAACAACGAACTCTAGTGTTTAGAGGTCGTTGGAATCGAAAAATTAAACCTCGACTCGAGAAGCCATTATGTGAAAATTATTTTATTTTATTTTTTAGTTTTTGAAGTCGGGTTTTACTTTTTATTGCAATTTTAATTTCTTACCCATCGATATCACAAGCTCAAGGTGACAGCTAAAATGTCGTCTAAATAGTTATAATAAATACTTCACCTTTATTTTTCTACCATTAATGTGAATTTTTTTGTCCAAATTTAAATGGGACAATTTTTGTGGTATATCCTATTTAATAAAAAATAATGGGTTTAGCAGATTTATATACATGAATATATGTTTAGATCTATAATATAGAACCGAATATAGAACCTTCTCCTTTTTGGGGTCGGTTAAAAATAGACAAATATCAAAACATAATACGTAAAATTATATCACTACAATATATTTAAAATATAAGTACCTACGAACTACATTAATTTGCGTTGTATTGTTTTTCTAGAGAATGTGCCCAAACCCCACTTGATATTAAGTAGATACTGTGGGCCATAGATCTACATCTATCTCATGGATTAAGGATCACAATGCAGATACATTGTCATCCCTAAGGAGTGAGATGGAATGCCTTGTTCCCAGTTAAAAGGATCTCTAGTTCTCTTCACTATATGAAACACAGAAGCATTAAGCTTCTAATTATTCTGTGAGAGCGTGGTCCTTCCTCAGTTGAACCTTATTTTTTTTTTTTCTGAAAGTGTACCCTGCGGCCTTAACAGCTTCATCGAATTAGGCTCGTAAGCGAGGACCTACGAGCTATTGAGTGCAAAGATTCTGTGGCAGCGGCGAGGCGGCGCGAAGCGCCGCGTCGCCGACTGCAGTCCCAAGGCACACTGACCCTTGCTTTCGGAGGAGGGCTCCTCTAGCTGGGGGGGGGGGGAGGCTCGATGTTATTCAAGAGCCCCTCAGAAGGAGGTACAAACCTCGGCTTGAACCACTATCGCAGTGTAGGCCAGTCGAACCTATTCGTGTTACACCCATTATATAGCTGCAGCGTTTCTTTACAGAAACAGAACAGACAAGTTTTTTGGGCTGTGTTAATAATTCTGCGAGATATGCGTTGTTAAGCTTTGATTAGAGGATTTGCTGCAACGCCTCGTTTAGCTGGCGGCTTTTAAAAATCTGATTATAATATTTGTTCACTTTTACAAGCACGATAGCAGACTGGGATATGAAATAAAATTTCTTTATTATTGACTTAAGAAATGTAATTTAGTTTGTCAAACGTAATAATCTTAAATAGACTACGGTTTTAAATTAGGTGAAGGATTCTTTACACTATCTCACGTCCAGCATGAAATCTTACAAATGTTCGATTTACGACCTCGGCGACAACTTCCGAATAATCTAAATCGATCTACTGTACAGGAAACTATCGTGCCAAAAGTGCACAAGCAAACATCACCTAGCTGTGCCAAATCTACAAAAGTATCGTCACCGGTAAGGCTGTAAGCCTATCCACAGTCTACTGCTGAACATAGACCTTCTCCATGGATTGCCCACAGGGGGAAATATTTGTTTAGTTGCCACGTAAGCGGATTGGCAATCACAGTTTTTTTTTATCTGTGAGTTGTTATTAGGAAGACGCTGCTGCCCATCTCCTGGTCTATTTCCCTCTGTAGCCTCATACGCCACCCACGGGACCAGTGGCGAAGCTAGGGCTCCAAACTAGGGCAAGCCCAAGATATGGTTTTATTGTTTTTAGCAGTTTTATAAAAATACACCAATCTTGATCTGTCTCCACTCTTCAGTTTCATATTCAGTGCTGTCGAGGACGTGTTTAACAAAGCACACAGAAGGCATAGATACTACTGCTAGATAGATTGTATGACATATCAGCAATTGCATACCTTCGGTGGCTTTGAAAAAAGCCGTTTGGGTTTGCTTGAGCGAAAGAAAAAGATATTTACATACAATACAATACATGAACAAAAGAAAAGCATGAACAAAGTACAAACAAACTGTGTACAAAATTAAAAAAAAACAAATTATATTCTAAATCGAATCGTTTTTCTTTCTTAAAGAAAGATTTGATTACGTCCGCGTAAAATGTTGGTGAACGTTTTAATTGTACCAATAACTGTTTTTCAATTGCGATAATTGATAAGTCTGAAAGACGTTCCTGACCTTGTATATTTCTCAAATAAGTATGGATGCGCTTCAGAGATGAGAAAGCACGTTTTTTTCCAAAATTACTAAACGAAATTATCGCATTCATGTGTTTTTGAGAATTCATATGCCTTTTAATGGCTTCATATAAGTTATTTAAATCATCATATCCAGTAGTATGCCAAGCTGTTTTGTCGTTGGAAAAGAATATGCAGCACCAACAGTACAACTTATTGGTATGTGAGCAGCCAACAATTCAATGAGTTTTTTAAACATATCTATTAAATTACCGTTTGTGGGTTTTACTCGTCTGAGAAATACACAGATCAGGCGTTGGTTTCGGCGTGGATATGAGCTGTTTTTTCTCAACAAAGTTTAAAGATTTTACCTGTTCCTCGCCGATTAGGACTTTAACACACTTCAATTCATCACAAGGAACACTATTATCCTCCATTTTCACTAAAAATCTTTAAAAAAGCATAAATTTTCCACTCGCAATATTCATTCAAGTAAATACACAGAGTAAACATTGAAATGTGAAGTGAACTTGCAAACGTATCGCCCGCGCGCCTCCGCGCTCGACTAACTTCACACCGAAAGCCCGGTTTAACGCTCCATACTAATTGCTATATAAACAATCGTAGTTATATTTCATTATAGAACATTTTGCCACAGGTTAGAAAGGGAGCAATCGTCTTCGAAAGCCGGAAACCCACGCGTGAGAGAGACGACTAATCGCTTAACCCTAAATGCATAAAGTTGTAAAACTGCAACATACCATTCAAACGACCATAAAATTATTAGTATGAGTTCATTGCATGCTGTTGCAGATTATCACTATCATGGTTATATATTTAATCGAGTGGCAACACACTTTTTCTTCACGACTGTCAAATTTAAACTTGACATTGACAAATCAAAGCCGATCGTAATTTTGGAGCGGATGAAAATTGTGTACTTGCTTTGCAGTGTAATTATTTGATTTTCGAAGGTAAGTTCAAACAAAATTAGTTATTTTACGTAATAATTCATCTTCTTTTCAGTACAATTTATAAGTTATAAAAAAACTTTGGTGTGTTCGGAAATTTTGTTTATTTTGTTGTTGTAAATCTGCAACAATATGCATTTACTAGAAAATGTCCCTGTTTAGATTCTAACTATCACTTTTATTGGTTTTCAGATGCCAAACTTGAATCAAAAGCAAATAGAAGAGTATTTAGCTCTAATAAATGATGGAGAGAGGTCGGAAGATGATCTTGAGGAGTCGGATACAGAAGGTCATGAGAATTTTATGAAAATCGAGACAATTTGTTTCACGATCTTGAGAGTCCATTAGAAGAGGAAAATGATGACCCCGATAATGATCCATTCATGGCAGGAGACCCGCCATTGATAAATGAAGCTACAGCAAATGATCAAGTGCCACAGGTTCCATTCCTCAACAGTCAAACTAGTCGCCGAGCAACTATGAGGACTCGTATGGAAGGTAAAAAATTGTTTTGAATTCTGACCAGACAGCTTTTCATGGAGACACTACATACCCACCAGAACTGAAGGATGAGGCTACTACTGGTACTCCTATAGTATTTTTTCACATTTTATTACATCAGAAATAGTTCAAAGGATTGTGGAAGAGTCTAATTTGTATTCCAAAAATGTGACTAAACCATTAAATTTGTCTGAAACTGAGCTAAGAAAGTTTATGGCGATACTGATATACATGTCTGTTATAAAATATCCCAATGTACGGCTATACTGGTCAAATACTGTAGGTTTTCAACCAATCAAGGACATAATGACTGTCAACAGATTTGAGACTATTCGTAGATTTCTACATTTCAACAATAACGAGAAACATTTGCCAAGAACACCCACAACATGATAGGCTCCATGATGGGCATAATTAGCCATCTAAATGAAAATTTGCTTTAGTTCCTATAGAACAAGACTCAATTGATGAACAGATGTGTGCCACGAAAGTGGCACACTTCATCAAGCACAATGTTACCTAATAAGCCCCATATAAGTGGGGTTTAAATTATATGTGATGTGCAGCGTGAAAGGTTATGCTCATAAATTTGAAATATATACTGGCCAGAATGAACGGCTTCCAGATGAACCAGATTTTGGGCCAGTGGGAAATGTTGTAGTCCGGCTTGCTAGAGGTGTCCCAGGCATATAAATCATATAATTTATTTTGATAATTTTACACCTCTGTTTAGTTACCTATCTTGCCAAACAAGAATCTATAGCCTAGGTGCCAATCTAACAGGCTAGTGAACTGCAAACTGCCGGACAAAAAACAATGAAGAAATCTGTTCCTCGTGGAACTTAGAAGAGCAGATGACTGAATTTGACGGTATTGATTTGACAGCAGTTACTTGGAAGGACAATAAAGTTGTAACTTTTCTATCTTCGTATGTTGGAGCTGAACCTATGGGCCAAGTAGAAAAGACATGGGCAAATAAGACTAAATTAAAATTTCATGCCCACATATAAAAGGAATATAATGCCCATATGGGCGGGTGGACCTAATGGATAGCTTTGGGAGGTACCAGATGCAATGAAGCCGAAAGTGGTATCTTCGTATCTTTTACCACTTATTGGACATGACGGTAATAAATTCTTGGCTTGTGTATAAGATTTAAAACAACTGAAGCCAATTCATCAGTTCTAAACTTATGTCACTATAGACTGGAACTAGCTGAGGTATTAGCCAAAGTAAATAACTCATTTGAACTCTGCAACAAAAGGAAGGCCAAGTACCAAACAGTGTTGAAATGGAAATACAAGCAAAGAAAAGGAGAGGACCAGCTCAACATATTCCTCCTAAGGACATAGAACTGATAATGTTGGTCACTGGCCTGGTAATTGTGTTCGCAGCAGATGCAAAATGCCTGGATGCAAGGGATACACACGCAAACAGGTGTGAGAAGTGTGGGTAGCTCTTTGTCTTACGACCAAAAATTGTTTTAAAATTTTCATATGTAGTTATTGTCTAGTGAGTGCATGGTGTTGTAGTTCTGCAACATATGGTTTTTAATAAAAATAGCAATGAAAAAATATTAAAGATTTTTTATTATTTCCGTGAATCAACATATTCATGGCTCCAAAATATTTTTTTCTAGGTCTAAAAATAAATCATGCATTTAAGGGTTAACTCTTTTTGTAACAGCAGTATCGCGCAGTTTTGCCGCGTGTTGACGTTACATAATAAGGCTACGAGATCATGACCTGTGTAGAACAGAGGAGAGCGCGGGAAATTTGAAATAGTTTGAAACAGTTTACGAGTTATTTTATTAGTTGATATTATTGGTTAAGCAGGTTGACAGGGCAAGGCCGGCTTCTCGGCTTCTATGGAGGCTTCGCTACCGCACGGGACGATAAGGGGTAGTGGATATTTTTATACCGCCACTTCACGGTCAACGAAGTACAACCTGTTGGAAATATGAGTGGCCTATAGACTAGATAAATGACATCATGCAAATGGAGTTTAAAGGCAACGGACGTACACGTGCGGTGCAGCGCGAAGACAACCTTTTTTTTATAGAACAGGGTGACAAACGAGCACACAGTCTACTTGATGGTAAGTGGATGCTGTGGCCCATAGACATCTTCATTTATCCTCAATTAAGCCTCAAAATGCAGATGCGTTGTCACCCCTGAGGAATAAGATGGAATGCCTCGTTTCCAGTATAAAGGGTCTTCGGTTCTCTACACTCACCATACGAAACACAGCAGCATTATCTACTATTTCACGCTGGTATTCTGTGAGAGCGTGGTCCTACCTCGGTCGAGCCGGCCTATTCGTGCTACAATCATAATGTAGCTGCAGCGTGGCTGTAGCACGTATACATTCTAGCGAGGTCCGTAGGTGTTTCTGATGGGTGTAACACTTACGTTATTACGATCTAAGGTAGTCTGGAATTTAGATGTAGTGTCAGATCAGAGATTTAGGAACAGACACAACACCATCCGGCAGTCCACCATCACCATCATGAAAGTTTTTTTTTTTTTTTATAGGATAGGGTGACAAACGAGCACACAGTCCACCTGATGATAAGTGGTTGCTGTGACCCATAGACATCTACATCTATCCTCAATAAAGAATCAAAATGCAGATGCGTTGTCACCCGTGCGGACTAAGATGGAATGCCTCTTTTCCAGTAAAAAGGGTCTCCGGTTCTCTACACTCACCAAACGAAACACAGCAGCATTAAGCTGCTATTTTACGCTGGTATTCTGCGAGAGCGTGGTCCTTCCCGGTCGAGCCGACCCATTCGTGCTACAACTATATATACTAGTAATATAGCTGCAGCATGGCTCTACCACGTATAAAATATATAAAACGGTCAATGAAGACAAATATCAGCACTATGATTATATATTATATTAAACACCTTTACATAAGGTGTTTAATACGCTAGAAAAATAAAGAAGTAAGTACATACTCGTAATTCCAAAAGCGAATAAACGTATTATAGATAAATAGTTGAAAAACATAAAACACAATCAGAAGCACGATTGTGTAACTTTTCTTGAAATTGTAGGCGAGTGTGAGTCACTCCTCAACTGCTTTATGTTATTTCTTTACAATAATACTAGCGATTGGCCCCGACTTCGCACGGGTGATTTCTGGATCTCGTCAACAGCGCCACCTACCGGGTCCAATGGTGAATCGTTTAGATCATCCAGGGACCCACTAAAACACACACAAAAAATTTCATCAAAATCGGTCCTGCCATTTTCGTGTTTTTGCGAGACTAACGGACAGCAATTGATTTTTATATATGTATAGATTTTGTAAAAAAATTCATCGGCTTATAATTAACACATACAGACTATGCTGCTATAATACGCTAGCAACACGAATAGGTCGGTTCGATCAGGAAAGGACCACGCTCTTACAGAGTGCGTGCCTTTTGGGTACGGAACCCTAATAGGGTCTCCAGTTGCATTGAGTGAGGCATTTTATCTTAGTTTATCCTCAGGGATGACAACGCATCTATATTTCGACCCTTCATCGAAGATATATGTAGGTGTTTATAAGCCACAGCATCCACTTGCCATCATTGGTAGACTGGGCTCGTTTGTTACCCCTATTCTGTAAAAAAACTAAAGACAATAATTTAATTTTTCCTTAGAAAGTAGAAAAAAATCTTAACGAAACGAACTCAAAATGGCGATGCTCCCCACTCTGCCGCGCTTGATACGTCACAATCCTCTAAAGTCAGAATTATATGATCCTTTAGCTGTCGAATGGTGTAATTAAATTTTGGATATAGATATGCAACTACAACTTCAAACCGTATCCCCCGATTATGTTATCGGTAGTTTTCTGAATTTCCTCCTACTATGAAAGCAAATTTAAAGACGCAAATTTAAAGACAAAAACACAATACAACGAAATCAGACGTCAAAACGAAATCAAGCGCGATTCCCACCAGAGTAACTTAATCGCACTGCAGATCCGTCAACCGACAATTGCTGTTTTTGGACAGACCTTTAATTTGAACTCAAAATAAGCGGTAGTAGCCAGGTACCTTACCGTTGTGACATGCGGTCGTCTCTGCATCTGTATGATGAAGAGATGGCGGTCAGAGTTTGACTGCTAAATTGAAACTATATATTTTTGTAAATGTTAGTTATTGGGACTTAATAAATTTAAATAGTTGGCTCATGACCGTACTTTGTGGAAATCTATGGAGGAGGCCTATGTTCTGTGGTTGACATGTATTGGACTGCAATGATAGTGAAAGTGAAACACTATGTTGTAGGCTTTGCATTGATCCTGTGTTCAATTTTATTACATCAAAAAATATGCAGTAGTTGCGGAGGCATAAGAAAATCTAACTCCTTTTCGTCCCATGGTCGTCATATGAGGCGACTATGGGATGACAGAAATATTTAAGGCTTCTGATAGTTGGCGATAAATCCATGTCTACGTCAGGAGTAAAATGCGTCAAATGTGTGAAACTTCTGGTACGATCGCACGTCAATTCACGCGAAACGATTAAGGCAAAAAGCTGAAGGTGTTTTAATTTTGATATTTAAAATCACGAAATGTTTTGAACAATTAAAGTTACCGTTACTGGATATATTCATCATCAACATTAGGAATGCCGCAAAATACAGTCCTGAGTCACCTGCATTCATAAACTTTACGTATGTCATCTCAGGTGGTCACTTAATCTCGTGAGGGGCTCCCCAACTCTCCACAAGTTAAGTAAAATAGTTCGGAATATTAGATATATTTTTAAAGATTTTAGATATTTAGAAAACCACGCAGGTGCTTTGTAGTAAGAATCATCATCATCATCATCATTACAACCCTTCACAAGTCCACTGCTGAACATGGGCCTACTCCAAGGAATGACACAAGGCACGGTCCTGAGCCATTTGCATCCATCGACTTCCTGCATGTCTTACCAGGTCATCACTTTGTTTACCGGTACGAGGCTACCACTCGAGAAGCTTTCTTCCCCATCGGTTGTCGGTTCTTCGACCTATGTGGCCGGCCCATTGCCACTCCACATTGCCATTGCCACAACTTACTAATAATATCTTGGCCTTTGTTGGTTACTCTGGTTCTACTGCGAATATCCTAATTTCTAAGTAAGAATATTTTTAACGTTATGATCTAGTAATCGTAACTGCGATTGCTGAATGTGAGGTCCCGGGTTCAAATCCTGGGTCGGAACAAAATCTCAGTTATCGTGCTTTTCTGTCAAGAAATTCTCAGTAACAGTCTGGAGACGGGAAGTTGGGGGTGTTTCCGCGGTGTTGTGCGCATTCACTCGGGTACTATAACCCTGTCCTGCGCAGATGGGCTAGTCTACGTTGAGACTGGCCGCCGTGAACGAAATTCGGTCTGGACAACATTATTTTTAATGATTTTATTTCACTCAGGTTAGGTATTAGGTGTTGTCAGATTAGATATTAGGTGTTAGTCAGGTTAGGTTGAGCCGTGGTAGCTCAGTGGCTAAGCGCTCGCTGTAAATTTCACAGTACACGACCAACCCGGGTTCGATCCCAATAAAATTGTTAATTGCAATTTTAAGTACTGATTTAGTATGTGCTCGGCGGTGAAAGAAAATATCGTGAGGAAACCTGCATGTCTGAGAAATTTAAAAAATATTTCAGAGACATGTGAAGTCCGCCAACACGCATTGGGGCAGCGCGGCGGCAACTTCCTTACCCTAAAACCCCTCAGAAGTGAGAGTGTAGTGGAGTGGATGGAGGTCTGTGCCCAGCTGTGGGACATATAAAGGCTGTAACATTACTTTACTTTACAGGTTAGGTATGTTAGATAGATATCAATAAATAAAAACTTTGCAGTGAGAATATATTTTCTTTATTTCAATGCAAAAATTGCATAGTTCACCAAACAGAATAACGCGATAAACTAAACTGTATGACACACATTAGTTCAATAACGTCAGTTCGATATTGACCAACAATGACTATATTTTTGTGTGATAATGATAATATTATACTAATGTGTTATGAAACTCGCTACCGACTAACCTGGATTAGTTTTGATAAACTCGTTTATAAGGTAAAACAGTTACAAAACGTTCTGTTAGTATTATCAAAGTGCATTATGCCAAAACCAACACGAGTGAGACATACTCTTGGTCTTAATGTAATGCTTTTTATTTCAGCTAACGATATATCTGAACCACGGTTCAAACCGTGTAGTGGCGGTGTAAGAATATCCACCATATACCATGTCGTCCCGTGGGTGTCGTAAGAGGCGACAGAGGGAAATAAACCAGGAGATGGGCGGCAGCGTCTTCCTAATGTAATATATAAAAATTAATATTTGTTTGTTCGTATTTTATGCGCTGCCGTTCATCAGATTGATACAATTAACTTACAATGGGTGTCGCGCGTATCGTACCAAAAAATTTGTTTGAAAGTTATATATCATTCAACATCGATGAATGTATTATCATTCCTAATTAAACAATATAACACTTCCAATTCTAAAACGATATTTCAAAAATTATTTTTACTGTGGCAACAACGCGCCTGGTATTAGCTAGTAACAAATAAAAAAAATGCCTGTTGTAAAGTGTGGCAACTTGGCAAATATCTTCCTATGGGGTAATAATATATCTATGTTCTGCAGTAGACTCGATAGGATGTAACGGTAACAGATATGTTTGATAAACATACCCAAGGGCAAACATTTAAATAAATTTTCTTCATCTTCTTAACATTACTTAAGACATAGCGGAAGTAGATACGATAAATAGGCGATCTTATTTAGAAGGAATGAACGTATTTTTTTCTTCTTGCGTCGATGAATTACACAGTACCTATGGTTTAGATATTTTTAACCGTTGGCTTTACAAGTATGCTGGGCAAGATAGCAATTAAGCAATGGTTTTGAGGCAATCTACCGTGCTTATGCTTCGGTCCGTGTAAGATGACGTCATATTAGTTTAGATATAGGCTTTACCAAGAATACGCAAAATGGACAAAGAAATGTTTTTTGAGACTTTCCCACGCTCACCACACTGAGAATGTGAACTGGCGGGCCATAGACATCCACATTTATCCTTAAACAAAATGCAGATTCGTTAATGCTACGTTGCCAGCAAAAAGCTCTTGTGTGTCCTCTTAGCGGTGACAGTATTTTTGCCAAGTATTAATACAGTTTATAAGTTGGCAAATCTATTTGGCTCATTATTGGACGTAGTGGAGCCTACAACTAGGTAATACGCTTACTCCTGTGATTGTAGATTTTTTTCTATATTATCTATCAATGAAAACTCGTAAAAATCTCGAAAAAAGGTAACCGTGCATTGACTTAATGATTTCTTATATTTACGCGAATACTACACATTGAATAAAACTATATTTACAAATTTTATCGCGTTTAATTACCTTATTTTAATTCCCGACGTTTCGGGTGTCGAGGTTCAAGATCGTCCCCGCCATTACATCAGATTTGATAGACCACAAATCCTCGCAAAATAACACCGATTCCTACCAAGGATGATACGCGAGGCTATTGAAATTAAAAAACATCCTAATTTCAATAGAGAAGATGGATGGTTGCTGCAATCTGCTTGGGATCCTATAATTAACAAAATTAAATCCAAACCCAACAAGCATACTACTGCAAGACTTCAAGATACTGTAAGCTCATTCTGCGTAGATGGAACCAAAAATTAATATTCAAAAACAGAAGGTAGCCAGGCTATGATTTTTTTTCGGGTGCAGCACACTTTCCATTACTAATTTTTTGACACTCGATGGCGGTCTCACTCGGTTGGTTATTGAGGGCGGAGGTTGCCAATCGGTTCATTGTTTTACCAGGGCTTTGATCTCCATAAGTAAATCCCATATCATTCATTATGATTTGAGCGGATTTTCCTAGCTTGGTCAGAAACTTTAGGACAGTTTATTTGCTAGTTCCACCAGTAGGCGGATTCAAAGCTCATTTTTAAATATATTATTAAAAAAAGTTTTCTTCAATACATTAAAGTGACTTATGAAACGGTAGCTTGATGCTTTATATCGAAAATCAAAGACAACCAGGTAATTGTATCCAATTTAAGATACCTATAATGTCGGCTTCCAGACATGCAGGAATGGAGGAGAAATTTATTACAAATTTCTATCAATTGGCAGGTTAAGGCCGTGGAAAGAGATTTTATTATCCTTGTCTTAATACCGCAAGCGTCGTGTGGTGACGTTTTCTTTCAATATTCGACAATGTCTCTTACTTCGTCAAGCGTCACAAGCAGGAGCACTACACCTGCTCCTAGTTGATTACCTTGTAGTGACAAAAATCTACGTTATCGCTTTTTTCATTTTTGTGTTCGAACTTTCAATCAACAATACCTATCGTTTATATCCTCTATCTATCAATAAAAATAAGCCAGTTTACAATATAAATTTGCGACGATTTCTGTACTATTTTGCAAAAAAGATGTATGACGTAGCAACTTTTAATCTTTATGGGCCTATTTATTTCGTAACTCACGAGGAGGATTGTAAATGGTAGCGTTAAATAAATATCTAAATCACTGTGCCACTCTTATCTTTTAAATATTAAAAAATATTATTACTGACCAGTCTTTAGAAACACTGTAATACTTTTGTATGATTTCAGACGATATCTTTAATCACCTTTAAAAAAGTACTGGCAACTTGATAATTACGAAAAACAGATAGAATATCGCATTTCGTCACGCTTATGAAATCACGCGACCATGAAAATATTTAAGAATAGTTTTTTCAAAGCGTAAATAAGATAATCGTATTATTTTTAAAGGCTATATAATTATTATTTAATTATAAAGTAATTCGTCATTTTTATTTTGCAAACTGTTTTAAAAAAACATTTTTCGCTACCATACAATAGCATTTCTTCTCCAATCTCGGGAAGGGGTAGGATAGTTTGTAAAAATCAAAAATGTAATTCAAATTTTTCTCATAGATTCTTCTGTTATCTTGGTAGTCTTCTTTACAATAGGATAAATAAGGCTATACCAATATATTCTATGAATAAACATTCCTTAAAAACAAGAGTAACGGAATGGCTTTTAGGCTTAAACTACATTAAAACAGAATCCCTGATAACTCCCATTACTTAAAATATTATCCAAACATACACACTTACACAACACACACTCACTCCCTCTCACACACATAGACACACACAACTCATACACACACACCCACACACACACAGCGCTCACATTACAGCGTAAGTTAGTTTTTAGTTTTTAAAATTGATTTTTCTTTTTCTTTTTCTTTCTATATTTTATTGTAACTTTAATGATAATAACAACAATTATAAATCATATTGTCGCACGAAGTGTACTAAAGTTAAAGGTATGTTGATAAATGTTAAATTAAGGGACGAGAGTCTGGTGATTAGACATACAGGTCTTTCCTAGCACTAACACCAGGCTCTCACAAATTAAAATGGTTATACCTCCAATATTACTACAAAACAATGTAAATTTGTGAGAGCAAATAAATAAATAAATTATTATTATTATTTAATTGCGTCTGTGACGTAGAAATTATTATTGCAGATTCATAAATTTTCCAGGTCTTATATGAAAATTCGGAATAATAACATTAAGGAATCTCTCAATAAGTGCATTTTAGTAAGCAAAGTAGTTGTTAACAGTATAAAGGCTAGAATCAAATGTGTAAATAACATTTACTCACTTTTCGTATTTACGAAACAGACTTGCAAAATTAAGTTGTATTGGACACACAAGTGGAGTATTTATATCATATTATGTTATTTTGATCAAACATACGCGACAATGGCATATGTATTTCAGGAATTTAATTTAAAATTTTCTGTATTCATAGTGCTTGAACTTAGATCGCTAAAACAGACTTCATATTTTCAACGATTTTTGTATTGAATATAGCAATGGTGTTTTTAGCATATTCGAAAAAGTTGTTCTGTCGGCTGTTAAGAGTTAGATTTCCACAGAATGTCTCTTAGCCTTTAAGGCTGGCATTCTGAGTCAATATCGAGTTTAAACTCAACCTGTTACTCAAATTTTGACATTTTGAAGTTTCAGTTTAAACTCGATATTGTCGCTGATTAACGGCCTAAGAAATCTTATAAAACAGAGTAACAATATAACTTGTTGTTCCGACACTGTGAAAGGAAGGTATTTTGTAAATAAAATTGCATGTCAACAAAAAAGACCTTGTAAATTATTCTTTAAATCACATTGTTTGATAACTGATTGATACATCGGCACATACTCAGTATTAATTTGTTTCATTTTAATTTTAGTTTTGTTCATAAATATATGATAGGTTAATTAAGTAACGAATACAAATATAAATGAAGCTTAAATGAAATAAATGAGATAACATAAGCATAAATAAAATTATTTTATATAATATTTTAAAATAATTGACCACCATTGTAAGGTTTTTTTGCTGGGAAATGTATTTTGTTTGTTTATATTTAAACTCCAGTGTGCCTTCCTTAACATTGTAGGAAGACATTATACTCAACATAAATTGTAAAAAAAAAAACTGCTTAATCATTGGTGGAAATTGCAGGTATCATAACTTCTTGTAAACTTATTATTCCAGTCCTACACCTTTAATAAAATGTCTAGAAATGTAAACAAAGTTAGAAAATGTGATCTAGCATTATTAAATCTTTACTTTTTAGCAGTCACGATTGTTTTAATAACCGAGTTTAAAAAAACGAGGTGGTTATTTTATATTTGACGTCACGCTGTATGTGTAGATATTTTGCGTATGCGTTTTGAATGGTTGCGTTTGGCGTTTTGAACGGAATGGCTAGAACCACAATGGTATAAATATAAATACCCCTATATTTCAAAATCTTTTAGAAAACTATTATTTTGACTATACTATTTTTAACTATACTAAAACATAATATATTTATACATTTATTATGTATTAGTATAGTTTTCTGGGTAATAATAGCACAATCACTGCACTTGAAGTCATCGCTTTTGTGTATATCTATAGCGTTGGGATTAATCAGAGGATATCTGGGGTCTGGGCTATGTCGGTTACTCTAGTTCTACTGCGGATATCCTCATTTCGAAGTCGCTACGCAGAGAAGCTCCGAGCATAGCCCTCTTCATAGCTCGCTGAGCGACCTTGAGTTTCCTGATACGGCCATCAGTGAAGAAGCACTTCTCAAATCCAGTGGTGTGTCCAGGGTTTTGACATAGGGCATATATTTTCCGATGCTAACCTGGGTATTTTATATCTGACATAAATACATATACAAGATGATAAGACCGCCGTCTACCGGAAGCTATAAAATCTTTTGGAGTTTCCTATTGCCGTTTTCTACTTCTATTGTCGCCTTACGACACAAAATAATAACTGAAGATTATGCCCAATTGCTCTCTGTTTCTAAGAATAATATTTCTATCAAGAATAGATAACATATTTTGATATAACTAAGTATATCGGCATTAGAATGAACGTTGTTTTGAATTTTATTACACAAATAACTCGAATATTTTATTTGAAAATAAGAGACGCTCTTGTTGCGCCAAAACATACACATTATATCAACTAAGCTTAGAAAAGTACTTTCCATACTGATGTATATACACGAGATATAATATGATATTTCAAACAAAATTACAAAAGAAATTAATATCGTTCAATAAGTTTGTATGATTTCATGTATTTTCTTATAGTATATATAATTTTGAAATTAATATCGTTCAATAAGTTTGTATGATTTCATGTATTTTCTTATAGTATTGTCTTGTAGCATTTGGTAAATTATTTCGCTATAACCACAGGAATACTCTAAATAAAAAAAAAACATATAACACGAACATGATCCACAGTTAAATAAATTATAATACACAATCCAATGAGTTTACATGGATCTATAAAATTGTGTTTCATGAGTTTACAAATTTGAAATACAAAGCACACGTAGGTTATAGCGAAATTATGGTTGATTTTTTTCTGCATAAATTTAAAATAAATCCTTTGTCTCGTCGATTAAAATTTGTGTACATTTTAAAACCTCATAGCGTACTAAATATTACTCATTTCTCATTGTTACTTGTAATAAAATTAACTCTTATATAAACTTTTGTAACACGAACATATTATCATGTTCGTGTTACAAAAGACATACAATAATATAATATTTTTTTATAGAATACGAATGACAAGCGAGCATACAGTCCACCTGGTGGTAAGTGGATGATGTGGCCCATAGACATCTACATCTATCCTCTGTTAAGGATCAAAATGCAGATGTGTTGTCATCTAGGTCTAATATGGAATGCCTCGTTTCCAGTAAAAAGAGTATCCGTTTTCTACACAAAACAATACAGGCCACAGCAAACAAATAAAGTTTACATTTATTGCCACCGATGCGGCGCCACCGTTTTGCTTATCCCACTTTGCATCATTAAATAAATTTTTTATTGAAGCCAGGTTTCGCGGCCAATACTAATCCTGTTATTTGTACAATTTTTTCATAGGATAAGGAAGATATATTATAGCGTTTGCGGAGTCCGATAAGTCCTCACGGGTGACAACGCATCTGCATTTTCTTTGATGTAGATGTCTATGGACCGCAGCAACCACTTACCTGACTGTGTGCTCGTTTTTCACCCTTATCCTTAAAAAAAAAGCAAGATGGTTGAGAATGCCTCGATTCGTCGTTCGCTTCGTGGCTTTTGCGCGTCATTGTTGCGGTATTGGCCTTATGACATTTGAAGTCTTTAATTGTTGGTGTAGTGTGACCATGGAGGACGGAATTAAAAATATTCTGACGGACATTAAGTACCGCTTTTCCACCCAATTTCAAAAGCTGAGCTGTAATTTAATCCTCGCCCGTTTCTAAAATACTAGAGAGCCATTCTAATCTCGCTCAGAACGACGTCCGGGATATCATCGGATTAGTGTCGGATGAGACTTGTCCTTACATTTTTACTGGCACTTGCGTGAGGCTCCAACGATGATGTGTACAACTTAATTTGAACTTCTCAATCTCACTTAATATCTCTTGTCCCGGAAATAACGTTGCAAAAGTCTATATTCAACTTCCACAATTGGCTCTTTCCGGTAGATAGATCTCGGGCAAAGACTTTTTCAGCCTTGATTGCGCTCAACCGCTTCTTCAATACGGGCTGTATTGAAGTTGCTGTATCGCCGCGTACATTTAAAGTTCTGTGTGTTCAGTTGCCTGTATGCCGTCATATCTGCTGAAGAGTCATATCCCGTCTAACAGCCATGAGATCAAGGGTACAATCTGAGAGTTATTGGGTTCTTCTGCAACGGATCTAACAGAACTTACCTCCGACAGCATCACAATCTTGTCATTCATATGGTCCACTGTATTGCAATTTTGTAGACACTAAAACGATTTTGTAATTCGAGCCGGAAGATTTTGCGGCTTTGAATTAAAGTACGAGCGTTACGGAGCCTTGACTTCATTAAATGTGACCTCTTCAGCTTAAAATTAAGGTTCAGTATGCCTCTTACCATTTGGTGATCGCTACCAGTTTTCAACCTCGCGATAACTGAGCCATCACTAAACAGTTGCAGTTTGGTCGTCAAAATGAAGACAATTTCATGTTTTGTCGAACCGTCGTGGCTTGCCCAGGTTCGCTTTCTGTGGGGGCCGCTTCTGGAAAAAGTCGGCCAACTGTTGACCCTTTGGGTTCCGTTACCCTATTCCGAATTTCCCTACCTTCAGCAGAGGTTAGTGCGTAAACCTGTATGACCAGCGAATACCGTTTGGTAATTCTGAGTGTAAGGTACGCAAACCTAGTCGAC
Organism: Parnassius orleans; assembly: GCA_029286625.1. Taxonomy (NCBI): domain Eukaryota; kingdom Metazoa; phylum Arthropoda; class Insecta; order Lepidoptera; family Papilionidae; genus Parnassius; species Parnassius orleans. Next base: position 198,174 of record JAGSMP010000076.1, on the reverse strand, counting down.
ACACTCGTAATCTTTGCAACGTCGTTAACTTGAGACTTGTGAACATTAAATCCGACACCTTCTTGTTGGAACAAATGCCCGGTCTCCCGGTGATAGACAAGCTGCTGAATTGGAGGTGTCCTACCACTCTCGTCGGACCTCAGATAATCCTTTAATATCCCAGTATAACTTGTCTATATCTTCGTCCAGCTCCAGGATCTTCTTGTCATTCCTCAGGGTGCGTGCGTTAAAAGATTCCAGTGCAGGTCCAGTCAAGGTGGCACGGAACCTCCACCGGAGATTGTTAGCACCCCTGCCCCTGCCTTACCGTTACACATGGTCGACACCGTAGCCAGGAATAGTGAGCCCACCGATGACTTATTTGCCATAGTTACAATAAAAAAGGCGGATTAGTAACCGCAGTATTTTTTAATATTTAGTTGTTATCACAAAGATGCTGCTACCCATCTACTGGCTTTTTTCTTTTGCCGCCTCTTATGACTGACTCCCACGGGGCGATATGGAGTAGTGGATATTCTTACACCGCCACTACACGGTAAGTTAGTCTTAGTAATTAATGTATGGAAGAAACAAAACATAAGAACATGGAACTACATCTACCAATAATATAAATTGTATTGTATAAAATATTTACTCTTGTATCATTAACAGAGATAACAGAGAAATACGTTTGTATGGACTAAACGGAGATCGGATATCGTCTTAACGGCAGGGACACGGGTTTTTATAAATCCGTCCTCTACGTAATGTGCGGCATTAGCGACTTCTCGAGGCAGACTCATAAGAAGAAAAAGAAAAAGTAAATACCTACTATGACCACAAGTTCTGTTACACGTCTATATGCCATTTTTAATAATGAAATTACTATAATAATAAAAAAACATCTTTGATAAATGTTAACTTTCGTTTATACTGCATGATTATAATATAGTAAGTACTTTAATTATGTTTACCTGACAAGAACGTCATGTTTCCTGTACGACACATAACAACATTCCTTGGGGGAGGCATAAGTCCACTGCTGAACATAGGCCTCCCAAGGAATGCCACAAAGCACGGTCCTGAGCTACCTGCCTCCATCAACTTCCTGCATGTCTTACCAGGTCGTCACTCCATCTAGTGGGGGTCGCCCTACACTTAACCTACCGGTACGAGGCTGCCACTCGAGAACCTTTTTTCCCCATCGGTTGTCGGTTCTTCGAGCTATACGGCCGGCCCACTGCCACTTCAGCTTACTAATCCGTTGGGCTATGTCGGTCACTCTAGCTCTACTGCGGATATCCCATTTCTAAGTTTATCACGCAGAGAAACCCCGAGCATAGCTCGCTGAGCGACATTGAGCGTCCTCATACGGCCAGCAGTGAAGAACCACGTCTCAGTTCCATAAGTCATCACTGGCAACACGCACTGGTTGTACAATCTCGTTTTCATGTTTTGAGGTATACATGACGTGAAAATGTGTCGTAATTTCCCGAACGCTGCCCAGCCGAGTTGAAATCGTCGATTGACCTCTCGGTCGAACATACGACACATACACCGTCTTATTACAAAACATGGCTTATTGATAGTCTCCTGCTTAAACGATGGTTTAAGAAGAAACTAAGAAAGAAAAAGAAGAAGTCCTTTAGACAAGGCGCCACAATTTTCGCGAAATTTGTCATTTGCTGTCAATTCCATACATTAATTACATTTTAATTTCGCATATCTCCGCGGAACTTCTTTCGTGAAACAGATTATAGTTCATTAAAATTTATATAATTTACTATTTGTATTAAGATAAAACAACTCGTTCTGTTGTTAATTATAGACTTGACATTCGGATTTGGTTGCCGTGGTCGAAATCTGCCAGGAGAATAATAACGACAAGAAAAAACTCATAACTATTATGACAATCGTTATGAGTTATAATAGTGAAATAGCAAGAAAACTTAATCCGACAGAGCTCGTATAATGTCAAACTCATTCATGGGTTTATGGCAGGCTAAAAAGATTAAAATAACTTAACATTCTAAAGTCGGTGCTAAGATATATTGTATTAAATGAATTATAGTCTCAACATCAGTTCATGCAGAATGTGAAATTTTTTAAATCTTTTTAGTTTACGTGGTAGAGCCACGCTGCAGCTATAGTATTGTTGTAGCACGAATGGTTCGGCTCGACCGGGGTAAGACCACGCTCTCACAGAATACCAGCGTAAAATAGCAGCTTAATGCTGCTGTGTGACGTATTTTAAGTGAAGAGAACCGCAGACCGTTTTTACTGGAAACGAGGCATTCCATCTTAGTCCTCAAGGGGGCATCTACATTTTTTTTAAATACTAGTAATGCTATTAAACACTACTAATGTTCCCTTTAACCACTTCTGGTAAGCTTAAAATGCTTGTGTTAGAAGTGGTTCACGACAGTAGTCGAATGGCGGATTCGAAGTTCGAACCCACGACCTTTCGAGTTCGCGGTCCGCGCCCTGCCATTAGGCTACTGACGCTTCATTTTTGATTCTTAATCGAGAATAAATGTAGATGTCTATGGGCCACAGCACAGCATCCACTTACCATCAGGTGGACTGTGTGCTCGTTTGTCATTCTTATTCTATAAAAAATGTTTGAAAAATAGTAAAAGTGACTTCCGTGTACCAATACCTTTGTGTTCTTAGGAATATCTTAATCTCAATGTCGTCTAAACAGTTTCATTAAATACTTCATCCTTATTATGCCACCTTGGAATTTTTCTCCAAATTTATTGGGACCACCTCTGAAGTATAAATTATTTAATAAAACAGAATCATCGAAATCGATTCACAATTAAGTCAGTTGTCGATATAGCGTAACATACATAGGTACAAAAAAACATACAGTCGAATTGTTAACGTCCTCCTTTTTTTGTAGTCTGCTAAAAATACCCAGACAGATGACGGTAGCAGCTATGTTATGGTACTGCTGTTGTCAGTCCGAATATCAACTACTGCAAATTTCTCCAACTAGGGTTCTTTGTTTAGCAGTAGGTACACTGTTCACAGGCTCGGGACACGGATGAATTTGTATAATATAATTGAATAAAAAAAAGTGACAAACTACTTTATAGTGAAGAAATATGGAAAGATGAAAAAGAAAGAAAACGACCGTTTTAAAAAATGACTTTGTTTATTGTTATTGCATTAGAGGAGGATAACTTTATTAACTTTAAAATTTTCTAACTAACAATATTTAATCGCACCTGGGATTCACCTCATTGTGTACGATATTGCCTCTTGTCAGAGTTACCGTGTGATGATGGCATAAGAGAATCTGATACATTTCCGTTTCGTCCCATAAGTGTATGTAAGTAGCGTCTGTGAGATAGAATCTCATGGCACCCGGAAGATGGCGGTATAACCATCTGGTTTACGCCAGATGTAACATCTAGATCGACAACGGAAGCACCGTCAATGGCGCGAACCGTCTGGTCCTGAGATCGCCAATCCGCCTGCCATTCGTGGCGATTATGGAAAATCTTTCCTTCAACAAAAACCAATAAAAACTATGGCATTGGATTTCTGTTTACGTGCTGACAAAAAAGAACTTAATACCACGTATTACGTATTATTAATATCTACGTAATATTTTTTATTTAGTTTTATTGAAAAACAGGGATTTTTTGTAGACTCAAAGTAAATCCTATGTATATTTATTAGTGCTCATTATGAGCTTTAATTGTTAATGTCGGACTTAAAATTATTAACAAATGTGTATTATTCCCTGCGTTATCGAAGTATCAATTCTGTCCATTAAATAAGAATTAGGTATTTGATACATAGTCTAGAGAGAGTTTCTATGGAAATGTTGTCAAAACAAACATTTCCATAGAATCCGTATGAGAATAATATATCGTGAGCGTGACGTCATGGAATTTGTGGTCAAATAATCATCTTGTTTGTATATTTTTAAAGACTAAAATATTAAACTTAAAAAAAAGGTAAAGATCGCCTTCATAGCTTTTGAACTCGATGTTAAGACATATTGTATCGAAGAATTATAGCCCCGGCTTCAGAAGCTATTATGTGGAAATAATTTTATTCTTTTCAGTATTTTAAATCGCTTTTACTATTTTTTATTTATTTTTTTGGAATATCACAAAGTTGTAGGTAACAACTGGAATGTCGCCTAAATAGTTACATTAAAAACTACACCTCCATTTTTCCACATTCAGGGTTGATATGTTTTCTTAAAATGTAAAAGACTACCCCTGAAGTATAACCTATATTATATTAATTAATGGTTAATAGGGAATATTTATTTTAAAAAAAAAAGACAAATTTAAAACGCTTCAGCCGTTTCCAAAAAATCTAATTTAATTTCAAACATATATGATGTAGTAATTTAATTACGGTAATGTCAAATATTACTGTTAATTTAAAGAAATGTATTAATTCTCTCAGTTAATTTAACAGTAAAGTTGCAATTAAACATAATCCTTTTACTTTCCGGTGAAAGGAAACTTGAAATAGTTTGGTATTAATTTGATAAACAGTACTAAGTCTTACTACATGCTCAACTACTTTATATTCATTTACCTTTAAGTTAACTGTTACTAGATCACGAACGTTTCGATTTCCTTCATTATAATTAATTAACTTTGTAATTGTTTCAGTGAGCCCTATATTCGCCAGAACCTAACCGGTATTTCTATGAGTTTAGCGAGAGGCAAAACTGCACCATTGGACGTCGTTAGAGTAGAAACGAAAAGTAATGTAAGTATAGAAATGTAACCATAGAGAGCTAATTGCCAGATATTGTACATGTAGTTTTCATATTATAAAGCCAGAGTTCTTTAAAATCTTACCACGATGAAAAATAAAGCGGTCGAGTGCAAGCTATGCTAACTACACTATATATACACCCACTTCTATTTTCAATTAAGAAGTTTCATTCCTGAGGACCAAGAAGGAATGCCTCGTTGTCAGTATTACTGCTCCTATTTTACACTGGCTATACTGTGAGAGCGTGCGCCTTCTTCGGTCGAACCGACCCAAACGAGCAACTGTCATAAATCATAACAAAGCTGCATTGTGACTATTATACGTAAAAAAAGTAAAGTTACAGTCTATGTACGTCCCACTTCTGGGCACAGGCCTCTCATTTCTGAGACGGTTTTAGGGCAGGGAAGTGTCTGCCGCGCCGCCCCAATGCGTGTTAGCGAACTTCACTTGTCTTCGAATGTTTTTCTTATTTCCAGACATGCAGGTTTCCTCACGATCTTTTCCTTCACCGCCGAGCACGTGGTAAATCAGCACTTAAAATTGCAATTAACAATTTCATTGGTGCCAGCGGGGATCGAACCCGTGTTGCTCGCGTACTGTAAAATAGCCCCTGAGCTAAGAGCCGTGGTAGGTCAGGGGTTATTTTACGTATACATAGATTTTTCCATTATTTATTAGCCCGGAATCTGTCAAGTCACCTCTCATAGCAGGGAATTACCCTTCATCGCTATATCGCCGATCCTAGTTTCACACCTTTGATACTACTGCCCATCACCCGACTGTGTATTTCAGTGTCTGGGATACAACAAGGTGATTAATCTTCTCGGCGACTAACGACAACGACAACGATGTGCGAGTCACGGTGCGAGATAAAGCGTAATGGAATCTATGACTTAGCACCGCGAAAATGTTTTATAGGATAGGGCGACAAACGAGCACACAGTCCACCTGATGGTAAGTGGTTGCTGTGACCCATAGACATCTACATCTATCCTCCATTACGAATTGAAATGCCGATGCGTTGTCACCCGATTTGTATTGCAAATATCCAACAAAATCAATCCCGCTATTTTTCTGGAAATTTGTATAATATATAAGTTTAAGAACACTAATGTTTTTATCTTTCCCCGTTCGGCAGAGATAATGATATGTTATTCAATTGAACATGTCCGTCATACTAAAAAAACACGAAGAGTTGAAACGGACACAATTAATCTCACAAATTGTTACGTTAATATAAATGCGATTACCACTAGAATGACGCCTATTTATTTAAGACTTGTTTAACATGCTGTCAAGATGTAAATAGTGCAACACATTGATTTTTGGGCTTGTATATTAACATAATAAGTTATTTCAGATTATGTTTTCCTTCCTATCGGTCGGATGGGGCTTACTTTCTGATATCGATATTGAAAGCGAACGATTACGAGCGATTGGAGGACAGAGGTTCGCGATATGGGCACTAGCAAGATTAGTGGGACTGAGAAAGTACAAAGGTGTTGTCAGTTACGCTAGGATTAAGGATGTGACCAATCTTCCCAAGCCAAAACTACCAATGACTCTCAGCCATAGCGTTAGCCAGGATGGTGCGCTCGATTCCCCTGACGCGGAAGCTTTTATTGACTGTGATGAGCATTCTGAAGTGTTTACTAATGCTTTGAACGGTAAACAACATCAAAGGGTCGATTCATGGTACTCTGTAAACTCTAGAAGGAGTGCATTTTATAGTACAAGAGGCTCTGAGTACCACAGTGTAACTAGTGGGGGCTCGGAAATGCGATCACCCGTTCACGCATGTATGCACGGTCCGGCATCGTACCTACCGTCCTTAATGTCTCAGTTGCCTTCACATTGGGTACATGAGGATGGCGAATTCGTTATGGTTCACGTCTCATACCAGGCATATATTGGAGAAGATTTACTATTCGCACCACGGTCGCAAATGTCTGATGGAGTCATGTGGATGCTTATTATCAAAGCAGGTATCACAAGATCTCAAATTTTATCTTTTCTCCTCGGCATGGGTGAAGGTAATCATGCAGACATTAACAATGAGCATATCAAGATGATTCCTGTGAGTGCCTTTAGAATAATTCCTGAAGGACCTAATGGTCACATGACTGTCGATGGTGAACTTGTTGAGTATGGTCCAATTCAAGCAGAAATCTTCCCAAATATAGTTCACCTTTTAGTACCAGATACAAAATAATATTTAGGTACCATTAAACAAATAGGAACATTCTTCAATGACTGATAATTACCTGCCACTTAACCGAGCCTATGTATGAGAGCAATAAAAGGCATTAATAAAATGTAACAGGTTATTGCTCCATCTCAGCTTGTTTTAACGTCGTGTACTTTAACAAATTTTATTAATGTACAATTGTATGAACCATTCCATTAATGTTGTGATTTACGTTTAAATAAGTTATTATTTATGCCTTGGTATAAGTTATACTTGTGATATTTTGTGTTAAGTTGTTGAAAAATCACATCTAGTTACTAGTCAAATATGTCAAGATTAAAAAAAAAATAGTGCCAAATTTTATCGCACTCTAAAAATTACTTATACTCTTCAAGTATTGCCAAGGAATTGATCATTTTAAGTATATAAATTTTAGATTCAACTGTTGCGATTTGCATAGAATAAATATTATTTTTATTTTATTTTAATAATAATAATAATAATCTTTATTTGCGTAAAACATGGTATAGATGTTGTTCACATGTAAAAACGAGCGCTCATGTTTTGCTTATTTTACATAGCATGCAAATATTTTTAAACAATTGTCATTTAATGTCTTAGAAACTACTGAAAATCATTATGTGCAATAATAGCTGACAGCTATAAATTAATGTGAAATGGAAAATGAAATCAATAAAGTTGTGGCAATATTCCACCATTTCTGTACTGAGATCAGACTTGCGTTATTTAATATACCATGTTTAAAAAAGTCTTTAACTACAGTTCTTGCTAATTTAATTTATGAACTGTATTGATGTATGGATGCATCAATTTGTTAGATAGTTTTGAATGGGTTTGGGGTATGTGATTCTACTTAATATATTTAGCAGTATTAATTTATTAAGGATATATTTTAATGTTTCTGTGATAATACATACCTATTTTTGCCATAATATCGTGGCTTATTTGCCTAGTGTTGCTAAAACCCCAGTTGCATGCTTTTAATATTATTTTATCTATTATTGTTGATAATAATGTTTTATATTAATAAATTTACAATAAACTGTATGGTTTCATATTTTTCCAATAAAATACCTGTTTTGTATAAAAATAATGAGATAATTTTTTTAAGTAAACAAATAGAAATCATAACAAAGTAGGCACAAGAAATGTTGCACACTTAAAATAGGGATTTTATTTGTTATTTGAATCAGAAGGATGTACAGTAGAATTGTGTTAATCGGCACTAATGAAGGCATAAGTGTATTGTATAAGTGGAGAATTATGATGATTGAAATCTATGAATATAAGTTCGAATTAACTCTACGAAACTCTGTCCAAGCAATAACAGGTAAATTAACTTCATGGTCCTTTTTTTAGGGTTCACTTTTATACAATGAATCCATATACTTAATTCCTTTCCTGTATCACAGCATCATATGTTATAGTTTTCAATCAAATTAGAAAAATTTAAGAAATTTTTATTTTGTTAAAGATCTCATTAAGTAAACAGAAAATATAATTTTTTAAATTATCGATTATGTAATCTTTTGAAATAATTATGAGTGCTTAAAATAACAACTTTAAAATAATCCACCAACAGCAACCACCAGTATAATATAAACCAGAAAATATTACAGATATACTGTAAAATGGGACCCTGCTTTATGTATGTCCCTAACATGCACTTTTTTAAATTTATCACAATTATTTTTATGTAAATTTTATTGTATTAGCTGGAATAGAATATTAAAAGTAGAGTATAAGTTTAGGCAATGAAAAAAGGACAGAGAACATTCAGTTTCATAGTGGTGGTGTTGACAAGATCTCAAACACTTGATGTGATGTGCCGATTAACAAGATCCTACTAGGTAGGTTTGAAACAACATCTTTCATAAAGTACCTATGTATATTAGGATATGTTAGTGGGTTCAAACATATGTATAATATATTCAATATGTTATTAATTTTAAGTATTAAAGGCATTCCATTGTCAATAAATTTTAAAATTTAAAGTTTATGAAATTGTTACTAATAAATAATATAATATGTAGTGGTTTTTGCTTTTAAATAACATTCCTTGAAAATCAAAGATATTTATTTAATATAATTATAGATATACATATTTACTCTTACATCATAAATTTACCCATTGTTATAACCTATACTCTGTTCATTTTAGCATGAAAATTTATATAAATAACTTCTACGTGCACTGAATTTTTTTTTTGAAACTTTTTCATTCTTTAAGCTCTCTACTGTGTTTTATTTAAAATATCAAGTCCACCTTACCTCAATGAAGGTTTTTAACTTTTCAGCCTTACTGTAAAACTTTCTTCAGTCTAGAGAAAACCTTTCTACTTTTTTCTAAAATTGTTTTACAGTTCTTGGAGTAAAGCTAACATTATTTAATCTGTGGTAAAGCTTTAGGACTCCTTAACATTGTCTAAGACATAAAATATATAAGATTTAACATTTTGAGGAACATTATTTTTCCCCTCTAATTTTTACCTTTTACTTTTACTATCCTTTTATGTATACTGGTTTGTAATTTAAAGTCTATAAAGTTTATATTTTAGATCAAAGTATTATCTATATATAGCACAAAAAAAGTAGAATACAGTAGCATTTTCCTGATAATGTAAAATCAAAGTTATCTGAAAGAAATTGCAGTATAGCACAAGACCACTTTTTGCTTTCTCTTTGTTTGTACATTTAATTGAGTTGTTTTGATTTGTTGTGCAAAGAAGATTATTGTATTGTATAGTTGTGCATTTGATAGTCTATAACAATGGAATTATCTGTTGGATGGTACATTTTTATTTACAAATATTTTATGCTAAAGTGAACAGGGTTTAAGTTAAAAAGACAAATGTTTCATGCTTATATTTATCAACAAGCATGATATTTGCCACATATGGGGGATATTAATTACCACTCAAAGTTAATATAACATAAAATTGTTATTAATGTACCATAAACACAGTACAGTGAAGTTATGATAAACTATTTAAAGAGCCTATTTTTCAGATATAGGAAAAGAGCAGTTTAACATATTATCTCAATTTCAAAGAGTCTAAGCTGTCAAGTAAATTTTGTACCTCAGATTCTACTTGTTCTCTTGTACTGACATGCTCTAATCTCTCACGGACGGATTCTAGATCTGCAGAATCAGTTCTTTGAATTTTCATATATTTTAACATCATCTCAACAACTAAACAAATTTCACCGATGAGCTGCCTTGTTTCCTCATAATTACCTGCACCACTTGGACGCATTTGAATCAGTTTTAATTTGCTTTGGGCTAACTGAATTGGATTACGGCCATTCTTATCATTAGAACTAACATCAGTTCCTGCATCCAACAACTCTATGACAACAGGTATATGATTTGTACAAGCAGCAAGATGCAGAGGAGTGTTACCGAGGGTATCCTTTATATTTGGGTTGGCACCATGACTTAAGAGTATTCTAACGACATCAACATATCCACGGCAGGCTGCTAAATGCAGTGGACTTCTTTTATGTTCATCAGATGAATTGGGGTCAGCGCCAGACAGGAGGAGTTTTTCTACAAGTTCGGAATTATTTGTAGATGCAGCGAAACGTAGCTTCTGATTTCTTGATGAGCAAATTGAACCACCATATCGGTATTTAATTCTGCAATGTCTAGCCTTGGTAGTACATTTTATTTTACCGATTAAATCGTGACGTTCGCCGAAAAAGTCCTTTGCTATCCGTCTACTTCCCGACACATCAAGTGAATTGGCCAATGGATTGAATTCTATAATACATGGAGTGTGATCTATGTTCTGATTATCACTACTTTCATTACTTGTGTCAACTCCGGAGTCTGCCATTATACATAAATTCCGAAGTTATCCGTTCAAAAATCTCATTTTTAAATAAATACGTATGGTTAACAATTAGGAGTGAGCATGAAATGAAAACAACGTCGGAAACACAAACTAATAAGAAGTGCTAGCGCTAGTCGGAAACAACAAACAAAAGTTCTACAATTACAATAAAAAATCTAGAATTTTTGAGATTTAAGTGCAAACAATTTTTTTATTAAGATTTTTGGCATGGATGCTTGTTCTTTAAGCCACGTCTTCATTTCATTCGGGATCTTGGTTTTTATAAATTTATTTAATAATCCTTTATAATACACTGCTTCACAATATGTTGATGCGTCAGAGCCAGTCTGTTTGTTTGGTATTTCTTAAATTTAAGGCCAATAGAAATTAAAACTTGTCTTAAAAATTCATGGCTGCCATCAAAATTTAATTCTTCCTTCACCACTGCCAATAGTTTTCTTAGTGTAGGCACTTCTTTCTGCACTGTGTAGAAAAAATAAACTTTTTGACGAATGGCACATAGATCGAAATCATCGATGTGTTTCTTTGGTCGGCCTTGCCCGTGTTTTCCGGGCGTGACGAATTTACCTCCATTCTGCATACCTTCGTCCACTATGCGCCGAATTGTGTTTTCGGAAACACCTGAAACCAATATAGGCATGTAAATAATAAATACCTTATTCATATCTAAATAAATAATACAAAAGGATCAAAACTATTGACTGTGTAGTATAATTCTTAGATAAATTTCATAACCTCAACCATTTGTAAACAATGTTATAAAACGGATAAATTATACTTAAAAACAAATGATAGATATGAGATTACAGTTTTTTTTATTGTGTTTAACATTAAAATACATGTACGTACCAGTTATCTTTGCTGTTCGCCCGTAAACATCGTCTAAATCGGAAAGATATCTTCCCGCTTGAAATTCGGCCATACACTCTTGAAACATTTTAAAATATGACTTGTCTGGTACCGCTCTTATAAACACTGCGTTTCATTTTTGATCTCTAAAAACTAAACGGTCATACGATAAGAAAAACTCGAAATATAAAAAATCTTAGAGCACATCAACTACAAAGCTACGATATGACAGCTGAGTTACTCAGTTTGACAATAATTTATTGTTACAAGCAAAAGCACTAGTTCCAAAAATATTCTTTTCATGACTTTCTCGACTATACCCAGGCCTACCCGTAGTCCATTTTATTTATGTATCATATTAATATAATGCCATACAATAAATAAATGTATCAATTAATACCTAGGCCTTAGACGCAAGCTTTATACCTCATATAAAACAAAAATCGACGCTGCGTTGATATATCTACGTTTTTATTTATAACTACAGAACGGATTTTTTTCCGGGTTTCAAATGAGAAAATGCCTACGCATACCTGCATTGCGGGGGCAAGAACGGATTATGTCGGACTTGCACCTACTAAAACCCCATGACGTTCCACCTTCACCACACATTGACAGGGCCACGGACACGCTTTCAAGCATATCCGCGGCCCCACCAGCGAGGAGTCCTTAGTTGAGGACTTCCCTCCCCAACTTCCCGAGCCTGATATGTGGAGGCCATGGAGCCAAGAAAAAAGAGCACTCGGATGCACCAAGTGGTACAGTCCCGCCAAAGTCGCGGAGGATAGTCGAGTGGCGCATTACCATACCAACAATCCTCTTCCCTTGCGACTCCACCTCGGCTGCAGCGATATATAGCTACTGGACTAGAAAGGATACGGTATTAACATCAATGGCGAGTACATCACTCACCTTTCATTTGCCGACGATATATTCCTTATGGCAGAATCGCTGGAGGACCTAAGCACTATGCTCAATGACCTCAATAGTGCCTCCCAACGGATAGGTCTTAAGATGAACATGGACAAAAGAAAGATCATGTATAACGTCCATGTCACACCTATGCCGGTAGTTGTTGGGAGCACTAAGCTCGTGACGTTTATATATGCAATTAGACAGTCAAAACCGGATATAACGACATTGAAGGGACCATATAACTTCGGACGTTATATCCGATAGTTGTTATAAGCAATATACACAAGTAAAGTATACAAACATAAAAATATTTATTCTGAAAAACTTGCAGGACTAACAGTACAGCTTATAGACTACAATTAAGTTTTAAAGTAATCGGTCACTTTGGTCTGTTTTTTTTTAAGCTGAGTCTCAAATGTGTTTTGCATTTTACGTTTCATTCTCGTCAAGATTGCTTGATTATCATTAGCATTAAACTTTTCGTTAAAAGCAACAAATTTTTGTAAAACTATAAACATTCCTTTGCAATTTCACTATTTGACTCGCCATTTTGTAATCTCTATATAACGTGTTTTTTTTTCAATATTAAACACTTTCCTCTTTTCATCATGTTTTTGTGACATGGTAAAGCGAAAACACAATCAAAACCAAAACGTATCAATTCAACCTTTAATTCACGCTGTTAACTATTGCACTAAATAAGTCGTGGAACATGCAAGGTCAAATGGCAAAGAGCGCGCAAGAGGTTCGGATGGGTGGGAGAAAGTGCGTAGGCAATAATAAGTCAAAACATTCCTTCATAGATTAAAATAAGTTTGAAAATTGTTCGTATTGTTTTATTGTGCTGGTACAAGCACAACGGTTGGTCGTTATAGCCGATGAATATCGATAAAGTTCCGTCGTTCTAAGCGATATGTCGCTGTATCCGATGTTGTTATAGGTGGTATGTTTACTTAACTATTTATTAGGGATTCGGCGAGGACCTTACCATTCGGTCGTAATAACCGATTCGTCGTTATAAACGATGTCGTTATATTCGGTTTCGACTGTATTTGTTGCATAAACACTGGGTTAGATTATTTGTTGCTTATACATTAGGATAAGTTTCATCTCGAAAAACTATAGTACAGACACAATTTCGCATTTATAATATTAGTATGGATTATCATAATTGTTTTACTTTTACAGATTTCCAAAAGAAACTCTCTTAAAAATGAGGTAGGCACAATTGTGCACTCGAAAAAAGGGATGGGAACCTACCCGCACAAGTACTATCTGTTCGATACGATACGATACGATATTTCGATACGATACATTGAAATTGGGATGAATAAAAGTGTATTCATCCCAATTTCAATGTTTGCCTAGTAACATCGCAAATTAGTCTGTAATGCTTTACCAAGATTACTGTTAACAGATGCTGTAAGTGTTATTCATTAGGGATTCTTTTTGAGGCAACCCACTTCCACCAATTTTTGTTTTGGTACTTACAGCCTTTTTATTTCTGGTAACCATGCAAAATTACAGCTTTTTAGAGTACCAATAGCGTCTCTACGCTAAGCCACGGACAGACGGACGGACTTGGTGAAACTATAAGGGGTATTATTAGTGGTTTTATTACGGACCCTTTAAAAGACTTGTTGTGCTGACTAAACTAAAGAGTTCAGATGATTTTATTTGTTCGAGTGCGTTTTGCTTATTCTTGTTTTTTTTCGCTTAGGGAATCTATCGATATAAAATATCGATATGGTAGCATCGCAATTAATTCGTCTGTCTTACACTCATAACTTTTTCTATGTTGATGTATTTAACCTAGATTTAGATTTATAAGTGCCATAATGACATAAAATTTTATTGCGGAGGCGTGCATTACTGTCTATGTAGTGTTTCCTCGCCCCGCACCAAAAGTGACAGACTTTTTTGTTTGTAGCATTAGGCGCAATACTCGTCCTTTAGTTGAATGGTCTAAGGGTTAAAGATATTCACTATGGTATAGAAATTATCTTAGAGTAATTACATAAAATTATGGAGGGTAGAGTGGAATTAATTTTTTTAACCTTCTTAAAAAAACCAAAGAGTAGGATATACCATAAACTTAGTCAGTCCCAATGACCTAATACCCTGAATCAGGGCCCTGAATTAAGGGTGGGCGTGGCCCCTAATTAGGGACGTCAGTCATTATACCCCTATTACACTACACTGAATCAGGTTCCCTAAGCCCTTAATAAGAGAGGTGTAATAAGAGTAAGGCAGTAAGGGTCCCTAATTAGGGCTTCAGAGTGGACCCGGTGCGTAGTGCGCTTACCACCGTGCAGTGCAATACAAAGGGTAGTTAGGGCACTTATTCGATGACCGAGCTAGGGATGCAAACGATACATCGATATTTTCAAACATCGATATATCGTTTATAAACACCGTACTTCATGAGCGATGTTTTATGAACGATGTTTTGGCTTGTCTTCAAAAAGTTTTTTTTTTATATAGAATAAGGGTGACAAACGAGGTAAGTGGATGGTAAGTGGTTGCAGTGGCCCATAGACATCTACAACTATCTTCGTTTGCGAATTCAGAGCCACGAACTTCCGAAAAAACCAACTATTCGAAAGTATAAAATTCCGTATGTTAAAAATTGCCGAAAAATAAATATTCGAAAAAAAAAAATTGTCGAAGTTAGATAACGTCTAAACTTTTAAAGTTATAAGGTTTCTTTAGTAGAAATACCTCAATCCCGAAAATTTTAATTACAAATCATTAAACAGACGAATGGTCTTTCAGCCGAAAATAAATACTCGAATTTCAGAAGTGCAATTGTCTTCAATCGGTAATTTCATTTTCGATGTCAAATTGTAGTTAATTTTTATTGTGATAATTAATTAACATAAGTTTACAAATATTGAAAATGGATTTAAATTGTTTTATTCATTTTTTTATTAATAACTAGCGGTCGCCCGCGGCTCCGCCCGCGTGGATGTCGGTTACCGCTGCAAAAAGCCTACCCAGGAAAGACACGGTCAGCAAACAAAATGATTCCCAGGTCAATTCACAGACACCGACACTAACATCGACGAAGCAGTCACTATCCGCAGGCTGAACAGATTTTCTTTCTGTGGATGTTATTTGTTAAGTCCCGGAGTGCAACCTGTTGTTTTAGGATAGAAAACTTAAGCTATTATTGTAGAGCTTCTCTATACACAACATTTGACGTTATATTATTTTCTGGTAACAAAATATACTGATGGTCGGGAGCCCCGACCCGTGATAGGGCAACGTAAAGTTGCCCATGCGTAAAACATTCTTTTCGTAAATCAATTCCTACTAATTTGAATGTTTGGCCCTGGGATTTGTTTATCGTGAGTGCGAAAGAAATTTTTACTGGAAATTGGAGCCTTTTGAAGGGTATAGGCAATACAGTAGGGATCATGGGTATTCTTGGTATATGAGCTAATTCACCAGCTGCAGGGCCGGTGATAATCTTCGCAACTATTAAATTATCTTTTAGCTCCTTTATAAGAAGTCTCGTGCCATTACACATGTTGGGGGGTCTTAAATTTCTGAGAAGCATTATCGGCGTGCCAACTTTTAACGACAGTTCATGAGGTGGAAGCCCAGCGGGGTTCAGAGAATTTAAAAATTCCTGGGGGTAGTGCACTGCGTCCTCGATGTTAGTGACGGTGTCTATGGATTTATAGCACTTAACTTCACCCGGTACTTTCTGCATAATTAAATTGTTTATTTCGTTGACTGTTTCATTCCTGGGAGAAACTATTGCTCTACAACACAGCCAACGAAAATCATTTTGATGTAAGTTTTCGATGTCAGGATATATAGCATCTATCAGACTATCTAAATTATAGACTATTTGCCCTAGAGACTCATCCAAAGTAACCGCATAATCGGTGCCCAAATTTAAAGATGGAAAAATTCCTTCTCCCAGTTTAAGCAGCTGTTGTGGAAAATTGCTATGCGTATTTCCATGTAGATGAGCTCTCATATTAGTACGCAAATTCAAATGTTGAACAGATGTCCAAAGGTGAGACGATTTTAAACATGCCTTCATAATATCTGCTCGCGTACCTCTGTTGACGACAGGAAGCGTTTGTCGGAAATCTCCAGCAAATACAAAAGTGATACCACCCATGACATTAGCAGAGCTTCGGAGGTCTTTTAAAGTACGGTCCACGGCCTCCACATGAGCTCTATGACTCATGGTGCATTCATCCCATATTACCAACGACGCGTCTTGCAGCAACTTACCAAGAGGTCCATTTTTCCGAATAGAGCACGTAGACCGTTGATCTAAAGATACGGATAGCGGGAGTTTAAACGTAGAGTGAGCAGTTTTCCTTCGTTCAAGAGAGTTGCAGCAATTCCTGACGAAGCAACTGCAATCGCTATCTTCCTGATTGCCGTATCTTAGCAAGTATCAAATTTGCGAGAAAAGTCTTTCCGGTGCCTCCTGGTGCGTCCAAAAAATAATCTCCCATGTTATTGTTCACGCTGTCCACAATAGTCTCATAAGCATGTCTTTGATCTGGTACTAATTTTGGCACATTTCATTAACAAACGCTGTTAGATCATTGCTGTTATACTGTTGTACCATTGTGTCAATAGTATTATTCTGGGTACGAACGGGAGAAGGTAATCCAAAATCACTTAAATTTTGTCGTTTAGTTCTAGAAGTTTGTTTTCTATTTCAATTAATACTTCATTATAAATGACTTCAGTGAAGGGTGAAGTATTATCCTGATTTTGTTGTCTGATACGATGTCTAATATCTTCACAGAACTGATCTTTGAAAGTATCCCATAACTTCAATGGTTCCGATGGTTGACAAAATAAAAGTATGACTACGAACAACTCCCTTAGTTTTTTTGGACAATGTGATAACGAAGCTTCGCTTAAAGTGTTACCCCAATGATCATCGTTTTCAAGTAAACCTCGGTCACGGCAAGCTGCATGATACGTCTCTTTGACAATACCGTTTACAGTTTTAAGGTATGCAAATGAGGTCGGACCGCGTACGTGGTGCAGTAGAATCCTAAGATAAAAACACTCTGATTGGGATGGATGTATCCGTAGACTCTACCTAAAGCGGCATCTTTTTATCCCCGGATGTCCAACTACATCTTCACCACGCTTCCTTCTAGTGAATGTATTATTTGCCCATGTATAGTATTGCGGGACTTCATGATACAGAAGAGTTTTCGCGAATTCATCTTCATTACAGAGAGCAAAAAATGCCAGTAATGTGGTATTGCGTGGGTTTTGGACAACTTGATGAGCTGTCCCTGGTATAAAATACACTCTTTGACCGTTCTCTAGATGAACGGCCAAATGCACTACAGTAGGATGCCGCTCGTGAATGGGAAATTCAAATAAGCGCCAGACAGCTTCAGATGTGCTTATGTACCTGCCATTTAAATAGTTTTCGACCTCATCGTGTGGGTTTCTAAGGCTAAAAGTTGCCTGATCTGAACCTTTATTTATATACTTACATATATATTTAATGGCTTGGACAGAGTGGTAATACTCACGTTTATATGAGCGTTAAAAGTCTTACATAGTAGCGGGGTATGGAACAATCCACCTATTATCTATCGTCACCATGTTGCCCTGATTTGTAGCGTAGTGCTCCGACCGCCATTTCCTGTATCGCGCCTACGATAAACTGGATACCCATCCTCTCCGGTCTGGGTATCGTTCATGAAACAACGAGGGTATTTTTGTGCAGACACCGTTCTTCATGCATGGTGCAGCTAAATTATGTTCTCCGCAGGGTCCATGTACCATATTTTTAGTTATAATGTCGTGTAGTACCGGATCAATTTGTTGATCGGGTAGCTCCGCAACTATGACACTGTCGATCTCATCTGGTTGTATTTTAGTTTCTAGCCAGAACAGCAAATGACAATGAGGTAAACCGCGCTTTTGCCACTCCACACTTGCCATATAACATTTTACTTTACCGAATATCTGTTCTTTGACAAATAATTTGATGAATTTCTTCATCTTTAAATGAAATACGTGAAATTATGTCATGACGGTCGAAAGACCGTTGTCCTGGTAGCAGCTCGGCTTTTATTTCAGGCCATTCAGGGTTACATGTAAAAGTGACAAATAAGTCAGGTCTACCATAATTTCGAACGTACGTCATCGCGTCCTGCGTTTTCTCGTGCATGAAACGCGGAGAACCCGTAAATGACGATGGCAATATGACATGTTGACCGATATTTGATGGGTCAACATTTGCGTCATGATTTAAGGCATCTCTGAGATGAATGTAATCATCAGCCCTCAGTCTTTGTTGATTCCGACAAATATAATTTAATCTTTCCGATATCATTTTCGCCATCATGTCAACACAATATTGACTAAATAAGTCTCTGTAATAATGTAACGGATTAAAAGAGTTAGTTCTAATCATTAATCTAAATGCATAAAATTGCATACACGAAACAGTTTTATTACGCGCAGAACCCTGCTGAGGATAGTCAAATAATAACCGTCTTCTCCTGTCACAAACATTATAGGATACTGTAGTGGATCATAGGACCGATGTAGCTCAGAAACTCTTTGAGCTGCCCGTCTCTACCGTGTAAGACTATATCCCTGGGACCTTTGTCTTCATCGACCAAGAGAACAGCTACCTCGTTTACAGTAGGAGCATTATATCTGCCTCTGTGTGCTGTCTGTGGAGTGCGATCTGAATGAATAATTAACTTTTAATTATCTGAGGAGTTAAGTTCTAAGTTTTGTTTAAAACTTCGTATGTACACGTTATGATTATTTAAAGCGGTCTGTAATTCGTGAATTAAATCCATTTTAAGGTTGGTGCGATGCTTGATCGCAACGATAACTGGTCTGCATCTGAAATAAAATATATTTGCAAGAACTGTGGGTTTTGGCCTGATGGTGGTAAAGGCTACCAATTAGATGATACACTTGTCCTTCAATTTTAAAAGTGGGCATAAAATTTCCTTCCTGATTTCTTTTGCGCAAAACGAAGTCATTTGAAAAAGACTATTGTATTTACGTATGTTTGTTAAAAATGCCCAGATAATGGATGGTTATTAGTCAAAAGATTTTTATTGGTTGTGGCGGCTCCTGCAGGTTAGAAGACAAACTTTACCTGAAGCACAGCACATACCATTAGGTTCGTCCGCCCATTTCTTGGCAGAGCAGTTAGAGCAGATCTTATTCATGACCTGATTTGGACGGACGCTTGTTGTGCATAATCAAACTGCGGATCATATCTGAAAGCCAGTCTGTTGCTGTTAGCTAAAATTCGATTGCGAACTCTATTTGTGGACAACTGCTGTCTCTCTGCCTGAGCTCTAAGTCGCTGCAAACGCTCGACACTCGACTCTCTTTCGCGCAACTGAGAGGTCCTTATATTTTGTTCATGAAGACGTTGGGAACGCTCCAGGCTCGACTCTTGAGCGCGTAGCTCAGAGGTTCTCAAGCTTTGTACGGCAAGGCGTTGCGAACGCTCGACACTCGACTCGTTCGCGTAAGTCAGAGGTTCTTACATTTTGTTCATGAAGACGTTGGGAACGCTCCAGCCTCGACTCTTGAGCGCGTAGCTCAGAGGTTCTCAAGCTTTGTACGGCAAGGCGTTGCGAACGCTCGACACTCGACTCTCGTTCGCGTAAGTCAGAGGTTCTTACATTTTGTTCATGAAGACGTTGGGAACGCTCCAGCCCCGACTCTCGTGCACGTAACTCAGAGGTTCTCAGATTTTGTTTTGCAAGGCGTTGTGAACGTTCGACACTCGACTCTCGTGCGCGTACCTGAGAGTTTCTCTGATTTTGTTCAGCAAGGCGTTGTGAACGTTCAGGTGAAGATTCTCCCATACGACGTATTTTGCTGCCCGTGCTTGAGAACTATGTTTAGAAAGTTGAGACCTGGCTCTCTTAGGCATTTTCAAATGTTTAAGATAATGTTATTAGCGTGTAATATTCTAGCTCTAAAAGAACTGTTGGTTAGCCCTGAAAAGAACTGTTGGTAAGCCCTGAAAAGAACTGTTGGTTAGCCCTGAAAAGAACTGTTGTTTAGCTCTAAGAAGAACTGTTGTTTAGCTCTAAGAAGAACTGTTGTTTAGCTCTGAGAAGAACTTTTGCGTAGGTGTAGTTTAAAGAACGAAACCCAAAAAATCGCACGAAAATTATTAGACTTCACGCACGACCGCTGCGTAGGAGCCGACCGCGCGACTGAGCCGCGCGGGTACCTTACTCATAGATCTAAACTCCCTCCCACACGCTCACGGGCCTTGGTAACGCCTACTTGCAACGGGCTGTGCAGCAGTTTTATGGTTCTATCTTTAATAGTTTAGGCAGGGTACGCAAAATAAGTAACTTTTTTGGTTGATTTTTTACACCTTGTGTCCGAAAAACCCTAATATCTTACGGAACCCTATTTTTGTTCAAAATTAAATATAGCCTATATTACTCGTGGATAATGTAGCTTTCGAATGGTGAAAGAATTTTTAAAATCGGTCCAGTAGTTTATGAGCCTATTCATTACAATCAAACAAACAAACAAACAAACAAAGTTTTCCTCTTTATAATATTATAGTGTAGATAGTGTAGATTATATTGTGGCATAAATACACCAATATTGAAGTCATGCATTGATGAAATAATTGACATATTGACTCATCTTGTCAATTTGTCATTCTCATCGGGAAGCTTCCCAGGAACATTAAAGTTCTCCACAGGGCCGCACCGACCCTCCCACAGCACCTGTGTGCGAAACCTATGAAGCGCCTCTTTTTTTCACGAATCTTCATGTTTCAACTTATGTTTTTTTTTATTATTTGTTAATTTTGACCGAAATAAATGTTCTCCAGTTTTATATACTTAGATAATATTTTCCTAAATAGGTAAAACCAGTTCGCTTCCGCTTGCCAATTACTGCGAAAAATAAAACACGAATTTAATTTTTACATACTTTATTTATGATGTTATATCTAATTGTATACTTAGATATTAATAACAAAATAGCTGACTTTTCTAATAATACTGATTTAACTATTACGTATGCTATGTTTGAAAAAACAACAAGAGTCTAAAATATGTAAGAATATAAACATACTTAAATTATATTATTTCCACTCTTCTCGCGTTTCTGTTTGCGAAATCCTTAATAATCTCGTGTATGTCTATATGGTCTAATATGGCCTCCTCTATGGATATTGTTGCTATATTTGTTAATCTTTCCTGGCTCATTGTTGAGCGCAGGTAATTTTTTATAAGTTTTAATTTAGAAAAGGACCTATCCGCGCTTGCTACGGTAACTGGCATAGTTAGCAAAATTCGTAATGCTATGGTGATGTTAGGGCAAACAGCTGTCAAATTGTTTAAATATATAAATTCGAGAATTTTCACCACATCATTATTTAATTTTTTGAAAAGAGACTGACACGACACAATTTCTTCACACAAATCATCGGCGTTAATATCCAATGAATCATTTGCAGAAAGTTTTTTCTGCAAACGATGACAGCTACTTCTTAATCGACTTTGATCTTGGTCATCACTTAGTTTGAATAAAAAATTAAACACGTCATTTTGATTATTCAATAAATTAAATCTTTCGTCTACGGAGGATAAAGCTTGATCCAATATATAATAAAATACATTAATTTTAAAAGCGGTCTTCGGATCATTTATAGTATGGTCTTCGTGTTCATAATCAAAACACTTTGGAGTCTTACGACGTCTTAGGGGTCTGGATCTGGAAGTTTCGAATTCAGCCTCGACATCTAATTTTTCGGCAATTTTCATGGCATCATTTACAATTTCCTCAAATTTTGCGTCGGTTCTAATTGTTATCATAAATTTCTTTAATTCCGTTAAAGCATCTAAAGCAACTTACATATTCATATCGATGGACTGCAGAATTTTGCTCACAAAATTTACTTTTGTCAAAATCATATGCCATATATTTAGTGAAGAAATGAATGAAAAGGAGCATATTTTTTCTGCTAGACATTTAACGTCATATTTTGCCTTCTGATCATATGATATACCATTTGATATTTCATATAAGGCATCATAAATTTCTGGTAAATTTGTAAACAGCATCTATTCTGCTTGAC
This sequence comes from Parnassius orleans, assembly GCA_029286625.1. Classification (NCBI taxonomy): domain Eukaryota; kingdom Metazoa; phylum Arthropoda; class Insecta; order Lepidoptera; family Papilionidae; genus Parnassius; species Parnassius orleans. Next base: position 175,511 of record JAGSMP010000076.1, on the reverse strand, counting down.
TATCTTGTTTTAGACAATGGTGGTTAAGGTCACATTTATGATATATTTTTTTAATATATCCCATATTTTGGTAGAGGACGAAAAATATTTATATAATTCTTGCACAATACTAAAAAATCCAGTCGTATGATGTTTGAGATTAGCAGCGTCGTTTACTATTCAATTTAAACTATGGCTAGCGCACGGTTTAGATCCAGCAATCTTTTTTGAAGACCATTATTCTTACCGCGCTTATTTGATATCATAGCCCTGTCCCCTTAAGTTTTTTATGTCCAAATTAATTTCGGCTAGTTTTTCTACTATAAATGACGTTAATACAGCGCCAGTTGTATCGATAATTGGATAGAAAGCTAGGAAATGCTCCCTTATTTCCAACTTTCTATTTTCTGTGTTAAAATACACAAATCTTATTATAATACTAATTTGCTCTACGTGTGAAACGTCAGGTGTACAATCCAGTATTATTGAAAAATATTTATTAATTTGACATAAATTTAAAATAAAATGTTGAATTTGGTTACCGAGTATGTAAATTTTGGATCTTATCTCTTAGATAAGTCGGCATATTTTTGAAATCCGAATCATTCGTTACGCGTCGTATATGTTCAGTCATTGAAAGATCGAATTTTCCTCACAGTTCAATACATTTAAAAAAATTACCATTGTTATGGTCGTATAATTTTAATGCAATACAAAGCTAGATGTTGCCAATCACTAATTCCTTCGCAGAATTTATTGTTATGTTTTGATTCAATTAGCTTGCAACAGAAGCAATAAACGGCATTTTTGGACACTGAATACAGCAGCCAATCTCTGTGATACTTTTCACCGTTTCCTAATTGCCTTTCATAATAATACTCGGAAAATTTTCGCCCCGAAGAGTCACTCGGAAAATTATACTGTTTAATTTGTTTAATCGGAATTTCTATTAAATACTGGATCAAAGTAGCATTGAAAACTTTTGGCCAGAGTCCATGGTCATCTTTAGAAAAAGTTGGTATTGGTGACGATAATTGTCTTGGCGGTGACAATGGTGTATCAGGCAGAGGCACGGACGTAACTTCGGCGGCATCAACTTAAATTGAAGACAGACAAACAAAGACATATGAGTACCTATCTACCTGTCTGAATAAACTGATTTATCTATCTATGAATAATTATGTATGATAAAATAAATAAATAAATGAATATTTCTCGACAATCCTAGATCCTAACTCCGCCGTCTAGTCCCAAGCTGAGCAGGGCTTGTAATGAAATTAAAAATAAATATTTTTTTTTTACATTACTGTTACGAGCTTGGGGTTCGAGACAATTAAAAACTGCCGATTGAATTACCAAAATTGACACTTTAATTATACAACACTAATTACAACTTTAAACCACACTAATAACAAAATACAATTTTACTACAGATCGCTTAAGTTCGTAGTTGTATCGCTTCGAAGTCCTCGCTTGTATCGCCAATTCAATACTGCCTCGGTCGTGGTCTATACCGGCCTTATATAGCGCCTCCGATACTTTCCAGAACCTTCTACTGTGGAAACATCTAGAATGTTCGAGTACATATCGGTCCCGAAATTTCTAGAAAGATCTTGACTCTCCTAGTTCTACTACTCGATACTAGAGGGCGCTAGTGGCTAGTGTTGCCATGTAAAGACATTAATAGTGGCGCGCAACACTGCCCCTCCTAAGACATGCTCGTCCCGAGCATTATTGGCCCCATAATAACGCGCCAGTCGATCCACATGGACGATCTTAGAGTACCTCTTGCACCTTTCTGTATCCGGTAGGTTACGTCATTGATCCTTGTCACAATCCGGTACGGTCCGTCCCATTTAGCTTGAAGCTTAGAGATTTCCTTTGCTGCGAACTGGATTGTGTAACCACACTAGTGAACCTTCGTCAAACCCTTTGTTGTTCATTTTGCGGTCATACCGTGTTTTCATCTTTTCAGACGTTTGCTGTCCTGATTGTCTGACGTGCTCATAAATGTCATTCATTTTGTTCCGCAAGTCATTTGCATAATCGGTTATACTGCGTGGGGCATCAGGTGGTATTCCGGTGATCAGGTCTGCAGGCAGCCGTAATTCTCCCAAAATTTGCTAAAGCTGGTGTCACTGATGTACTTTCGTGAACAGCGCTTCGATATGACAACAAAAACGGTTGTATGTGCCTGTCCCAGTCTCGTTGCCGTTTTCCACAACTTTGCTAGGTACCTCCAATGTCTGATTAAATCGTTCTACCATTCCATCAGATTGTGGGTGGTAAGAAGTTGTTCTTGTTTTATGAGTACCCATAACTCGGCAAGTTTCCTGGAATATTTGAGACTCAAAATTCCTTCCTTGATCGCTGTGAATCTCTAAAGGTACTCCAAAACGACAGAAGACTTCATGAACTAGTTTATCTGCAACTGTTGAAGCTTCTTGATTTGGAATGGCGAAGACTTCTGGCCACTTAGTGAAGTAATCCATCACAACCATGAAATACTTGTTACCACTTTCACTTTCCAGAAACGGCCCCGCAACGTCAACGGCTATCCTCTCCCATGGTGCAACAACATTGTACAATTTCAATGCACCTTTACTACGAGTTTGAGGTCCCTTTACAGCCGCACAACTTGTACATTTGCGACACCAGTCCTCGACATCGTTACGACAGTGGACCCAGTAAAACCGTTCTCGGATCTTCAGTAGAGTTCGTTTAACTCCCAGGTGACCTCCTGAACAACCATTATGGTACAGCTGTAGAACATCCGGTACTTTAGCTTTAGGGACAACCATTTGCAAATGACAACTGTCTCCCCGGCCATTTTCCCATTTACGGCACAGGACTCCATCCTGAATCAGCAAGCTGTCCCATTGGGCCCAATAGCTTTTCGTGGTCGAACTCATCGCTGAGACGTCGCTCCACTTCGGCTTAGGAGCACTGGCTTCATCCATTCCAGAATCGGCTTGATGTCTGAATCTTCCTGCTGTGCATGTTGTAGGCTGTCCTTCCACTCATTGCTGAGCTGGTCTGTCCTGAGCATCCTCACAGATACCACTTCCTTACCCTCTTGCCTAGTACAATGCTTGCAATCTTCAGGGCAGGTCTTCTTGACAATGCATCTGCATTGCCATGAGATTTCCGCTGCGATGTTCGATCACAAAGTCGTATTCCTGCACTAGTTCAATCCATCTCGCAACTTGTCCTTCTGGATTTTGAACTGCAATAGCCATTTCAGTGCAGCATGGTCAGTTCGTAAGTGAAATTTCCGCCCCAGAAGATATTTGCTAAAATGCTGCAACGACTTTACCACAGCAAGCAATTCTCGCCTTGTGACACAATAGTTCCTTTCCGGCTTTGACAACGACTTGCTGAAGTATGCTATCACAACCTCTTGATCACCATTCCTTTGAGACAACACACCGCCAAGTCCTATATCACTTGCGTCTGTGTCAACTATAAATTCCTTGCCCGCATCAGGGTACCCTAAAATAGGTGTTTTGCACAGACGGTCCTTGAGCTCCTGGAATGCGATATCGCAACTTTCATCCCAGCAGAAATGTCGCTTCTCCTCGGTTAGCTTGTGCAGAGGTTTGGCTATATCTGCAAAGTTCTTCACAAATCGCCGATAATAGAGCACAATCCCAAAATGCTCTAACCTGCGTCTTGTCTTTTGGGACCGGCCAATCCTTGACAGCGGCAATTTTCTCCGGATCCGTGCGGATACCTTCTTCCGACATTACATACCCCAAAAAGCTAACTTGCCGTTTGAATAGTGAACATTTCTTCGGACTCAACTTGAGGTTGGCACTCTGAATCTTCATGAGCGCGCGTTCCAGGTTTTGAAGGTGTTCCTCAAACGTACGGCCTACGATGATGATGTCATCCAAGTAGACCAGACAGGCATCGCCAATTAACCCGGTAAGTACAAGCTCCATCAACCTTTCAAACGTTGCTGGAGCATTGCACAATCCAAACGGCATAACTTTAAATTGCCACAGACCCTTTCCTGTCGAGAATGCAGTTTTCTCCCTGTCCTTAGGGTCAATTTCAACCTGCCAGTAGCCACTTTCCACGGAAGGTCATTGTCCACCCTTTCCACGAGTACACAACGATGAGCTTGCCCAGGATTCCGAGGAAGACTAACCGGCACAATCGTTTCCGATCTCGGCGGCAGAACAATCTTCTTGTTCTGAAGCGTTTTTGAATCAGATTTTATAACATCTTCATCGATAAAATGACTGGTTTCTGTCTCTAATGATTCTTTGGAAGTGGATGGTAGAGCCGTAAAATATTTACTTATTTTAGTTGTATTTTTATCACGTTCTTCTTCTTGTTTTCTTTTCCTTATTAAATTCTGGTAACCAGATAATTTCTTTTTTTTTATCTTGAGTACTATCACTGATCGTGAAAACACGTTAAAGCAATCACTAACACACAAACTATATATTGTTTTTAGAGCTAGAACTTAATCTTATTATAAAAAATCAATGCGCACCTTGCACACACTTTCAATTGACTGATTGTTCAATTGTTTTGGCACTCTCGTTCCTTAAAGTCGGGGAATCCCCGTGACCCCACCCCGCTTGCGTCGCACGCATCGCATCGGGTTACGTTCATAATTCATTCAAACAAACTCACGGCGATTCTTTTGATTTTAACGCTGAGTTCGTAACTAATGTTAACTAAAACCGAAAGCGTAAAATCAAACCACACACGTGAATATTATCTTAGAAGACTTGTACAGTAAGCGCATTATAATTATGTTTTGTTATTTACAAGGCATATGTTGCGCCTATTGCACCTACTTACTTATCGATACTCCACTACAAAGAATATGTTGTTGTGTTAGTGTAACAAAAATAATTTCGATGGCGGCACCTCTTTTGTCTTGGTGCCTGTGTGCGCCGCACACTTCGCACACAGGGGCGGCGCGGCCCTGGTTCTCCATTGTAAAGCCTATACACAAACGTGGCAATAGAAACGTCGTTAGCAATTATCGCCCAATTACCCTGGTACCTACACTTTCAAAAGTATTCGAAAAGTGTATGTATAAAAGGCTCCTAGAATTTTACAATAAATTTAACGTTATAAATAAAAATCAATATGGCTTCCAAAAACATAAATCGACTAACTTAGCTATTCATCATCTTATCAATACATTGCTGACCAATATTAAAGATAATTATTTGACTACGGGACTGTTTTTTGACTTAAGTAAGGCCTTTGTTAAGTCAAAAAAACAGGCCCGTATTCTTACCCGCCACTACAGGCGGGTAAGAATACCCACTACCCCATATCTACCTGTGGGTGTCGTAAGAGGCGACAGAGGGAAACTGAAGCAGAAGATGGGCAGCAGCATCTTTCTTATAAAAGCAAAAAGCAATAAAAAACTGCGATGGCCAACCCGCTCGCCAAGCGTGGCAACTATGGCAATATACCCCCATGAGCAACTACCAGTCCCCGGCGGCCCCGCTATTCCAGGCTACGGTGGCGACCATAGTAACTGCGGGGCAGTGGGTGCTAAGAATCTTCGTTGGAGGTTCGGTTGCCACCTACGACGACTCGACCTGGCAACTTATAACGCACATACCCTGAGGACTGACGAGAAGATCCTGGAGCTGGAAGAAGAGATAGACAAGTTGCGCTGGAATATTATAGGATAATCCGAGATCTGAAGAGAGGGGGAGGACACGGTAATCCTCGAATCCGGCAACTTAATCTATCACCGGGAGGGTGACCATCTGTCCCAAGGAGGTGTCGGATTTATCGTACACGACTTTCTAGTTAACAACGTATTAAAATTGGGAGTTTGTCGACGAGGGTTGCGTACCTTTTACTCAGAATCACCAAACGGTATTCTTTTAAGGTCATACAGGTTTACGCACCAACCTCGGCACATCCCGATGAAGAGGTGGAGGAAATGTATGAGGATATATCTAGAGCCATGCATTCCTCCAAAACCCACTATACGGTGTTAATGGGAGACTTCAACGTAAAACTAGGCACATGAGGGAACGGTGACCTGAAAGTAGGGAAATTCGGAATAGGGCAACGAAACCCAAGAGCCCAGCAGCTGGCCGACTTCATGAAGAAAGAGGCACTCTTTATAATGAACTCTTTCTTCCAGAAGCGGTCCCACAGGAAGTGGACCTGGTCGAGCCCCGACGGTTCGACAAAAAATGTGATTGTCTTCATTATGACGACTAAACGGCAACTGTTCAGTGATGTCTCAGTGATCGCGAGGGTGAAAACTGGTAGCGATCACTGAATGGTTAGAGGCACACTGATCCTACACGTTAAGTTGCAGAGGTGTCGTCTAATGAAGTCATTGCTCCGTCCCCCTCGTGCTCTAATCCCAAGTCCCGAAACCTTTCAGCTCGAGTTACATAACCGTTTTCAGTGCCTAGAAGATTGCAATGCAGAGGACGATATGAATGACAAGCTCGTGGAAACTGTCCATGCAGTCGGAGCTAAGTTTTGCAAGACCCGCCGCAGAAGAACACAAAAACTCTCAATCTCATGGCTGTTAGACGGGAAATGATGCTTCAGTCTTCAGTAGATTTGATAGTGTTACGAGCTTGGGGTTCGAGACAATTAAAAACTGCCGATTTTTTTACCAAAATTGACTCTTTAATTACACAACACTAATTACACTTTAAACCACACTCATAACAAAACACAATTTTACTACAGATCGCTTAAGTTCGTAGTTGTATCGCTTCGAAGTCTTCGCTTGTATCGCCAATTCAATACTGACTCGGTCGTGGTCTATACCGGCCTTATATAGCGCCTCAGATACTTTCCAGAACCTTCTACTGTAGAAACATCTAGAATGTTCGAGTACATATCGTACTCGAACATATCGGTCCCGAAGTTTCTAGAAGGATCTTGACTCTCCTAGTTCTGCTACTCGATACTAGAGGGCGCTAGTGGTAACTAGTGTTGTCATGTGCAAGACATTAATAGTGGCGCGCAACACTGCCCCCTCCTAAGACATGCTCGTCCCGAGCATTATTAGCCCCATAATAACGCGCCAATCGATCCACATAGACGATCTTAGGAGTACCTCTTGCACCTTTCTGTATCCGGTAGGTTACGTCATTGATCCTTGTCACAATCCGGTACGGTCCGTCCCATTTAGCTTGAAGCTTAGGAGATTTCCCTTTGCTGCGAACTGGATTGTGTAACCACACTAGTGAACCTTCGTCAAACCTTTTGTTGTTCATTTTGCGGTCATACCGTGTTTTCATTTTTTCAGACGTTTGCTGTCCCGACAGTCTGACGTGCTCATAAATGTCATTCATTTTGTTCCGCAAGTCGTTTGCGTAATCGGTTATACTGCGTGGAGCATCAGGTGGTATTCCGGTGATCAGGTCTGCAGGCAGCCGTAATTCTCTCCCAAAATTTGCTAAAGCTGGTGTCACTGATGTACTTTCGTGAACAGCGCTTCGATATGACAACAAAAACGGTTGTATGTGCCTGTCCCAGTCTCGTTGCCGTTTTTCCACAACTTTTGCTAGGTACCTCTCCAATGTCTGATTAAATCGTTCTACCATTCCATCAGATTGTGGGTGGTAAGAAGTTGATCTTGTTTTATGAGTACCCATAACTCGGCAAGTTTCCTGGAATATTTGAGACTCAAAATTCCTACCTTGATCGCTGTGTATCTCTAAAGGTACTCCAAAACGACAGAAGACTTCATGAACTAGTTTATCTGCAACTGTTGAAGCTTCTTGATTTGGAATGGCGAAGACTTCTGGCCACTTAGTGAAGTAATCCATCACAACCATGAAATACTTGTTACCACTTTCACTTTCCGGAAACGGCCCCGCAACGTCAACGGCTATCCTCTCCCATGGTGCACCAACATTGTACAATTTCAATGCACCTCTACTACGAGTCTGAGGTCCCTTTACAGCCGTACAACTTGTACATTTGCTACACCAGTCCTCGACACTATCACGACAGTGGACCCAGTAAAACCGTTCTCGGATCTGCAGTAGAGTTAGTTTAACTCCCAGGTGGCCTCCTGAACAACCATTATGGTACAGCTGTAGAACATCCGATACCTTAGCTTTAGGGACAACCATTTGCAAATGACAACTGTCTCCCCGACCATTTTCCCATTTACGGCACAGGACTCCATCCTGAATCCGCAAGCAGTCCCATTGGGCCCAATAGCTTTTCGTGGTCGAACTCATCGCTGAGACGTCACTCCACTTGGGCTTAGGAGCACTGGCCTTCATCCATTCCAGAATCGGCTTGATGTCCGGATCTTCCTGCTGTGCATGTTGTAGGCTGTCCTTCCACTCATTGCTGAGCTGGTCTGTCCTGAGCATCCTCACAGACACCACTTCTTTACCCTCTTGCCTAGTACAATGCTTGCAATCTTCAGGACAAGGTCTTCTTGACAATGCATCTGCGTTGCCATGAGATTTCCGCTGTGCTGGGCGGTGCTGATAGCCGCACTGCCCCTCGAGATAGTTCACCTCTTTCCTTTCGCTTAGGCAGCTGGATCGAAGATGGCCCTTTCCCCACAGCCGTAGCACATAGGCCTGTATCCTTTATTGCGGTCGCGAACTGTAGCTGCTGCAACCTCCCTGACGCGATGGGAACGATGATCCTGTCGCACGGCTTCCACCTCCAGTGCATGGGCCAACGCGGCCTTAAGCGTCTGGTGGTGCCCGAGCCTCACAGCAGCTCTGACTTCAAGGTCGCGGATGCCGTTGATGAATGTCTGCACCAGGTTCCCTACAATGAGCGCAGGTACAGACTGGTATGCTTTTCGAACCAGCTTTTCCACCTCAAGGGCCCACTGCTGCAGGTTTTCGTTGCTGCGCTGCACGCGATCTTTGAGCTGCGCACGAAAGACGTGTTCCAGGTGAGCGTCACCATATCTCGCCTCCAATGCCTCAAGGAGCTGCTCATAAGTCACTTCCTTACCGAGAGCTTCCAGAACAGTTAAGGCCTGGTCGCGCAGGCCTAGGGTGAGAGCAGTCATGGCCTGACTTTTATTCCAGCCGTTCGCCTTCTGACAGCCTCGAACTGGATTCTGTACGCCGACCAGGAAGAAGTCCCGTCGAACGGCGGCACTTTGAATCCACGTAGCGAAGGTATTGTAGCTACCACAGGAGCTGTAACTCCATCCCCAAGTTTGAGGTCTTCCAGCGTTTTCTTCACGTCAGCAATCACGTTGTCAATCCGATTGTTCACTTGGTCGATTCGGGTTTCAGCTTCCGACAGGCGGTTGTCATGTTGAGCAACCCTATCCTTCACCTCCCTTATCTCTTTCCCGAAGGTAGCGTGAAGGTCCTTCATGAGGAGCATCTGCTTTTCCTGTTGGCGGGCCTGTTCCTCCTGTCCACGCTGCAGCTGCTCTTCCAACCGACGGGCCTGTTCCTCCTGTCGGCGGGCCTGTTCCTCCTGTCGGCGGGCCTGTTCCTCCTGTCGGCGAGCCTGCTCCTGCAGCATCATCATCAGAGTACCTAAGTCAGATGCAGATGCAGGAGCTGCTGACGGGCTGGCCTCCGTGGTCGGCAGCTGGCCCCCCGACGTTTGCGGCGTTGCATTACCAAATCGTCTCTGGTCCGTCTCTTACTGGCGTTGACTTCGGGTACGGATACCCTCCGTGTCGTCCTTTGGTAAAATCGGCATGATCTGATCCCACTTCTGACACCAATTGTTACGAGCTTGGGGTTCGAGACAATTAAAAACTGCCGATTTTTTACCAAAATTGACTCTTTAATTACACAACACTAATTACACTTTAAACCATACTCATAACAAAACACAATTTTACTACAGATCGCTTAAGTTCGTAGTTGTATCGCTTCGAAGTCTTCGCTTGTATCGCCAATTCAATACTGACTCGGTCGTGGTCTATACCGGCCTTATATAGCGCCTCAGATACTTTCCAGAACCTTCTACTGTAGAAACATCTAGAATGTTCGAGTACATATCGTACTCGAACATATCGGTCCCGAAGTTTCTAGAAGGATCTTGACTCTCCTAGTTCTGCTACTCGATACTAGAGGGCGCTAGTGGTAACTAGTGTTGTCATGTGCAAGACATTAATAGTGGCGCGCAACAATAGCATACAGACAACTGAACAGACAGATATCCGAATGGATGCGGCGGGACTTACGCAACTTTAATACTGCTCGTATTGAATAAGCGATCGAGCGGAACTAGGGCTCCAAAGTCTTTGTCAGAGTTCTGTCTGCCAGACAGAGCAAACTGTCGAAGCTGAAGACCGAATGTGGCAGCATCGTTTCCGGGACACCTGAGATTTTGAGTGAGATTGAGAGGTTCTATGGGCAGCTGTACACGTCATCGTTGAAGCCACACGCAAGTGTGAGTCGATCGATCCAAGAGCAAGTCTTTTCCGACACTATTCCGATGATATCCCGGACGTCAGTCTGGGCGAGATTAGAATGGCTCTCCAGCACCTTAAAAACGGCAAGTCCCCGGGCGAGGATGGAATTACAGCGGAGCTTCTGAAAGCGGGTGGAAAACCGGCACTTGAAGTCCTTCAGAAGCTCTTTAATTCCGTCCTCCATGGTGGCACTACTCCGGAGGCGTGGAGCAGAAGTGCGGTGGTCTTGTTCTTCAAGAAAAGCGACAACACTGTCTTGAAGAACTGCATACCGATTTCTTTTCTGTGCCGCGTCTACGTGCTGTTTTTGAGAGTCATTACGAATCCGAGGAGTACAATTTGCCACTATGTCTTGCGTATGTGGACTATGAGAAAGCCTTTGATTCCGTCGAAATTTGGGCGGTGCTGCAGTCCCTTCAGCGGTGCCAAGCTGACTGTTGGTATATCGAAGTACTGAAGTGTTTGTACAGTAGGGCTACGATAGCTATCCGAGTATAGAACCAGAGTACGAAACCTATCCAACTGCAAAGAGGTGTAAGACAGGGTGACGTTATATCCCCGAAACTCTTCACTAATGCATTGGAAGACGTTTTCAAGCTACTGGACTGGAAAGGATACGGTATTAACATCAATGGCGAGTACATCACTCACCTTCGATTTGCCGACGATATAGTCCTTATGGCAGAATCGCTGGAGGACCCAAGCACTATGCTCAATGACCTCAATAGTGCTTCCCAACGGATAGGTCTTAAGATGAACATGGACAAAACAAAGATCATGTATAATGTCCATGTTACATATGCCGGTAGTTGTTGGGAGCACTAAGCTCGAGTTTGTTGACGAGTATGTTTACCTGGGACAAATAGTCCGACTAGGTAAGTCCAACTTCGACCGAGAGGTCAATCGACGGATTCAACTCGGCTGGGCAGCGTTCGGGAAATTACGACACATCTTCTCGATCAAAAGCGAAATTGTACAACCAGTGCGTGTTGCCAGTGATGACTTATGGATCTGAGATGTGGTCCTTCACTACTGGCCGTATGAGGACGCTCAAGGACGCTCAGCGAGCTATGGAGAGGGCTATGCTCGGGGTTTCTTTGCTTGATAAACTTAGAAATGAGGATATCCGCATTAGAACCAGAGTGACCGACATAGCCCAACGGATTAGTAAGCTGAAGTGGTAATGGACCGGCCATATATCTCGAAGAACCGACGACTGATGGGGAAAAAAGGTTCTCGAGTGGCAGCCTCGTACCGGTAGGTGAAGTGTAGGGTGACACCCCACTAGATGAAGTAACAAACTAGTAAGACATATAGGAAGTCGATGGATGCAGATGCAGAGGAATTCCTTGAGGGAGGCCTATGTTAAGCAGTGGACTTGCGAAGGGCTGTAATGATGATCATGATGATGATATTGTAGGAGACCAGATCAAATGCCCTCGACAGGTCAAGGAAATACGCGTAGACAGGTGTTTTCCTATCAACATAATATTTGACAGTGTGCTTATGGCAAAGTATTGCACTTTCTGTGGACAGTACCGGAACGAAATCCGAACTGATTGTCATGCAGTTTTAGATATTTATTTATTTGCGTTTTAAGCGCACTGTCCAAAATTTTTGCTACGATGGTTGCCAAGGATATTGGTCAATAATTACATTTATCCGACAAGTCACCCGTTTTATGTTTTACCACCGGTACTACTATGTTTTCATTAGATCAGGCGGCAGATATGCATGCCTTATACATGTGGTGTAGAACATATCCAGTACCCAGTGTATATGTGGGCCAGCATACAGTAGATCCTCGATACTGAGACAATCATGACCTGGATACTTGCCCCTGGACATAAACACATCAACAGAATCTAGGGATATTTTATATTAAATCAAATATATAAATATATGAAGAATTTTCTGATTTAGTAAATGGAATAATGATAGGTTATTTTAAGGTCTTTAATAAAAAATAAAAAACATTTCGTAATTTTTTTGTTTTAAATAAGAATGTTAATTTTTAATCGCCGTAGAAAATTAGTTTGATAAAAGAACTTAATTTCTTCTTATAAAACTACTACAAAAAACTACATGTCCCAGGACTTAAATCTATCGAGCATGCCTGGGATATGTCCCAGTCGTGCTCGATAGGATTTAAGTCGGGCGACTGTGCAGGCCAATCCAAAACTTGAATATCGTGATTTCGGAGAGCGGCCGACACCAGCCGCGCCGTATGAAAAGGAGCATTATCGTGCATGAGTAGAAATTCCTGGCCCATTTGGATTCTGTGTGGGACAATAACAGGCTCTACTACATCCTCGTGGTATTTTTGTGCAGCCATGCTGCTTTGGATCCAAGCGAGCTGGGTTCGACCGCCAAGACGAATTCCTGCCAACACCATGATTGTCCCGCCTTGGTATAAGTGGACCTCCTGAGTGGGTGCCGTAGACGGCTAACTCTCCCTGGAGTTCTCCAAACGCGTGTTCTTCGTGAATCCGAATGAAACCCAAACCGGGACTCATCGGTGAACAGCACAAAAAAACTCTGTACCCTGAGGTTTATTAACTATTATTCATTACAACCTAGAAAAAACATATGAAAACAAAAACGATTAAAAGAAATGCTAATATAATATTTCTTCCTTACAATATGGATTGCATTTAATTCATTTTACTATTTACATAATATGTTCATTTTAAAATGTCAGTGGATTTTATAAGTAAATATTTCTCTGTTGTATAAAATAAACATTATGCATAACCAGATCATTATCTAAAGCAAATAAGTAAGGCATAAATAAAAAGTGTGTGTGTGATACAATCATAGACTTAGAATATACTGGCGTATAGACCGACATAATGTGCGAGGGAGAAGAAACTTCCTTATGGCAAAAATGCAAGATAGAAAAGGATACCAAATCTCATGACTCTGTAACCGATTTTGAATGACAGGTCGGCACAAGTCGGTACGCAAGAAATAGCTCCTAGATATTTTGTAATTTTTTAGAGTGTAATAGTGGTTATTTTTAGTAAGTAACTGTTTTCCAAAATGGTTACTTGTTCTGTGAGTGACTGTGGTGTTAATTATAGAAATAATCCTGATAATTGCACATTTCACAGGTAAATTCTCAAGACGTCGTCAATGTTATGACGTGTTTATTTTTGGTTAAAATTTATGTTATATACTGTTTAAAATATAGAATGTTTTCAATTATTTTATTAATTTTGATATTTTGCAAAGAAAAAGTCACGTTGTTGATAATTTGCATGATTTTGGTAAATACATTTTTATATAAAATATTTTACATGTACACTAGGGATTGACTCAACTATATCAAAATTAATGTCGATAGTTATCTTGAATGTTTATAATGAATCAATAGACTTGCCTACGCAACAAGAAAATACATCCTCGGTTTGCGTTCTAAAATGTAATTTTATTTTGCCGTTTATCAAACAGATTCCCTCCGGATTCTATTATTAGAAAAAATGGTTAAGATTAATTGGACGGGTTGGTTGGAATCCAAAGAAGAACTCAACAATTTGCAGCAAACATTTTTTTGAGAAGTATAAAAGAAAAAGTAGAATAAAAACAATTTTATTAAAAGGAGTCATTTCTACATTATTTGTACCAGTAAGTATAATATTGTTTTAATAAGACTTCAAAAATTTAACTTTCAAAACTTTAGATTAAAATAGAGACAGATTTTTATACATTATAAAACTTTAGTACATTAAAGATAAAAAAATCTTGAGATTATCCTCTTTAAGCCATTATGAACCCAACTAAGTATCTATTTATCAACCAAAATAACCTTACTTAACCAACCACACAGCCTCACGGTCACACTAGTACAATATTCATAGCATCACGCTATTTTCCCCGAGGGGTTGAGCGGAGCTTGAGATAATATTCCCAAGTTACAATGATAAAACTTTTAGCGTAGTTAGATATAGATATTTAGTAATGCTCCATAAGCACCACTCGACGCGCGCGCATGAGACGCGATAGTATAAATTCAATAGTATTTGATACTCACAACGTTCGATGTTCATGCTTGATGGCCGACGACACTGTGCCGAGGGCTTAAATAGCGTGGTTCATCGCCTATAGCGTTAGTCGTAGAGAAGAAGAACTCGTGGTTAAATAGCTGCGCGGATCAATAGATTTGCAAGATTAAGTTGCACTTGCCGCGGTCAGTCCATGAATGAGTGACCATTTTGTTAACATACCGAGATTGAGAGAATAGAGAATAGGTGCATCTGTATCCTCAGACACTTGGTGTATTTTACTCTGTTAAGATCATTATGTTTTTAAAATTCATGCAGTTAAAATGATAATAAGTTTATTATTACTTTATACTTTTCAGGGACAGATGAAAGAATATAAACATGAAGCATGATGAAGCCTCATAAATATATTGCCCTTTAAACAGAGCAATCTTATTTAACTGATTCCTACAAGTTTCCTAACTTAAATTGTTAGGTTTACATTCATATTTAAGTCGAATGTTAAAATAAACTTCTATAATGTATTTAATTATTAATTATTAAATGTTTGTGATTATCAAAATTAATACTTATATGAAAAATAAAGCACCCATTATGTACTCCGTGTCCCCGTTTTTTATTTCCCCATCAAAACATTTTATAAAATATATAAAATATAAATAGGTATATACTTAGTTAACTATCTACCTATTTATATTAACAATATGTTAAAAAAGAAATTCCGGGGAAACTATATCCATGGCATTTAATATTTCTCTCCAAAGATCATAGCTCGAAAATACAACTTTCCGATATGATTCTTGGGAGTTTTTTTTTAAATTTATCGGTAGAGTCACCTGGGATTTTATACATTTGAATTAAAATCCAACAAAAGGCAGATAGGTTCAGCTTATTCCCAGGAACATGTTATATAAATATTTTTTCATTATTTCAGAACTATCATGGTAATAATTCAGTTAATTTTTGAAGTTATTCAATTTCGTGCACTACACAATTTTTTTAAATCTTTTTACCGCTTCCTTAACAATCATTTTTCGATAGTCCTTGTAAGTAAAATTTACATCACTAGCTAACGCAAACAATTACAAATCAAAATTAGTTACGCGTTTTCGGGCTCTCAGGTCGTCTATACGCCAGTATATTCTAAGTCTATGGATACAATCTATGGAGAGGCCTATGTTTAGCAGTGGACTTTGATAGATTGTAATGAACGGAACGGATAGCACTGGCAAAAGTATAACCGTACGAGTCTATAACCACAAAAACCTTGAATATGACAGATTGACAGACTGCTGTTATATTGTTCGGTGAAATTGACAGCGACAGCGTATTTGCCAATCGGTTTTGATTTTAGTACAGTTTTCTGAGATATTTTTAACAATATTGCGGCGTAGATCTCGTTAGACATGCAGCAGCTAACGATATTCATGGTAAGTTAAAATTCCACATTAAATACTCACCGTTAACAGGATTTTTATTGTATATTATAACCTAAATCTTTTTACCGCAAGGATATCGAAAGCTCCCGTTCATACATCGATGAGCTGTACTCATTGGAACCTTCGAAAACATTAGAGGCCCTAGTTACATTGAAGAACTCAGTGATAGGGAGTAATCGACAGAAGAGTTCCGTTATACAACAGGGTATTGTACCGCGATTGCTACAGCTGATGTCGGATGAAACACTTGATCCCAACATTAGATTAGAAGCTACTATTACTATAGGTAGGTAACTTAAATTTATGCTCAGTATGTCACCTTGTTATCTTATTAACATGTTATTGCTTCTGTATTGCTTATAACATAAAAAAGAAATAATTCTTTAAGACATCATTTAGTTGTATTGACCTTTGATGTCAATGTAATTTTTCTCTTCACTTATCAGTTATATAATAATAAAAAGAAACATATTTATTTCCTATTATATTATATAATGTAATTGTTTTGTGCAATATTGCTTTATATTCACAATGTGTTATAGCTTTTAAACTCGGACCAACAAAGAAAGTAAGATAGTGCTGTATACATTTCATGTGACGCAAAGCCAGGCCATAACTATGCTCAACTTATTGTAAGAACACATACTAGAGATGCTGCACTAGACATTTTTTTGTTATTTGTAGAATACAGAATAATAGCTAGTATTATTCGACATTAAGTGAATAGTTGTCTAAAATAAGCTTTTAAATGAACAAAAAAACAATAGACTTAAAAATAATCAAACAAATTTTTCTTAAAAAACAAAACACAATTATTATTAATAATTAATATTTATATAAAAAAGTTCGCCAAAAATCAGTCATGTTATGTTGAAGTTAATTAGTTAGGCTTTTTAAATAATATTTTAAAAAAATGTGCCGCCCAACCTAAACCTAAATCCCCTTCAGTATTAAATGCTGGGTTATACAAAATGAGGTATTCCCCATAAAATAGGTACAAGGAAAGGGTTGTCAGCATTTAAAAATGTAAAATCAGTATAATATGAGAAACTTAATTGTTTTCTTTTCTCATAACCTTAGATTTTTTTTAGATTACAGTAACAAATAAGTGTTAGGTAATTTCAAGACTACTCTACGAGCATGACACTATTATTTGATAACAAATTAATTATTTTTCATATTCCTTTTTTATGCCGAATAATAATGGCTGTTTGCTATAGGGAATAGTTATTTGATTATTTGCTATAGGGAATGGCAATTAATGGATATTCGACTATTTGCTATAACAATTATTCACGGCATCCCTACCACATACCCATATGCATCTAAAATCATTTGCAACCAATAATAAAGTTTTAGATGCATATATGTAAGTCCAGCAGTGAACTTTTATTGGCTGATAAAGAAAGAAAGAAGAACGACGTGTGTATGTGCGTGTCAAGAAGTTGATCAAAGTTTTGGCATCACTTGATATGTACGTAATGCTCAGTCTATTGTTCTTTGTTAGTTTGAGCTTTTGAATAAAACTTATTGCTTTTTATTTTTATACAATTTGGAACATTCTAAAATTTGTTTTAATATTGACTTGTGGCCAAAAAACTAAATAAGGGATACTTTTCACTTATATATATTATTTTTATTTCATTGTATTCTCTTTTGAAGGAATTTAAAGATAGAAAATAATATCTGCCTTGAATATTATTTGCATGCCATTAGTAATCTGTGGCTTTGTATAGTTTTGTTTAAATGATATTAATTAATTTTGTAAGAGAGTTATATTGTTTTAATATTGACAGGTTCATTAGCTAAAGGTACAGCTGAAAATGTTAGTACATTGGTGGAACAAGGTGCAGCATCAGCTTTAGTAGAATTATTAAGAACAGTCACATTAGGCTCAAAACTGGTGGAAGCGTCATTGTGTGCTTTGAGAAGTATATTCTTACATCCTCCAGCACCTGTTACAGCATTGCCTGTTGATATGAGACTCTTGTCAAGGCTAACACGTAAGTAGTATTTGTTGGATAATAATTCCATAATTTGCATGAAGGATTATTGAGTCTTATGCTCGACACACAAGGTCAGTTAAACTGACATACATTCAAAAAGTGACAGTGAGTATGAAATCTTAAGTTGAAATTTGAAGCCAGTGAGAGGGGAGATTGTTTTGGCTTACTGATCAGTTTAACTGACCGTGTGTGTCGGCCATTAGTTTCTAATGTTAAAAATCTGAATACCAATGTGTTTTTAAATAGGGAAGAACTGAGCCGTGTTGAATCCTCTGTTTTTCTTGGCATTACTCTTGATGCAAAGCTTCAGTGGGGCCCCCATATATCCAAACTAGCAAGCAGACTAAGCTCTGCAGCTTATGCTGTAAAAAAGATTAGAGATCTCACTAGTGTCGAGACAGCTAGATTAGTTTATTTCAGTTATTTCCATAGCATAATGTCTTATGGGATTTTGCTCTGGGGAAATGTGGCTGAATTAGAAACTATTTTTGTTTTGCAGAAGAGGGCCATAAGAGCTATTTACAACCTTAAACCGAGAGAGTCTCTTAGAGAAAAATTTAAAGAAGTAAATATATTAACTTTGGCCTCTCAGTATATTTACGAAAATTTAATGTATGTTCACAGAAACAAAGATAGTTTTAGTAAAAAAAGTGATATACGTTCTGTAAACACTAGGAACAAACACAAGCTAGTGATACCAGTCTCTCGACTCCACAGAGTCAGTAATTCATTCTTGGGGCAATGTATACGCTATTACAACAAAGTCCCAGAAAATATACAAAGTATCTCTATTACCAAGTTTATATATTTAATTAAACAAAAACTGTATAAAAAGGGTTATTAATATAAACGAATACATGGCTGATAATAACCCCTGGGAATGAGGTTTCCCAAGCTTTTCCAAGCAAGCGCTTCCAAGCTGTTTCTAAAATAAATTTTGTAAATAGTTTGTAATCATTTATATTGTAAAATTTATTTTTAAAAAAAGTCCCACTGGGTTTCTTGCTGGTTCTTCCCAGGACAGAGGATTTTTTTCGAATCAGTGGTAAAGTAAAAAAATGACTCAATAAGAATTACGTGTAATCAATATTGAATAAAAAAATATTCTATTCTATTCTAATGTCACACTAATTGATTCCTTTTCCTGGTTTGATTTACTCCAATGTCCAGCATAATCGGGTTTTGTAAAATTTTTATTCATTACCTATTGGAGACCATTGGATTACCATGATATTTCCCATTCTCTTAAAACACCTGATGATGGGATATGAAGGACAGTGGATTAATGTGTGTAGGAGGATTATTTCATGAAATTATAGGATTATGTGACCTATTTTAAGTGACTACACAACCTCACATGCACACACCTTGCTCACCATTCAGAAATACGAATGTGTTTAATTGAACATTTTACAGCACATTTAGCCAACCAAATTTTTTTTCTACAGTTCGGGTCCTAAACCTCTGTTCGAATATCCGTTTAAAGCTCTCTCTCCTGTGGCCCAACAAAAATGTATTATTATATTACATGAAAAATGGGAAGGGTGGTTGACCCTTTTTACTGACGCCTCTAAGCTTTCTGATAATAGTTTTGTAGGTTCAGCTGTCTGGATACCGAAATATAAAATGATTTTAAATTTTAAAAATCCAAACGCTACTTCAATTTTCATAGGTGAAGCTGTTGCTATTTTAGAAGCAATATTATTTATAGAAGCGCAAAAAATTAACAAATGTATTGTTTTACTGACTCATATAGTTCATTTCAAAGAATTTTATCTAACCCGTTTTGAAGTAAATCAAAATTCCCAATTATTTTTAAAATAAAAGATGCACTGTATAGATGATTTTGTCAAGGTTTTAACTTGAAACTTGCTTAGTTGCCAAGTCATAGTGGTATGTGTGACAACAAAACTTCTTATTAAGTCATAGTGGTATATGTGACAACGAAACTTCTACTTCCGGTACCCTAAAGCATTATATATCTTATACTCATGACCTTATTTCTCTTGCGAAAATCCATCATATGTCAGATTTGAATTCTCTTTGTAAAAAAACTCACAATTCTACAGGTAAATATTATGCAGAAGTCCAACCTGACATCTCCTCTAAAGCATGGTTTTTTAAATTTAGTAATGACTCCAAACATAGTACAACTGTTATATCTAGAATTAGATTGGAACACACTTGTTAACCTGTATTTTTGGCAAAACTTAAGGTTAAAGATAGCTTTCAAGATAGCTAAGATATATATAAACACTGAACTCATTTGGGTTGAGCGCTGGGTTGATACAGGCATTGAAGTCTCTGTATAGGGACTCCAGTGCTTGTGTCAGGATCAACGGGGCCTACTCGGACTGATTTGGCATCCATAAAGGGGTCAGACAGGGCTGTGTGGCTTCTCCGTGGCTGTTCAACCTATTTATGGACAGTTGTTTGGAAAATTTGAAAGTTGAACAATGCGGGTTAAGAATGGGTGAGTTAACCGTCAAATGCCTTTTGTACGCGGATGATCAAGTCATACTCGCGTCGTCGGCGGCCGAGTTTGCAAATGATGGTTACATTAATGAACAGTTCATTAAAAGAAAGGGGAATGAAAGTGAACGCAAGTAAGACGTAACTTATGGTTTTTGAAAGAGAAGAAAGTAAAACAATATGTGAAATAAGAATAGAAGGGGAATTGGTCGAGCAAGTAGATGAGTTTGTGTATTTGGGATGTGTATTTAGCTGGGATAGTAGATATGATAGGGATATAGAACGACGAGTGAATGCAGGAAATAAAGTAAATGGGGCTCTACACTCTGTTGTGGAAAGTCAGAATGTGTCCAAAAAGGCATGTATGGCAATTCACAATGCTGT
Source organism: Parnassius orleans (assembly GCA_029286625.1). Classification (NCBI taxonomy): domain Eukaryota; kingdom Metazoa; phylum Arthropoda; class Insecta; order Lepidoptera; family Papilionidae; genus Parnassius; species Parnassius orleans. The sequence continues at coordinate 154,843 of JAGSMP010000076.1, read as the reverse complement.
GTTAGTCCCTACTTTAATGTATGGTAATGAAAGTTGGGTGTGGCAGAAGAAGCACGAGAGTAGAATAAATGCTGTAGAAATGCGGTCATTAAGGAGTATGTTAGGGCTGAATCTAAATGACAAAGCGAGAAATTGTGTGATAAGAGAAGAGTGTGGTTTGCAAGATGATGTTGTGACCAGGATTAAGAAAGGAATGCATCGGTGGTTTGGTCATGTAGAAAGAATGAATGAGGAAAGAGTGACAAAGCAAATTTATGTGGCAGAAGTGAACGGCAGAGTCGGGAAGGGACGCCCTAGGCGAAATTTTATCGACCAAATTGACGATATATTGAAAATGGGCCAAATTAAGAGTACCCTTAACCGACGACCGTGTATGCGTAGGTATATGGATGTGGAGGAGGCGAGAGAGGTGTGTCAGGATCGTGCCAAATGGAAGTCCATAGTCTCTGCCTACCCCTCTGGGTGACAGGCGTGAGTGTTTATGTAAAGATAGCTCAATTTGCAAGTGCAGACTAGACGATGGTACGATTGATCATAATTTTTTTTAACTGCCCTAATCTCTCCTTTTCATTATATAATTTTTTTCCTAATTACATCCCCCGTCCTATAAACCTTAAGTCATTGAAAAATTTAGTTTACACTCCTTTTGTACAAACTTTATTAGAATTCATATCTTTTTATAACATTAAGCTATAGAACTTTTGTCACTTACATCCATTTTATTATACTGTAATAATTTTGTAAAATGTTAATTCATCAGAAAATAACTATGTAACTTCGTAACATAGAGTTAAGGTAAGCCTATCTACGGAAACGGAAACCAGTCTAATACACTGTGTGACTTTCATGAAATAAGAGTACTTGACGCTGAATTCATTGGTAGTTGCCAAACTAGGAAAAAAAAGTGAAAATTAACTCTATCATAACTAAATGGGTAACTTTCATTTTCACTCAGGGTTTTAAAGTATTAATCAAATTTTAATCACTGTGATGGGTACCCCTAGAATCATAGGCCGCCAAGTTTCCCTTATTTTTCTAACAATTTATTAAAATAATTTAACTGGTAATGTTTTCACTCGCTATAAATCTACACAACAAGATAAAAGTATATGAGTAAAAGATCCTTATTAAGAAATAAGTAGCTTGATGTTGACCACAGCCAACCTCTTTAAAAGAAATCTTGCAGGAGTTTTTTCATCATTACAATGAAAATTTGAACTAATACTATAAGTCAGAGACCAAGAAAGAATTAAAACAACATTTTTTTCGTTGATTGGGAAGTGGCTTAATTTTAACAGACATTTGAAGAGAATAAGCGTGATCATAGGGCAGTACTATAGTAAGTTATTGGTCGGATTTGATATGAAACTGAAAGAGATAAGCCCAAGAACAATTTTACAAAAAAAGGTCTTCTTTCAGCTCACTCATTATTTTCATTATTTTTAATAACATTTAATGCCAAAATTTTAGGATTAGTGCTTATAAAATATAATTTGCTTTTTTCTTATTTTTGTTTCAATATTGTAGCGACAGTAGCCTAATGGCATGGCGCGGACCGCGAACTCTAAAGGTCGTGGGTTCGAATCCCTCATTCGACTACTGTCGTGAACCACTACCTAACACAAGCAGCAGCTTACCAGGAGTGGTTACAGGGAATATTAGTACCTAATGTTAATAGCATTGCTAGTATTAAAAAAAATATGATCATAATCTAGCCAAATGTTTTTGAGTCATGTTAAGCATGTTCTTGTAGCAACTGGGTTACATACTAGACATTAGAATGGTCAAGTTTATGTCTTAATTTTCTTTTGTATGTATAACGTTGACGTTTATATAAACAAGTAAATATATTTCACTATGCAGAGATAGCACGCGAAGGTTCACCAACAGCAAGAGCGTGCGTAGTCCGTATCTTGTCGATCTGGTGCGGGGGTCCCGTAGAGCAGGAGGCGCTTTGCGCTGCTGGAGCTTGCGGAGCGGCGGCAGCTTTGTTGGCTTCTCGCACTTCACCGCCGCCCGCCCGTGCTCTGCCCGCACTTGACTTGCTAGCCGCTATGTGTTTTGAGAATACCAGCGTCTCGCAAGTAGCTTTGAATACCAGGTAAATTTTTACGATTTATATGTTGATTTCTTCTATTTATGTGAATATAACACATTGAATAAAATTAATATTTTTAAATTATAAAAAATCAATTTGAAATAAAATTAAAAAAATCTAGACACGCAGGTGTTAACCAAGTCAGATAAGTGTGTATATTTACACAAACTATTTCTAGTCACTTTTGAACCCTCCGTAACACAAAAATATTAGACTTACACTTAAGATTTTGCATACGTAATAAAGAACCCTTGAATACCTATAAACCCAAATTCCATGAATAACCCTATTATAGTTCTAGAGTTATTAATCTCTACATATTATATCACTCGCTGCTATATTAATCACACTGCTATATAAATCACTCACTTACTGATTCACTGACTAACTTGAAATATGGCATCAAGGTGATTATTAGATGTATACAAAGGAAAAATTTAAATACTGTAACAAAAAAAAAAGTCGACATTCGGTGTCGATAAGTGTTGACAGTTATTGGTGCAGTTAGTTTTAGTTGGTGCAGTTAGTAATAACTTTGTCGATATTTAATTCTTATAGTTTAAATTAAAAATAGAAAACAGTGAAGCGTAAACAGAGAAAAAATTGTTTAATGACATGTATTCATTTAAATAATTAAAAGGATAAAACTTGTTTTCAAAAATTAATGGTATCCTATCAAAAATATAAGGCTTCGCCGATAGAAGAATTGACATTTGATCGGGTGCCAAGCTCACGGTACGTAATGGGGTGATGGAATCTCTTCTTGCGCTTCTTACTTACACCGCCACCACACGGCAGGCCGATATTATTTCACTTACTATCATTGAGCTCTAACTTAAAATTTCTACTTTCTACTTTCTAATGAGATAATATTAAACAATAGAGGAACTCTATTTTGAAAAAGTAGTAGATTAAAAAACATATTGATGTTAGACAAACAAACTTTTGATTTCTTAGTCGAAAAATAAACAAATTTATTTTATTCATTTTCTTTAACTTCATTTTAATAAGGATCAAATTTTCTCAGAGTTCGTTATAAATATGCCAAAGTATTATCATCATTATCATTACAGCCCATCACAAGTCCACAGCTGAACATAGGCCTCCTCCAAGGAATGCCACAACGCACGGTCCCGAGCCACTTGCATCCATTGACTTCCTGCATGTCTTACCAGGTCGTCACTCCATATAGTGGGGGCACGCCCTACACTTCGCCTGCCGGTACGAGGCTGCCACTCGAGAACCTTTCTTCCCCACCGGTTGTCGGTTCTTCAAGCTATACGGCCGGCCCATTGCCACTTCAGGTTACTAATCCGTTGGACTATGTCGGTTACTCTGGTTCTACTGCGGATATCCTCGTTTTTAAGTCTATCAGAGAGCAGAGAAACCCCGAGCATAGCTCGCTGAGCGACCTTGAGCTTCCTCATATGACCAGCAGTGAAGGACCACGTCTCAAATCCATAGGTCATCACTGGCAACACGCACTGGTTGAACAATCAAAGTATTATAAGATTATATAATATTATATAGAACACTAGCTGGCCAGGCAGATGTTGTTCTGCCCTCTCCGACGACCCTTTCACCTATAACAAATCTAAATTCGTAATAAAAAATATTGAGGGTCACTTGTCCCATCTCAGAAGTTGAACCAAACTGCACACAGTGTGCAAAATTTCATTTAAATCAGTTCACTAGTTTAGAAGTTCCTTGCGCACAAACAAGGTAACACGTATTTTTTATATAAAAAGATATGGATAAAACATTACTTCTGCACTTTTGATAGAACGGCAGCATATATGATATAGCACTTTTACTATTTACCTCACAAATATAAGTAAAAAGAACTAAATTAACATCCTTAAAACGCCCCACTGCTAGGTACAAGCCTCCTTTTCTTGAGTGGGGGAGGGGAAGTCAGTGTCAGCCACGCTGCTCTAGTGCTTATTAACGCACTTCACGCGTTCTCGAATGTTCGCTGACTAAGATTTCTGCATTTTAGGCATGGTGACAAAACGATACCCGAACTTCTAACGTTTCTAGTGTCTCGAGATAAGCCTTTGCCGGTGGCTATGGGTGCCGCTAGATGTCTTACTTTCATGCATCGAGCTGGAGCTTTGCCACCCGACGATAACAGGTACGTCATGTGCACAACTAACACTTCTTTTCCAATAAAATTATAATGTTCTTGCTGATTTACCATTTAGGTTGTTACTGGAATCTTAAAAATATTTTGTGCAATCCTTGCTATAAAATTTTCATGAATCCGTATAAAATTATTATTATTGGTGTCTTTTGAAAGTTAAGGTCTATAAAACATGTTTAAATGCAAAATTCTCTATAATTCATATTTCGTTATTCAAATTTTATTTATTTTTTCACAGAGTAGTGTTTGGCGCGTTACCTTGTCTTGCTCGGCTCTGTACCAAAGATATGCCTGAAGACATAAGGGCGACGGCTGCGGAAACCTTGGCGTACTTAGCTGAGGTATTATGAAAATAATACTCCCATTTTATTTTATTCTTTTATTGAATAAGGGTGAACAAATGAGCACATAGTTCACCTGATGGTAAGTGGATGCTGTGGCCCATAGACATCTACATCTATCTTTGATTAAGAATCTAAATGCCTCGTTTCCGGTAAAAAAAGGGTTTTCTTTTCTCAACAATCACCATACGAAACACAATAGCATTGAGCTGCTATTTTACTCTGGCATTCTGTGAGAGCGTGGTCATACCTCGGTTGAACCGATCCATTCATGCTACAACCATAACATAGCTGCACCATGTCTCTACGACGTTAAGACAGTTTGAAACTATATTTTTTAAATAATACTGCAGTTTCTTATTTTAAAATTTATATTATGTTAATTATAATCTATTATATCTCTCTGAATGAATATCTAAAGAAATTTTAACACCAAGAAAGTAACTAAAATTGAAATAGTAAATCACACCTGCACCTCTATTTAATTTACATTAGTATATTGCTTTAGTGTAAATGTATGGTATTGTATACATATTGTATTGTATTGTAATAGAAAATGGTTCATATTGATTTTGATTATTATATCACATGCAAACTCTAACACACGGGCTTTAAAATATAGAAGTCAATTAAAGTTTTTTTTTGAACAAAATAAAAACATTCATTCTATTTGGAATTCATTGTGATGGGTTCCATTTTTAGAACAAATTTCACTTTATCTCCACGTTTTGACGTCACTAGATTTCATTTCTATTGTTTGCTAAAATTGTGTGTAAGGATGTTTGGGTGTGCGTGTCTGCGTGGGTGTTCGTGTACGAGTGTGGAAATATGAATGCGAAAAATAATGCAAAAAATATAAATGGTAGCTAATAATCCAGCAGTCTCTAGTCTCTAAGTACTCTAAGTTTCCAGGTGGATACATCACTACAAAGGCTAGCGGCTATATCCAATCATTTGATGAGTTCGTTAGCGGATATAGTGAATTGCCCGTCAGCTGCTGCTAAGCAAGGAGCATTCAAATGCTTCGCATCATTAGGGGCTAATGACGAGGACATAAGGAAAAGAATTATAGAGACACACGGCCTCATGGTACACGTTGTCAATGGAATGAATAATCCGGAACCTACTGTAAGTTATGTTTACATTTTACATTTATAAAGGTGTTGTAAATTATTATATCATTTAGTCTGATTTTGGAATATTTATTTTACAGGTAAGATTAGCGGCCGTAAGATGTTTGCACTCCCTGTCAAGATCCGTTCAGCAGTTACGAACTACATTTCAGGTAACTATAATTATACAGGGTTATTTTTCAAAGAGTAGCCAAATTTTAAACTTAAGTTCAAATATATAAATAATGATATACCGTTATTGCAGGTTTTCAAAATACGAGTAAATAAGGCTTCCAGTTTTATTTGAAATTATCCCAAATTGAATGTGATTTATGGGCAGCAACGTTTTTGCCCACCGATCGACCCTTACGAATGTGCGCGTGTGCAGTAAAATCGGTTAAAATAATGCATTACCACGCATTATGAATTTAAAAGATAAAGAGGACAGAATGCTTGAGATTTTTTTAAATTAATTTTTCTTCACCATTTGCCTATGTTACTTATTCTGAACTTTCTCTGCAAATTTGGCCGGTTATTGCAAAATAACCCTGTATAACTAGCATCGATTATAAGGGAATTTGTGTATTATAGAAATTTTTGCTATTAACACCATTAGAATTTAATAAAAAAAGTGTTAGATTGAAAGAAAAAAATCTTAAGGATTTTAATTTTAATTTAGTGTTTGATTAAAAAAATGGTGTATCAATTACACTAAATAATATAATATATTGTATGTTAAGCCGCGTCTCCACCAAAGTTTTGTTACCAACTTTTGTGTTGTCGACACGTGTTGGTAACAAATGTTTCTGTAATTACCTAGTTTTGGCAACAGAACTTGAAACAGTGTCGGGAACCGTGTTTCCATTTTCGTCGGCAACATCAAAGGAATACGCTTGTTGCAAACATTTGTTCCCTCTGTGGAGACGCTTGTTGGAAACATTTGTCGGCAACATGTCTGTCACGTGGACGAACGTTTATGTCATTCACAAAATATATTATGGGATGTGTAATCAAAATTATATTATTATTTATAGGTAGATCTAGATAATTAGGTACTTAGTTACTGACGCCATAGTTACAGATTTATTATTTGATTTTTCGATTTTTTCGCGTATAATGCCAATGACCTTAAAAATTCGTTCAGTGTAAGTAGACCTCCCAGTACTAGTGACTGCCTACTAATGCAAGATCAGCATACACTGGATATTAGTTTAATACTTCTCATTGCCACTCTCATTAATAATGAAGTCGTGTGTCGCATATTTACAAACAAATAGCAAAAAATGTGAAACAGACAAGTGACGGCTCCGTGGCGCAGTGGTTTAGTAATGAGTTGCAGCGCTAAGGGCCGCGGGTTCGAATCCCGGACGGAACAAGTATTTGTATGGCCTACAAATAATTGTTCTAGGTCTGTTCTATGTACGTAAACTGTCCTTGCGATACAGGAGAAAATCCTAGTGTGGAGGTAACGTTTTTAAAAAGAAAGGAAGAGAGACAACTAATGAAATTAATAATTTTGCCTATAACCGACTTCAATATTAATACGCATTATTAAGGATAACTCCAAAACTACTGGTGTTTTTTTTGCATACAATTATAAATACTGCGGCTGCCTGCATAATATCGTCACTTGAAGACATATTATTGCCAACAAAACTTTGGTGGAGACAGTGTTGTCAACAAAATGTTTCTCAAATTGTTGGCGACATGTTTCAATTCGGTGCGGAAACATCGCAAACAAATGTTGGTAACTTTTGTTGAGTTGTAAACAGTTGGAAACATAAATGTTGTCAACATTTTTGGTGGATACGCGGCTTTATGCTATATAGTACCTGTCCCTGTCCAACAAGTAAATTAGAAATTTAAAAATTATTAATCTTATTTTTTATGGTTATTTTTATATTCTATCTACTAATTTTATTAAAACGCCGTGTAGTGTGGCCGTTATTTTTAAATTAAATTTACTGCTGACCTTGAGATTCAAGTACAGCTGTATAGTCCTATATTGCTCTAATGTTGTAGAAAATTATTATAAAAGAGCTGAAGATCGGTTCAGCAATTTAATAATATTTGTGATTGTGAGTAGGACCACGCAGTTTGGAAACCGCTTATGCAACTACTAAACGACTCGCCCGGCACGGAGTTACTTACAGTTGGATCTTCTACTCTCTGCAATCTGCTATTAGAATTCTCACCAGCTAAGGAGCCAATGTTAGATCAAGGTAATTTGTAAATCATAAGCATTGGATGATTTTTTTTTATTTTATTTACCTCTCGCTCGGAAAATACCTTACTCCTGGGAAGATCTAATAAAAAAGCCAGCGAAAACTGAGCGCTCGAATAAAATTTCATAGTAGAAAGAGAAATCTCCATTTTTACTGTTGATTTACCATGTGAAAGTAAAGTACAGCTTATATACGTCCCACTACTGGGCACGGGCCTCTTTTCATTTCTAAGACGGTTTGGATTTTTCATTTAGAGGCAGGAAGTGTCCGCCTTGCTACGCCAATGCGTGTTGCCGGACTTCATGTCTTCGAAATATTTTTTTTTACATAAAATATACATAAACACTCACGCCTGTCACTCAGAGGGGTAGGCAGAGACTACGGACTTCCATTTAGCACGATCCTGACACACCTCTCTCGCCTCCTTTACATCCATATAGTTATGCATACATGCTCGTCGATTAATGGTACTCTTAATCTAGACCATCTTTAATATATCGCCAATTTGGTCGATAAACTTTCGTCTAGGGCGTCCCTTCCCGACTCACTTTTGTTACCTAAATTTACTTCGTAACTCTTTCCTCATTCATTCTTTCTACATGACCAAACCACCGAAGCATTCCTTTCTTAATTCTGGTCACAACATTATCTTGCAAACCACACTTTTCTCTTATCACACAATTTCTCACCCAGTCATTCAGATTCAGCTTCAGTATTTCTATATTACAATATTTTTTTTATATCTCAAAAATGCAGATCACACGATGTTTTTCCTTACCGCTGAACACGTGGTAAATCTGTTATAAATTAATTGGTGCCAGCTAGGATCGAACTCTGGTTGCTCGCGTACTTTGAAATTTACAACAAGCACTTACCATGACTCTTACCACATGCTTGGCGTAAAACACATGTGCAGTTTGCTAACACGCATTGGGGTAGCGAGGACTATTCCCGGCTCTTCTCGGAAATGCGAGAATTCACGAGCCTAGCTACCCCTGTTTACCCACCCCTGAGACAGGAAATACATAATATCCACCACCGTCTTAAACATAACGCTTATTTCGTTTCGAAACGAGGCACAGGTTGTAGGTGGTAGGACGCCTTTTCTGCGTAGGAGTCCGTCAGGGTAGGTACGACCATCTTACCTATTTCTGCTGCCAAACAGCAGCGCTTGCAATGATGTATTCTGATCTGAAGGGTATAGGGAGCTAGTATAATTACAGGCTATGAGGCAATCCATCTTAGTCCTCAGAGGTGACAACGCATCTGAAACCTTCTTTGTTTGCACTGCTGTGTTCCGGTAAGAAGGACGTGGGGAACCGGAATAATTAGTATGTGAGGCATTCTAGTTTAGTTTTCTGATTTAACAACGCGTCTGTAATCTTCTGTGTTTGAAGTTGGCTGCAGTAGCCACTTACCATCAGGTGGACTGTTATTCGTTTGTCACTTAAGTTTAATAAAAAACAATCATACACACCAATTTATTTTTGAATGTAGCTTTTAGTTGTAAGCTGAACGCACATTTGTCAGCACCTACGCGCCGCACGCGCCGTACGCGCCGCATTTACTGATGGCCTCGCACATTGGCACGTACGCGCCGTACGCAAATGTTTTGTATTGCCGACAATTTTTGCAGTTTTTTCCAATTACTGGTGTGAAACGGTACAATGACATTGATCGCTCGGAATCGCTCGAAAAAATGATCGAAAAATGTTGTAATAGCCTGCTTATTGGCATAGGAAGAAGAAAATAAAATTCGAAGAAAAAGAAGATTGTGGATTCACAATATTCATTTAAAAAGGCAATTGTATGGAGAATATTATATTTATATAAAGACTTATTAGATGATGATGAACGATTTTTTAGATATTTGCATTTGACATACAAGAAATTTCAAGAATTGCTACATATACTAAAACCTATATAAAATATATTTGAAACGAAAGAACCCTGAGTATCAGCACGCGCCCAACGCGCCGCGTTATATGACGTCATCAGCATGCCTCCTTCAATATTCGGATACCTACCGCATTTTATAAAATACGGCGCGTACGGTGCGGCTGCAATGTGCGAGATTTCATATGATTTCATACAACGAATTCTAAAATGTGGCGAGTACGGCGCGTGCGGTGCGTACGGTTCTAACAAATGTGCGTTCAGCTTTAACGTTGGTAAACGTAATTTTTGATCATTATTTTTAAATTTTTTCTTTTTATAGGTGCAGTAGAAATGTTATGCAATTTAACAAAAAGGCCGGAAGCTGCTCTAAGGCTAAACGGAATATGGGCTTTAATGAATATGGCTTTTCAGGTAAAGATTTTGTTTAAGAGGATTGTACAAAAGTACAGACTCAATAAGTAAAAAAGAACTTAATAGGTAGCTAAGATTAAAAACAATTCAGCAGATTTTTATTTTTAATTGTGTTTTTAAACTTTTTAAATTAAACATAAACGATCTTACTTATAAGAATCTGTTTTTCACAGCATTTCATTCCATTCTAAGTTCAAAACGCATTGTACATTAATTTAATAATAAGGTTAAAGTTTTCGCTGCTTGTTTTCACAATAACATAGTGCTTTAACATTAAATGATAATTTTTCTGATGTCTGCATAATATTATTCATTGATAGAACATGTCATAGAGCATTTTTGTGATACGACTCTCTACTCTTTACTGCTCTACACTTTTTGCAGTTGCTATTGCTGGATCAAACATTAGTGCTTGATCTAGCTGTTGACACATACAACATTTATTCTCTCATAAATAATAAATGTATATTTGCATAGTATTTATTAATTTTAGGCCGAGCAAAAAGTAAAACAACGAATACTGTCATGTCTGGGTACTGAGCAAATGTTTCGCTTGCTGGGCGACAGTGACACGCGAGTGATCATGAAAACTCTTGGATTGTTAAGGAATTTGTTATCAACGAGGCAACATATAGACGCGATAATGAGCGAATACTCATCGCAAGTTATGCAGGTCAGTGTACAATGTTCAAAAATCTTTTTTTAACTTATTTTACAGCGTCATAATTTTGCAGTGTTGGTACATAAATTTTATACAGTTTGCTATGCAATCCCTGATAGATCAAGTTAAAAGTGACCTAGATCCAGCCCGACTAGACATCTATTATATAATAAGAGTATAGAACGTTTTTAACGTGGTGGAGCCATGCTGCAGCTTTATTATGGCTGTATCACGAATTTGTCGGCTCAACCGGAGAAGGACCACGCTCTCACAGAATACCATCTTAAAATAGCAGCTCATTGCTGCTGCTGTGTTTCGTATGGTGAGTGTAGGGAACGGGGGACCCTTTTACAACGCATCCGCATTTCGATTTTTAATGGAGGATAAATGTAGATGTCTATGGGTCACAGTATTCACTTACCATCACGTTGACTGTGTGCTTGTTAGTCACCCTTATTCTGTAAAAAAGTAAGATAAGCGTTCGCTTCAAAATATTATTGTACAAACCGTGTTTGAGCCCCGTCGGCGTAGATGAAATTGTAAGTGTTGTTTTACCACATGCTCTGATGAAGGAAAAGTCTTTTGAAAAAATAAATGGTTGCTTTATCGTTATCATTTCTTTATTTATTCAGGCCGTGATTGTGGTTCTAGAAGGATCGTATCCAGCTGAAGTGAAGGAACAAGCTCTTTGTATATTAGGCAATATTGGAGATGGAGAGAAAGCAAAAGATCTCATAATGGCAAATGAAGATGTTTTGAGGAAATTGGTAGATTATTTGGTAAGTGTCCTCTAAATTTGTTATAAGATTTGCAGAGAAATGTAAAATATTATATTGTTATTGATGTGTTGTACACTATACGTTTTGAAAGCAATTAATTCTCACGGTTGCCAGCATTTTATTCCTAAGTTCTTATCCTTTAACGCAGGACCCGAGATCAATCACGGTTAAGTGTATGCCGAAAGAAAAAAGACCTTACGATCATCGTAATAAGGTTTTGTTTTGCTTCTACTGTTTTTACCACACTCTTTACATCACTTGTTACAATCATTCGATTTCTCACGGATCATTCTTGGTAGGATTCAGTTTATAGACTACATACTTCCTGGTGAGTAAGTGTTTCACGTTAGATATACAGGGTTATTTTTCAAAGACTAGACAAATTTAATAATTAAGTACAAAATATAAATACTGATATACACTTTTTGCAGTTTCTAAAAATAGCTATGCTAGAATCAGATAGGTGGCGCTGTAGTCAAATTGTCAACAAATTCTACAAGTTGTCCCAAATATTAGTACATTTTATTTCAGTACAGTCAGTTAAAGTTGAGAGATGTAAGAATTTTGAGCACATGGTTGGGTAAAAATTTATGTTTTCTTTAAAATTAAGGCATTTGTGTAATTATTAATTTGGTGGGTATTATTTTGGAAATCGAAAATTATACAACCAAATAAATATTTAAAAGTTTATTTTTACAAAACTATTTATCATCTACTGTCATACTCTCTTCGCCTGATGACGAATCTTCACCGACATGGATAATTAAGGATTGTTCTCTTATATTATCGAAAGCGATATCTCGTTCCCAGTCCGATAATATTAATTGTTTAGTCCTTTCTACTACACTTGCCCAATTTTTAGCGGTGACGTGGTTACATGCATCATTCAGCAATCCCAGCATCTTATTTGCTGTAAATGGTGGACTTGTGTTAGTTCTTGCTTTCACATTTGCCCATATTAATTCAATGGCGTTGTACTGACAGTGGTACGGCGGTAGTCTTAGAACTGTGTGCCCATATTCTGCTGCAAGTTCGTCCACAATGTATCTTGGTGGTTGTCTATTTTGTTTTAATATACGGACCAACTCACATTTTAACATATACTCATCTACGTTGTGGCCATGATCACGAAGCCAGTTTATAATGTCGGAGTTTTTGTTGGCTTGAGTAGGCATTTTATTTATTATCTGAGAGTGATATGGTGCGTTATCCATAATAATCACTGATGGTTCCTCCAGCTTGCTCAATAAATCTTCAAACCATCTTTCAAACACTTCTGAGTCCATCTCCTCGTGATAATCTTTAGTTATTTTTCGATTTAAAAGACAACAACGCTCCTTTTATAAATCCTTTCATAGTTCCCGCGTGACAAATAATCAGCCTTTCTCCTTTTCCTATAGACACTTTCGAGGTTGACGCTGCAGTGTCATCCATTCAGCCCCTTGATACAGTGTGGTTGGCATTAAGTCACGTTTTATCTGTAAATACTACGTTTGCCCAGTCCTCAATTCGCTTAGCGTCCCTCAAAAAGTTACACCGCGCTAGTACAATATCTGTGCGTTCCATCAATACTTTTCTTTTGTCCGCTTTTTTAAATGCGATTCCTATTTTCTTCTACACTACTTCCTACTTCCTCTTTCTTCTATACTTTCGACAGCGAAGACTTCTGCCCACGGAACAAGCCAGAGTCGTGAAGCGAAATGGTTAACTTCCTTAATGTAGGGAATTCATTTCTCAAATAATAGTCATATATGTGACGTCGTATTGCGTCAGCATCAAATTCGTACACATTAGTTATTACGAAAGGTCTCCTTTTCTTGTTTGGCGTTGAGGGCATATTTCTTTCGGTCTAGGCATGCTAGCGCGGTAATCACACTCCTTAGCTATCTGATGGTCTGCGGAGCACTTATCTCACATGTCACTTCAAAACGTCCCAGTCATGCTCTATGGGATTTAGGTCGGGACTTCGAGTTGGCCAATCCAAACGACGTATTCCGACCTCTAGCATATGTGCTTCCATATCGCTAGACCGGTTGGCGCAAAGGTTGTCGCCCATAAATATTGAGTTTTCGTCAAGAGCGGCCAATGCGGGTTGTGCATGAGGAATTAGAACTTTTGTTATGTATCGGTGTCCAGTCAGTGTGCCGTTTTCGATGAAGACTAATTTATTCCTGCCCAAAACATAACAGGGCCCCCACCATAAGGTGTAATTTCTTCAAAACATATCTTTGCAAAGCATTCCCCTCGTCTTCTTAGCACTCGCTGACGTCGGTCTCTACCGTACAAAGATCTTCATCATGAGTCCAAGATACACAATTTCGAGCGAAGCCAAGCCTGACCACTCGGTGCTCACGGAGTAAATGTAGGGCCTCGGGCTGGGCGATGATTGCGTTTATTGGCAGCGAGAAGCCTCATAACCGTCCATATTTCTTACTTCTTCGAGGTTGTTCTTGAGGTCCACATACGAAAATTTGCGATTACTCAACGCTAGACTCACAAGAAAACGATCATCTTGTGGTTCGGTATATGACTTTCTTCCAGAACCAGGCCTACTCTTGACGGTACCGGTTTCTTGATAGCGCTGCCAGGTCCTTTGGACCGTCGAACGACTCACATTTAGCCTCTGAGCAGTACAATAATTTTGCTGTCTTTTATCACTTTATCTACCATTTTTGAGACCGCTAAACAGCAATAACAATACTTTAAAATGTCAAAGAAATTAGAAAATTCCATAAAAATGGAAAAAAAGTTATTTGGAGCCGATATTAAATTCCGGGAGTTCGTGTCACAATATTTGGTGTTGTTTTCTTTAAAACCAGCCTCAGACAAAAATTTGAATCTGGAACGTACCTTTTTGAAACACTATGGCACTTTTATAACCGGCTAGTAACATGTTCAAAATTATTAAAACCTTTTCGTATTCTATTTCTTTTAAGCAGGAAAAAAATCAAAACCGCCCGTTTATTTGCAAATGACTGTATATATCGATTTAATGAAAAAAAAGTCATAACATCTGGATCGGACAAGCGGTGCTGTATTTGACATAAAAATTATGTTTTAATTTAAATTATAAGAATATCAAAGTTGACTGTTGAACATAGGCCTCCCCCATAGATTGCCTCATAACCATAGTTGTTACCCTTGTAGGCGGTTTAGCAACCGCAGTTTTTTATTTTTTAGTTGTTGTTAGAAAGACACTGCTGCTCATCTCAAGCTTTGTTTCCCTCTGTCGCTTCTTACAATACCCACGGGACGATGTCGGTATCGAATACTCTTACATCGGTGAAGAAAATTTGGTTCAGCTAGTTTGTAATAAAAAATAAGGAATCATGATTGATTTATATAACAATGGTAGGCGCACCCGGAGAGCAAGCTGCAGGAGGCGGCGCTGTTCGTGGCGAACAATCTGGTGTGGCGCGGCGAGGCGGGCGCGACCGCGCGCCAAGCGCGCCTCGCCGAGCTAGGTGTGCTGCGCGCGCTCAAGCTGCTCTACGCGCGCCAGGACGCCGCGCACCTGCACGACAAGTACGTACGCACGCACACACACGCACACGCACACGCACACCACACACATACACACACGCACGCCGAGCTGGGCGTGCTGCGCGCGCTCAAACTGCTCTACGCGCGCCAGGACGCCGCGCACCTGCACGACAAGTACGTACGCACGCACACACACGCACACGCACACGCACACGCACACCCACACACATACACACACGCACGCCGAGCTGGGCGTGCTGCGCGCGCTCAAACTGCTCAACGCGCGCCAGGACGCCGCGCACCTGCACGACAAGTACGTACGCACGCACACACACGCACACACATACACACACGCCGAGCTGGGCGTGCTGCGCGCTCAAGCTGCTCTACGCGCCAGGACGCCGCACCTGCACGACAAGTACGTACGCACGCACACGCACACATACACACACGCACGCCGAGCTGGGCGTGCTGCGCGCGCTCAAGCTGCTCTACGCGCGCCAGGACGCCGCGCACCTGCACGACAATTACGTACGCACGCACACACACACCCAAACACACCCACACACATACACACACGCACGCCGAGCTGGGCGTGCTGCGCGCGCTCAAACTGCTCTACGCGCGCCAGGACGCCGCGCATCTGCACGACAAGTACGTACGCACGCACACACGCACACGCACACCCACATACACACACGCACGCCGAGCTGGGCGTGCTGCGCGCGCTCAAACTGCTCTACGCGCGCCAGGACGCCGCGCACCTGCACGACAAGTACGTACGCACGCACACACACGCACACACATACACACACGCACGCCGAGCTGGGCGTGCTGCGCGTGCTCAAGCTGCTCTACGCGCGCCAGGACGCCGTGCACCTGCACGACAAGTACGTACGCACGCACACACACGCACACGCACACACATACACACACGCACGCCGAGCAGGGCGTGCTGCGCGCGCTCAAGCTGCTCTACGCGCGCCAGGACGCCGTGCACCTGCACGACAAGTACGTACGCACGCACACACATGCACACACACGCACACGCACACCCACACACATACACACACGCACGCCGAGCTGGGCGTGCTGCGCGCGCTCAAGCTGCTCTATGCGCGCCAGGACGCCGTGCACCTGCACGACAAGTACGTACGCACGCACACGCACACACATACACACACGCACGCTGAGCTGGGTGTGCTGCGCGCGCTCAAGCTGCTCTACGCGCGCCAGGACGCCGCGCATCTGTTCGACCAGTACGTACGCACACACGCAAGGATGCACGAGTTCACTCACACACGCATGTATGCACTCACGCAAGTGCTCACGCCCACACATGCTCTCACACTCACACACAAAAGCGCGCGCTTATCTGTAAAAACCGTTATTTATTATCTACCGACATAATATGCTACATCCCTTCTCACTAAAATTACAACGTATTGTACGAGATATAAACAATTACACCAAAATCTTTGTACTCTTAGAATAATTAATGATCAGGTATTACAACACATATGGTATATATGTGTAATAAATACCAACTAGTCAACTCCTTTGTTATACCGCAAAATACCTACAAAGCTGCCTCGACGTCAAGTCGCTAAAACTATGCAAGGGTTGTCACAAAAACATTTCCTTCGTTAATAATATCATAACATTATATTTTATCAGTATTCCTCGTAATAATTTATTTTTCTATACAAAGATACAAACTAATTACTACTTTACAAACTAGTTGCGTTCCGCAGCTTCACCTAATTCGTCGTGATGGAAACAAAGGCTTGTGCTGGTAGGTACCTACCTAATTTTACTATATTTTACCTATATAGCTGTATCTCGGGTATATCGCTTAAAATTTTGGATAGGGGGTTGAACAGAATAAATAAAACAGGTAAAAATTATACGTTGGTTCTCTTTATTCAACCTCCTCGATACAGATGTGCAACCGACAAACAATTACGACATTTATCATTGGGTTTTTTAATTGTCTTTTGTTGAGTTTAATGATATAATGAATTCGCATCCTTACATATAATTCAATTAAAAATCGTGATGGAAAGCGATCACATGGTTATTAGAATTCAATTTTACTTAAATTGTCACACAATCTTTCCCAATATTTTAAAATAATACCGAGTAATATGATGTTGTTGGGTGAACACCAAACACAGGCAACTAATTCCGTGTACGTGACACTCCTAAACGGGCGTACCGGTACGTAAGCGAAGCCGACGGGTACTCCCGCAGACGTCGTGGGCAGGGGGGGTCGCGCCCCATCGTTGCTCCGTTTAGTCGCCGAGTTGACTCACTAGTAGTATTTATTACACATATTATGGTAATACCATATTTTTAAGGGTGTGTTCCGATATACGGTGTGACCACTGTAAGGTGTGACGTCAATTCAGTATACTGTGAAGCCGTTCCTTTTTAGTTTGCTATACTGGTTACTGTATGAAACGGAACGCAGTCCAGTATAGTCAGAAAATACATTCAGTCAAAAAAGTACCGGGAATGGATGATTTGTTTATGGTTCCAAATTCAATTTTTATTTTTTTTTGTTGTTAGATTGGTACAACTGTTTTCCATTTTGGCGCGGAGTTTGAGTTACACCTGTTATTTAGATTAAATACAGTGCTGTTTTTAGTTATATCATATCTAGTATGTATTGCGAATTTCACAATGGACAAAAACATCGAACATAGAGTTTGTCTTAAATTTTGCGTCGCCAATGGAATTTCACTAAAAATGTTACCCCGCCTATACACGATCGGCCATGATGGACAACCACAGAATGGGGCATGATTGTCACAATCATTGCGCGGCTGCCCACACGATCGTGCATCCTACATATTTGTATTGTCATCCGTCGGAGATGGACGTTGAAACAGTTGCAGCTGCCGCTATTTATTTACCTATTTACCGCCGCCCATGAACAACTGCAACACCAGGGGAATTGCAGATGCGTTGCCGGCCTTTTAAAAAGGAGTAGGCTCTTTTCTTGAAGGTCTCTAAGTCGTATCGGTCCGGAAAAATCGCTGGTGGTAATCGGTTCCACAAGGAAGTTGTGCGAGGAAGAAAACATCTTCTAAATCGCACAGTGGTGGACCGCCAATCATCCAGATGGTATGGATGGTATCGCGAGTTTTGTCGCGATGTGCGATGGTCAAATTGAGCGGCTGGAATTAGTCCGAACAATTCTCAGAGCACCGTGGTATGCGATAAAATACGCAAAGAGATGCAACATCTCTACGCAGTCCTAGTGAGTCAAGCCGATCGGAAAGAACTCGGTCGTCGACGATCTGATCCGCTCTGCGCTGAATGCGGTCAAGGGAAGGAGCTGGCACTGGGGAGCCCCTGCCAGAGATGGGAACAGTATTCCATGAGGCCGAACCTGCGCCTTGTAAAGTTGCAGGCGGTGTGCCGGCATGAAATGCCCTCTACTGAGCACGCCAAGCTTTTAGAGGCTAATTTTGCCTTCTCCAAGTGACCACGAAACTGCACGTCACTCGATATGTCAACGCCGAGGATTCCGATACTGGCTGAGGCAACAAGGGAGTGCCTTGAAACTGAGGTGATAACAAAGGGTTCCTTTAGCGGTAAACGCGCAAACTTGTGTCTTCTGGGGATTGAACTGACTAGATTTGTCGTTTCAATCCGAGACTTTGTCCAACAAAGTCTCGACTTCCGACACAAGTTTGTTCCGGTACTCAGCGACGTTTTCCCGAGAAATATTGGCATGGCCGGTGTATAGAGCATCACCAGTGTTGTCATCCGCATAGCAATGAATGTTACCGGTTTGCAACATATCATTGATATGCAGAAGAAACAGCGTTGGTGATAGCACGCAGCCTTGTGGAACACCAGCGTTAATAGTCTTGTAATCGAGCACGCACCGTCTACTACGACCTTGATGCTCTGATCAGCCAGAAAACTGGTGATCCAATTGCACAATTTTCGGGAAGCCCATAGAAGGAAGCTTCGAAGCGCTTTGTGCCAGACCCGATCGAAGGCCTTCGCTATGTCCAAACTAACGGCCAATGCCTCCTTGACTCAATCGCCTGCGCCCATCTATGTGTTAGGTAAACAAGAAGATCACCAGCTGAGCGACCCGACGGAAACCGTACTGGCAGTCACTAATCAGCTGGTGCTCCTCAAGGTACCGCATGAGCTGGCAGTTAATAATTGACTCCATTATTTTCGAGAACAAGGAGGTGATGGCGATAGGCCTGTAATTGGACGGATCAGAGCGGTTACCTTTTTAAGGGATCGGGTGCACGAAAGCTGTCTTCCATGAATTCGGGACAACGCCTAGGGAGTAGGAGTACCGAAAAAGACGCGTTAGAACCGGTGCCAACTCTGGAGCGCACGTCCTCAGCACAATTGGCGGGATTCCATCAGGCCCACTCGACTTGTGGATGTCCAGGGAGAGGAGTGCTTTGCGTACTGAGCACTGTGTGAATCGCACATCAGGCATAGAGCACTCACACTGCGGGATGGTCGGCGGTGTGTTCCCCCTGTCATCAAGAGTCGAGTTGGACGCAAAAAGGGAGCCTAAAAGGTCGGCTTTCTCTTTTGCGTCGTGGGCCAGTGAGTCATCCTCCCTGTGCAGAGATGGTAGTGATGGCTTACAGAAATTTCCTTGGACAGCCTTGGCGAGAGACCAGAATGCACGGGTTCCCGAAGGAAGGCGAACTAGTTTCTCGCCAATTCTGCCTATGTGCTCTGACTTTGCCTTGGCAATAACTCTTTTGAAGGACCTGGAGGCGAAGTTATACTTCTTTTTAAGCATGCTGGTGTTTACATCCCGAGCCGCCGAAGCCTCAGCCCAGGCCTGATAACACTCCTGCTTACTGCGTAATGCAGTCTTACAGGAGCGACCAAACCAAGGCTGCGATCTGCCACCGATGGGTACCACAGATGATGGAATAAATAGTTCCATTCCCTGTAGCACCACATCGGTGACAGAGTCAGCAACAGCGCTGAGATCATCCGGCGAGAAGCAAACCCGCCCCCATGGGTAGGATGCAAAGAAAGACCGCATTCCATTCCAATCCGCCGACCTGTAATGCCAAACACGGCGGCAACCTGCAGAACGCAACCGCGAGGAGAGCGTGAGTGGCACCACACTCCGGATCAGACAATGGTCCGAAGAGCCAAGAGATGCATCGACGGAAACCTGATATCCGTCCGGATGAGAGGTCAGCAGAAGGTCCAACAGGGAAGGTGTATGATCCTCCACATATGGAATCCGTGTAGGCGAAGTAATCAGTTGTGTCAGACCATATGCCAAGGCAAAGTCATAAACAGATCTCCCCGCATGATCGGTTAAACGTGAACCGAGCCATTCAGCGTGGTGGGCGTTAAAATCGCCAAGTATCACGATCTCTACGGATAGGATCTGTTGTAACAAGAAATCTGTAGCCATTTGGACGTGGTCGATGAGTCGGTCTGTGTCGGCATTACCGCTATGGGACCTATACAGGCACCCGTAGACGCGGGGATGGTCGTCGCTGTCTACGCGCAGCCATAGGATGGACAGGTCCGTACCTTCAAGACTGCCGAGGCGTCGAGAACAGATATCCTCTGACGTATACGCAAACTCCAGCCCGGGGCACAAAGAAGTGTTCTAATTTGTACCCCGGGTAGGAGAGGCACGAAGTATCAGCAGGAGAGGACACCTGCGTCTCGGTCAAAAGAGCAAGGCCGGCTTCGCCGTCTCTAGATGGTAGTGGACGGCGTTAAGGTTCGAGTGAAGTCCCCTGATGTTGCAGAAGTCCACGGATAGCGTGGCAGGGTCGCCATGGTTTTATTGCTCTGTTTGCCCGTGCAGTGTTAGTATAGAGCGGGATTTTGCCCCCAGAATACGTGGGCAGCCTGAGCACCCACGCTCAGGAAGAGGGTAGCTTGACCGTGGATGCTCAGTGAGGATTCTCCATTACCAGGGTGCTGGTACCTCCTGGGGTAGTTCTTTCTTTTAAATTCCGCTACCATGTTATGGGAGATTAGCCTCCGGCCACCTGCACTAACTAAGCGAAACGCAGAAGCAAAGCCCTACTTTACGTTGGTATTCTGTGAGGTCGTGGTACCGCCCCGGTTCGAGCCGGCCCATCCATGCTACAGCAGAAGCTGCAGCGCGGCTCTACCACTGTTAAATCATGGCCGAACTTTCTTCGATGTTTGTCTGAAAAACCGACACAGCGGCGATTACGCTCGATCATAACTGATCATGGGCGATTATAGGCGATCATGCCCTCCAAACGATCGTGATCGCTAGTATTCGTCCATCATGGCCGATGGTGTATAGGGCCCATTACGGTGAATCGAATTTATCAAGAACACGTTCTTATGAGTGGTACAAAGCGTTCAAAAGCGGTCGAGATGTGATGGAATATTTGCCTCGCTCTGGTAGGTCATCAACGTCTGCAACTGAAGTTAACATCGCAAAAGTGAAGGAAATAATGACTAAAAATCCTCATTCAAGTTTGAGAGAGATAGCCGCCGAACTTTCTGTGTCTCACGAGTCGATCCGTACCATTTTAAATAATCACTTGGGTATGAAACATGTTGCCGCTCGGCTAGTCCCAAAAGACCTAAATTTTCTCCAAAAACTCAATCGCATAAGAGTCGCTGAGGACATGCTAGAACGAGTCAATTCCGACCCAACATTCATGAAACGAGTGACGAGACGTAAGTTTACTAGTTTGACATGCAAGCTAGTCAAAATGCTTCGGAGTGCCGCCTTCCAACTGAACCGAAACCGAAAAAACCACGCCAAAGTCGATCAAAAGTCAAAGTCATGTTGACTGTTTTCTTTGACTATCGCGGTGTTGTGCACTCGAAATTCTTGCCGGGAGGTCAAACGGTAAATAAAGAATATTATTTGAGCATTATGTGGCGTTTAAGATAGCAAATTAGACGAAAAAGGCCAGATTTGTGGAAAGAAAATTCTTGGATTTTGCACCACGATAATGCGCCTTCGCACAAGACCATTATAGTGAACGAATTTTTGACCAAAAACTCAACAAATACCATGGAGCAACCACATTATTCAACAAATATGGCTCCAGCTGACTTCTTTCTTTTTCCTAAACTCAAATTACTACTTCGTGGCACCTGTTTTCATTCGGTAGAAGACATAAAGGAGAATTCGCTACTATACTTTCGATGGTAAGTATCTATCGATAGTATAGTACGCGCGCTCTGTCTTGGCCGGGCTGAAGTTAGGTGCGAGTGGCTGCGCAGATATAGATTGAAGGGACAAAATGGTGACAAGAAGCGGGGAGCGTGGGCGGTAACTTATACTAGAGATGTGAATACGCATATTACGCGGTTACAAAGGGTATTTTACACCATGTAAAAACAATATATACCGGGTGTTTGTGAAACGCTCCTGAAAACGAAGACAGACGATAGTACTAACGATACCTTTGATGATGGGTCAGAAAGAAAATCGATCCCGAGGAAAAAAAAACATCTTTTCACAATGTTTTATTAGCTTTATTCACGCTCCATCATGTTAGTACAGCTAAATGAAACGATAATTTCATTAAAAAAAAACATGAAAATACTTAAACATAAAATCAGCAGTGTAATTTAAATCAGCTGAATAGGGTCAATAACCGCACGGACGCCGAATGCTCGCGGCCCGCAGCTTGCGACCGTTCCAATACCTAATAATTTACAATACTTGTCTAAATACCTAACTTATCTGTTTAACCTACTATTTTGCCACTGTGCTTGTCTCCACCTAGCCACTTTAATTTGAATTCACAGGTTAAATAAACCAAATACCTGGTTCGATTCCCCGCTAATAAAAAATTTACTTAAATGAAATGTTAACAAGGATAGAGTCATGCTTTGTTATTCATCGTGTAGGTATGTTTATTATTCTGATGTATTCAGTTATGTACCTATTCAGATCAGTTCAGTACTAAGTTATTAAAAAAAATTAGGTATGAAACAGCTTACTGATCTAAATCCTCCGTGGCCTTGTGAGATTCTCCAAGGCACATTAACATAGTGCCGTATTCAAGAGCACTATAAACGTATGCGTTGGACAAAACGTAATAATAACAAGTAATAACAACAAGAATTTAATAAACAAAACGACTGTCGCTCCACGTGGTAGTCAACACGGAACTGTCTCAAAAACTAAAATTAATAATCAATCCCACCAAAACAAATGCCTACTAGTAATGTAAGTGCGTCCCATTTTGATCATTCCACAGACCGTTAAACCGTTACGCCATTGTTAACTTTAATTTTATAAGTTTAGTTATCCCTACGACTAGTCTTTGTATGGAATTTAGAAGTTATAGTTGTCATTTTTTAATACAATTAGACAATAAATTGTACCCTGACACAGCAAGCAGTTCGTTAATACAAAAATGATATTGAAATTAATAAACGTACCTAATTGGGTTCTCACTTACACAATTATAAACACTATTTCATTGTTATCTTTGATTTTGTATAAGAAAATAGAAATGAAATTGTACGGAATAATTTAATAGTTAAAATCAATTGCAATTATGATCGACAGTTAATTAATCTATCAGAATTAATTTTAAAAATAAATCTTTTACTTTATTTTAATTGACTTTCCGTTATTAATCCGTCCAATACTTTGAATTTAAAAAGAGGTACGTCAAACTATTAATAATTACTTGCAAGTTGTATTGTCATTGCCGCCTCTAATTAATTAATTCGCCTGCAAACAAATCTTAGTAGGTAAATTTCGGTGCAACATGGCAGCGTTGCCAACACCAATTTGTCAAATTCTCCGAAAATCCATGTCGAATTCCAATTTAAGGACAAAACTTCAACAGATTCTCCACAAATTCCCCTCAATGTTATTTTAAGAAATGGAACAATTTTCAACTTATTTTATAAGATTTATTTTTTAAGTAACATTTTTATTCTTTTTTACCGAATTTTTTTTCACACTGCATATTTTTGTAACAAGCATGTTACTCCATGGAGTATTTTCAATTCCTTCCCTTGTTGCCATTAAAAAGTAACACAGTATCTGCATTTATATATATGCAGTTCTCTGCTTTAAAAATAAAAAAATAAAGAAATGAAAAGCATTAAATGATACACAAAAGTTGCCGAAATAAATCCGAAAATTAAATGTGGTGCAATGAATATATTTAAAAAAAGGGAGTCATTCGATATTCATAAGTAACCTAATAAAAATGTTCAGATAAGTATTTAGCTTTCATGAAAAAAAGGTTCTGACTTGGCCCGGGCTATCCATTTTCAAAATCCCCGCGTTTTCCCCGCATAATACCAATCCCCATAAAATCCCACAACCAACTTTAAATTCTGCGCAATTCGGGGAATTCTTCACATGTTGGCAACTTTTACAACACGGCACCGCGTGTGTGAAAGGGAAAGGTAGAGTGAGTAGTAATACCTAATGCATTGTTTCGTCAGTTTCGTACCGAGCTAGATAAAAGAGTTCGACGACCCCGCGGTAATTGACCTTAGTCGTAAATTACACTGCTGATTTTGTTTAAGTATTTTCATGATTTTTTAATGAAATTATCGTTTCATTTAGCTGTACTAACATGTATCCATAGTACTATCGTCTGTCTTCGTATTCGGGAGCGTTTCACAAACACCCGGTATATTTATTGTAGGTTTTGTAAAAAGTAAACGAGAAATATTGATTTTTAATTCAATTTTAAGATTTTTTTATCTCATATCTCAAATATATAAAGATAAAGATAAAGATGATGACACATTATTAAACATTCAAAAATATCTTATTCCTTTGCAAAATCGGCAATATCCTAGGACAGTGACGTCACGAGCTTAACAGCATGGCGGCTAGCGTTTTCGCGCGAAAATTTAAAACTATAAATTAAAAGTAATTTTATGGCACTATTCTGTTTTAAAAAAATTATACAAAAATTATAGTGGTTCATTATCACTCTAGGATTCATTTAAAACACTATATGACAATGGGTGTAATACCCTATTATGTAAATACTCGATTATCGTTATTGTCGAATATGATTCGATTTTATTTTATATTTTTTATATATTCAGCCCGGCCAAGATAGAACGCGCGGACCGTAAATGATGCGCCCATCATTAGGCCTGGCAAAGAACGAGAGTGCAATATCACCGTTGCCGTTCACATGTTTTATTGCCGCGAGTGTAGATAGGCGTCTACTATATTTACAGTCAAAATCTGTTTTAACGACATCCAAGGGACTAAGCATATTTGGTAGTAAAAACCGATAGTTGTAACAACTGGTGATATTTATGAGGTATAATACAAAGTATTTTTTTATTAAGTAGTATTAATGAATGTGGAGGACTGGAGGTACATACACTGGCAGCTTCACCACTCATTTTCCCACGATAACGTACCGAACCCGGAGACGTTGAATCCAAGTAGACGAGCAAACGAAATCTTCACCAAAACGCTGAGCAAAATTGTTTGCTTTTTGTTGAAGAATTGGTCCATTATTGGCACATTGTTTGTCCTTTGATATTTAAACCACTTTAACAAAGCTTCCTCGTATGTTTCGTTGTTCTTGCTCGTTTCATTTTCAAAAATTAAAGTCAAAAAGTATTTAAATTTTTTCTCTCTCTTTCCAAATGGATGAAATTGTCGAGTGTGATACACCATATTCCTTTGCCAAGTCTTTGTTTGGAATTCCATTCCAAACAAAGACTTGGCTATAATACGCGATTTTTCTTTTTTTCGATATCGTTTTGTTTTTTATTCTGTATGACATGTTAAAAGTTTCATAATTAACTCAACAATATGCTTTGGTGCGTCTTGTGTACAGATATGTAACTGACTTAATAGATATGAGAAAGCGGGCTTTGATTATACTGCTTCCACGTGTATTTTGTTTTTGAGAATTACAAAATACCCTAAACTCGACACGATTTTGTTTACTTTTGCGATCTTAATAGCCATTGACTACTGTGCCAGATGTGGATACTGTTACGGTGTTACCTATTCAAATTGCATTTACAATACAGCTGGTCGTTCTAACAGATACAATCCTCCGAAAGTATTAGTTAATTAAGTCGCTTAATGAGGTATGTCGTAATAAGCAATGTCGTAAAAAGCAGAGCTTTTTATAAGGCGATCATTTAGCATTCAGCCGTGAACAATGATTTTGGTCAATATACCTAACCGGTATGTTGTTCTAAACGATGTCGTCGTAAGCGGTTTTAACTGTATTGTTGTGTTGTATATTGTATTTATTTCACTTTTAATTAATAGATATTACATAAATACATAATACAAACAATAATAGACATATTATGTCAAAGTATGTATAATTTAATTAAAATTAGTTTTTGAGGATAATACAAACAATAATAGACATATTATGTCAAAGTATGTATAATTTAATTAAAATTAGTTTTTGAGGATAATACAAACAATAATAGACATATTATGTCAAAGTATGTATAATTTAATTAAAATTAGTTTTTGAGATTGGATGTAGTTGATTTACGAACGACCCTTATTTCGTCGACGATTTCACCTTATTTGCAAATTATACTTAAAAATTAAAATGAAGTAAATGTTTATTTTCAGAGTGACGACAGCCCTGGCACAGTTCAGCGAGTTCACATAATATAATCGCGCAAGAACGCATTGTTAACAAAACTCAAAGTGAAGTGAAAGTGAACTGCTTTAAAAATATTTGCATCGCTTATGAACCAATCTACAGGCAGTGAGTTATCGAGTCATGACTGTTATTTTATTAATAGTTCTACTTGACGCTAATTTTATTGTACATAGCTAAGTTTGCAACTGTTTGTTATCTCAGAAATGTTATTGAAATTATTTATTTTAACTTATCGTGTTGGATTTGTAAGTCATACTGGGTTCAATTGTGTACATGAAAAGTCCTATAGACTTATCAGCTTTTTAGCATCGATAAATGGCAGATAACTGCTGAAATAAGTATCAGAATTTAATTTTTATTTGGTTTTCTCTCCATCTCTCTCTATCTCTCGCTATATAATGGAGTGAAATGTTTTAATTCTGTTAATCCTAATAATTTGTATTTTATGTATACAAGCTTGTTATCATTATCATTTATTCCATTTCAGTAACTGATGAATGAAATCAATATTGCCAACAACAGTGGTGCTCACTTAAAATAATCGTGCATTACATTTTTATGATCTGGCACTAATTCATTATTTTATTATTCAATTTTGCTACCAACTTATTTTAATGTTATATTGAAACCATTTTGACAATTAATTACATCTGTCATAATCTGAATTTAATAAACTGTTTATACAAATACATGGGATGCATTATATTCATGAGACAATTCTACTAATTTAGAGAATTTTATAGAAAATAATCTTCATTATGAGGGAGTTGCAAATTCATAACGTAAGTTTTTGTACTCTTGTATATTAATCGAACATACGTAAATTTAACAAATGAAAATTACAAAAATCTATTGCACTACAGATAATATGGAGGGTAGAGGTAACCCTCCATAACAGATAAGAAATATAACCGATGAAAAATTAGGTAGACGTGTCTCTTGTTTGTTCTTTAATTTATTGTCGCATTGGCTACATGGCCTTTAGCCAAACATGTCTATTGTCTTTTGATACTGCTGCATATTTGACATTTTTGATAAAAATTAAATTGTTAATGTTAGTTATAAATTACAAGAAACATTTCAATATAATAATATTTATATTATAATAATGTTCAATAAATAAAAACCTTCCATCAATAATCAATATATAATAATAATAATAAATGCTTTATTTCTTTAAAATTACAAACTTAAACAATATATCAACATGTATTTATGACCTGTAGTTACCTGATAACTAATCTAACCTAAATATAGCATAGAATATGTATATCTATACTATATTTTCATAAAAGATAACGTAAACTAGAGAACATCGTTCTATTATATGGAAAAGTTAAAAATTATTTTCGCAATTATTGTCTTTTATTTGTTATTTTAAAAAATATTACCATATTATGCTCGTGCTAATTTTACTGAACATCAACCTACTGTTCTAAGACATACAATAACATTATGTTTTTTTTTGCATTCATTTTATACTCTTCAACAAAGCAGTGCAAAATATGACTATGTGGTGCATATGTCTGTCTACACAGACTATCCTGCGTACGTCTGCTGGGCTCGGGCTTCCACTCATTTCTGAGTGGGTAATATGATTCGCAGTTCATTGCGTGTTGTCGAACTTGAAATGGCCGAAATATTTTTTTAAATTTGTTTTTCTGTTTATGTTGCGAATTTTTATCGCATATATGCCATAAGTTTTGACCAGTTTTGACTAGTTAAAACCAGAATAATGTAATCTGTATCGTCATTACCTACAGCCCTTCACAAGTCCACTGCTAAATATAGGCGTTCCTTAAGGAACGCCACAAAACAAATGTAATAGGCAGGCGCCTTTGATGACTGACTGGTAGAAAAGTTAGACTGTGGTATTAGCATCCACAATATACTATTATTTAGAAATGGGATGTCTAATTCAAATAAGTACCTACAGGTATTATGTACAATTTTATTGAAATGTTATTCTGTAAAAATCATTATTTAGCGAAATTTATTTATTAATATGTCATAATACGTAAATATTTTATTAAGAGAGTGATAGTGAATTATCGTCGAAGATATCTGCAATGTTATCGGATCACTGAAAAATATTTAAATGTCAAATTTAAGTAGGTATTGTTTTTTATCAAAATATGTAACGATCTATTGAAAATCACATACGTTAAATAACGTTTGCTTTCAAATTGTCCTGACATGTATATGGCTATTGTCATTATTGTCATGATGCATTATCCTTCATTTAATAATTCTTTCACTACAGCCTATCAAAAGGCCACTGCTGAATATAGGTCTCCGAAAAATTGCTTCATATAGGGGATATTTGCCATAGTTACATGGTAGAACCATGCTGCACCTATATTGTGGTTGCAGCACGAATGGGTCGGCTCGATCGGGGTAGGACCACGCTCTCACAGAATACCAGTGTAAAATAGCAGCTTAATACTGCTGTGTTTCGTATGGTGAGTGTAGAGAACCGGAGACCCTTATTACTGGAAACGAGGCATTTCATCTCGGTCCTCAGGGGTGGCAACGCATCTGCATTTTGATTCTTAATCGAGGACAAATGTAGATGTCTATGGGCCACAGTATCCACTTACCACCAGGTGGACTGTGTGCTCGTTTGTCACCCTTATTCTATAAAAAAAGTTGCCACTTGGCAAGGGTTTGGCAACCGCAGTCTTTTGCTGATAATGTTGCTGGCCATCTCTTGTTTTATTTCACTCTGTCGCCTCTTACTACGCACACGGGATGATATGGGTGGTGGATTCTTTTACGCCGCCATTACAATTTTTTGTGTGCGTATTTGAGTTGAGACTAAACCTCCAGAGACCCCTGGATGGTTTAGATTCACAATTGGACCCGGTAGGTGGCGCTGTTGTCGAGATCCAGAAATTATCCGTGTATAGCCGGGGCGGATCCCTTGTATGTAATAAATGCAAGATATATGTACGCTCGCATGCAAAATGACATTTAGAGAATGTAATGTTAAAAAAAATCTGTTTATTTTTTGTTTGGCTTTTGGAGAACACATTTTGTGATATTATGTTTTTAAAACTGTATATACCTACTAAAATTCTCAAGGGAATTTTTACAAGTTTTGTTGTAATAAATAAATACTTTCTAGTAATTTAGCTTTGTTTATTAGACGACAACGATTTGAAACTTATAAGTGTTTTATTTACTACAGACTTTTTAGAACTTAAAAAATCTGCAGATCTATAACAATGATCTTTGAACAAGTATCGAAACCACTTTAAACTCAGTTTTTTTGTTATTATCTCGAAAACTATGTGCGATATGGTAAAATGTTTAGTATGAAAATTCTATTAACTTCACGTAATAATGGTCTTAGCCTTTAACACTCCTAGGTTTGTTGTGAAATTAGTAATAATAAAAAAAAATCCTTTTGCATTAAATCTTTCACAGATAGAATATAAAGTAATTGGGACCTTTTTGTGTAAATTTACAAAGCAAAAAAGTTATTTAAGATTTTTTTTAATTTCCCATAGTTATGAAAAAAATCAAATCATTTATTTTATCTGTTTTCACTTTTTATTTTACATTTCACGAAAAACCTTGCATATTATTCGAATAAAATATAGCCTAGATCACAATTGGTTGATCCATTCCGAAGATTAGCCCGTCTTCGTAACAGCACGCAAATAGCCCCCTGAACTTAATAAAAGCCAGTTATTGCGATATTGCAGACAGACACTTCAATTTGATTTATACTAGATACATATTGAGAAAATTTATTAAATTCGCCACTCTGTATTTGATGACATTATTATTATAGCTCAGCAATATTTACCCATTTAATATTTAGTGCTTCTTAAGTATGAGAATGGAAAATGATTAAATATAAAATGATCTACTTGTCGCTGAGGTGTTTTGAACTGTGATTCAAATGACTGATAGACTAAAAGTAACAACAGGATAATGTAGCTAATGTATCAAGAAGTAGCTAAAGTTAGCAACAAAATATTCTTAACAGTAACAATGTATAGAAATAGCGCTTCCCCGATAATATTTATAGTTATTCTAATAACTATTATTTTAGCATTCTTTATTAATAGGTATTTTGTTAATTATCTGCGTACGATCGGATGGTGTTAACGTTGTTTTGTTGTTGACTGTACCTACGTTCGTATATTGAAATGTATAACGTACATATTTTGGAATTAGGCACCCTATTATTCAAGAACAATTAGGAAGGTATTTTTACAATTATGTACTATCAGATATTTTTTTTTAGTTTGAAGTTCACATCGATGTTTGATGTGACGAAATTGAACTTATCTCACCTATGTAACCCATCAGCCCATGAGCTCTCTCAAGTGACATAAATCATTATAATATACAGTTATGTTTTCCCTGTTATGGAAATATGAATGGAAAATTCAAAAAGTATTGGTGTTTTATTTATACTCTATCCTAGAAATTTAGTGCGTGGAGTGAAATATTTGTTTAACATGCTATTGATCTGCGTTGAAGATATTAATCCACCTGTGAAGTCACGTTGCGAGTGATGCTTCAATGGTTAAAAGCAAACTACGACTGCTGATAGAAGTTGAACTAAGGTTACTAGCTTCCTGACAACCCTGCTTCTGTGGCAATTAAATATTTTAAATTATTTATTAAATCTTTAATTAAACACCGTTTAATAAGGGATTTAATGGCGGACTGAATGCCATATGGCATTCTCCACCTACATTGGTTGATTTAAGAAACTATGGCCGGTGCAAACAATTAACTTAATAAAATAAGTAATAAAGATAAAAGGTACAATAAAGTGCGGATAAATAGAATATAGTTAGTGAAATATACATACTTAATACCTACTATATAATAAGGTATAAATATTAAATATTTAAACGTTTACTTATATAAAAAATGTGTAAATAAATAAAATAATATACTTCAAGAATTAAATAACAAGGGGTACATATTATAATACATATACAAGTTGCGGCACGTAAGTCTAGCGTTGAACGAAACGTGGAGCACGTATCACGTATCAGTATGGGGACGTAATGTGATTGGAGAGCCAATCGGCGCGTTAGACTTACGTGCCGTGACTTATACAAAATATCACTAATAAAGCGAGGGAGAAAAAAGTCGGATAAATCAGGTGAATTCTTATGATAGAACTTGCTGTTCCCCGCGACTTCGTCCGCGTTTTATTTATTACAATTGAATTTCATGGGTTTTAATTTATAGCGCGGAACCCTAATCCTTTTTCTAAAATAAAAGTAGTCTAAGTTACTCGTTATAACATCAGCTATCTGCCAGTGAAAGGCCCGTCAAAATCGGTCCAGCCATTTTGGAGATTAGCTGGAACAAACAGACAGACGGACAGACAGAAAGAAAGACACAGACAGACAATTATTAAAAAAATAGTATTTTTTATAAGTATCGTATATACTTTCATATGCATTTAATAAAAATGCTGTTATTTTGATATTACAAACAGACACTTCAATTTTATTAATTTGTATAGATTCTCGTCTAGTCTCTTAAAATAATTCTTGTTACTAGTTTTCTTGATGCCAACAGGCATAAAAATGCCTGCCGTAAGGCCTGAAGTGCGACAGAGAGCGCAACAGGCGGCGTCCTGTTTCCCCATTTTGTTGTTGTTTATGACTGACATTAAAATACATAGAAAAGTATTTTAACATTTATGCAAATTTATTGTTCATATATAATAAAAAATTGGGAGCGCTGAAAATTACTTTTCAGCGCCCCCAATTTTTTATACACTCCTAAAACTTGTCAGTTCTATAAGTTCTTCTTCCAGTTGGGGTGATACTTCTATGTTGACATTTGAAAAAGGATCTAACACCCAGTCTGGTATTTCCAATTTCAAAATGTCCTGGAATCTTTCAATGAAATCACTGTGGAGATTTTCCAAATGTTGGCAGTAGACCACCAAGTTGTCGTTGTTGCAGGATACTGATAAATTGGGAAAATTATGGAACTCACGTCTGCCGATATCCTTCTTGTGTAAGAGCAGCTTGGCTACAAAAGCAGCGACGACATTTGTTGTTTTTATTAAGTTGAAGTCATCGCCTTGAAGTTGGAGATTCATATCATTAAGCAATTTATAAAGGACTGTCAGGTATGCGATATCATTCTTTGATGTGATGAGATTGTCGCGCTATTCTGTGTCTTTGTTTTCCAAGAACTCTACGACAGAGTCAAACAGATTGTAAAATCGAGTCAGACAATTTCAATCGGTCAGAAAGATCAATCGGTTGAAATCTTAATCATTAGTAACACAAAGCTGATTAAATAATCTGTCATTTAAAGAGTTGTTTCGGATTTTATTGATTGCTGTGATGATATGTTGCAATGATTAAAACATTCGTTCACTTTTCTAGCAACCAAATGTTGTAGATGTATAACGCAATGTATAGCAAGCACATCTGGAATTTTGTTTTTTAAGTACGCTATGAAGTCTTTTTGACACCCCGTCATAGCTGGAGCACCATCTGTAGCAGCTGATATAATATTCTTCAAGGGAATTCCTTTTTTATCACAAAACTTTTCCAGTGTTTTAAATATAGTTTCTCCTTTTGTGTCTGTCTAAATTTCTAGCAAATAATAGTTCTTGACATATTTTTTCATCTTTAATAAACCTCACGTAAGACAGCAACAATGCTTAATTAGTTGGTAAAGAGGACTCATCCAACTGAATTGAAAATTGAATAGTCTTCAGATGATTGCACAATGACTCTTCAATGTTTTCAGCCATTTCATCAATTCGTCTTTGCACAGAACTATTGCTCAAAGGAATTTTTCGAATTATGTCTGCCGCCGGTTTATGGAGCACAGTAGTTATAAATTCTTTTATTGCCGGCAAAATTAACGTTTCTCCGATGGTGTGTGGTTTACCTGTTTGAGC
Organism: Parnassius orleans; assembly: GCA_029286625.1. NCBI lineage: Eukaryota > Metazoa > Arthropoda > Insecta > Lepidoptera > Papilionidae > Parnassius > Parnassius orleans. Next base: position 121,169 of record JAGSMP010000076.1, on the reverse strand, counting down.
AATTAACAAAGAGATATTGTATGAAGCTCGAAGTCCGTCATCGTCTTGCTCAGAAGCCACCGAAAAAAGTTTTGATACACTTTGCTGAGCATTATGCTTCCTTTCCAGGTTTTGAAAATGGGCTATATTTTTGTCCTTCTTATCTGGATGCATTTTATTCAAATGATCTTGAAGTCTTCAAGGCTTCATCGCTTCGTTTGAAAATGTTTTTGAACAAAGAAAGCACAAAGGCAAAGATGGATTTGTCGAATTTTCTATGAATCCATATTTAATATATTCTGCACTATATTGCCGTCTCTTCTTTTTTGCTGCCGACATGGCTTTGTTTTTACAAATATGTAAATAAAGTGTTTTAACTTAAATACTTGTTTAAAGATTGCGTGCGAAACCACTAATGAAAATATAAAAATTATTACCAGCTTTTATATAGGATTTAAATACAGCACGCACCGACAGGAATAAGACAAACACGCACAAACTCGTTTACCTCTTTCGACGCTCAATCGTACTGAGCAAGTTAAGACTAGTATCGATAAACCAGCCGATTGCTACCGCATTGCTGTACCAATGGCGTTATTTTACAAAAACTTGTTATAACTTGATTGCGTACGGCGTACGGGCTATCCTACGAAATCTATGTTAAGTATTTCTAGTTTATATACCATCATACAGGGCAGAAATATAAACTAATTATTCGATATTGAGTAGTAGGTAGGTTTTAATTTTAGTAAATTTTAAAATATAAAGTACCTATATGAAATTACAAATCAACCATCGCCCCCTCCTAAACCACGCCAACGCCCCCCATTTTTTTCTGGGCACCTTAACGCCTCCCTCTATGTCTCCTACGCCCCCCTCTAGGTCTCCAACGCCCACAAGGGGGCGTTATCGCCCACTTTGAGAAAGACTGTATGAGGGTTCCTTGTTGTGTAACTACGGAACCCTAAAAAGGAAGCAATTTACATTCATGCCAGTCGGTATCTGCATGTAGCGCAATTCACGTGCTTACAAATAGAAGATATAATAAAATATAAATAATATAAATAGGTAAGCGTTCACCGTAAATTTCACAGTGATCGAGACTGGGTTGGGTTCGATCCCCGCCGAGACTAATTAAATGTTAATTATATTACTAAGTGCTGATTTACCTCGTACTAAGCGGTAATGGAAAACATTGTAAATAAACCTGAATGTCTAAAGAATAAAATATTTCGCTTAGAAATGGGAAGAGGCCTGTGTATAGACATTTTTCCTTAGAATAAGGGTGACAAACGAGCACACAGTCCACCTGATGGTAAGTGGATGCTGTGGCCCCTAGATATCTACGTCTATCCTCGATTGAGAATCAAAATGTAGATGCGTTGTCACCCCTGAGGGCTATGATCGAATGCCTCGTTTCAGTAAAAAGGGTCACTGGTTCTCTACATTCAACGTACGAAACACAGCAACATTTAGCTGCTATTTTACGCTGGTATTCTGTGAGAGCGTGGTCCTTCCCCGGTCCCATTCGTGCTACAACCATAATATAGCTGCATCATGGCTTTACTCAGAGGTGGATTAAATGTCGACAGCGTCCTAGGCTAGCACCACATTGGCGCCCCTCTGGCGGCTATATATTATAAATTATAACTAGAGTCATTCGGGGTAACTGCGCGCAGTGGGTAAGTGAGCGCAGTGAGTGTATCTCCCGAACGGGGAACGGGGGGAGGTCTTTGTTTAGGTCGAAAAGTGACGCTAGAGTGCCCTGCTAGTCGCGACTTGTCTCTGTGGCGGCGGTTGATGAATAACTTTTTTTTTTCATAAAAACAGTATATGGTGTTTAAATTCGTAGTTTTTTGTTTAATGGAAAACAGTGTATCATCGAAGTTATTGATTTCACAACGGTAAGTTGTATTTTCTTTGAATAATAATATCTTTACGCTACATTTATAAAAAAAAATTGATGTTATATTTGTTTTCAATTTATTTTATGAGCTTTCATTTGCAATTTGGTGTTCTGGGGAAAGTGTGCGCGGGTAAGTGTGCGCAGGTTCTTGCCTCGGTGTTATTTTCGTTCGTACATTGTTTTATCGAGAAGTAGGGTTTACTAACACTCTTTTATTTTATTTTTCAGTGTATCATCACCATGCCGCGAAATTATATAAGCAAAAGACCTGAACTTGCATCGGTCACTGAAGAACAAATCTCTAGAGCTAAAGAACTCATTGAGCATGGAAAGAGCAAAAGAGCTGCTGCAAGTGCCATTGGTATTAGTTAGTCTTGTATTCGAAATCGATATCATCGTCTTGTAGAGGAAGAACAAAAGGAAGAATACTTTTGTCCTCTATGTAAGCAAAAATATACAGAGCCAAATACTGAAGAATGGAGTCAGTGCATGTATTGCAAAGACTGGTGGCATGAGGATTGCACTGCATATGAGAGAGGTGTTTTGGTTGTGATAGGTAATTGTATTGATGATTCCTAAATTAATATTGTTTCTAATAAATTAGACAATCCCAACTAAAATATGTTGATCTCTAAATATTAATAATTATAAATTTCTATAATTAAATTTTAATTGCAATCCAAATAAATGTTAAGTTTATTTTATTTTATGAGAAAATTGTTATTTTTATGCAAAGATTAATAACTAATAAAAATATTTTCTAAGTGGCATTACAATAAAGAACCTTTATTCTTGAATATTGTGTATATTTTGATTAATCCAAGGAATGCGCCTACTTACCCCATATGCGTATACTTACCCCATACGGGTGCGCACAGTTACCCGCGTCGTGGGTCAAGTGTGCGCATGCATGCATGCGCATTTCGATTTTATGTAATAAAATGCTTACAGAAAAAAAAAAACATCAAGTTTTTTATTGTTGTTTTTATTTCAACAAAGGCCACTAAATGGTTTATCTCAGAGCCGTCTTTTATATTCCTAACTCTTTTATTTTATGCGTAGTGGACTAATATTTACCAAAGTGCGCACACTTGACCCGAATGACTCTACGTACGTGCCTACGTGGGTGTCTTTATAGGTCCTACAGCGGTAATGGCGAGTCAGTCCGACTCATCGATCACGCTCAAATGGCTATTTCTTATTGATTCCGTGCTGCAACAGATCCCATCCGCACGCGGCGACCTTTGATGTCGCGGTGGTCCCTTTGACAAGATGCGGCACGTGCCAAGGCGGCGCGACACAAAGGCGACCGTATCTAAGCGAACAGGCTATACAAACTTTCTCTGGCAAAATATAAAATTAGTACTATCACAGCTACATACTCCTGCAGCTTGTCATAAGACGTTGATAGCAATTGTGTGGAAAGATTTTTCTGTTATAAGTAACATCAGACCCTGAGCAAATACAATACAAGAGCTACTCACCAAACACTGTCAAAAGTGCCTAAACACGGTCTACGCGCCATATGCCTTCGCAGAGTTTCCCGCTATGTTGTTCTACTCCGTCATCAGACCCTCAGCTGATATTGTACAGATGCCACCACGCCGAATGGCTCGGTTTTCGTGCTACCGATCATGCTTAAAGATCTGTATAGGATTTTGTCTTGGCATATGGTCTGACACTACTGGCCACTTCGCCCACGCGGATTCCAGATGTAGAGAACCTTACCTGTTGGACCTACTGCTGACCTCTCATCCGGAAGAATATCAAGTCTCCGTCGATGCCCTCTTTTTTAACTTTTTTATTCAATATAGATTATAAATAATACTTATTGAAAGTCACTCTTTTGTTTAATTACCACTGGTTCGAAAAAAAACCTCTGTCCTGGGAAGAACCAGCAAGAAACCCAGCGGGACTTTTTTTTTAAATAACAGATTACAATCATGTATGTTACACAATTAACCACACAAAACAAATTAGAAATAGCTTGGTAGCGAACACCTCATTCCCAGGGGTTATTATCATCCATAAATTCCTTAATATTATAATAACCCTTTTTATACAAACTATGTTTAATAAAGTTTTTGAATTTTGAGCAGGTCGAATTTTGTATATTTTCTGGGATTTTGTTGTAAAGCGTATACATCGCCCCAAGAATGAATTACGGACCTCTTAGCTCTTTGGATCACTGCCTGATCCTGAGTACGGTGTCGCCGTGTGTGGCACTATAGGTCAGCGAATTGGGATGAGATGTGGGCTATTTTTGCATTCTACCCATGGGGGCGGATTTGCTTATCGCTGGATGATCCCCACATTGTTGCTGAGTGCTGCAGGAGATGGAAATTTTTATCCCGTCATCTGTAGTCCCAATCGGCGGCAGATCCCAGCGTTGGTTTGGTCGCTCCTGTAAAATTGCGTCGCGGTAAAACAGGAGTGTTACAAGGCCTGGGCCGACACATCGGTGTCCCGGGATGCAAATTCTAGCGCACTCAAAAAGAAGTACAACTCTGCTTCCAGGTCCTACAAAAGAGTTATCGCTAGGGCAAAGTCGGAGCCCATTGAAAGAAATGGCGAGAAACTAGTTCGCCTTTCTTCGTGAAAACGTGCATTCTGGTCTCTCGCTAAGGCTGCCCAAAGGAATTTCTGTAAGCTATCATTACCATCTCTGCGCAGGGAGGATGACTCGCTGGCCCATGCCGCAAAGGAGAAAGCCGATCTTTTAGGTCCTCTTTTTGCGTCCAACTTGACTCGATGACAGGGGGAATCTACCGCCTACCATCCCACAGTGCGAATGCTCCAAACAGGATGTTCGGTTCACACAGTGATCAATGCGTAAAGCACTACTCAAATAAATATAATAAATTTGGGCGCTGTTGCACTCCATTCAGCGGTGCCAAGTTGACTGTCGGTATATCGAAGTGCTGAAGTGTTTGTACAGTAGGGCTACGATGGCTATCCGAATACAGAACCAGACTACGAAACCTATCCAACTGCAGAGAGATGTAAGACAGGATGACGTTATATCCCCGAAACTCTTTACCCTTCTCACCGCTGCATTGGAAGACGTTTTCAAGCTACTGGACTGGAAAGGATACGGTATTAACATCAATGGCGAGTACATCACTCACCTTCGATTTGCCGACGATATAGTCCTTATGGCAGAATCGCTGGAGGACCTAAGCACTATGCTCAATGACCTCAATAGTGCCTCCCAACGGATAGGTCTTAAAATGAACATTGACAAAACAAACATGTATAACGTCCATGTCACACCTATGCTATTGCTATGCTATTGTTGACGAGTATGTTTACCTGGGACAAATAGTCCGACTAGGTAAGTCCAACTTCGACCGAGAGGTCAATCGACGGATTCAACTGTGCTGGGTAGCGTTCGGGAAATTACGACACTTCTTCCCGTCAGGTATACCTCAAAACTTGAAAACGAGACTGTTCAACCAGTGCGTGTTGCCAGTGATGACTTATGGAACTGAGACGTGGTCCTCCACTGCTGGCCGTATGAGGAAGTTCAAGGTCCTCGGGGTTTCTCCACGTGATAAACTTAGAAATGAGGACATCCGCAGTAGAACCAGAGTGACCGACATAGCCTAACGGATTAGTTAGCTGAAGTGGCAGCCTCGTACCGGTAGGTGAAGTGTAGGCGACCCCACCAGATGGAGTGACGACCTGGTAAGACATGCAGGAAGTCGATGAATGCAGCTGGCTCAGGACCGTGCTTTGTGGCATTCCTTGGGAGAGGCCTATGTTCAGCAGTGGACTTGTGAAGGCCTGTAATGATGATAATGATGATGTGCTCCAGAGTTAGCACCGGGAATTATTACGCGTCTTTTCCGTTCCTCTTACTCTTTAGGCGTCGTTCCAAGCTCATGGAAGACAGATCAGCCTTTGTGCACCTGATCCTAAAAATGTGACCGCTCGGACCCGTCCAACTACAGGCCTATCGTCATCACCTCCTTGTTCTCAAAAATAATGGAATCCATTATTAACTGTAAGATCATGGTTTACCTTGAAGAGCATCAGCTGATTAATGACCGTCAATATGGTTTCCGCCGAGGTCGCTCAGCTGGTGATCTTCTTATTTATCTGACTCGCCTATGGGCGGAGGCAGTCGGGACCAAGTGGAAGGCCCTACCGGTTAATTTGAACATAGCGAAGGCCTTCGATCGGATTTGGCACAAAACGCCTTCAAAGCTTCCTCTTATGGGCTCCAAGCCTGTGAATGCTGGTGTTCCACAAGGCTGCGTGCTATATCCTATCCTGTTCCTTCTGTATAATATAATGATATGTTGCATACTAGTAACAAGTATTGTTATGCAGACGACAGCACTGGCGATGCCTTATACACCGGCCGTGCTAATATTCGTCGAGTGCAGGAACAAACTTGTGTCTAAGTCTAGTCCAGTTTAAACCCCAAAAAACAAAGTTTGCGCGTTTACCGCAAAAAAGAACCACTTTGTCGTATCTTCTCAATTTCAGGGCACTCTCCTCGTTGCCTTAGCCAGCATCAGAATCCTTGGCATCAACATTTTGAGAGACGTACAGTTCCGCAGTTACTTGGAATGGAAGGGTAAACTGGCAACAAAAAAAGCTTGGTATGCTCAGTAGATTGAGACGGTATTTCATGCCAGCCCACCGCTTGCACCTTTACAAAGCGCAGGTTCGGCCTCATATGGAATACTGTACTCATCTTTGGGCTGGTGCACCCCAGTATCTGCTCCTTCTACTTGACCGAATTCAACGGAGAGCGGCCGGAATCGTTGAAGACCAAGTTTTTTCCGATCGATCTTGACCCACTGATCCATTGGCCTTGCGAAGAGACCTTGCATCTCCTACCGCGTATACCACGGGGAGTGCTCAGGGAATTGTTCGGATTAATTCCAGCTGCTGAATTCCACTATCTAACACTGCAACGGAACTCGAAATTCCCATCCTCATCATCTCGATGGCTGGCGGTCCACTACTGTGCGATTTACGCGGAGTTTTCAGCTTCGCACGACCATACTGTGGAATTTACTGTCGCCAGCGGTTATTTCGGACCGATACGACTTAGGGACCTTCAAGAAAGAGTCTACTTTTTTCAAAAAGGTTGACAACGCACCTGCAATTCCTTGGTGTGGCGGATGTTCATGGGCGATGATGATTACTTATCATCAGGTGAGCCGCTCCTATTAAATTTTTTTTTGTTTAGTTATTTCCCACGCGCCTCTTTGTAACCTTGCGCCCCTAGGCACGTGCCTAGTTTGCCTTTAGGATAATCCGCCACTGGCTCTACCACGTGTAGATTTTTAAAGGATTTTTAATTTTAGCATTCATCCTAAATTTAAAAATACCTTCACGAGCAGTCCAACTTCCAAAGATTCTTATCTTTAAAGAAAACAACTTTGTGGGTCATGTGAAGTATGAAAACCCGCAATGGTGCAGTGTGTAGGGTCCTTTCTTGCGTCATCGTCATTAGACGTGCGCCTATATCCAGCCTTAGAACGATGGTAGGCGGTTATATTACACAGCTATATAAAAACCGACTGCCGTGTTGGTGCCGTAAACGGCTCCTGATCATGAGGTCTCGAGTTCGAATTCCGGGTCAGGCGACAAATCAGTTATTGATTTTTCTCTCAAGAAATCTTCAGTAGCAGCCACGAGCCCGGAAGTTCCGGCACTTAATCCTTTCTTGCGAAGATGGCTAGTCTCCGTTGAGACTAGCCGCCGTGACGAAATTCGGTCTGGAAGACATTATTTATGCAGAAACTTTTTTTTAAAGAGTTATGGCTTGTATACGATGAGTATCATAATTTTGGAATTAATATACCGAATTTATTCCTTACTGTATCTTTTCCATTAAGGATTTGTCAACAGTTGGAAAGTATTTCTGAGCGTCGATCTTAAGGCAGACAAATTGAATTACGAACGAGGCGAAGAGACGACGCCGGTTTAAAATTCAATCTTCAATGTTGCTGCTCATGAAGAAGTGTTAATATATTACAAATAACAATTTGATTTAAGCTTGCCTATTGCAATAGCTTGTTAATATATTTTCATGTCTTTCCTTATAATAATAAATTTTGTATACGTACACGAAGATAAAATGTCCTCCAGACCTAATTTCGATCACGGCGGCCAGTCTCAACGGATATTGGTCATTTGTGCAATACCGATTACATTGTACGAGTGTGTGCGTAAGCACAGGTGCATACTCTCTGCTCACTCTTATAGCACGATGGGATGGGGAGAGGTCAGGCGCAGGACCAACAGCTTTACGTTCGTTTACGAGACATGGGGTGAAACACAACCAACTTCCTGACTTACGTCTGCTGAAATTGCTTGTCAGAAAAATCCAATAACTGATTTTTGCCCGACCTGGGATTCGACCCCGGGACCACATGATCAGGAGTCGCGCTTACGACTACGAAACCAACGAGACTGTTTCGTAGATAAAATTCATCAGTTCATTAGTCCGTTCATTAGATACCCTCCTACTTCCATAACACTATATAATCGATATTTACTAAGCTACTCGTAAGTAAGTGATATTTTACGAAAAGTAAAGGAGTAAAGGACGATAATAATAGTTGGTTGGGCACCTTAGTGTCAATAGCTATCTTATATATTTTTTTTTTATTAAGTATAAATAAAAGGCTACAAACATGGTTAATAAATATTCAACAGCATATCAATATAAATCTTATTTCCTTTCTGAACTATACAAAACTTACAATAACATAAACAAATTAAAAATTAAGGCACAGCAAAGCATTAAAATAATAGCTGACCCGACAGACGTTCTGCTTTTCTACGGTCTATTTGTCCCAGGTAAACATACTCATCAACAACTTCGAGCTTAGTGCTCCCATCAACTACCGGCATAGGTGTGACATGGTAGTTACACGTGACTTTTGTTTTGTCCATATTCATCTTAAGACCTATCCGTTGGGAGACACATTACTTGAGGTCATTGAGCATAATTCGCGGCCATTCACAATATTTAGGTCCTCCAGCGATTCTGCCATAAGGACTATATCGTCGGCAAATCGAAGGTGAGTAATGTAATCGCCATTGACGTTAATACCGTAACTTTTCCAGTCCAGTAGCTTGAAAACTTTCCGGTAGGTGATGCGATGAGCAAAGAGTTATATTAAAGCCTTGGATATACTTGGGGACAAAAGGAGCGGCATGTTGCGCAGCATGTCGCTCAACAACTACGTGGAATGTCCCGAGACATATGTTGCGGAACATTTTGCAGGCCACACTAGTCAGTGCTTATGGAAGTGTCGCCCGAGAATGCTGTGGCGATTAGTGCTGCGTACATAGTACTTATTTCGGGAGTGAAACATAAGCGAAAGAGAAGGTGATGGATGCGGAATTTCTTACTACAACGAGAAGAAAGAAGAATTTATATTTTAAATGATCTCCGAATGTCTGACGGATCTTTTCTGAATTTTACTCGAATGTCAACATCTGATTTTGAAACTTTATTTCAAATGATCGGACCTTCCATAGCCAAACATGATACAATACTATGGAACGCTGTTGGCCCTCATATCAGACTTGCCATTGCATTAAGATACTTGTCGACTGGAGATTCTTATGCTTCCTTGTCGCTTCCTTTTCGAGTGTCGAAACAACTGATCGGTAGAATAGTACCAGAAGTTTGTGGTTTGAAAAATTTTAAAAGACCTAACCTAACGAAACAACCTAAACGAACACGTACTTTTTCATAATAAACGTCAAATTTACAGAAACGGCTCAAAGTGTGCTCCGCCTTGCTCAATACACAACCTCGCTCGTCGGGATATGGCTTGTGTGGCATTTCGCACCATCGTCGGTGTTATTGATGCGAAATCGATCTAACACGCTGTTCCGTCTCGGCAACCGTTGGGCAAACGGAGCTCCATCATGCTGAAACACCATGTTTCTTTGGTTCTCAAAGTAATCCCAATCAGCCACAGGAAAGTCGTCAATCACCTCTTCGAATTCCGTTTGTAAAAATGTTAGATAGTTGCTACCGTTCAGACGTGATGGCATAATGACGGGACCGATGACATGCCCGTCATAACGGCCAGCCCACACATTCAGCCGCCATTGGTGTTGGAATCTGCCCTGCCGTAAAGCATGTGGATTCACGCGAGCCCAAACGTGATCGTTATGCATATTTGCAAGTCCTGACCTCGTGAATGTTGCCTCGTCCGTCCAAAGAACATAGTTTACGTAATTAGGGTTTTCCTCTAACTGCCTGAGGTACCACTCGCAGAAGTTCCTCCTGGGTGCAAAATCGGAGGGTATCAGCTCCTGTGTACGGTGATAGTGATAAGGGTGACGATTGTCGTCACGAAGAATTTGCCAAACTGCAACATGGTTTATACCGAATCTTGTTCTGGCTCGCCTCGTACTTGTGGTCGGCTCTTCTTCAAAATGCTCTAACACTAATTCAGCCTGCCTGGCGTCGACTGTGCTTGGACATCCACTTCCAACGATTCAAAGATTTCTTCGATGAAAAGAGCCGGTGGAGTCGTCTTGACATGTTCAGAAAACACTGGTACGAAGGCAGCCGTCGCTGATCAGTGGGGGTCTACCATCGATAAATCGTTGCCGATACAGTTCGCGAGCACGATTTAAATTGCTATCTTCATGGCCTACGCATAACATCATATCGTAATATTCCGAGTTAGAAAGCATCATTGTTTTGCAAAAAATGTTGGAAAAAAACTTGAAACAGTTGTAGGATATCGATTAGAAGATTTGAAATTGACAACATATTTTTTTTCCAACTTGACATTTTTTGAAGCTAGTACTTGAGTATAATGACATCCTTGTATTGAGGTAGCAAACATTTATGAATGAAAAAATAGAAAAACTATTAAAGTAGACAATTATTAGGTAAAAGAGGTACGTAGGCCTTTCTGTTAAATAATCTGGTTCCCTGACATGACAGCTTAATAGGGTTGACAAAATTTTTGACTTTGATAATTAATTATATTTTTTACGGGGTATTTTGTAACACGTTGTACGTAGATGTCTATGAGTCACAGCATCCACTTATCATCAAGTAGACTGTGTGCTCGTTTGTCACCCTATCTCTATATCAAAAAAATGGCTACTAACCCTCACCCTATCTTGTGAGGCGACCTAATATCAAACCACGAACAAGAAATATATAGATTTAATATCTGATATTATACCAACAAGAAATATATACCTAGATTCAATATCTGATATTATACCAACAAGAAATATTATGTAGATTCAATATCTGATATTGAATCTATATATTTCTTGTTGGTGTATTACCCATGTCATCTAACAACGCAACATACACGCATTAACGTACGTTTACGTACACGCATGAACGCTCGCACATAACGCATTTTATATTCGTTGCCAGCTGGTATATATGTACAAACGCGTCCTGCACATACTATTCATTCATCCAAAGTACACTGTACATAGCCCCCCCCCAATTGTCGCCTCATAAGGGGGATTTGCTATAGTTGCCACTTGCCTCGCTTGGGAGGTGAGTCCGCAACCGCAGTTTTTAACCCCCAACGAAAACAGAGGGTGTTATATGTTTGTAGTGTGTATCTGTATATCTGTGTATCAGTGTATCTGTGTATAATATGTTTATCTGTGTATCTGTGGGTCTGTCTGTGGCATCATAGCTCCTGAACGGATGAACCGATTTTGATAAAGATTTTTTGTTTGAAAAAAATGCCTTAATCGAAAGTGTTCTTAGCTGTGTTTTAATCTGTTCAGCCAATAGAAGATTATCAAATCTTTTTGTTTCGAGGGGTTTGAAAATTTTTAATTTGAGTTATTTCATTATTTTGAGTTATCAGTAAGATGCTGCTGTCCATCTACTGTTTGATTTCCCTCTGTTGCCTTTTACGATACCCGCGAGATGATATGGGGTAATTCTCTTACGCTAGCACGAGAATACGGTACTAGTATAATCTTAGTCTTTTCAAGCGGTACTTAATTTCTTAATTTGTCTTTTATCGGTTTGTTACTTGTTCAGGTTTTGTGTATCGATGTATCGTATAAATCATCTTCGGCACAATAATAAAAATAACTTTCAAAAGAATAACTAAAAAGAACCACTTCCCCGTCTTGGTATTCTGTGAAGTATTTAATGACTGATAATAATAATGTTAGATGTTATGTGTGAACCAGTGGGTATGCAATTCAACCTATTACATTATTATTCAGCCTGTTAACGACAAGAGAAAAATCACTTGTCACATCACAAAGAATCCTACGGAAATTGGCGCTTTATGTCGTACTGTGAGTGGCAGGTGTCGTAGGTTTCAAGGAAAATAAGAAAGTTAAATGTATACAAAACGTTGCCTGTCCGTACTTTCTCTTTTGTGAGATCCCAGAAATATTTTCTCAGTCAAAAGTTTCACATATTTTACCGGCTTCGCATCGACCAGCAAAGTATGGGGCGGATCCCACTTGATGGAGTGACGTAGATTGTTTCGTCACTCTATCTAGTAGCAAGAGATGCAGGAAATCGATGGATGCAGATGGCTCATGCTTTGTCGCATTCCTTGGGGTAGGTTTATATGCTCAGCATCCACTGCTTGTGATAGGCTGTAGTGATGATGATGTTGATGATGAATCTTTATACACGCACATTCCCAATTGTCTCAAATATTTTAAAACATATAAAATCAGCAAAAGTTTTGGAACGGATTCCGCTGCATGAAACCCTCCATGTTCTTTAGTCAGCTATCAGTAAAGTACCTGCCAAAGGGCCTTACTTACATCATGGACTACATGCATGAAACTAACGTTTTCTTGTAGCCTGGAAATTTCTTGTGTCAGCCAGCTTTAATTTGTAATATAATTTTTTTCATTCTTCTAAAATATTATTTTTTATCCAACGTGTAGTGGCGGTGTAAGGTGTAGGTAAATAAAATTACTCAAGTAAATATCGCACGGCATCCGATAGACGTAGGTGATGACGTAAGTCTATGCATATTATTTGAAAAATAATAAAATTATAATGTATTTTTATGTGTGCATTTTTTTAAATGAGCACGACCCCCGTTTTCTTGGTTTGGTCATTCTGATACAGGAGGCTAGTGCCATCCCTTTCTAAAAACTATAGCTATCTCTGTTTAGTATATAATACTATTTCTTTCTAACATTTGCTATCCTTATCTAGCCATTATGTATCTTATCTCTTATCACATATCTTAAAGTTATCCAAATAATTAAACATTTAATTCCTTATTCGTATTACATAGCCGATTGCTATATAATGCATGACTCTAAGTTAATTCAAATATCTTTATCTCTCAGAAATTAGCATAATTTATTGTTAATATAACTTAGACTTTTATTTAAGAAACAATGAATGATTTTTAGGAAATATTATCTCGCGTCGCCAACATACTATACATCTATAGGATTTAGCCTGCGAGAGAATAAAATAGAATACAGTATTGTTGTGTCTCCTGTTATCTCGATCTCCTTTTCTGAAGGTTTCACTAATACCGCGTGTGAACTGCACACATGTTTTTTTTAATTAATTTTTTTCCACCATTCGCCTATATTACACTTATTCTGAAACTTTTCTGCAAATTTAGCCGTACATATATTGTATATAAAATTAAAATAACCCTGTATATAAAATTGAAGTGTCCCTCTGTAATATCGAAATAACTAGCTTCTTTTATGCTCAGGGGGTTATTTCCATGCTATTTATTAATAGCATGGAAATAACCTATAATCGTTATATAGATCGAATATATAATATTCGATCTATATAACAATTTTTGATATTTTTGTTTGTCTGACTGTCTGTCCGGGCAAATTTTCGGAATAGCCTAACCGATTGCGATGAACATTTAGAAACAGATTTTTCGTGAAATGGAAACACTGATGAAATAAATGGTTTTTGATGATTATCTCAGAATTTATGAGATATAAAAAATGTTTCGAACAAAACGTTTTGTTTGCGATTTTACATAAAAAAACTCTACACTTTTTCTTCTATCTCTTGAAGTTGTTAATGCAAAATTGATTTTCAACATCAACAAAACTGAGTGTTAAAGGATGAAGACCTTTTTTACGTAAAATTAATAGATATTCAATTTTAATTAAAAACTTTTTCCATATTGCGCATAGTTTTCGAAAGGATAGCAAGAAAACTAAATTAAAAGTGGTTTAACGATAATGGAACTATTGGCCACAAAACACTATTACGTATAGATCTCCAGGCTTTTTTTTTAAGTTCTACGCAGGGGAAATTGCATGTAAAAGCTAATTAATAATATACTTATTCGCACTCTAACGAATTTTATGTAGCGTAGATTGGATTGGATTAGACAATGGATTGATATATGAGTGGGCGCAGATTGTATGGAAAAATAGTGTCAAGCGGCGATAAATCGAATGTCATTATATCGTGATCACACAGCACTTAGCCGTCAATTAATTCATTTGTCCATCGCATGACAATAGTATTTTTTTAAACTAAAGATCGGAACCATGACTATGGGAAAATACCACTAATCATTGTTAACTGCTACATTATTGTTAGAACTTTTAAACAGAGGCACTATTAATTAATTAAGAAATTAATATATTAACTTTGGCCTCTCAATACATTTATGAAAATGTAATGTACGTACACAAAAGTAAAAGTAGTTTTACAAAAATAAGTGATATTCATTCTGTAAATACTAGGAACAGACACAAGCTAGTAGTACCAGTTACTCGACTCCATCGAGTCAGTAATTCATTATTGGGGCGATGTATACGCTTTTACAACAAAATCCCAGAAAATATGCAAAATTTGACCTGCTCAAAGTTCAAAAACTTTATTAAACAAAGTTTGTATAAAAAGGGTTATTATAATATTAAGGAATTTATGGATGATAATAACCCCTGGGAATGAGGTGATCGCTACCAAGCTATTTCTAATTTGTTGTGTTTGTTAATTGTGTAACATTCATGATTGTAAGCTGTTATTTAAAAAAATAGTCCCGTTGGGTTTCTTGCTGGTTCTTCCCAGGACAGAGGTTTTTTTTTCGAACCAGTGGTAATTAAACAAAAGAGTGACTTTCGATAAGTATTATTTATAATCTACATTGAATAAAAAAGTTTCTGTTTTTGTTAGCGCTCGCTGTAAATTTCACAGTACGTGAGTAAACCGGGTTCGATCCCCGTCGGCACCAATGAAATTGTTAATTGCAATTTTAAGTGCTGATTTACCACGTGCTCGGCGGTGAAGGAAAACATCGTGAGGAAACATGCATGTCTGAGAAATAAGAAAAAAAAATCGAAGACATGTGAAGTTCGCCAACACGCATTGGGACAGCGTGGCGGACACTTCCTTGCCCTAAAACTCTCTCAGAAATGAGAGGAGGCCTGTGCCTAGGAGTGGGACGTATATAGGCTGTAACTTTAACTTTTTTAACTTTTTAACTGGTCACGTAAATTTATCATTCGTTGTCACTAACTATCAAAAGTCTACCGTTGTGCCTCATACATATTTTCCATAGTTGCCATATGGCAGGCTTAGCAGTATTAACTGCCAGGCTGTCATATGATATAATAAAGGCCAAAGAATAGCTTTATTTATAAACAATTGATGTCGTAGCTATCCTAAAAATGTTTGATAATATATTTAACTTAAGTTTTCCCTTTTCTCATAAAGTAAAGAAAGGTTTTTAAAGTTGAAGTTATCACAGTAAATTTATAGAACTATTCCATCTCATCTCGTGGGTGTAGTAAGAGGCGCCTTTGGGAATTATCCAAACGAATTTACCTTCTGAATAATGGTGACATAATTTCATTTATCATCATCATTGCAACTACTTCTAAATCCAATGCTGAACGTTGGCCATACCTGATAAATACCATAAAACACGTCCTGAGCCACTTGCATTCATCAGCTTCACTTAAGCCTAACCTCTCTACCTAGAAGAGTTCAAATATTTATTGAAGTTAGTACAACATACAAAATATAACAACAAATAAACACAGCAGGCTACAGGTATAGAGAGGGCAACGTCCAAATTGAATAAAAAAACAAAAATTAAAAATCACGTCTTCTTCCAAAATGTATTTTGGCAACATAAAGGCAAAGGAAAATGTTAAAACGTAGACGGTTGTCGATGGCTGGAAAATTAGATGGTTGTGAAATTTCAATCCAAGGGAGGTTGGCTGTTTGCCAGTTATAAAACAATTAATTGGTCAAGGTAGCAGTGGAATTTCCCATACAAAACTGGAGACGCGGAGCGACGTCTAAGGTAAAAGAACATCAAAAGTCATTTGTTTCTTCCCTGTTACATAACTCTTTGTAATGTCGAAGTGGCCTGTAAGCCTGTTACATTAATTTTCCTATTATGTTCATGCGTACATAAAGTTTGCCATGTAATGGCACGCACCATTGAGATACTTTTTTCTTCATCATCATCTGCTTGTCACTATACTTAAGACTTCTAGATTGTTATTTTATACACTTAAAACTCTTAGTAGTTATTTACCCTATATTTTAATTTTACTAATAAGGAGACAACACAATAAAGAACAGATTTTTTCGTTTTGACATTAAGTCATGAAAAATTACAAGGAATATCTTTTTATTTATTAGACGGAAGTGACAAACGATCTTACAACCCACCTGACGGTAACTACCACAGTCCATGCACACTTGCAGTCAACTTCAAACAAAGAAAGCTACAAGTGAGTTGTCACCTCTGAGGATCAAGATGGAATGGCTATGGGACATTCTTTGTATCAATATAATTTGGTCTACAATATAACTTAAAAATACTAATAATGCTATTAATATATTACTAATATTCTAGTAAACCACTCCAATTGAACCTAAAATGCTTCTATTAGAGGTAATTTACGACAGTAATCAAATAGCGGATTCGTACTGTTCACGACTTTTTGTTCGCAGTCCTCTACCCATTAGGCTACAGGCTAAAAAGTCAAGAAACTTTTATTTTTATATTGCATGAAATATTAAAACAAACAAAATCATATTGAATTCATTATGTGACTAATAGACTGTTAGGGTTTTACCACACCAAACGATCGATCGTCGATCGATGGCATCGATCGATATTGGAATGGATTAGTCAACAATTCATTTCAAAAGATACTGAAGACGAGCCCTCAACCACATCGATTAAATGTCGATCGACGTCGATCGATGGTTGAACAACGTTTTATCGACCAGTACCCGTCGATCAGCTGAAGCTCCAACCAATCGATCGACAGTTTAGACGAATGATCGATTAGTGTGTTAACACCCTTAAACGTCACAAGAATATTAACTCCAATGGAATGAAACGTAATGGTGTCCGTTGATTAATGGATAACGTATCATATGCAAATACCTTACCTAACTGTAATATTCCTGCGGATTTATCTGGAACTGCTAAGAATTCGTTACTGCATCTAAAATATTGTATACACGTATCTGTAACTTGTAACTATCTGTCTTTGTAATTAGTTTTGGATTTCTGTAAGCCTTTAGAAAGTTCGGAGGATTTCTCTAATCGCTTCAAGATCGTAGAGCCAGATTGTAGAGCTTCGCTTGATTGTATTGTATAGACAGGCGTCCCGTACTACTGATTCCAGTCACTTGGATTAATTGTCTGGTAGTTTTTGAGTTGATTATTTTCCGATAGAACAAGGTTTTCTTGACATTGCACTTTCCAAACCTTTTTAAGGGATAAAATGGTCATGTTTTTCCATACGGTGCCATATATCATCTTTCAATAAGTGCAGGGTAATGATCTAGCGTAATTACGTATTATTACGAATAAAACGAAGACGTTTTTCTTTAAAAACCCTAGGGCGTTTGTAGCTTTTTACTAGCTGCTTTCAGCTTTGTTGAATTTCTGTTTTAGCTTTGTTTTCTTATATTAATACAATGTCCTCCAGACCGAATTTCGGTCACGGCGGCCAGTCTCAACGAAGACTAGCCATCGGCGCGGGACAGGATTATAGTGCCCAAGTGTATGCGCCAGCACAGGTGCACTCTCTATTCCCTCACTCTCATAGTCCGATGGGACGGTAAACCGACACGATCGGAGAGAGATCAGGCGCAGGACCAACAGCTTTATGTGCTTTCCGAGGCACGGGGGTGAGACACCGCCAGCTTGCAATAAGCAATAACTGATTTTTTCGGCCCGACTCGGGATTCGAACCAGGGACCTCATGATCAGCAGTCGCACTACTACAACCACTAGACCAACGAGGCAATCTATATCAATATATGTATCTGAAAAGTAACTGCTCTCTAATTAGTTTTTTTTTGTACAGCAAAAATGATGTAACATGGATGTTATAGTTTGAATATGCCCTCTCTAGTTAATAATGATTCGCTTTTGCTATTTAATAATTTCTTAACTATTTTAGATTCAATTCAATACTATTTCTTGACAAGAAAACTTAAAAAACATGTCGTTAAGCAAATTAAAATATAAAATAATCAAAATTTTCTGGACATGTATTTTGTTGGAAGTATAACTTCGGTCATAATGTAATTTTTGGGAAATGTCGTCATTATGCTAAGTGAATATTTATACATATCTAATAATAGTGATCGTTGAGCCTTGCAAATAATTGTTAGGTAATTTTGACAAAATTATATTTTTGATTAAAATTATAAACGGATGAATAGCATAATTAAAATAAAGAAACTTAAAAAAAGGATATAATCTTGAAATGTATGATAAATAAAATATTTAATACATTAGAATAATACAAGCATCTTTTGTTAAATTGATGTCAACCAAAAATCATGATCACATACTGTCGGGTTGTATATTACCGTTATGCAAATTTGATCAAATGAAACCATATTTTGTTTCCCGCCATGTCGTTATGAATGCAACATCCCACCCATTACTTCAAACAGCTATTCAATTATTTTTAAACTCACGAAGCACTTTTAGACTGATGGCTGTCTGTTTTTATTTCATACGTATATTATATAGAATTACACATGCAGCGAAATAATACATATATTATATTATAATCATATATTGTATGTTAATAAAGCTGTTGAATATTATTACTTACTAGTGTTCCGCCTGGCTTCGCCTGGGAAAATTATTAATGTGGCGTCATTTAGAATTAAGATAATCATTCAAGACCATTTATTTTATCAGTTTTCAATTTTCCAAAAATCCTCTATTTTTCCGGAAAACATGTAGCCTAGATCACTCCTGGCATTGCTTTCTATTTGTTTGTGATGGCGGCTGTACGCGCTCGTCGAGACACCACGAGACAGGCCGAGTACGAGCGTGTACATGGTGCCCTCGTCGCGTCGCGTCGCGTCTCGCGGCCTCGTTTGCTCTCGGAAGCGTGTCGGTTTTTTTGCGTTCGAGTCAAAGGGTCTCGTGATGAAAACGAGAGCGCGCCTGTACACATGTACTGTAGGGTTCAATATTGTTAAGTAAAATATAGGTAGTTACATGGTTCTGTTACGGTGAATAGAAACCATTCACCATCTTCTTCTTCGTCATGGCTTATTAATTTTCTTTTTATGCTAAATGTGTAGAAATTATAATAACTAATAGCACAAAGGCAAAACGCAGCAACAGTTTCTTCTAGGTCCATCGCAGCGGGCATCCGTAGTTCAAGTGATACAACGAGTGTGTACATGGTGTGCTCTCGTGTCTAGCCTCTACGCGACGAGAGGTACGCGAGGCAACGAGACGAGCGTGTACAGCCGCCATGAAATGTCATCGCAATCGGTTTGGCCATTCCAAAGATTAGCCTGGACGGACAGACGAATAGATAGAAAATATTTATATTTATATGTATAAATGTATAGAGTAACCTTCAAAATATTATAATACACTAGCTGGTACCCGGCGCGTAGCAACCGCAGAAGAAACAATTGCGGAAATATCGTTTTAAATTTGGAAGAGTCATATTATTTAATTGGGAATGTAATACATTCATTGAAGTTGAATGATACATATAACTTTCAAATAAATTTGTATGTGCGATACGCGCGCCACCTACTGTAAGTTAATTATACTACGCCTATAAACTTAACGCAAGTGCAAGCGATAAGTTGGAAAAGTTTTGGCGTAATCTGATGAACGGTATGGCAGCGTATAAAATACGAACAAACAAAAATAATTTTTATATATTAGATTTTGAAATAGAATTAATACGATGAAAACAAATTTCATCCATCAACCACTTGTGACTACAAAATAAAACGATTTTTAGCCGATTTCAAAAATGGAGGCGGTTCTCAATTGGAGTGTATGTTTTTTTGTATGTATGTCACACGATATCTTCGTCAATTGTGAATCGATTTTGCTGATATTTTTAAAATAAAATAGGTTTTTGTACGTGGTAGAGCCATGCTGCAGCTATATTAGTAGTATAGTTGTAGCACGAATGGGTCGGCTCGACCGGGGAAGGACCACGCTCTCACAGAATACCAGCGTAAAATAGCAGTTTAACACTGCTGTGTTTCGTATGGTGAGTGTAGAGAACCGGAGACCCTTTTTACTGGAAAAGAGGCATTCCATCTTAGTCCTCACGGGTGACAACGCATCTGCATTTTATTCGTAATCAAGGATAGATGTAGATGTCTATGGGTCACAGCAACCACTTACCATCAGGTGGACTGTGTGCTCGTTTGTCACCCTATCCTATAAAAAAAAAAAAAAAAAAGGTTATACTGATTGTGAGATTGTTTTAAATATTAATTTTTTACCCTTTTTAGTGGACTAAGGAATATTACAATACAATCTCAGACAAAAATTTAAGGAAATTAATATATTAACTTTGACCTCTCAATACATTTATGAAAATGTAATGTACGTACACAAAAATAAAAGTAGTTATACAAAAATAAGTGATGTGCATTCTGTAAATACTAGGAACAAACACAAACTAGTAGTACCAGTTACTCGACTCCACCGAGTCAGTAATTCATTCTTGGGGCGATGTATACGCTTTTACAACAAAATCCCAGAAAATATACAAAATTCGACCTGCTCAAAATTCAAAAACTTTATTAAACATAGTTTGTATAAAAGGGTTATTATAATGTTAAGGAATTTATGGATGATAACCCTGGAATGAGGTGTTCGCTGCCAGGCTGTTTCTAATTTGTTTTGTGGTTAATTGTGTAATATACATGATTGTAAGCTGTTATTTAAAAAAAGTCCCGCTGGGTTTCTTGCTGGTTCTTCCCAGGACAGAGGTTTTTTTTCGAACCAGTGGTAATTAGACAAAAGAGTGATTTTCAATAAGTATTATTTATAATCTATATTGAATAAAAAAGTTTCTGTTTCTGTTTCTGTTTCAAAATGTCGTCTAAGTAGTAACATTAAAAACTTCACCCCTATTTTGCTATTCTTAAGAGGAGTTAGTGAGTTGACAAACCTCAGTGGTTTTATCGGTGCCATTGGCATGTTTGTATCAAATTTTGTAAAATGATAAATAAACGAAAAAAAAGCATAAAATTGTTTTAACAATGTTCATTAAAAGAAAATTCTGTACCACAATGATATAATACTAACAGTTTCCCTGTCCACGAAACAGACACAATAGTTAAACATTGGAATGTTCATATAATATGATTCATGGGACGGGCAAAGGGTTAAAGAAGCTATTTAGGAAAGCCAAATCCTTTGAGGGCATACCTTGTAGTAGAAACGTTTGTGATGTTTGCGCTGAATTATTACCATCAGGTAGACTGTAAGTTCGTTTGTCCATGAAGGGACAGACGAACTTACAGTCTACCTGATAGTAAGTGGCTACTGCAGTCCGTGGCACCCGCCATGTGGGATTCCACTATCCTACATAATCCCGTGAGTGTCGTAAGAAGCGACAGAGGGAAATGAAGCAGAATATGGGCGGCAGTATCCTCCTGATACCAATTCAAACTAATAAAAATTGCGATTACCAACCTGTCTGCCAAGCTTGGACACTATAGCAAATACCCCCTCCCCTATGAATCAATATATGTTACAGAACATATTCTGATGGGGCTGTAAAATGATGATGATGAATTCAAAGATCGCTGAACTAACTATACATTTTTTATGAACTGTATTAAATATATTTTATTATTCTTAAGTATTATTTCTTTGTGTACGAAGGAATGTATCAAGTATTCAAAAAGTTAAGGTCTAAACTCGATTCTCAATATTTATATGAAGCACCGATGGTTTACTACACAATTTAGGTATTGATATTGGGCCAAAGTTAACGACTTTGGATTAAATTACATTAATATCGTCGAAAAATAAACATAGATGTACAAAATATAAGAATTTCCATGCAGCGCATTCTCAATTTAGTTCCCTGTGCAAATATTAGTTCCGCAAATGAAGTGCAGATGGCGGGTAAAAGATATTTGCAAACGAATTAAGTTGTATGTTTAGGACTACGATTAGAGGAACGTCTCTCGGTACACTTTTATATTCTTTGTCATGCTTTTTTTGCGTAAATACGTGGTAGAGTCTAGTGGCTCGATCGGGGAAGGACAACACTCACTCTCACAAAATACTAGAGTAAGAGAACATATCGATAATCAGAGACGCTTTTTACAAGTAACGAGACATTCCATCTCAGTGCTCAGAGGGCAACACATCGGCATTTTGATTTTTTATTGGTGATAGACGAGAGGAAAGAAGTGTCTGTGAGCCCCAGCATTGACTTCCTATAAAAATAGATAAAGATAAAAAAGGTAAAATGGTGCTCTACGTTAACACTGAATGATTTGTTTATAGAACCTAAATCCAGTTTTATTGTTTATTACAAAAACAAAAATGTCACTCTAACAGTAAATTGTTTATTTTCTATTCATTCATTCATTACAACCTATTAGACCGGCCACTGCTGAGCATTGGTCTCTCCTATAGATTGCTTCATAGAGGGAAAATTTCTCAGTCAGTTATCAGGTATTTTTCACGTATTTATTGACGTATTTTTATTATTATATTAGTTATGATAGTTATCACGCTGCTGCCCAGCGTGATAACTATCATTGGCAGGCAACCGAAGTTTTTTATTATTTTGACTTGCTATCAGGAAGATACTGCTGCCCACGTTTCATTTCGCTCTGTCGCCTCTAAGGATACTCACGGGATGATAATATGGAGTAATTCTAAGACCATAAACATATTCTCTATTGTTGAAAAGATTAAAGTTGTACAAATAAGTTTTTCCACCTGTAATTCAATGAGTTTCCGAAACGTGTTTGATTCTATTTGTTGGGGAATTGTTGCCGGGGTCGAATGCAATAAGGAGAAGACCATTGTTGTAATTAATCACGATCATTAGACAAGTGCAGTTTCATGCGATTGTATAATTATTCTTGGAATTGAATAAGAGTAAGTATTTAACATACATAATGTTGCTTTTTTACAAATAATAAAAATGTTTTAAATGCTTGAAATTCTTTAAATGCGTGGAAATTATATTTATGTTTTACTCTTCCTTAAGTGCATTAAAGGTACTGACTTTAAAAAAAATGTGCGTGTAATTGTGTACACACGTACGAAGTGAAACTTCTTTACGACATATCATTCTTCTTTTATTTTATATTTTACGCAAGTAGGTTAAATAATAGTAGGTATACTTATGCAGCCCCCGCGGTGAAAGTTACAAGAACACGAGACATTTTTGTATTTAAATAATACTGTTCAAAATTTATTCACTACGTCGATAAAGAAGTTTCACTTCAAAAATTGTATTTATTGGCATTAAAATATATGAACTATTATCTTTTTTACTAATAAGAAATCATACATATTATATCAGTTTATACTAAATCTATGTAAGTAATTCATGAACGTTTATATAACGATTAAATAATGAACCGTTTAGGACAATAATTAATCGTTAATTTTATTTGACTTTAATTGTAATGTTTATAAAACCCTATTTAAAAATAAAGATTTAAAAAAAACTATATGATAATTTTTCAATTCTCAATTATCACATAAGGACAACATTTCGTAATCAAAAGTTTTAATTTGAGTTCATAGCTGTTGCTTATACAAATCGTTTTATAAAATGAATTCATAATGCCGTCCATTTTGCTAAATAAAATGAAATAAAGTTCAGATTGTATTGCAAGCAATTTCTGATTAGAATGTTTAAGAAAGTAATTAAGTTTATGATTCGTTTGTCCCGTAGTGCTTTCATTTCATTAAAAACTTTTATTAAATTTGTGGTTATGATTCCACTAAGTGATCTCAGACCAACAAAGAAAGATAGACGGAGGGATGCGCACATTTTAAGTTATGTCGAAATCATGATCAACTTCTTGACACGTACTCACGCACACATCTTACTTCTTTTTTTACCGACTTCAAAAAAAGGAGGTGGTTCTCAATTCGACTGTATTTTTTATGTGTGTTACCTCAGAACTTTTTTCTAGGTGAACCGATTTTGGCGATTCTTTTTTATTTGAAAGCTGGTGCTTTTCATGTGGTGCCTTATAGATTTGATCAAGATCCGACCAAAAGTTTTTGAGTTATCCTTAATAATGCGTATGACGGTGCCTGCGCCTTTGCATGTGCGGCGGCGCCGGTGTTGCTAGACAGAATTCTTGTAAACAACACGTGCACCGCATACCTGCGCCATTGCACCTGCGGTGGCGCTCGTGTCTAGCTACTTGTTTTGCTTGTATAAAACGGACGGAGCGGCCGCCGTGAAGGCTTGGCTCTGGCGTGGAACGGTGCGCTTGTCGTATTTCGTTACTAGCTTATCCTTGACTCGTTGGACAATTAATTCGTGCAAACTAATTAAGTATTATTTTTAACTACAAAATGAGTCTCGGTACAATTTATATTTTGTATTAAGTAATCTATTGTAAATTAACCATATTGAATAAAAGAAAAGTCCCGATGGGTTTCTTGCTGGTTCTTCCCAGGACAGAGGTTTTATTCGAACCGGT
Organism: Parnassius orleans; assembly: GCA_029286625.1. NCBI lineage: Eukaryota > Metazoa > Arthropoda > Insecta > Lepidoptera > Papilionidae > Parnassius > Parnassius orleans. The sequence continues at coordinate 96,360 of JAGSMP010000076.1, read as the reverse complement.
GGTAGTAGTACAATATTGAATAAAAGTGATTCTATTCTATTCTAAAAGCCTTTTCATGTGACTCTATACATCGTAATAACATCCTTCATAAGAAGTGGGAATAAAGCTTTCCATTTAAGTTCTCTATATTCCAATGACCTTTCTACACGTATTTAATTGACATCGACGACATTGATGATGTTCTCATTTTATTTATAATTGAAGTCGGTTGTACAAATTTTTTAATTTTACCACTTGTTTCTTTTAACAACTCCTAAAAGTTCACTCCTGGATGCACACATGTGCATATACAACGATGTACGTGAGTGCCTGTTGTTACAATAAGTTGAACATGGTTTTTGCTTTGTTTTTGCGTCTCTTGAAATGTAGCGCTCCATTTTTCTTTCTTTATTGGTCTGAGTAAGCAATTAGTAAATTATAAGTCAAAATTATGATAAAATTTTCTCATTCATTTGTTACTAAATAAAGTTCTAAGTAAAGGCATATTTTGCCTGCGGCTACATCTTCTGCCAGTCACTGGCTATTCTTAGATTCTCTGCGTTTGTAATAAAGATATCCGCAGTAGAATCAGAGTAATTGATTTAACCCAACGGATCATACGTGGTAGAGCCATGCTGCAGCTATATTATGGTTGTAGCACAAATGGGTCGGCTCGACCGGGGAAGGATCACGCTTCATAGAATACCAGCGTAAATAATAATAATAATAATAATTATCAGGGGTAGGGAAGTGACGACTCCATCGCCCACTGACGTAACGGTTATGTGACAAAATTGCTACGTCAGCGCAGTCGGTCAGCACCTTGCCAGGAGGTGTTAGCGCCGTGCCTCGGCAAAATTGAAGGTGCAAAGGCCCGCTTGTGCACATGGCCTCACCATGAAATGGTGCCGAGTCTGGGCGTCTCCCATTAACTGACGCCCATTAAAGGATGATGGAATTAAGAAGAACGCGCAAAGGGCCGCTGTCTGGAGGTCGCCAGGGCGCGTCTGGAGCTGGCGCTGGACGCGACAGCATGCGAACCGCCAGCCGAGCGTGAGGTGCTACACGACCACCCAGTAGCCCCTCTTATTCATCATCCCACCAGCTGGCTTGGTGTCGGCAATCGGCACCTGCCGCTGGTGGAGTACGCCGCATGCGATGGACAATGCAGATCAATAGCAACGCATTGCGGGCGTATTTCAGGGCGAAAGGGGGAGAAGTTGGAGGTTTTGCGTACCGGGCTAGAATGCATCGACTTTTTGCGCAGCTGGAGCCATCTATAACGTTCACCGAGCAAAACCTGGTAGACCGAGTTCGGTATATTTTGCGCTTAAACATATTTGATGGCAACGAACTCGAACGGCTACGACGTGAGGCTGTTCTCTCATCGGATGAAAATACTACGGCTGAGGATGTGGCGCCACAAGTTGCAGAGCACCCCGCATAAGTGGATGCCTTCGTGAATCCCCCAGTTGCGGTCGATTCAGACGATGATAGAACAGTCGCCCAGGTGCTAGAACTAGAGCAAATGAGGAGTACATTGGAAGAGGCGATTCTGGAAACGTGCAGTAAGCCTCTCGAAAATCGACCACGACTTCCCCGCATAACCCTAAGCAAGCGGAATCGGGCTGTCGTGAAGGCTCTAAACCCAATGATGGCGACCTATTTGGAAGCCAGCCGGGACCTTTGCGAGACGGACTCAATTCTTTTTGGCGCCGCACTGGCAGTATGCGGTATTATTGGCACCAAGCTTCCCATGGCTGGACGTACTACTAGACAAAGTGGCGCCATCCCAGCCTGGAGAATAACGAGACAGACTGATATGCTTCAGGTCGAGCAATAACAGGCTAAGGATTGTGCGCACCTTCAAAATGGTGTTTACTGGGACAAATGTCAGTTTGTCCCAGCCGGATATAGCGCAAAAACTGACGAAGTGCATTCGGCATTCGGATTCGGCGATATACCGAGAGGTCGACACGGTGCAACCAGAATCGTCTCTTCCAGAGTGATCAGAAGAGGCTCTATGAATCATTGGCGCGACCAATGATTCATCGGGCCCAGCACCGAATCGGGCCGACACTGTCGCATTCTGACGTGGCCTGTGGTCAGAGCCCGTAAACCACAGCGAGGATCCTTGGACGGAAGTTGTGGCGAGTCAGTGTGCGAATGTTACACCCATGGACCCCGTCATCATAACGCCGGATGACGTAGCTGAGGCGGTCCGTAGGGCCCCGATCTGGAAAAGTCTGGGACTCGACGGGCTGCATCACTACTGGCTGAAGGGGTTCGTGGTGTGTCACGCTGTGCTGTGCCGCCCAGCATCGTACGCCGGTTTCTTTCCCTTTCCCCCTAACCCTCGGCCGTTTGGTCACCCCTGCCGAGGGATTCCATCTGGTTGGCTTTCTATTTATTTACGTATTGTTTATGTATTTATTTCACTATATTAATATATGTATATTTATGTATATTTATCATGTCCATTTACATATTTGTACAGCCCAACCAGATGAGAGAACTATTTAAATACCCCCCCATAATAATTATAATAAATTGGTATTTATTTTCTCCCACATGTTATGATCAGTACATCACAATAAAGTAAGTAACAATGAACTATACAACTAAATAACAGCTATAAATACTAACTAAATAAGATCTAGGTGGGAGACTGGTGCCCAAACTAGGTTGCCCTGTGCTGTTGCCGGTGCCCTCCCTCAGCAGAAGTAATATCGCTGTAAAACACTTAATAAACAGTACAGCTATATGTACAGTGCGTGCATGCGTGCGTTTGTGTGTGTGTGTGGTATGTAAGTGTGTAATATATATTTAAATAATACGTTCAAATAATTTTTCTGTCTGTTCGTAGTCTAATGATTTAAGCCATTTGATTAAGGAAATCTTTGTCTGTCTTTTAGTTAACGGATATATATTTAATAATTTGTTAGCAAGATTATATCGGACTGGACCTCTGTAATTGAAAAATCTTCGAGCAAATAATAAATTGGTAACAGGTATTGTGCATACAATATGAGGAAGCCTTTTGTTTAATATAGGATTGGATTTAAATAACAGCTTAATGCTGCTGTTTTTCGTATGGTGGGTGTAGAGAACCGGAGACCCTTTTTACTGGAAATGAGGCATTCCATCTTAGTCCTCAGGGGTGGCAACGCATCTGCATTTGAATTTTTAATCGAGGATAGATGTAGATGTCTATGGGCCAAAGCATCCACTTACCATCAGGTGGACTGTGTGCTCGTTTGTCACCCTTATTCTATAAAAAAAAGGATTAGTAAGCTGAAATGGATATGGGCTATCCATATTAGTTCGAAGAACCGACAACCGATGAGGAAGAAAGGTTCCCGAATATCAACTACTAGATCAAAATGTCAATGGATACAGATGGCTCAGGACTGTGCTTTGTGGTATTAGTGGAGGCCTATGTTATGCATTGAAATTGTGAAGGCTGTAGTGTAGATGATGATGATGATATTATAATATATGTGACGTAAAAGAATCCAGTAACGTATATCATCCATCACGTGGCTCTCCATCACAGCATCTTCCTGACAAAAAATAAAATGATAATAAAAAAAAAACTGCAGCTACCAACCCGTCTGCCAAGCAAGGAAACTATGGCAAACATTCCCACATGATCAATTATTAAAGAAACTCGCCCAAATGAAGTAACGAGTTGCCATATCTAACTTAATATGAACAGATATTTGTTGCGACAAAATATACGTGCAGTGATCTTAGGTAATTCCAAAGTTAAGAATTTAGTTATAGTTGCGAGGAGGAAATATTCATCCCCAGAGTAATACTGATCCGTTTTACTTCCTTTTCAAATTAAGCGCATGCAATTCCCTTTAGCGATTTGCTTCAATGATCATTAACAAGTCGTATAGCGGACGCAAGGGACTATATACATTAATTTGTAAATATGGTGCTTTTCTCACGGTTAATTCTGCTTTGTATGTTGCGTGCTCGAGAGTAAGTGGATCCCCATGTAGACATTTGTGCTCTTATAACATAATTACCACAGAATATTGTGTACAAGGAAGCTTAATTTAAGTTCCACGCATTAGTGTGTTGTTTCAAACTGATTTTTTATTCGCTGTCATTAATTTAAAAAAGAAAAACACCGTACTCACTGTTTTTAGGCGAAAATATCGTGGGTATAAGTTATAAGTACGTGATGTGAAATGATTTGACGGATTTGACCACTAAGTTTTTCATGAAATACACATATCATAACTCTCACTTATTTGTTTTATTTTCATACTTGTTAGCACTTGGTTCTTGAAATAAAGCCTTTTTCGACATTGAAACGAAGACGATTGCAGTGTCTTCTAAATATATGCTATATACTCATTACTCGTAATACATTTTATGTAATATCGATACAATTGCTAATTACTATACTTTATGTCGTTAACATTTATTACAGTTTATGACCGCCAAATATATTTTATGACTAGCTGTGCCCGCAACTTCGTTCGCTTAGAATATTTGTTAGTAACTTTTTCTTTTGAGTTTTATTACTTTGGGCTTAATTGATTATATTTTATAAACTATACTACAGTTCGAACTCAAACAGTAATCATACCTAGTATAGATATTTTTACACTTACAAACAGTGGAATGCGTTAACTACCCCGACTGTCAGTTTTTGACATACCAAAGAATTTCTAACAAAGTATACTCAGTTTCGATTCTGTGTGTGTAAGTTTGTGATTTTTGCGAGTAGTTAGATCGTATATTTAGACAAATAGAGCGATACGAGAACACGAAATGCGTTGTGAAGTACCGTCACAAAGTAATGGGATGTACTATTTTTATACCATAATATTGGCATTTTCTCCATAAATTGATAATTTATCTTCGCTATTATATTGCAACAATACAACTGAACTATGATATAGCGAGCGCCGTAATGCACCATTACGAGTTCACACTATTTCGGTTTATTTGATTCGGTTTTCTAATACAGTTAAAAATTTATAGTGTTCCCATTTATACGTTTTGTGAGTCGGTTTTCGATACAGATGAGCGCGGCGTATGGTTCATAAAACCGATCTTTGTGAATTTTTGGTTTAGATACGTTCACTGAACCGTTGCGGTTTTTTTTACCGCATGTTACATTTTAGCTCTGACACCGATATGGTTGTGCCAGCATAAAATATCGAAAGCCATTAGATTTTTCTAGCGTTTCCCATAGTTGCCTCATTGTTACTTTCTTTTCCCCTGGGACGTAACGTGTTGTTTTATTTACAAACGGCAAATGAGTTATCGTTACATCCACTTTGAAGTTTGTAATACAATGTTTATAAATTGTTCGTAAGTTTCTTTATATATTTTCTTAGTGGATATCTACGTTACTTAGCTTCATTTTAAAATTAAATACTGAATGTAATTGCACCCTCGGTCTTTAAGTCATCCATGCACTTGATCGATTTTATGATGAAATTACGAGGGTGGATTGAAAAGTACTCGGCCTAACCAATAAAATAAACACATACTAAATCAGTAATATTTTTATTTTTCTACATAATCACCATCAAGTTCAATACACTTTTGCCACCTCCCCTTCCAAGCATTTAGACCGTTGAAAAAAAATGATTCTTCCTTAGAGTCAAAATATGCGTCTACAGCTGCTTTGACCTCGTCGTTTGTCGAAAATCTTTGACCTCCCAAGTGCTTTTTTAGGTTAGGGAACAGAAAGAAGTCTGATGGTGCCAGATCAGGTGAATACGGCGGATGCGGTAACAGTTCAAAGCCACAGTTGTGAATTTCATCCATTGACTGTACTGACGTGAACACGGGCGTTATCTTGATGAAACAGGACTTTTCTTCTGAGCATTCCTCGACGTTTTCTTTTATTTCCTCTCGTAAACGACGTAGTAAGGTGCAGTAGTAATCAGAGTTTATAGTCTGACCCTTTCAAGATAATCAATCATAATCACACCTTTCGAGTCCCAGAATACTGAAGCTATCACCTTATTTGCCGACAAAATCGACTTAGCTTTTTAGGGTGGTGAACCAGGTCTTCTCCACTGTTTTGATTGTTGTTTTGTTTCCGGTGTACAGTAATGAACCCATGTTTCGTCCATAGTAACAAAACGATTCAAAAATCATCTGCATCGGCTTCAAATAACTCCAAACAGTCGCGTGAAATAGTCAATCGCGTCCTTTTTGTTCAACTGAAAGCAGTCGCGGAACCCACCTCGCAGACACCTTGTGGAAACCCAACTCGTTGACAATGATGTTTTGAGTTCGTTCATAAGAGATGCCTATAATCTCGGCTATCTCTAATTTTTAATCTGCGGTCTCCCATTATTAAATCAAGTACTTTTTAATATTTTCGTCAGTAGTTGACGTCGAAGGCCTTCCAGAGCGGGGTTCATCTTTCACACTCTCTACCACGCTTAAATTCTGCTATCCATTTTTGACGGATGAATATGACAGAGCACAATCGCCTAATGTACTGACCATGTCATCATGGATGGCTTTTGATGATAGCCTTCTATGGAGGTACTTAATGACGGCACGCTGCTCGATTTGCTCCATTCGCGGAAATTATGTCCGATTACTTTGTTAATAAATTTATAAAATCACAACTAATTATCGCACACGTTTCGAACTTCACACAATGAACTAGTCTGAACTGAACTAAATAATGTGGGTAGATTTGATTTTTAGAATTGAATGGATCTGTGTTAGGCCGAGTACTTTTCAATCCACCCTCGTACTCTCTGTAAGTATATCTGTAATATTTAGACGGGATCCCTTAGAACAGTAGATAAGAGTGTTCAGAACTTAGAGTACAAATAAGCAAGGTATAGAGCGCGCGTATCGCTCAATGCCTATTATGCCAAGCGTTACCAGATGTTCTATAGATACTGATACATAGTTGAGAGTGGTTGAATAGTGATGCGCCAAGATTGACGCCTATGCGTTATTGTACTTAAGTTATTAATTTGATTATGTAAGTATTTGTAAATATTAGGTGATAGATAATTATAAGGTATGTTTTAGCTCAATAAAACATAGGTACGCATTTATGATTACTCCCCTTTAAAAACCATATGGTTTTGATTGTTTTACGTACAAGATATTTCAATCTAAAGTCAAAATATTGTTTAATGACATCCATTAGTTTTTAAAAAAATCGTGAACATTTACACGTAATTGCGTAGGTGCTTACATAAATAACTGCCGAAGCTAGTTTTTAATCTCTTTAAAATAAGTAAAATCTTACTTCAAATTTAAGCACTGGTATTGCACCTCCAACCAGCTTGCGCAGTCTACCTTTGCTTTCAAAAATGTACGAAGCACTGATGACTGCTCGCAAAGTGGCGCTCATGCGAAAACAATGGTATCCTAGCAGGTTCGCCTCTTTGATGAACATCGATGTTTACTCGATGTTGATAAATTAACAAAACATCGGATTGATTCGATGAATCGATACTTTACATTGAGTGTTTTAATACATCGATGTATATCGTCCATCATTATCTCGTTTAGTTCATTCCATTTACTTCTGTGCGCGAGTGCAAGAGGCCACCAAAAGAAGTAATTACACTGTTTTTAAAAGTTATTTGCTTGTATTTCTTCTCGGAACAATTTTCATTCAATTTATAAATATATCATTTCAAATACTGTATCGTTCACGTGTGAAATAAAGTAGTCAGAAATAACTGAAAATGAAATATAAAGTGTGAGTTATCACTATAAATTGTGTAAACACACAACACAATTTTCATATACAAAGTCCAATATGTGAAATTTACGTTTTATGTTATAATTTAGATAATCGTGAATATTACGGCGAAGTTGTTTTCAACGAAAATGGCGTTGGTAAAAGATAGCGTAATAAAGTATACCAGACTACTATACTCTTTGGCTTGACTATGGTCAAGCCAAAGAGTATAGTAGTCTGGTAAAGTTGGTCTAATAAAATGTCGATGCCCGAGCGGTTAAGTTGAGTGGATCGCGATTATTTGATCTGGTGACAATGGAGCACTACATCTCCGCTTCACGTTCCTATAGCGATAGCCTGTGACAATTATGGCAAATCACCAATACAGTGGGAGAGGCCCCAGAGGCCAGAGCAAGTAAATAATCAAGTATGTAGTCAAGTATATAGTCAAGTAAAAAGGCATGTAAATTGATAAGTAATTAGTCACATAAATAAGCAAGTGAAGAATCAAATAAATAGTCAAGTTAATAATTAAGTATATTAGTTAAGTAATTAGTCAAGTATATAATCCAGTAAATAATCATGTAACTAAGCAAGTAAATAGTAGAGTAAATATTTCAATAAATAGTCAAGTAAATAGGCAAGTAAATATGCTAGTTAATAAGCAAGGAAATTGTTAAGTAAATATTCAAGTTAATAAGTTAGTAAATAGTTAAATAAATAATCAAGTACACAACACATAAATATAATATTATAATGAAATAAAAAATCTTACTGTTTTTGGTAAATATTACTAGAGCTTTATTTCGAGTAACCTACAATTCTTTAACATTTATATTTTTACCCTTAATATAGATTTCATCTATGTAAATAAGCCTAATACAATTTAAAGTAATCGGAGCTTCCTTTTAAACAAATAATCTTGCTTGAGCTAGGAAGCACCGCTCTTCCATAGCGAGGTTATACAATAGATTAGAAACCGCCAAATAAATACAAATAAGGACTCCAATTAAAATTTTAAAATAAAAGAGGTACACAGCTATCGCAAATATAAACAAAAAATAAATAAAAATTAACACAACCTTACTCACAAAACTAATCTATAAATGTGTGCGTGTGTGAGTTTTACATTTAAAATTTTTAACTTAGGAATTCTTTGCAGTTTCCACAACTTATGCATACATTTTATATTTACTCAAATCAATGATTCTATTTCATTATAACTTTTCGTCTTTACCCATTCAGTGAGAGCAATTTTGCACTTGGTGTACGTTAAGGGGTAAACATATATTTAACTTAATTAGATTAAATTTAATAAAAATGTTACCGGTTCAGTTAAGAATATAGTTTAAGATGTGTAATGAACAACATACCTAATCTGATGAGACGACATAGGATGAGTACGGAACAACCCATTAGCGATGAGTACCTGACGTCTTGTATCTAGGGATGATATTTTTAGTTTTTAAACTACCTTTTATGCTGCTTCCTGTCATCGGTTGGAGTATTTTTAATTTTTTATAGAAATAAGGTTGACATAAAAGTAAACTTTTTTTATAGAATAACGGTGACAAACGAGCACACAGTCAACCTGATGGTAAGTGGATGCTGCGGCACATTGACATCTACATTTATCTTCAATTAAGAATCAAACAGAAAAAATGCAGATTAGTTGACCCCTGAGGACTAAGATGGAATGCCTCTTTTTACGCTGGTATTCTGTGAGAGCGTGTTCCTACCAAGGTGGAGCCGACCCATTCGTGCTACAACTCGTGGCTCCACCACGTATAAAGCGAAGCGACATAATATATTGCCCAAGCGAATGTTGCGCCCCAAAAAAACACCAGTCTATCCTCGATCGAACGTCAATTATGAATCAAAATGCTTTTTAACCCTGAGCTAAGATGGAATATCCATTTACAAGTAAAATGGGTATTTATATAAATGCAATATTTTCTTGTTTCATTATTTCCAATTATATTATGAAATTCTTAATTTGACACCCTCACCAATCCGGACGAAAAGCTGGGTACGGCCATGAATATAGGATATAATATATTGTAATAATAGTATTTGTGTTTCGTGGTTTGTTAAATGCATAATTTTCATATTTTTATTAAATGAAATAAATACTATAGAAACTCAGCTCTGCAAAGGTTGAAAAATGTTTGCAACTCTGATCCTTCACTTAAGAAGCGTTTCATTAGCCCTCGTAGGCGAGTGCTCAATCCGTTTCTCGTCTTAAAAAGCCGTAATACTACTTTGTCTCTTTGTAAATTTCCTTTATTTACCCTACTGAAATGTTAATCTATTTAACTATAGACCCAGTATATATGATTTATTAGTGACATAATATAAAATGGTTCAATTATTTTTATTTTTATTGACTTATTTGAAAAAAAAAACGACTGTAATTAACATCAGGTTTCGTTGAAATTCATGAGACCTCTGTAAAAGTATATAAAAACAGAAAACGGTTAACATAGAAGTACTTTTTTTAAGTCGGTTAAAAGACATATAAAATCAATTCCAAAAGTGCTTAACAGATTTTATTCAAGTTTTCATCAATAGATATTATCTCTTGAAGAAGGTAATATAAAATACACCTTCTCTTCTTAATAAATGTGTTGGTCCTACAGAAAATGGGTGCTTTTATGAAAATGTTAAATCGGAATAGGCAGGAGTTAATACGCGATAACGCAGATTCACATTCGAAGTTTTGCTGTATTGGGCCTAAGCCAAAGATTATTGTTCTCAAGTGTTCTTCATTTTGTTAATTTTGCGTTTCCATTGGCTCGTATAAATATATAGGAATATGTTTTTTTTTAAATAAGCTGTTATTAACAAGTGTAACTGCCACGTAGCACGTTGCCGGCTTTTTTGGTTATTTCAGAGAGAAACTTAAAATAAACTCGAAAAAAACTTAAAACATACTCGGAAAACTCAAGACTCGATTACCATAATGGACGAACTACCAGTATCATACGCTTATACGAGTTTGTACGGAATCCCCGGTGCGTGAGTCAGACTCGCACTTGTCCGGTTTTTCTATAATAAGCTAGTGTTTGATTAATATCCCCCCTGATGAAAAGGGGTGATGCAGCCGAAGATGGTAAACTGCACTGAATTACTTTAAAACGACCACATTGTAATCAGATGGAAAGACAGACCTTGACAAAATATTCGACATACAGCAAAGGGTGCATTACGAACAATGAAATAAACCGTTTGGTTCGAATGCGTGATGTGTTAACAAAGGTGGAAACTAGCCGAGCGTCTAGTTCCTCGATGGTGAAAGGGTAAGAGAGGAAGTTAAGTCATGCAGTTTCTGTGCACACCCTCCGAAATGGATTCTGTAGATTACCGAAAGACTAACCAATTTGCGCCTGTGCTCGCGACCGGCAACATTGACATTAATCCGATTGAGATTTCAGAGCACGCTTTTCAATTGAGTCAAAGCTAGGTGGCATTTTACAGCACCAGCCTATCCTCACGCGTAAAACAAAAAGTTGGTAAGGTTATGTGAGTAAACAGTTGAGGTATTTATAACGTTATAATGTATGAAAGATATTTGTTTTGTGATTCCTGAGATTTTACTTATAGAAGAGGGGGCCATCGAGCATGCAGCTTACTTCATGGTAAGTGACCACCGTCGGATGTCAATATCAACGAACTTTCACAATGTGGTCGTGCGTGGTAGAATTTTTTTTTGTAATACCCATATTGCCGTGTGATCTCCGATTTCGTACTATGAATGGTACAATAAGTGATTATGATGTGATGGAAATTTTGAAAGATTATTAGCTCCAATGGGAGTCGGTATAATATAAAAGTATATAAGGTAAATAAGAAAAACATTTATTTCAATCGCAATTCTGCGGTACAACGATGTTTTACCCATCTTATTCATTTACACTCATTATTTAAAGAGAAAATTACCTTACTATTGTGTCCACAACATTTTATTATTTATTGTATTACTAGATATGAACCACAGCCAAGAACGTAATGAATGTAGAGAATAGATCACACTAAATAAAAATATGATATAGTCTTCTGAAAGCTAATTCCACAATCTTTTAGAAGTAAAGTAGCGTTTTATTTATTCCGGGAGCTAAATGCTCATTTATCAAGCCGTCTAGTGACTTTAATACTGTAATTATATTCCTTGCCGATGGATAAGCCACGTACTTACTCTTAAGTTTGTCTATACACAAAATTAAATAAAAGCAAATAAGTAGTTACATTAACAATAGTTGTTTGTTTTGAGAACCTCAAAATAGGGTGATCTCGAGTCTGTAAGATGACATGTATGAAAGTTGTCACTATTACCTACTCAAAAAATACTAATTTCGCTTCATTATCATTTTTAGCCTTATTAAATCCACTGTTGGACAAAGGTAGTCTAAGCACACCCTCTACTAATGCGACGAACGCGACTAGGTAGGTATATACCTAGATTACGAACTATCTACGGAGAGCAGGTTGTCGTAGAACCGATGCACCTTATACTATTGATGTCCCATCACCAGTCTGTATGATTTAGGTTTAGCATTGCTTAATGGATTTTCCGACATCATTCGGTGAGCCTCGGCCGTCAGTTAGCAAAGTGTGCATGAAGTGGATGTACGGAAATAAAACTGTGCCTCCAGATCCTTAAAAATAGTTATTGATGAGGAAAAGTAAGAGCACATTAGCCGAATTGGTGAGAAACTAGTTCGTCTTATTTCAGAAACTCGTGCCTACTAGCCCCTTGCCAAGTTTGGCCGAGGAAATTTCTGTACGTCAACATTACCATATTTGCACAGCACACTACAGAGGAAAAGGTCAATCGTTTAGTTTCTTCTTTTGCGCCTAACTTGACTCCATGATCCATGCAGGACATGTGTCAGAAATAGCTAACGTAGTGCTTCCTTTCTGAAAGAGTAATATTGAGATACGCTAACGTTACGCCTCTTTCTCAAAAGTAGAAGGCGGACAAGCTAACGTCGTGCCTCTGTCGCGTATAGCTTAAGTTATGCTAACGTCGTGCCTATGACTTAAGTAGATGTTAAGTTATGCTAACGTCGTGGCTATGACTTAATGAGTTATTATTTTGTTAAGTTACCTATGCTAACGTCGCATCGTGCATGTGATTTAATTAGTTATTTTGTTAAGTGATGCGAACGCAGTGCCTATGACTTAATCAGTTATTTTTAACCGACTTCAAAAAGGAGGAGGTTCTAAATTCGACTGTATTTTTACGTGTTCCTCAGAACTTTTTTCTAGGTGACCGTTTTTAATGGTTCTATTTTTGTTTGATAGCTGGTGCTTATCATGTGGTCTCATATAAATTTGATCAAGATCTGACCAGTTGTTTACGAGTTATTCTTAATAATGCGTATTTATTAATAATTGAATATTAACAAAAATTTTAATTTTACCACTTGTGTTAAGTTATGCGAACGTAGTGTCTATGACTTACTCTGACGACACGTTGTGCTAACGTAGAGCCATTGCCAAGCGCGTCGCCTGTGACCTACATGCTGCCGGATATACATACTTAAAGCTAAAGGCAGCCCGAGGGCGGACTCCTGCCAGGAGAGGCTGTGTTGGGAATGAGGGTAAAAATAAAAGGAAATACGAACAAATGAGGATAGAATGGTAATCTCCCACTTGTTTTAGCAGTATAAAGTATCGTACAGGCGGCTAAGGGCATCAGTCGGTAATTCTACGAGTCTCACTGTCGTTACTATGCCTGTTGGAGTATTCTACTCGTGAAGGTAAGGAAGATTGTGTTGCTGAGAAGCTGCCCTGTGTTACATTAAGATGGGTAGTGATGCTGTTGGCTTGCATACTTTGGTGTTATCATGTAATTGGGTCCTGATAATAAATAAGCAGGGTTTGTTACCGAGTAGTGTTCTTTTATTTAAATAATTTTGAGAATAATTTCTATCATCAGAAGTGGAATAGTTTCTTACAATATTATACTAAATTTCAGCTAGTGTGAAAGTACTTGACTAAAATTTCACTAGGTGAAATTTTACTTCAAGTACTGGCTTATATTAAATAAAAAATAGGGATTTGATAGACTTGATAAGTGGTAGAATATGAGTTCAAACTGACATTGGATGGACCCTTAGTTAGACCCAACGTATAAAAATGCAGATTAGGTATAATTAGAAGTGTTTGGTGAGAAATGAGTCTAAAGACTAAACAAACCAAATTGTCGATTTCGGTTCTGCTTGATGTAGATTGTCTTTGATAATCTTACGTAGGCTTTCGATAATATTCCTCTATTCTTATAAGGTGTCGTGTCATATGCTTTGATCGATACCGGCCAAGAGAAGGCCGGTATCGATCAAAGCATATGATCGATACCGGCCTTCATCACGACATTCTGGGAAAATCACAGAAATTTAAAAGAAATAAATCTTCCAATTCAAGCTGGGAGCTTTGTAAACTTTTTCATGTAGGTTAACAGAAAGTATAATAATAAGTAAATGATATACGTGGCAGAACCACGTCGCATTACGGCTAGGAAAAGGACCACGCCCACACACAATACCAGCTTAAGGCTTTAAGAAGCCTGAATGACCTTGACGCAATGGCGACCGCAGAGATTTTAACCGACGTCAACACCGTCTAGCGACTACGTTCTGTATTACTTAGAAGACTGCAGAGGTGACAAGTATATAAGTGAAATACTGCCTATTATGCTTGCGCATCACTGAGAGTGATGTCGCGGTTAAGCATCTTCAATTACATTGCACGATGTGGTGCTGTAGCTTCGTTTGTAAGTTTTAAGTACGTAAGAATTTTTATTACATTTGTTGAATCGTATTTATTTGTGTCGTATTAGTAGCTCTGGGTCTAAGCGCTCGCTGTAAATTTCGCCCGGTTTTGATCCCCGGCAGCACCAATGAAAATTTTAATTGCAATTTTAAGTGCTGATTTAGCACGTGAGGAATGAGAAAAACAATTTCGAAGACATGTGAAGTTCGCCAACACGCATTGGGGCAGCGCGGTGGACATTTCCTTGCTCTAAATCCCTCTCAGAAATAAGAGGATTCCTGTGCCCAACAGAGGGACTTATATAGCCTGTTACTTTACTTTTATATCGTATACATATGCAATATGTATACGATATAATATATAATTTTATATCGTATCATATTCGTTTCAGATACAGAAGGGTACGTAATGCTGAGAAAAATATCATGTGGAGGCCACGAAAACATCTTTGTACCTAGATAATATGTTCTAGTGATTGTCAGTCATTTCATACTTCATATTTTCTATAGAGATTAGAACGTTTCAGATAGGCTAAAATAAAAAATAATACAAAATATTATAGGAATGATTTATTAATAATATATACATTTATCGGTATTTATAATAAAAATAATGAACAAGCTGCAAGGTTCAACTGATAGTATTTCTTGTAAACACAATTGTAAAATTGCTGTTCTCATTTTTATCAATGGTGAATTGATGAAACGTAGTCAAGATCACTTTATATAAAATATATTTAATTAACAAGGCACATGGTGTATTTGGCCTTCTACTTACAACTCAGCGGAATTTAGAAAAGAAAGATTTTGTCAGTTCTTAATTCTTTTGTTTTTTTAATAGCATAGGGTGACAAACGAGCACACAGTCCACCTGATGGTAAGTGGATACTGTGGCCCATAGACATCTACATTTATCCTCAATTAAGAATCAAAATGCAGATGCGTTGTCACCCCTGAGGACTAAGATGGAATGCCTCGTTTCCAGTAAAAAGGGTCGCCGGTTCTCTACACTCACCATGCGAAACACAGCAGCATTGAGTTGCTATTTTACGCTGGTATTCTGTGAGCGTACCTATTAACAGGTTATTAATTAAATATAGGATATATTACGTATAAATTATATTATATTAGAATATTCTGTGAGAGCCCCGGTCGAGCCGACCCATTCGTGCTACAACCATAATATAGTTGCAGCGTGGCTCTACCACGTAAAAACATGTACACCATTTTTCACAGAAGTATTGTTTACAACTGGCGTGGTTTCCAAAAGCATGATTAAGTGTCAGCTGTATATCGTCAATCAGAGCCTGAAATGTTTTGACATTTATTTTTGTTTCTTTTTGTTATATCTTGTAACCTTTTTAAAAACTGACGCAAACTCATTAGTTTATTATTTTTTATATTATTTTTCTGTAACGTATTGGGTATCTTGGATAAGTTTGTAATTTTTTTAAATTTTATCACAAAATTTTCGCAGTAATTTATTACGTTTTCTACAGTGATTCTCTCCTATTAGTTTCGGCGTGACTGTAGGATGTTGTGTAGGTACTGAGTTACTGTCAGTTACAAAGCGGCCATAAATCAATATATGTATGTATAGACATACAGATCTACATTTTTTGATTTTATTATTTTTGATTTTTTTAACCTGGTAAAATTTTATTTTTTTCCATACCAATTGATGGGCCTAAGTATAATGCCAGTTGTGCTCTTTGGCTGAAGTTATTTTTTTTATGCGCAATTGCAGACAAAACAATATTGATTGCGCATCTCTAAAATAAAATTTTACCTCTTCTCCTTCTAATAATAGCTCCTGCACCTGACACGGCGGCATAGTTTTTTCTATAAGACCATTTGCAGTAACAATTTTTGTTAACAGCTATGAGTATAACATTTTTATCAGCTGTTCTATTCATAGTGCCTTGAAAAACACTTTGCCGGGTTCTGTACAGAAAATAATGCTGGCTTTGGTATTTCTTATTTGAAATAATTCGTAGGCGTAGTGGTGCAAAAAACTGTTGCAAATATGGATGGCCGCTACCAATGAATATAATACCTGCTATGTTACACCTATTTACATAGAAACTGTTAATTATCATCTGCATAAAATTTTAAATAGTACTTTTACACAAGAAAGTAAACTTTGAGATCAGTCCATCTTGTTATTTGTTAAATAAGTGAATAGTAAAACAAATCAAGAGGTCCGTGATTTAAAATTTCTTGCAGCTTTTTATAGAAAAGCATGACCTTATCATCAAATGATAGTTAATCATTTAGCCATCTGATAAAAATTTTAAGTGAGCTGATTTGAGTCATTATACTGGAAATAGTCTATTAAATATTTTATAACACAAATTGACTGTGTATGAATTTTTCACGAAAATTATTATTGCAGATAAAATACCTTTCACATTTATTTTAGTTTCGAATTAAATTAAACAAAATAAATTTTTTAACTTTTTAAGAAGTCCTATCGGTAGCCTTCGTTTTACATAGAAATCTTGTAATGACGTGCATTTCTTTTAATATGAACTTAGTCGTGTTTCTTTGTAATTGACAAGGTTTGTTTTATCCAAAACTAAGAATGTTGCTGATGAAACGATGTAAAAATTAGGTAGGATAGATTTCGTTTTTGCAAAATGTCCCGTTAATGGCTCTTTATAACTGATCTTCAAATGTAAAACACCGACTGAAAATCAAATAATTACTGGTAATTAAAAATAACGAAAACATTTGTAAGTACTTGCTTTAAAACATTTAACCGTAATAAAATAGGACAAGGTAGTCTTCGGTATGAAAGTAAAAATAAATATTTTCGATTATTTTTGTAATATCATAACAGCCGAGAAGGCGCGCGATTCAGATCCATCTAGAGAGGCTAAATTTCAGCGAGCACTGTCAAATTCAATAGGAGTGGCAGAAAAAACGCTATTTGGTATAGAAGGGAAAAATAAATTATTTAAATTAAAGCTAAATCACTTTATTAAAACGCCACCTAGAATACGCTCAATTGTAAGTACTTTTTTTTCAATAACGATGTGAAAACACAAAACGATCCCCATTCAGATCAATGTGGCTCTATTCAACCTCTTAATATGGACATATCTCGGGATTCAGAGATTTTAAAAGTTTTTATGCACAGATACTGAAAGATATTATATTATATTATTACTGTCCCGTGTGAGACAACCTTTATTCTTATATACATATTCCCATCACACGTAATAAATTTTTATCGTTGGTTAGAAAAATAATATCTACATGAAAACTTTCACAGGGAAAATTTCTTTTTTTTTTTACTATTCTTAGCCAGGGCTTAACTACAATCCCACCTGATGATAAGTGGTTAGGTAGCCTAAGATGATGAAACGCACTGACTTAACAAAAGACTATTCACTCTTGCCTATTAGTAGTAGGTAAGTATCATTTGCGACCTATTTGTGTGTGTGTGTGAGTGAGAAAAGCGTATGAGAATACGTGAAGAGAAATAAAGATTGAGTATTCGTAGTAAGTACATTTGGCTTCATTATCATCATCATTACAGCCCTTCACAAGACCTATATATAGATACAGATATAGGCGTCCCCAAGGAATACCACAATGCATGGTCCTTAGCTACCTGCATCTAACGACTTCCGCATACTTACCATGTCGTCCCTCCATATAGTGGTAGACTGCCCTGCACTTCGCTTACCGGTACGAGGTTGCCACTCGAAAACCTTTCTTCCTATTGTTTATAGATTTTCCAAGCTATAGGGCCAGTCCGTTGTCATTTCACTTTAATAATCCGTTGGGCTATGTCAGTTACTCTGGTTCTACTGCGGATATCCTCATTTAATAATAATAATAATAATAATATAATTTATTTAGTTAATTTGTGTTTATGTTTAGAACATAAACACAAATTAACATAATAAAATAAATGAATGGAATGGAACTAAAATGGCGTCTACTCAGCACAAATGTTATAGAAACCACATAGTGGTAACTATAACGCTGATTTTCAGTAAACGCCAGAGACATAGGTGCAATAAAATAAACTTAACTAATCACAGGCTCCAACATAAAATAAAAATACACTTATAAAAATTTAAAAATAAAAAACTGTTAACATTTAGGAAAAAAAGGCACAACAAAAAGCCAACGCAACAAAACGCGTAACAAAGTAAATGTAGAATTAAGCAAGTATTTCTTAGTTTTATAATATACAGACACAGTATACTTCATAAGAAAGGTGTGATACATCGACACAGAATTCTACTAACTTTGCAATTTTAAAAGTTATTCTTTTAGTTTTATTTTAAAAGTGCGAACTGTTTTGCTGTTTTTGATCGGAGGCTACCACGAAACGCGGCCGTTCTGTGTCTTGGGTACAACAAGCGAACAGTTTCCCGTGAACAGTTGCCTCTCATATAAGTATTTCGGTTGTTGATTTTGTAATATTTTATAAAGTAAACAACTGTAATGAACCGATCTACGAGATTTCATATTAATGAGTTTGCCCTGATTTAAAAACGGTGTCACATGACCTCTACGAGGGATTCGAAAACAGAACCTAGCGCATGCATTTTGTACTCGTTGTATAACAAGTTTGGTTCGCGCAAGCAAACACTCTCCCATGACAATATTAGCATAATTTAGCTTCGAGAGTATTAGTGACTCACAAAGTTAAACTCTCAATTCTTCACTTAAGTATTGCCGAATATTGTATAATATTTTTAATCTGTAAAAACAATTTTTGTATGGGTAACATGATTTTCAAACCTTAGTCTATTATCCATAATCAGACCCAAGTTACGAACTTCAGATACCTGTTCAATATGGTCGCCACCAACAACAATTTTAGGCTTATGAGCATTCGTTCGTTCTATTAACTTCTTTGACCCCAAAATCATGAAATTGGTTTTATTTGATTTAAGGTGAGTTCATTATTATTCGCCCATCCAGCGATCAGGATTAAATCCAGATTTAGATTGTTAACTGCCGCATTTGTATCACCCGGCCTAAATGATATGTAGACTTGAAGGTCGTCGGCATATAAATTATACTGGCAATATTTAAAACAGCTCGTAATATCGGCATTGTAGAAGATAAATAGTAAAGGACCTAAAATTGACCCTTGTTGAACGCCACGAGTGACAGGAGACGCAGCAGAAAAAATTTTGGTACCAGTTTCATTTCGAAGTCTGACTCGCTGTGTGCGACCATTTAAATAACTTTCAAACCACTTTAATGCGTTACAGTCAAAACCATAATACATCAATTCAACAGAAGTAAAGTAGTATGTATTGTGTCAAAGGCACGCGAAAAGTCCAGCAGTGTCAAAATTGTAGCCTCTCCTTTATCCTGCGCTGTTAGAATATCATCGACAACACTCAATAGCGCTGTAACCGTGCTTAGTCCAGCCCTAAAACACGATTGTTTTAGAGGTAAAATATTGTTTTGGTTTAGATATTCTATTAATTGCATATAAACAGCCTTTTCAGCGATTTTAGATAAAAAAAGGCAGTATACTTATAGGTCAAAGATGATTTAGTTCTACAGGTTGATTATTTTTTGGTATTGGATTTATTACAGCTTCCTTCCAGATGTCTGGGAAAACCCCTGTCTGTATAGATGTATTAAAATGGTGGTTATAGCACTCAAAGTCCGTGGCAATGTTAAGAGAACCATATCTTTAGTAATACCATCTACACCCATAGCATTTGTGGAAATATTTTTCATAATTTCTGATACCAAATTTTCATTCACTAATTTTAAAGTAAAAACCGACGAATTGAAACGGTTAGATTCAAAATAGCATAATGTTGAAGAACTTACACTATTGCTTCCTAGTGCGTGTAGAAAATGATGATTTATGATGTCAGGATCATTCAAGTTTGATGGCAAAGCAAATTTTTAACTAAGCAAATTTTAAATTTTTAATTTTAATTTTTTTTGAAGTGTACCACATTTTTCTTTATATTTCTCCAAAGTACTTGAGGATTTTTTGAATTGTTATTAATAAAGTAACGATAGTACGCTGTTTTTTCACTCAGTATAGCAGTATTAACGGTACTCTTCAGATCTTTATAATATTCGTTGTCACCTTTGGAATTAATGCCTTTACATTTTGCGTGAGCTTTATCTCTTACCTTCATCATTTCTCTAATCGTTGGTGTGATCCACGGATAGCTATGGCCTTTTATGTAAGACGTTCTTATTTGTGCACGAATATCAAACAGATACAATATTTGTGCATTAAAAGCCGTTACAGAATTGTTTACGTCATCATAAATCAACTCTTCCCACAGTATAGCATCAACATCAGAATTAAATTTTGGTAAGTTTACATCCTTAATTGGACTATAAGTAATACATGTTGAGAATTGCTTTGGCTTCTTTACGTTCAACTCACAAGATAAAAAAGTGTGATGAGTCAGATCCGGCACATAGTCAACCTGCATATTAAATACATCACAGCTACTGCAAATCAAATCAAGTAAAGTTTCCGAGTGATCAGTAAAATAAGTCGCTTGTGTGACGTACTGCCTTAGACCCATACACAGAAGAAAATCATTGAGCTTTTTTGAATTAGGATCTGAAGGTGCAAACAAATTAATATTGAAATCTCCTAACAATACAATGTAGTCATAGGCTGAAAATGAACTGACTGTATCAGAAAGATCATTTACAAAATTATCAATGTGAAACCAAGGAGGACGATACGCGGTACCTATTGCAAGTTTCAAATCATTAGCTTTGTCTTGTCGAGACACCACGAGACAGGCCGAGTACGCGCGTGTACATGGTGCCCTCGTCGCGTCGCGTCGCGTTTCGTGGCGCTCGTTTGCTCTCGGAAGCGTGTCGGTTTTTTACGTTCGAGTCAAAGGGTCTCGTGGGCAGTGTTGCCACCTTAGTGGATTTTCCACTAAATCTGGTGGTTTGGAACCCCCTTTTAGTGGCAAATTTTTGCTTTTAGTGGCTAGTGGTTTTTTTTAGCGGATTAGGAATTTTATAATAAATTATAAGAAACGAGTCGTTTCATATAAATAGTCGTTTCAAACGTCTATTTAGCCATATTTTATACTTTCAAATATAAACCTATATATTTTAGAGTATATTTTACTACGCAGGCAACACCAATCCATTTCATAGACATTGGATTGGAAAGATTCACGGGGTTCCCGTTAAATATATTTAGTATAAGGCAACTAATATAAAACGATGGAATGCAAGGGCGAGATCTATCTGTATCTCGCTCTCCGAATACTAAATAGTTGAGAGGATATAATTTCCGCTTTCTATTCTATTTGACAGCATTTTACAATACTTAGTCCAATGTTTTGAACTCGGTCACGCACGATCACTCGGATTCAGTGCCTCAATGTGCGTTGTTGTTTGTTTTGTTTCGTTTTGCGATTACACATTTTAAATAAAAATATTATTCATACGACGTCATGCTGAAACCTCAATATTCTAAAATTTAGGGATTCTTGGCTTCAAGATCCCGATTTAAAAGAATGGCTTCAAGCAGTTGAAAGTACCACTGGCCAAGTAGCAAAATGCAAGTTTTGTGGAACGATATAAGAAGTCACTACGGAGATTTAAAACACATGCTCTTTCGAAAAGCACCAACAAAATAGAAAGGTAAATTATAGCTTTGTCTTTGTTATTTATAACGGTTCGAACTTGGTCAATTAATGAGGTTGCATTTAAATTTTTCTTATATATTTCATTATTTGTTTATAGGTTATCACCAAACAACCTAAGCTGACATTCAAAAGGAGTCTACTGATAATAAAAAGAAAGATGAAGCCAGAGTTGCCTTATTTACAGCAATGCATACAAGTATACGAACAGTTGATCATTTAGAGAAGTTATTAACCATAGCCATGAAAAGAAATAAATAAAATGCAGATGCACCGAACTAAGTGCACGTATGTAATAAAAATATTTTAGCATCTCATTTTACAGAACTTATAAAAACGACATTAAAGATCAACCATACAGTTTATTAATAGATGAATCCACAGATATTGCTGTACAAAAATATTTGGGTTTAGTTATAATTTATTACAGCACTACACATGAAAAATAGTTTCAACTTATTTGGACCTTGTTGAACTCGACGCATGTAATGCTGAAGGTATTGTTTCTGCCATAAAGCGGACGCTTAAACATTTCGACTTGCGAATTGAAAACTTAATGGGTATTGGCACAGATAATGCTTCGGTGATGGTTGGCGTAAATAATGAGTTTTTCCCGATTGAAACAAGAAATACCGCACTTAGTTTTGGTACGTTGTTTATGCCACTCCTTGCAACTGGCTGTTTCAGCAGCAGCAAAGGAATTTCTTCCGCGAAATCTTGAATTTTAATTAGAGAGACATATGATTGGTTTGCTCGCTCGTCTTCCAGACAAGTTATCTATAAAGAGCTATACAAATCCATCAACGATGGACAGAAGCCTCTTAAAATTGTTCAAGCCTGTCAGACTAGATGGTTATCCATAGAGTCTGCTGTGTCGAGAATTTATACGCAATGGCTGGAGCTTAAAACTCATTTTCGATTGCTGTTGCACGAAAGGTGCCACACGTCAGAGCTATTGCACTCTATGTATGCGAATGATATAAACTATGCATATGTATCATTTATTTATCCAATTTTGATTGATATAAACAGAGTTAATAAAATGTTTGAGTCAAAAAATACGGACCACACCTTATTGTGCGGTGAATTAACAAACTTGATTGATACGCTTGTCACCAAAGTAACGTTGCCTACACATAAGATAGATATCTTTACTCAAAATATTCGTGACTATTTGGACCAAAGATGCTACCTGGGATTCCGATTCGAAAACATATTCAAGAAATGAAAGAGAAAGGTTTTCCCGGAAGAGGAAGAAGTATTGCGGAATAGGTGCATACAGTTTATAGTTTGTCTCATTGACGAAATAAAAACAGATTGCCGGAAAATATTACTCTCATGAAACAAATATCCCGTATAAGTGTCGAAAAGCCCTGCATCACAACAAAGAAAATCTTGTTGATATAATGGCTCGGTTCGTAACAAGTACAGAATTAATTGCAAAATTGACGATCAATGGCAGCAAATTCATTTACTGAGATGGAATGAAACAAAAGATACAAAAATTTTTGGAGCGAAGTCTTGAAATTCAAAGATGCACAAGGTGTTGCTCGATTTCAAGAATTAGCAACATTTGCGATTACACTTTTGGTATTGCCACATTGAATGCCGATGTGGAAAGACTTTTAGTAGCATGAATATTATAAAAAACAAGCAGCGAAACAGAATGAAGCTAACTCTTTGAAATCAATTCTAAAATACGCTGCGGTATGCAGTTAATGGGAAAGTGCTGCAACAATTATGAAATTCCTTTAAATCTTATAAAACAAATAGGGACGAAGGAGTCATATCAGTCCGATAAGGATAACAGTAAGGCTGAAAATGAAAATGCAGATTCATCTGAAGACGATTTATTAATGTAAATAATATCTTAAGCAACTTTATTTTTTAATTACTAAAAGTAAAAAATTATATTAACAACAATGAGATTTTTAATAATAAACGTACTTTTACTTTTTTTTTGCTTTAATCATATTCATATATCTTAGTGGAAATTTTAGTGGTTTTCAGAGGGGGACATCTTTTTGTTAGTGATTTTCTGGTGGTTTGAGGAGCCTTGTCTGGCGGATTGCTATTTCATCCGTTGGCAACACTGCTCGTGGGTCTCGTGATGAAAACGAGAGCGCGCCTGTACACATGTACTGTAGGGTTCAATATTGTTAAATAAAATATAGGTAGTTACATAGTTCTGTTACGGTGAATAGAAACCATTCACCATCTTCTTCTTCGTCATGGCTTATTAGTTTTCTTTTTATGCTAAAACTCATAGCACAAAGGCAAAACGCAGCGACAGTTTCTTCTAGGTCCATCGCAGCGGGCATCCGTAGTTCAAGTGATACAACGAGTGTGTACAGGGTGTGCTCTCGTGTCTAGCCTCTACGCGACGAGAGGTACGCGTGGCAACGAGACGAGCGTGTACAGCCGCCATAACACTTAACCAGATCTGTTCAATAGAGAGCGTACTCGGATGCTCCAGGACGCGAGTGTGGATACCATTTCTAATGTAAAAACCCACACCTCCTCCGCGTGCTCGGACGCTTGCAGGACGAGGTTTGTGTCCCAGCTTGTATCCTGGAGGGGAAGGTGCGCGCAGTTCCTCACCTGGCTTCAATCACGTTTCATTTATCGCCATAATATCTACCGCATGACGATCAAAGGAAACCAAAAATTCATCATGACGTGTACACAAAGAACCCGGATTCAGAAAGCCAAGAGATATTTTTTTTACTAATAAATTGTATGATAAAAGAGTACGTTATCTGAACATACTTGCAATGAAATAAATATTTTCGTAGTAAAGTCAGATGTCGCATATCCACAAATGAACGCGTTGATAAATGCAATAATAATTTATGAAAACCAACGAATGTCTTGTAATATACGAGTATATAGGCTATTTCTAGAATAGTTTTATTTAAAATATTTTAAAGCATATTGTGGCATAGAAATTATTACTTAAAAAAAGACAATATAAAATGCTAGCGAAAAGTACAATCCTCAACATGAATAAAACATTAAAAAAAATACCACCTCTCCAAACAACAGCACCAAATAGTTCAGAAAATAAAGTATACAAGTGATGAAAGGAATTTCTATTAAATATATATTAACAAAGCTTAGACAATTCCATGTAAACAGGTAAAAAATTATACAATATATTATTAGGCAATAAAAACTATTGTAACGAATCACATATTTCATAAGATCATTGTATGCATAACATAATTTAATACTTTTACTAACACATAAATAAAACATTAAAAAGTAAGAAATCTTTGAGCACATAACCTTTGTATCATTATAAAATACAGAATATGTTGAAGCAAGCAAAAGTAAAATAATAAACATAATACATTTATATATCTTAAATTTATATATAGCTAATCTGCCTGAATATAACAATGAAACGTATGTTATCATAACATTTAAGAAATAAAAAAATTGTAAGTTAATGTGAGAAGTTTGTATTAAAATAATTAAAAATAATATATTCCTATTATTCGCCGAGTGACATAGTTTTAGAGCCAACAGTTTCAACACTAAAAACCTTAGTTAGATCTTCTTCCAACCGAAGCCGATGTCGCTCACTCCCATGTTCCTTCCTTACATAAATCTTTCCGTCACGTGACCATACATACTTCCAACCAAGGCCTTTGGCTGCCACACGGGCTTTATAAAATAACCGGCTATTGTGCTTAGTAAGACGCTCATTGACATAAATGGTGGTGGTGATATTGCGCCGTACGCGTGCCGCCTGTATTAGCGCATCACGCTGAGCACGACGCGCCAATCGCACAACTAAAAGGCGTGGCCGCGAAACTGTAGGGCCCTCGCAATTATCGCGTATGAAACCTGTACGCTCTGAAGACACCACATCGCGCTCATCCAGGTCCACGCATAATTTTTTGGCAATAGCCAAGATAATATGTGCAGTATTTTCACCACTCGTTTCAGGGAATCCCGCTATCTGGATATCATTAGAGAGCAAGTCTTGATCATGTTCAAATATTTGAGACTTCAACTGTGACACCGTCTCTTCCAAAGTCGAAACTTCACAGCGTTGTAAGCCTTTTGATTTGTCTTCTAAGACTGATATCCTGGTTTCGATGGAGTCAATGCGGCTGCTTTGCATCTTAATGGAAGTCATTAGATCTGCTATAGAATTATGGAACAAGCGCATTTCAACACGGATGGCCTTCATTTCACTAAGAAGCAGTTTGAAGTCCATAGCTGTACCATCGAGCGATTCTGACATAATATCGTATTCTCCATTACGCTGCTCTCTTCTACATGAATATTCTTATCCTGAGTATTTTTTGTGGGTGGTTTTCCGCGGACTGCCACATTCGAGTTCTCTGGTGAGACAACCAATGCAGGAAGACTAGAAATTTCAGACTCAGCAGTACGCACTGGTGTATTCAAATTATTCGTACGCCGATGTTTGCTCACACATGAAATGCATTTCCAATTATGTTTACGCTCTTTATTAAACGAATAAAAAGAATAAAAGCGTTTACTACTTATAAGTAGTAAACGCTTTTATTCTTTTTATTCGTATAATATATTTAGGTATTCAATATCATAAACCTCTTTACAATTACAACAACGTAGATATTCTCTTTTGAGTAAAGGTTTCGCACATGCAGCACAAGTCTTAGTTGGTGGCGACATCATTTTATACAATAGAACTAAGACTTAAATCAAAATTAAAATATTTTAAAATCAGATGAATGCGCACGTCCTCTAATGGGTGATCGTAGACTTGATCAAATTGATCTATTAGCATAAGTTCGTAGCTTATTTTGCCAGTAATTAATAGATGGCGTAACAATACACAAATAGTTACTCTCCTTTGGTAATCAATTATCACATAGATGTCGCTGATTTAATTTGTATTTTATATTATTGATAAAATTCAGATGTACATAAATTTTAACATTTTAAACTACTGTAACCTAACTTTAATACTAAATTAATGTTTTTTCACTTTAAAACAAAAACAAAACGTTGATAGCACTGTGAGTTAGTGTGTTAATACTGTTCCTTAGCGTTTCACTTTAAAAAGCACTGTCTTTTTACAATAAATTCAAAACAACAACAATTTATAGTTCACCGATTAACTGGATTACTTTTATCAACTTCACACTGATAATCTAGCTCCAAACAACGAGATAACACTGGACACACTAAATTATGTTAGAATTAATACTTAGGTTATAGAAAAGTTCAATAAAGCTTGTTTATAATATTTTTAAAACAAAAATTATACGGAACCTATGTAAACTGCTTAAATAGCGCCACCTGTCCCTCATTTCTAACTTTATCACGCAGAGAAACCTTTCTCCAATTTAATTTTTATATTTTTCAGGTGATGGTTTGTCTAACATTTAAAGAAAACATAAACCCAAGAATGTCTTTATATAGCACTTAGGGAAGCACTATTTTTATTTAATTTAAATTGTTTAATTTAATTTTATAATAGTGTACCTGAATATAAGTATCTGTATTTAAATTTCCCTCCCCACTATTGTTCTATTAAAGTCATACTCATAAAAACAGCTTTTATTGTAATGCATAATTATAAAATTCAGTATCACCTAATTAATAAAAATATGCAAAAATAAAATTACATAGGTATTAAAAACTATCGAAATATAAGTAACGATCGTATGTTGGTCGTTCCACATCTAAATTATATAAAAATGCATTTTTAAATTTATCTAATCAAAGTCGCCGCGAAAATTTCTTCTTCTTTGAGCACTTTTAAAATTAATTTATTTAGGAAACAATATTTACAGTTACCAATATACAGATATTAACTAAATTAAGTATTTCCATTCATAAAAACATTTATAATTGAGTATAAACTCTTAAAAAACTAAAATATATTTGAACGAAGTCGCTCTAACACCGAAGCGCGATCCAACTTCGAAGATGTCCGAAAACGGACTGCGACAGAGCTTGCGGGGGATTACAGGGCGACGGAGCAGGCACGCTCTCGCGAATATATTCAATTTCGAGGAAAAATTATATTTTCTCGAGTAAAACGGGGAATAAAAATAAAACTCTCTAAAAAAAGAAGATTTTAAGAAATTCTAAATAAGTTTGAAACTACGTTAATAGAAAATGGATTAATGCTATTTAAAACTCGAAGACGGCCTAAAACTACCATTTTAGTGTTATAAATAATTAGAGTAACATAAAAACAACAATTTATAATTAACACTGTGGTTTTGGATAATATCCTGAGTTTTACGTAAGTCGTCGATTTCGTTGACTTAGGCTTTGCTAAGCGCGCACTCAGCACGACTTCGAAGTTAGCTCTGTAAATACCGACATTGACTTAGTTCGAAAGTAAAGTGTGAGCAAAGTGAAAGTACGGTCAATAGATCTCAGCCTAAGATTGAATGCCTCATTTACTATACATGTTCTCTACACCATATGAAACACAGCAGTCCTCAGGTATAATAAATAACG
Organism: Parnassius orleans; assembly: GCA_029286625.1. Lineage (NCBI taxonomy): Eukaryota > Metazoa > Arthropoda > Insecta > Lepidoptera > Papilionidae > Parnassius > Parnassius orleans. The sequence continues at coordinate 67,801 of JAGSMP010000076.1, read as the reverse complement.
CATCTGCATTTTAATACTCAATCGATGACGGATGTAGATGTCAATGGGGCATAGCATCCAATTGCCATCAGTTGGACTCTGTGCTCGGTACCCCTTATTCTATAAAAAAGCAAAAGCTTTAATATCACACAATTATTAACACATGTACGTAAAATTAATAAAAAAATGAATTACTTTGTACATTTATTTTAGAGTTAGTGAGCTGTTCGTTTGATATGAAAACAATTGTTTAAGTTTATGCTTTAGAACTGGAATGTTATTACATGTGCACTTGGTTCCAAACTTTGTGAATATTGCTAACTGCGGGTAGTATAATTATTCAAATTTAACATTGTAACGTGCAATTGGACATGGTATTCAAATTAAGGCAGTTATTCAATAGAATATAATAATTTATATTAAATAAATGACACCTAGTATGGGTATGAGATCTGTTATACACATTTAAATGTAGCTTTTTTTTACAGAATAAGTTTAATACACATAGAAATAATAATAAACATATGTTTATATATTTGTCAGAGTCTAAGCACTTACACTTACACAATTATTAAAAACAATTTTTGAAGGACTGTTAGGACATATCTTGTATATCAACGGTGAGCATCTTAAACCTTACACAAGACCGTTTAGTAAATTATTTACGACAGGATTTTACAGGAATCTTCATTTCACGCGATAATATTTGTTGTTTTCTTATTGGTTTGCTTCGAATTCTGGCTTTGAAAGCGTTCGCAGTCTGTCAGAAGAAATGTTGGTGAACTTGACAATACTGCGGTAACCTGTAACTTACATATTTTATGTATTTCATTCATAATCCACTAAAAAGAACTTCTTAAGTTGTAACAGAATTTATGGTTTTTTTACCTTTGGTTCAGAAAAATAAGCCTCAATTATCAATATATATATAAGAGAGCTTTATTATTTTATAAGTAAAAATACTTTTTAATAGACATCTTGCTTGTTTTCTGGGATTTTGTTGTAAAAACATATACTTTACCACCCCCGTGGAAGAATTACTGACCCTGGAGTCGAGTAATTTGTTTTAATATTGATTTGGATTAAATGAGAGTTTAATCTCCCTAATAACCAAATGAATGCAACACTGCAACGTAGACGTGGTAGAGCCATGCTGCAGCTATATTATGATTGTAGCACGAATGGGTTGGCTCGACCGGGGAATAACCACACTCTCAAAAAATACCAGCGTAAAATAGCAGCTTAATGCTGCTGTGTTTCGTATGGTGAGTGTAGAGAACCGGAGACACTTTTTGCTGCAAACGAGGCATTCCATCTTAGTAATCAGTGATGACAACGCATCTGCACCTAAATTCTTGATCGTGGATATATGTAGATGATGTCTATGGGTCATAGCATCCACTTGCCATCAGGTGAACTGTGTGCTCTATTCTAAAAAGAAACCTATGGTTGACACTCGTCAAGAGTTTATGTTACGTTATGTTGTTTGAATAAAATTATTTTTGCTGATTTTATTGAGTTTAATTTCCATTTTTTTATTCACAACTAATATGCTTTTATGATAAAATACAACGTATGCCTTAATATAATACTACGTAGTTCACTATTGTCTTGGTATTGGTTCACTAAGTTACTCATTGGCCTTCCAGTATCGTCATTAGGTTTGAGTGACTCTCATAGTAACAACTTTGAAGCTTTCCTTGTAAATGTTTGTGCATAATATTTTTTTTTTTTATAGGAGTGGGGGCAAACGAGCATGCGGCTCACCTGATGGTAAGTGACTACCGCCGCCCATGAACAACTGCAACACCAGGGGAACCAGAGGAATTGCAGATGCGTTGCCGGCCTTTTAAAAAGGAGTAGGCTCTTTTCTTGAAGGTCCTTAAGTCGTATCGGTCCGGAAAAATCGCTGGTGGTAAACTATTCCACAAGGAAGTTGTGCGAGGAAGAAAACATCTTCTAAATCGCACAGTGGTGGACCGCCAATCATCCAGATGGTGTGGATGCTATCGGGAGTTCTGCCGCGATGTGCGTTCGTGAAATGTGGCGGCTGGGATTAATCCGAACAATTCCTCAGAGCAGTCCCCGTGGTAAATGCGAAAGAAAATGCAAAGAGATGCAACATCTCTTCGCAGCGCCAATGAATCGAGCCGATCGGAAATGACTCAGTCGTCGACGATTCGAGCCGCTCTGCGCTGGATGCGGTCAAGTGGAAGGAGCTGGCACTGGGGAGCCCCAGCCCAGAGATGGGAACAGTATTCCATGTGAGGCCGAACCTGCGCCTTGTAAAGTTACAGGCGTTGTGCCGGCAGGCGTTGTGCCGGCATGAAATACTGTCCCGCTCTGCTGAGCACGCCAAGCTTCTTAGAGGCCAATTTGGCCTTCTCTTCCAAGTGACCGTGAAACTGCACGTCACTCGATATGTCGACGCCGAGGATTCCGATACTGGCTGAGGCAACAAGGGAGGCCTTGAAACTGAGGAGATACGACAAGGGTTCTTTTAGCGGTAAACGCGCAAACTTGTGTCTTCTGAGGATTAAACTGGACTAGATTTAGTCGCTTCAATCCGAGACTTTGTTCAGCAAAGACTCGACTTCAGACAAGTTTGTTCCGGTACTCGGCGACGTTTTCCGAGAAATATTCGCACGGCCGGCGTAGAGCATCACCAGCGATCCGCATAGCAATGAATGCTACCGGTTTGCAACATATCATTGATATGCAGAAGAAACAGCGTTAGTGATAGCACGCAGCCTTGTGGAACCAGCGTTAATAGGTCATTTGGCGCACCGTCTACAACGACCTTGATGTCTGATCTGCAAGAAAGCTGGTGATCCAATCAACTCAAGCCCAGGGGAGCATAGCAAGCTTGTGCCAAACCCGATCGAAAGCGCAATGTCCAAACTAACGGCCTATGCCTCCCTGACTCTACTGCCTCCGCCCATCTATGAGTCAGGTAGACCAGAAGATCACCAGCTGATCGATCCCGACGAAACCATTGGCGGTCACTAATCAGCTGGTGATCTCAAGGTACCGCATGAGCTGGCAGTTTATAATGGATTCCATTATTTGGAGAACAAGTGATGGCGATAGGCCTGTAGTTGGACGGGTCTGAGCGGTCGCCTTTTTAGGGATCGGTTGAAAAGCTGTCTTCCATGATTTGGACTACGCCTAGAGTAGAGTACCGGAAAGACGCGTTAGAACCGGTGCCAACTCCGGAGCACGTCTCAGCACAATGGGGGGATTCGTGGCCCACTCGACTGTGGATGTCCAGGAGAGGAGTGCTTGCGAACCGAGCGCTGTGAGAACCGAACATCCGGCATGGAGCACTCACACCGCGGGATGGCTGGCGGTGTTCTCCCGTCATCAAGAGTCGAGTTGGACGCAAAAGTGAGCCTAAAGGTCGGCTTTCTTTGCGGCGTGGGCCAGTGAGTCGTCCTCCTGTGCAGAGATGGTAGTGATGGCTTACAGAATTCCTTCGACAGCCTTGGCGAGAGACCAGAATGCACGGGTTTCGAGGAAGGCGAACTAGTTTCTCGCCAATTCTGCCTATGTGCTCTGACTTTGCCTTGGCAATAACACTTTTGAAGGATCTGGAGGCGAAGTACTTTTTAAGCATGCTGGTGTTTACATCCCGAGCTGCCGAAGCCTCAGCCCAGGCCTGATAGCACTCCTGCTTACTGCGTAATGCAGTCTTACAGGAGCGACCAAACCAAGGCTGCGATCTGCCTCCGATGGGTACCACAGATGATGGAATAAATAGTTCCATTCCCTGTAACACCACATCAGTGACAGAGTCAGCAACAGCGCTGGGATCATCCGGCGAGAAGCAAACCCGCCCCCATGGGTAGAATGCAAAGAAAGACCGCATTCCGTCCCAATCCGCCGACCTGTAATGCCAAACACGGCGGCAACCTGCAGAACGCAACCGCGAGGGGAGCGTGAGTGGCCACACCCGGATCAGACAATGGTCCGAAGAGCCGAGAGGGCATCGACGGAAACCTGATATCCGTCCGGATGAGAGGTCAGCAGAAGGTCCAACAGGGAAGGTGTATGATCCTTCACATCTGGAATCCGCGTAGGCGAAGTAACCAGCTGTGTCAGACCATATGCCAAGCAGTTATAAACAGATCTCCCGCATGATCGGTTAAACGTGAACCAACATTCGGCGTGGTGGGCGTTAAAATCGCCAAGGATCACGATCTCTGCGGATGGGACCTGTTGTAGCAAGGAATCTGTAGCCATTTGGATGTGGTCGATGAGTCGGTCTGTTTCGGCATTACCGCTATGGGACCTATAGAGGCACCCGTAGACGCGCGGATGGTCGTCGCTATCTACGCGTAGCCAAAGGATGGACAGGTCCGAACCTTCAAGACTGCCGAGGCGTCGAGAACAGATGTCCTCTGACGTATACGCAACTCCAGCTCGAGGCACAAAGGAGTGTTCCAATTTGTACCTCGGGTAGGAGAGATACGAAGTATCAGCCGGAGAGGACACCTGCGTCTCGGTCAGAAAGAGCAAAGCCTTCTTCGCCGTCTCGAGATGGTAGTGGACGGCGTTTAGGATCGAGTGAAGTCCCCTGATGTTGCAGAAATCCACGGATAGCGTGGCAGGGGTCGCCTTGGTCTTGTTGCTCAGTTTGCCCCCCCCAGAATACGCAGGGCAGCCTGAGCACCCACGCTCAGGAGTGGAGTAGCATGGTCGTGGATTCTCAGCGAGGGATTCTCCAGGGGTGCTGGTACCCTCCTGGGGTAGTCTAAAATTTAATTCCGCTACCATGTTGATGGGGAGAATTGGCCTGATCACCAGATGAAACGCAAAAGCAGAGCTTCCACTTCACGCCGGTATTCTGTGAGGTCGTGGTACTAACCCGGCTCGAGCCGGCCCATACGTGCAACAGCAAAAGCTGCTGCGTGGCTCTACCACCGTTAAATATTCGTAAGCACATTTATCCTGGGAACTGATAATAACTTATTCATTAATAAATATTCATTCAGAATGTGGCATTCCTCAGATACAAAGTTTACAAGTGTTAACTTCTTCAAAAACCTAAACAATTCATGTTAAGAGAATCAAAGTAAAGGGTTTTGCGGAGTTATCATTAAGGATTCAGTACAATCACAGTACAAATGAATTCAATAAGTCCAATAAACTAAAAATTTGTTAGCCATGAATATTTGCTTCAGATGGTAGAAAAATCCGAGAAAAAACTATACTAATACAATAAATCGTTGACCGCTTAGTCAGAAAGTGTGTTGTGTGTATGTAAAAAGCGATTACTAATGCAAAAAAGGGAACCAAAAATCTATCAGCTCAAGTTTTGTTATCTGCTGGGCAAAGAAAAGAATGACGGTAAGTCAATGCTTGAGACCAGAGCCAAAGCAGCTGCAAGGCAGTCTTTACAAATGTGCGACGGTACTTCTCGCCGGGACAGCTGCTTACTTTATATAAAGCGCTAGTCCGGTCGTATAAGGAGTATTGTTACCATATATAGGCTGGTGCTGAAAAATGTCACCTAGCAAGCTCTGGTTCAATGAAAAGGTGTACTAAGAGGCTTATTGGTGACGTCAATCTGCTTATAGCTAAATTTGCCAGTCTCGAGCACAAGTGCAAGGTATATCCATTGGTACATAGTTGTTATGTGATAAACTTAATATTATTTGCATGAGGTGTTGAAAATAAAAATTAAATTTAAATAAAACTTTTAATTTACAGAATTTCAAAACGACATTTATAGCTAGTGCGGGTAATGTAATACTCTTAAAAATTGCTGCAACGTTTTCAATCAGCGTCAAAAGCAATTAAACAACATTGCTGTTGCATGTACTCGTATTACTAAATTGTAACTACTACAAGAATAATGTTTTTATTTTTTACTTTTAGACTTTATCGTTTATTAATATTTTATTGAATCTTATACACTGTAAGATCAAAATCGGACTGACTATAAGCTAAAAACAGTAATATCTTCCAGACCATATTCTTATTCAGAATTTATTTGACCTTTGTCTTGCCCAAGCAAACTTAAAGTTACTTATTATGTAACTTTAAAGATCAAGTTTTTAATAAAGTACCAACCTAATTATAATAAATTAGCAGACCAGACGGCGCCGCAGAACATTTAAATATTTAAACGCAAAACATGTTTTAAGGGAAAACACTTTTAGTGTAAGGATTTATTTTCTAGAATTCCAGTGTGCCTGTGTTAATAATTCTTCTCCTCCTGAACAATAGAGCTACACGGACACAGGCGTTCCCCTCTGTCAAAGTATAAGTCCACGCGGTCCTATGCATACAATAAATCTAGTTGCGCGGCTGAATCCTACAATCCTACAAAAATATCGAATTGCTTAGTTTTTTGCTGCAAAAAGAGATCTCCCACGTCAAATTTACAAAAAAATGGCGTTACCTTTCATATACTCGTATAAGTAACTTTAATCACTTCATTGCTATTTACTTCTTTTTAAACTTAAAAAAATACAATAATAATGGTCGTGTTGTTTGAGATTTGTTTACAAACACAAACCGCTCGCCCTCATACAATATGCAGATCGGTCGAGCGGCAAATCCGAGTCTGTATCAGAGTTGTCGCTGTCACCGAGCGATACTGTTATAATGTATCTATGCAGTGTGTTTGAAATTGTTAGACTACTGTTTTAATTGTTATATGTGAGTTTCGTAGTGATAGACGGTTGTTTTGTGTGCGCAGATTCCCCCCCGCAAAAATGGCTGAAGGGGAGGAGCCACAGCGTTGACCGATTTTGATGATGTCACAATAAGTGAGATCACAAGCGATTAAGTCGAAGGTATTCTAAATCTACCTCGTTCCACAGTATTAGAGTAGTATAGTGATTGCAGTCGCTGCTGCAAAGCAAAGGGGGCATATAATCACTACGTTTTCTTGGAAGCACGATGTGCAAACAGTCAAAGCGTTAATTCTCGAAGTAGCAACGCTTGTTTTAGTGTATATTATCACGCTTAAGTGATGGTAACGGCCCGTCTGGCAAACTTATTTAAAACAATTATTTAGAGTTGAATGATTTATAATTCGGAGCATAAAAATTTTATTCAATATTCACTATTACATGAAAATGAGGACATTTGGCAACTGATCTCAAAGGAGAGAGTCGCTAAATAGACAAGTATCTTTTATTTATTAGGTTCGATACCCGTAGCGAGTTACATAAAGCTGACGCCATTTTCATAACATGTAAAACAGCTGAACGAGCCCGACAGATCTGGCTGGCTCTGATCCAAAAATTCGAGAGGATCTCATATTGAATTGACTCAATTTTACACTAAATATTAAGGTCTGTTTGCGAATAGCTATCTATGCCACCCTAAGTCGTAACATCTATTTACTTAACGGTTATGGAACAGTGACGACCTTGCTGTGCCCTAATATGGTTCTTACTAGCAAGAAGAGCATTTATAATATTGTGATACGGCTAGTTATCTGCAAATTTAGATTTAGTCACGCATTAATATACCATAGTAATTTAATATTATATGCAATTATTAAAAAATAATAAGAAAATGCCAGTAACATCTTCACCTTGAAGAGGTTGTGTTGGGTATCCTATAAGCGGGGAAAATACCAGGAAGACTTCGTGACAAATTCCTCTAATATAGTAGATATATTATAGTTACAGTTTTGGGAGTCAGTAAACTTACATGCCGTGAAACATTACTTCTTAGTCGTAAGATTTGACAACGCATTAGTTACAGATGTCAATGAGCTACAGCTCTCGTTAGAGAGAATATATTATGTTCATTCGGCTACAGTAACCATCTACAATCGGGTAGCTGTTAGCTTGTTTGTAACTTTAATGTTATAAAAAAGGAGGCATGGAGAAACTTGACTCATAATGGTACTTTGCAGCAATATAGAATGCATGATGGATAATAACCCCTGGGAATAAGGTTATAGATATCATGCTCTTCCTAAATGTTATTATATTTAATTTTATAAAATACATTGTAAATTAATATAATTAAAACTTACAATTAAGTTTTATAATAAAATAAAGTCCGGCTGAGCTTGTTACTGGATATTTCCAGCTTATAAGCATTTTTTCTGAATCAGCGATGAAAGAAAAAATACTTTCGATAAGTATTTGTAACGTACATTTTCTATATAATATATATTCTATTCTGGAGAGCCGAATGGAAACTTATGAGCTTATGACATTTCTTGGGGGAGGCCTATGTTCAGTAGTAGACTTGTGAAGGACTGTGATGATGATGGTGAAACCTGCCGCGCGTCGTGTTGTCCGATGGTAGAAATTGGGTAAAGGAATTTCATCATGTAATTTCTGTGTACACTTTTCGAAATGGTTTTGATTTTTTAATATGAAACAGAAACAGAAACTTTTTATTCAATATAGATTATATAATAATACTTATTGAAAGTCACTCTTTTGTTTAATTACCGCTTAATTATAGTATTAATAACACCTTACAATCATGTATGTTACACAATTAAAAACACAAAACAAATTAGAAATAGCTTGGTAGCGATCACCTCATTCTCAGGGGTTATTATCATCCATAAATTCCTTAATATTATAATAACCCTTTTTATACAAACTTAGTTTAATAAAGTTTTTGAACTTTGAGCAGGTCAAATTTTGTATATTTTCTGGGATTTTGTTTTAAAAGCGTATACATCGCCCCAAGAATGAATTACTAACTCGGTGGAGTCGAGCAACTAGTACTACTAGCTTGTGTCTGTTCCTAGTATTTACAGAATGATTATAACTTAATTTATGTTTGTGTACGTACATTATATTTTCATAAACGTATTGGAAAGCCAAAGTTAATATATTAATTTCCTTAAATTTTTGTCGCAGCAACTCTTTAGGCTTTAAGGCTGGGTGTTCCTGTTTTGTCCGTTTTAAAATTGGATTTTGACAGCCAAATTATTACATTTAAAATCTGAAAAAAATTAAAATTTGGATGCTTTCTTTTTCCTGACCATGTACCCGGTCAATACACGATACAATACAATTTTCTTGATAGAAAAAATTATCGATTTGCAGTTTTTTTACAAACCAAATTTTATTTTAAACAAGTACTAATACTTCTTTTTTTCTATAAAAAATATCAATTTATAGGTAATTCTTTTTGGAATCAATTCCACCCGATCGTTTTTTTATTACATTTATTAAAAAATTATCGATTATTCAAGTGATTTTCGATCCGCGCGTCGCTTGCCAGTGTCCTGCGGGACGTTGCACGAGGGACACTGGGAACCGAGACCTGTGTCTAATTTTTTCTCTAGCACTTCTCTTCTGCTGCGTAAATAATATTTAGGAAATAAAATAAATTGTAAAAAAAACTATAGTTTTATTAAACTTATATAGACTATAGTTAAGCTTATATTTGTGTGTTTATTTCTTATTGTGTAAATATTTGTTTATAACTTTAAAACAATATTTTTGTGATTATTTTGTAAAAATCACGATCATATGCGCGGCCCGTAAATACCTAATGCGCTTGGAACACCCAGCCTTAAAGCATAGATTGCTCTTAGGCCCTCTTCTGTAAAACAAATATAATTTCAGTGTCAGTCACGTGTACCCATTGCAAAATACCATACGACATTATGCTATGAAAATAGCTAAAGTAAACTAGTCTAGTTGTTTCAACATTGGTAAGATTTCTAATCTTTTTACAGCATATGCTGCAGAACTAAGTCTGCTTGCTAGTTTTGATATATGGGGGCCCCATTGAATTGATTGAAGAAAAATGGTGGTATCGACAAGACTCAGTTTATTTATTTTCTTCGTTCCCTAATAGCACAGTTTAAAGAGAGTCTAACAGTTGGGAAACAAATGCACTAGTAAACGGCGGGGGTCGTGCGGGGCAGGGGGTACGAATTTCCATTGACGTTCGTCGAGTTGGGGGTTGATATTATTTTTTACAGAAAGGTTACAATATTATAAGCACACACGCAAAGTTTCAACATTCGGAGACGTTTACTTTTTGAAAAAAAAACTATTGAAAATCAATTATTTATTGTTTATCCGAATGCGAATACACTACATGATTAAATGGATTGTTAAAATCCAAAACTGAAAACATCTATAAATAAAAAGTATCACGAAAATATTTATTGGCAATGCATCACTTGTAAATGTATTTTTTCTTGTAGTAATAACATATTATGATCTTGTTCAATAAATTTTTTAGCTTATAAGTATGTACATAATGTTAATTAATGTAAATGAGTATTGTAATATCCAAAATTAGTTTTTATTCCCAATTTTTGACAACCCTTAGCAAATTTGCGACGACGCGACGGCGTAGATAGTAAATATCTATGCGGGCGGCGGCATCGCCTGACATCAAAGGCGTTTCACAACTGTTAGTTTTTTTAAACTGTGCTAATAGTTTTCAGTTCCAGTTACAGTCGTCCAGTAAGGATTGAAGCCTTACTTTTAAAAAGGATTTGCCTTAATTTCTACGTAATGACTACAATCCCACCTGATGGTATAATGACAATGGTAAAAAAACTAGTGATGTAGCCCTGGTATAGGTCGCTTTTGTGTCGCGCCGCCGCAAGCGAATTTGGCATCTTAAAACAAAACGCCGTAGGGAAAGGTTCTTTGCTACCTAACTTGTGCTTGTTATTAATATTCGTATTTTATTACATAACGATAAGAATAAAATAGTATTATATTTTGTTCTTAGAATAGAAAAAAAGCCTCCGGGTGTAACAACACTATCTTAGTAAACAGGCTATAACTCTGGTTGATTATAATATCAGATTCATTCGTGGATTAAGACGCCGTACGGCTAAATGGCGTCTTCATGATACTAATGCCCCGGGCGACCGCCCATGTCGCCCTGCTCCAAAGCCGCCATTGAATATTGTAATGTTATAAAAGAAATATTACAATTTTTTATGTAACAAAATAAGCCACAGGTTATAACCTAACAGAAAATTAAATAACGGTAGACTGAGAATCCAGAATTTAGGGCTGCAATACTGTCTGTCATTTAACTATTCATAAGGGACGATAACAGGCGAGTAGATACTTTTAGGTATCGAAAGGTGGGATTCAGAGGTGGAGTGGGAGCGGAGCCGTCCGATTTTCCTTTCTAATCTTGAGTGATGGGTTTCAAACGCTGCAAGAATACTTTGACACGTAACTGCTTTTTTAACGGAATATTTTAGGACATTGATGGATCAGTTGCGACGGGGAAATTGATGGTATTAATGAGTATGAATTTTACTAGGCTATTCCACTCTATGGTAATATGACTTTCAAAGTTTACATTGGAAAGTCTCACGTAGTATATGAATATATTCTTACAATCTCTAGTATGTACCGATTTATAAAGATGAAAAATATAAATGAATAGTTTTTAGTGCTCCATTTTTAAAAATGGTACATACTTATTGGATGTATTTGATGGTGAACTCACTTATATTATGAAGTAAATAAAACAGTGATCATCTTGTATTTAAGACACATTTTACTCAACAAGTACTTTAAATTTTTTGTAAGAATCTACTTCAAAACTGCTGTCTCTGACCTTATTTCCTAAATTAAGAAAAAAATTAAAAATCAAAAGTTTTGGGTTATGTTATCTAATAATTTACTGAATTATTGGATATCAACATTCGTATACCATTCCCTTGATTAGGAAAAAAGTAAGTGGTAAATTAAACAAAAGAGTGACTTTCAATAAGTATTATTTATAATCAATATTGAATAAAAAAGTTTCTGTTTCAATATTAAAATTGCGTTAATTATGGGCGTAAAAATAATTTATTATTTATAGGTTGACTGGTAAAGAACGCCTTAAGGTGTTAAGTCCGCCTTTGTACATTTTTGTGCAACAAAGTTTAAATAAATAAATAAATGTAGATATATAGTATTATTTGTGTACCTACTAACAATTAATACGGAACACTGACTGTGGAACAACTTGTACTTGTTCGCGTTTTTGTTAATTATAAAAGATTCAGAAATTATTACAGTTTAGCAAAACGTATTGATAGTATATCGGGGTAGCAACTTATATTAGCAATCACTCTATCAAACAGGGTTGACTGGTAGAGAATGCAATAAGGCATTAGGTAAGTCCGACCTTTATATCCCTTATTATAAGGTGTATAATAAAGATTAAATAAATAAATTTTCTTATACGTTTGTAAATCCCAACAAATTCTATTTAAAATAAAGTTTGATCCTCGTCACGATCTACCAATATCCAAGTTAAGCTTATGCCTTGTGATAGTGTTAGCTAGACAATGTGACAATCACAATTATGCTCGACAAATTTGACTCAAAACCAACACAAATGTAGGCTCCGGTTCTAATTTGAACCCAAATCCTGCGACTCTGTAGACAGGTACTCTCAACATTAAACCAGTCGTCAAATAAAATACAATAATTGAATTATCCAAATATAATAATTGGTTTATCCAAAATTAATCACTCTTAATTTAAAACGAATTCTATTAGGATAGCTAATTGGTAAAGTGGAGGCTGAGAGACAGGTGTCTAAAATGATTTCGATGTTGCAAAGAAGAAAAGAAGAGTAAATGTATAAATATTTAGGCATTTAATTTTCTAACTAGCGACCCGCTCCGGCTTCGTCTGGGTGGGATCTATTAATGCGGCGTAATTTAGATTTTGAAATAATTATCAATAACTATTTATTTTATCAATTTTTCGACTTCACTTAAAGATTTTCGGTTATAATAGATCCTAGATCACTCCTGGCATTGCTCTATCTGTTCGTGAAGTTTAATCACAATCGGTTCAGCCATTCCGAAAATTAGCCCAGACAGATAGACAGGCAGACAGTTCGACAGACATTTTTTTTTTACAAATGTTTATTTACATGTCTTAATGGTATGCAAGTAACTCACTGAGCTCAATAAAAGTTATTTTAATATTACAGACAAACATTTTACCTATATATATAGATTATAAGTTATAGCCAAATTATTAAGTAATTTAGCTCGTTAAAACATTTATTTATATTAATATTGTGGCTTACTACGTAAGTTTTATTTAATAACTTTATTTTTTATATTAAATATGTTTTTAAGGGATGTTTAATACAAAATAATTATTATAATAAAAATATACTTATAAGGGATGTCTCATTTGCATCATAATAAATTCTTCACAGGCGACTTCATTTTGAAATGGCAATGAAGTTAAGAAATGCATCAAACAAGTATTTATTTACATATTTTATTATATTTGGAAGACAAACAGCTATCATTATTAGGATAGACTAATAACTACAGTAAGCCAATTAATGTAGGCTTCCTTCCTTACTGCTGGGCCCAAAAGCGTGAAAATTAATTTTTATATTTAATATCGTTCTCGAGTGGCAGTCTCGTACCGGCGGACGAAGTGTAGGACTTCCCCCCACCAGATGGAGTGACGACCTGGTAAGATATGCAGGAAGCCGATGGATGCAGGTGGGGAGGCCTATGTTCAGCAGTGGACTTGTGAAGGGCTGTGATGATGATGATGATGATGAATATCGTTAACAGGTAACAAGAGCCGTGGTGGCTCAGGGGCTAAGCGCGCGCTCTAAATTTCATAGTACGCGAGCAACTCAGGTTCGATCCCCGCTGGCAACAATGAAATTGTTAATTGCATATTTAAGTGCTGATTTACCATGTGCTCGGCGGTGAAGGAAAACATCGTGAGGAAACTTGCAGGAAAGAAACAGAACGAAGAAGAGGAACAAACAAAAAAAATATTTCGAAGAAGTGAAGTTCGCCAACACGCATTGGGACAGCGCGGCGGAGATTATGCATTGAGACAGCGCGGCGGAGATTTTCTTGCCTTAAAACCTTTTCAGAAATGAGAGGAGGCCTGTGACCAGCAGTGGGATGTCACGTATATGGGCTGTAATTTTAATATAACATCGATATTATTATATTTAACGGTCAGTGGTTCATAATTCATAAGGTACCTACATACAAATTTTGGTTGAACGGAATAGAGATATTTGTGTAATAAAGTGTAATATTTATTAAATGTAGTCAGTCAATACTTTCCGTAATCACATCATCATCATCACAATTTTATACACCTTCATGAATAATATAAGTAATTCTCAATTATTATTTATTCAGAATGATAATATTGTATTGTGGAGCTGGCAGAAACGACAAGTGGACTACAAAAGTATGAAATTATTTTTTTTATCCCGTCATTTTCCAAAAATTGATTGTCATAGTAGGTTTAGAATTTCTTTCATAATCCTAAGCTATTACTCGTATGACAGAAATTTTTACGGTTGCATTAATTTATTTTGTACAATGTTGTTACGTAAACTGACATAACAAGAAGCTTTGAAGTACACAAGCGAGGGATGACAATTGTTGAGAGCACTTACATGTGCGTCGGCTTAAACTCTGAGCGGTCTGTAATTGAGTCAAGGAAGTAAAATTATGTAGATAGTATATAGTATGCAATTTAATGCATAATTGTTTTTATTTAAACTTATATTTTCCGTGTGATGGCGGCGCAAGAGAATCCATCAAGACATTTCGGCTAGTGGGTGTCGTAAGAGGTGACTATCGGATATGCCAGAAAGATCTTATGGCTTCCGATAGATGGTGGTGAAAGCATCTCATTAATTTAGTCAAAAAATATCGAAACCGGCGACAGGAAGCAGCGTCAACGTGTCAGACGTTTAGTATTGTGATCAACAATCCGCTTGCCAAGTGTTACGATTAAGGCAAATCCTTTCTACAGCGGGCTCCATGTCCAGCAGCGTATTTTTACGGGCTGATGAAGAAAAAGATGAAGAATCTTATATTGTTCAGAAAAATATCTTCGGCAACTGTTCGGTAAATATTCAGCAACTGTGACAGTATATATACAAGACTATAATAAGTAGGAAGACTTTTGTTGCATACACCTACAGGATTATACTAAGTCGGATGCCTTTTTGTGGATGCAGCCCAAATATATTTTGTAATTTTCTATAATAAGTAGGAAGACTTTTGTTGCATACACCTACAGGATTATACTAAGTCGGATGCCTTTTTGTGGATGCAGCCCAAATATATTTTGTAATGTTCTATAATAAGTAGGAAGAGTTTTGTTGTATACACCTACAGGATTATACTAAGTCGGATGCCTTTTTGTGGATGCAGCCCAAATATATTTTGTAATTTTCTATAATAAGTAGGAAGACTTTTGTTGCATACACCTACAGGATTATACTAAGTCGGATGCCTTTTTGTGGATGCAGCCCAAATATATTTTGTAATGTTCTATAATAAGTAGGAAGAGTTTTGTTGTATACACCTACAGGATTATACTAAGTCGGATGCCTTTTTGTGGATGCAGCCCAAATATATTTTGTAATGTTCTATAATAAGTAGGAAGAGTTTTGTTGTATACACCTACAGGATTATACTAAGTCGGATGCCTTTTTGTGGATGCAGCCCAAATATATTTTGTAATGTTCTATAATAAGTAGGAAGAGTTTTGTTGTATACACCTACAGGATTATACTAAGTCGGATGCCTTTTTGTGGATGCAGCCCAAATACATTTTGTAATTTTCTCTCGCCGTGTAGTGGCAGCGTAATCGAATCCACTCACCCTTATTATCCAGTAGGTATCGTAAGAGGCGACAAAGGGAAACTGAAAAACAGGAAATGGGAAACTAAAATGGCGGCATCTTCCTGATAATTCATTATCCGTCCATTATATCCTATAAAAGTCTACTGCTGAACATAGGCCTGCTCTATACATTGCTTCATAGGTGGGATTTTGCCATAGTTGCCACACTTGGAAAACGGGTTTGCAACCGTAGTTTTTTGTTATTTAGAGTTGTTATCAAGAAAATGGAGCTTCCTGATAATAACTCAATAAAAAAAACGTGTGGAAATTTTGGCAAATGTCCCTCCTATGAGGGAGGCTAATGTTCAGCAGTGGACTTTAATAGGCTGTAATTAATGAATGAATGTGCGTTGTGTTATGAAGTCATGAGTATATTGTATTATTTCTTTCTTACTAAAGGCAATTCTATATTTTTTTATAAACGTTTAAGTCGAGATGATTTAGATTCGGTTTGTTCGTGTTTAAGTATACTAAGTTTTTATTTTAATATCAATATCAATCAATAAAAACGTGGCTCTAACTGTCACCTGACTGAAGGATTAATAAAAATGTTAAATAAAATTTAAATATTTTTTTTAAGTAAACCCTTTTTATATGGTGCTTCAAATAACTTGAAATTGTGACTCAATCGTGCTATGAATTATGCCTATGATCTGATAGATCTGTGCACGATGGTACATATCATACACAACAAGAACACTATTCAATTGCCATTATACTTTACAAAAAGTTGAAAAAGCAAAAAATTCGATTTTTTCAGGTCTATATTTGAGTTACCGCATTTTATTCTCGTAGCTATGCCAAATTTCCAAAAGCTTCTGTGACCTACAAATGGACAGACACTGAAGTGTTTAAATAAGTTTTCTGTTTTGCTAAATTACACTTTGAACGGTCAAAATTGAAAATATAACCTAACTACACAGTAAAATATACATATATACACATATACAAATAAATGTACTAATATACATAGAAATGTTTCTGATTCGTAAAAGTAAAGAGGAAATAAGACATTTGAACTGAATTGAGTAGGATGTTGACGTAAAGATGGGCTTCATTTAATTTTGGATGGACGGTGTCGTGTCTCAATTACGTAAATGTCAGAAAGGTGCTGGTAAATGGAGAAAGGTTTATTTTCTACAAAATAATATCAATGCTTTTGTATAATTCCAACTTGCACGTTAATAAAGGTTTATAAAACAAAATCTTATTTATAAAACTTTACTTTGAAATAAATTTATTACCAGAATTTATTAACATAATAATATACATAATATGTAAATTACAGTAAAAGAAGAACTAGAAAATAAAATTAAACAGAAAAAGAGGGGAAATCATAAAAAAAGGGAAACTGGAACAGAATCTTTCTGATAATAACTCAAAATTATAAGTAAAACGGCGTTTGCAAACCCGCCAGCCCTGCGTGGCAACTATGGCAAAATCCCCTTATGAGACAGTGTAACTATATAGGTTATAATGGATGAATTGATAAACTAAACAACTAAAATAAAATAAAAAAACTAAAATTATCAAATGCTCTTTACTCTTTGCAGTAGTAGTGCAACGAATGCTGGCTAAGTTACCACGCTTGCATGATATTTCATTTTAGGTGAGAAAAGTATATATTTTCGATATATATATATATATGCGGAATTTGTTAGTTATTAAATTTGTCTAAAGTGAATGGTATTTTCAAATATGAAATGAATGTACATTCAGTCAAAAAAGTATCGGGAATGGATGATTTGTTTATGGTTTCAAATTCATTTTTTTTGTTGTTGTTAGATTGGCACAACTGTTTTCCATTTTAGCGCGGAGTTTGAGTTACACCTGTTATTTAGATTAAATACAGTGCTGTTTTTAGTTATATCATATCTAGTGTGTATTGCGAATTTCACAATGGACAGAAACATTGAACAAAGAGCTTGTCTTAAATTTTGCATCGCCAATGGAATTTCGTATTCGGAGTCACTGAAAATGTTACAGAAGGCTTACGGTGAATCGATTTTATCAAAAACACGTGCTTATAAGTGGTACAAAGCGTTCAAAAGCGGTAAAGATGTGATGGAAGATTTGCCTCGCTCTGGTAGGCCATCAACGTCTGCAACTGAAGTTAACAAAGCAAAAGTGAAGGGAATAGTGACTGAAAATCCTCATTCAAGTTTGAGAGAGATAGCCGCTGAACTTTCTGTGTCTCACGAGTCGATCCGTACCATTTTAAATAATCACTTGGGTGTGAAACATGTTGCTGCTCGCCTAGTCCCAAAAGACCTGGATTTTCTCCAAAAACTCAATCGCATAAGAGTCGCTGAGGACATGCTAGAACGAGTCAATTCCGACCCAAAATTCATAAAACGTATTGTTACTGGTGACGAGACGTAGGTTTACGAGTTTGACATGCAAACTAGTCAACAAGCTCCGGAATGGCACCTTCCAACTGAACCGAAACCGAAAAAACCACGCCAAATTCAATCAAAAGTCAAAGTCATGTTGACTATTATCTTTGACTATCGCGGTGTTGTGCACTCGGAATTCTTGCCGGGAGGTCAAACGGTAAATAAAGAATATTATTTAAGCATTACGCAGCGTTTAAGACAGCAAATTAGACGATAAAGGCCAGATTTGTGGAAAGCAAATTCTTTGATTTTGCACCACGATAATGCGCCTTCGCACAAGGCCATCATTGTGAACGAATTTTTGACCAAAAACTCAAAAAATACCATCGAGCAACCACCTTATTCACCAGATATGGCTCCAGCCGACGTCTTTCTTTTTCCTAAACTCAAATTACCACTTCATGGCACTCGTTTTCATTCGATAGAAGACACAAAGGAGAATTCAGAGCGAGCACTGAACTCAAATCCGGAAAAAGCGTTTCAAAAATGTTTTGATGATTTTTTTTTATAGAAGAGGGGGCAAACGGGCATGCGGCTCACCTGATGGTAAGTGACTGCCGCCGGCCATGAACAACCGCAACACCAGGGGAATTACAGGTGCGTTGCCGGCCTTTTAGAAAGGTGTAAGCTCTTTTATTGAAGGTCCCTAAGTCGTATCGGTCCGGAAAAATCGCCGGTGGTAAATAATTCCACAGAGAAGTTGTACGAGGAAGAAAACTCCTACTAAAACGGACAGTGGTGTACCGCCAAGCATCCAGATGGTGAGGACGGTTTTGTGAATTTTGACGCGAAATGCGTTCGTGAAATTTGGCGGCTGGAATTAATCCGAACAATTCCTCAGAGCACTCCCCGTGGTAGATTCGATAGAAAATGCAAAGGGATGCAACATTTCTACGCAGCGCCAGTGAATCGGGCCGATCAGAAAGAACTCGGTCGTCGACGATTCGAACCGCTCTGCGATGGATGCGATCAAGTGGAAGGACCTGGCACTGGGGTGCCCCGGCCTAGAGATGATAACAGTTTTCCATGTGAGGCTGAACTTGCGCTTTGTAAAGTTGCAAGCGATGTACCGGCATGTAATACTGTCTCGCTCTGCTGAGTACGCCAAGTTTTTTAGAGTCCAATTTGGCCTTCGCTTCCAAGTGACCACGAAACTGCACACTATTCGATATGTCGACGCCAAGGATTCCAATGCTAGCTGAGGCAGCAAGGGGAGTGCCTTGAAACTGAGGAGATACGACAAAGGGGTTCTTTTTAGCGGTAAACGCGCAAACTTGCGTCTTCTATGGATTGAACTGGACTAGATTTAGTCGCCTCCAATCCGAGACTTTGTTCAGCAAAGACTCGAATTCAGAAACAAGTTTTTCCCGGTATTCGGCGACGTTTTCCCGAGAAATATTGGCCGGTGTATAAGGCATCACCAGTGCTGTCGTCTGCATAGCAATGCATGTTACCAGTTTGCAACATATCATTGATATGCAAAAGAAACAGCGTTGGTGATAGCACGCAGCCTTGTTTAAGAGCGCTGGTGTTTACATCCCGAGACGTTGATGCGTCAGCCCAGGCCCAGTAGCACTCCTGCTTATAGCGTGATGCTATTTTACAGGAGCGACCAAACCATGGCTGGGATCGGCCTCCGACGGGCACCACAGAGGATGGAATAAAAAGTTCCATACCCTGAAGTACCATATCAGCAACAGAATCAGCAACAACGCTGGGATCTTCCGGCGAGAAGCAAACCCGCCCCCAAGAGTAGGATGCAAAAAAAGACCGCATCCTATCCCAATCGGCCGACCTATAGTGCCAAACACGGCGGCAGCCTGCAGAATGCAACCGCGACGTTAGAGTGAATGGCACTACACTCCGGACAAGACAATGGTCCGAGGAGCCTAGAGGGGCGTCGACGGAAACCTGATATCCGTCCGGATGATAGGTCAGCAGTAGGTCCAACAGGAAAGGTGCATGATCCTTCACATCTGGAACAGCTGGTTACTTCGCCTACTTCGCGTAGGCGAAGTAACCAGCTGTGTAAGACCATATGCCAAGGCAAAGTCATAAACAGATCTACCCGCATGATCGGTTGAACGTGAACCGAGCCATTCGGCGCGGTGGGCATTAAAATCGCCAAGGATCACGATCTCTGCAGATGGGATCTGCTGTAACAAGGAATCTGTAGCCTTTTTTTTCGGCATTACCGCTATGGGACCTATAGAGGCACCCGTAGACGCGGTCGTCGCTGTCTACGCGCAGCCATAGGATGGACAGATCCGTACCTTCAAGATTGCC
The DNA here is from genome assembly GCA_029286625.1 of Parnassius orleans. Lineage (NCBI taxonomy): Eukaryota > Metazoa > Arthropoda > Insecta > Lepidoptera > Papilionidae > Parnassius > Parnassius orleans. Next base: position 47,521 of record JAGSMP010000076.1, on the reverse strand, counting down.
GAGGCGTCGAAAACGGATGTCCTCTCTGACGTATACGCAAACTCCAGCCCGGGGCACAAAAGAGTGTTCTAATTTGTACCCCGGGTATGAGAGGTATGAAGTATCAGCCGGAGAGGACACCTGAGTCTAAGAGTAAGGCTGGCTTCGCCGTCTCCAGATGAAAGTGGATAGCGTTAAGGTTGGAATGAAGTCCCCTGATGTTGCAAAAATTCACGGATAGGGGACAGGGGTAGCTTTGGTCTTATTGCTCCGCTTGCCCCGAGCAGTTTTAGTCGCGAGCGGAATTTTGCCTCCCCCCAGAATACGCGGGGCAGCCTGAGCACCCACGCTCAGGAGTGGAGTAGCTTGGTCGTGGATGCGCAGCGAGGGATTCTCCAGGGGAGCTGGTACCTCCTGGGGTAGTCTTCCATTTAAGTCCGCTACCATGTTGATGGGGAATGCGACCTCCGGCCACCTGCACTCACCAAGCGAAACGCAGAGGTAAACTTCTACTTCACGCTGGTATTCTGTGAGGTCGTGGTACCACCCCGGTTCGAGCTAAATATAGGCTGTAACTTTTTAACTTTAACTTTCTACATATTATCATTTAAGTTCATAGATATAATATATACGTCACATACGAGTATAGTAATAAAAAAACTACGCGTACTAGCTATTGATATGGATTAGGGAACCATTTGTTGTAATTCTGAAGCTAATAAAAAAGACACGGTCTCGACACGTTAATTTTTTCGGGAGTTATCATGACCACATACAAAATCAACATCCGGACGTCCACGTAAAATTTTTTTCAAACCATTTTTTCAAAGAAGCAATATAAAATGTTTTTTTTTAGAAAATATGAGATGGATTAATTAGAGTGTTTTCTTGATATACGGCTACTCATATTATCGTATAAGTGAAATATGGTTATGATAGAGGCATTTTAAGAACACAAAATTGTTTGACCTTGACATGTCAAGAGTAAAGCACTACCTAATAACGCTTCGCGTTATGAGGCGTACAATACACATATTAAAATTGAAAATCATAAAACATCTAAATATCTGTTACCGTTACCATTATAGCCTATTAAAGCGCACTGCTGAACGTAGGCCTCCCCCATAGATTACCTAATAGGGGGGATATTTCCCATAATTGCTATTCTTAGGAAGTGGGTAGGCAACCGCAGTTTTTTGTTTTTAGTCGTTATTCGGAAAACGCTGCTGCTGATTTGTTTCCATCTAAATATCATCATCATTCATATCGTCCAACATCACTTTGTTTAAAAAGGAAGTTATACAGGGTGTCTCAGGAAACCTGTACCAGCGAAGGTCTGTGGTCTGGGACACCAATACCTGTCGATTGGACCCCATGCATGTTCCGCGATTTTTTGTAGTTTTCGAGATATGAATTTTTTTTGTTATATTTTCAGTTTATTTTTTAATTTTTGGACGGTTTTAGCTATAAATTTTTCTGTGAAGTAATTCTTACAGATTTTTTTTGTTAGTATTATGGCTAGCATGTGTGTTCGTCTGTAAAAACACTAAACACCAAAATTTTAATTACTAGTAGCTCAGATTTAGCTCACAATATTAAAATATCTGCTTGAGAGATATTATTATTTGATTTGAAATTGAAAAAAAGTTACTTAACTCTGACTGAATAACTTCCTGATAATTTCAAAAACTTTATGGGTTTCTTAGCTCTCAAAATACTACAAAATAGTTGGTACTTTACAGGGAATTTTTGTGTGAAAACGGAGTTTAAAGTTGATACAGTCGAAAATAGTGATTTTTTTTCTCTTTTTTAAAAATTTCGTGCATTTAAAATGACTTTTCTCACATTTTCCGATTAATATGGTGAATAATTTTGAATGTTAGATAAAAAGATTCAAAACAGCGCAATTAAAGTCAAATGAAAATTATTTTTGCACATTGTGCTAAATAAAACAACAGAAATAATTTTAAGAAATAATTTATTTAAGTATTACTGTTTTCACAATAAATGTTCAAAGTGCCTGCCACCTGGTTCAATGCACAAACGGCACCGACGCAAAAAATTCCCGCTCAAATCTCGGAATGCTTGGGTGTTTTGTCTTATTATTTCTTGAGCTTCATTTAATTTAGTTTTTAACTTCTCCAAACTCGAGAATTCGCGATGGTACACTAATTCCTTATAGCATCCCCAGATAAAAAAATCTATGGGGTTCAGGTCTGGGGATCATGGAGGCCAGGCGATTGGTGCATTACGGCCAATCCACCTCTCTGGGAAATGCTGGTTCAAATGACCTCTAACCTGTCTTGCATAGTGGCAAGGGGTTAGACCGTCGCACTGAAATATCATGTTCTGGCGTGTTAATAAAGTGACATCCGAATCTGGCCTCCACAAAATCATTTAAAAAAATTTTTAATCATAAATAAATTAATAAATAAATTTTCACCATTTAATCTCGTTGGGAGTTCTTTTGGGACAATCAGTTCTCTGCCAACAACATCCGTCCACAAATTCACACTAAATTGGTGTTGAAAATTGTGACGCCGAACCAGTTTTGGAATTTCGGTCGCCCAGGAATGGTAATTCTGCATACTAAATATTCCGTTGCGGGTGAATATCGATTCGTCTGTCCATAAAATTCGGGATCTTCATTGTTTCTTCTTAACATCTCTTGACAAAATTCAATTCGGCGTTGATACGGGTGATATCCCTCATTACGCAGTATTCAGTGCACGGTAGTGCGAGAGATTCCAGTTAAAGAAGGACAAAAATGTGACACACACAAATATTTTTGATTATTATTATTGTTGTCTACATTTCGAAGTCTAGGGCAATTAGGCATGCGTGGGGCCGAAGCCAACACATAAAGACCCTTTAAACAATTATTGTTATTTACTTGTACGTCGTTGAATTGCTCTCGTACTCTTAGAGGGATCTCTTGCAACTTCTTCTAAAACAACGTCAACGCGGTCAGGGATCTATCGGTTCACCTTCACAAGATTGTCGACCGATCAATCGTGGAAAGCACCCTTCCATGTAGGAATTGTGCACGCGAAGATAAAGATGTCGGTCTGGATAAGTGGCTGGTTGACGCCCCCCTCTGCGTATCAACATGTCCCGGTACAATACCGCAGCAAGTCCGGCATTTCCTCGTGCGTTGCCGTAATAATAATGTATTTCTGCATAATCCTGTTGGGAGTACGCCATAATAATAATGCACAATATCAAAGTCCAATAAACGTGCCGAGTTGTTGTTCCAGTTAATTAAAAGGTCCAATTCAGTATGCAATCAAAGTCCAAAATACAAGCCAAGTACACAAAATCCAATAATACACAGTAACGACGTACGAGCGAGCGCAAGAGTAGGCGATAAACGTCTGACGAATCTGACTGATGACAAACTAAAAAGCGCGTTCCTAGAGAGAGAAACGTAGGCCATGCTTTTGTCATTACTATTGTTGTCTCTTTTCAACACTACATGTTCCTTGCACCATTTACCTGCACCCGAGACCCTATCTCATTTTTTACCTAAATTGTGCTTGCAATAAGTAAATACGTTATTTTAAATATTTTTATCCAAAATTCATAATTATTCACCACATTAATCGGAAAAATGTGAAAAAAGTCATTTTAAATGCATGAAATAAATTTCACTATTTTCGTTGTATCAACTTTAAACTCCGTTTTCGCACAAAAATGCCGTATAAAGTACCAACTATTTTGTGTTATTTTGGGAGCTAAGAAACCCATAAAGTTTTTGAAATTATTAGGAAGTTATTCAGTTAGGGTTAAGCAATTTTTTTTTCAAGTTGAAATCAAATAAAATTTCTCTCAAACAGAAATTTTAATTTTGTGAGCTAAATCTCAGCTACTAGTACTTAGAATTTTGGTGTTTAGTGTTTTTACAGACGAACACACATGCTAGCCATAATACTAACAAAAAAATCTCTAAGAATTACTTCACAGAAAAAGTTATAGCTAAAGCCATCCAAAAAAAAAAAAAAAACTAAAATAAAACAAAAAATTCATATCTCGAAAACTACAAAAAATCGCGGGACATACGTGGGATCCAATCGATAGGTATTGGTGTCCCCAGACCACAGACCTTCGCTGGTACAGGTTTCCTGAGACACCCTGATACTAGCGTCTTAAAACAGCCCTTACGTTCTCGGGCAAGGATTTCCAGAGTAGTTTTGCCTGAATAGTAAAGGAATTGTTGGTGAATCCAGTGAAATGAGAGGAAATGCTAATCTTATGATTATATGAGATGCAAAGAACCTTATCATGAGTTGAAAAGAGATACTGAAATTTATCCTTGAGATATGTGTTGGAGAACTTGTATTATTCAAAATTGAGAAAAGAATAAGCAGAATTCCAGAGTTTAGTTTTTGTCGCATAGTAATGAGCCATTTAAGGCGATGACGATAATGAGAGATGTGACCATAATATTTTCGAAGACAGAGTTTTTTTGCAATATACGGCCAAATTTGCAGAGAAGGTTCAGAATAAGTAATATAGGCGAATGGTGAAGAAAATCAACTAAAAACATCTCAAATATTCTGTCCTTTTTATCTTTTAAATTTAGAATGCGTGGTAATGCATTATTTTAATTGATTGTCATTCATAAATATCTAACGCCTACTATTTTACTACGCACGCACACATTCGTGACGGTGAATCGGTTGGCAAAAACATTGTGAATTGAAGCGCATATAGAGGAGAGCGCGTACGCGTAGTTGTTGCCCATAAATCACGTTCAATTTGGGATAGTTGTTAAAAAAGTAGAAGCCTTATTTACTCATAATTTCAAAAACTACAATGACGGTATATCATTATTTATAAATTTGAACTTAAGTATAAAGTTTGGCTACTCTTTGAAAAATAACCCTGTATATTATCTAAAACATTGAGGAAACGCTCTAGCTTGTGAAGAAGATTTTGGTTCAAGTCTGGATAGCACACATCTGCATAATCAATAATGGGCATTATAAGTGTATGCACAAGTGTTGGATTAGTCTTGAAAGGAAGAGAGTTCTTCAGACGGAAGAGAGATCGTAAGGTGGCAAAGGTCGTAAGGTAATTTCTGTGACAAGCGTAGGGTAAGGTGGGGCACAGTGTTACACGAGGTACACTGTTACAATGCACATATATGCTCCGTCTCTGTCTTTAATGTTGGTATGCTGTTTCGACAAGCGCATAAGCAGCCATCTTAATAGAGTTGTCCCTGCCACAGGTTGTATCGCGTTGGAGAGTTATCGAACAAAATTCGAATTTGGGTGATAAAACGTGAAAGAATCACGTTAAAGTTTTCTATTTTTTCTTCAGAGGTTTTGCATTTAGGTAAGTGATTGTTATTTTCCTCTATTTATTGTATATTTAGCGTCAAATTATCCTTATACGGTTTTTTGTAAATATAACCTAAAAGGCTCATTTGAATTTATTTTTCTGATTGCTTCGCCTGGGGCACTATGTTACGAGGCACTGTGTGACACTGTAACAATGAGCCCCAATGAGCTAATTCTTGTTCTTTTTAGGTCTATATGAAAATGGTGCGAAATGATAAGAGGAAGACGAAGAACGGAGAAATTCTGATGGTTGAAAGTGGGATGAGTCTTTGAAACGCAGCAAATGAAAAACATGTGAATTTCATGACATTGCAAAGATATTTAAAAAAAGAAGAAAGAATGTTCAGAACAAGAAGCCGGACATTTGCCACTTACTACAAACTATGCTAATAGAGCCATATTCAGTGCCAATGAAGAAAACGCATTGAAAAAATATTTGATAAACTGTTTTAAGATCTGCTACGGTCTAGATACGGTTGAGTGCAGAAAACTCGCTTACGAGATGGCTGTTTACCACAATTTGAAGATTTCAAAAAACTAGGAAGATAAAAAGATGGCAGGAGTTGACTGGTTATACGGATTTAGAAAACGGCATGCAAATTTAACGTTGAGAAAACCGGAATCTTGTAGCTTGACGCGCGCAATATCATTCAATCGCCATATATAATAAAATCGCAATTTGGAAAATCTTATGCGGCGATGCCTTAGTTTCGCAGACGGTAGCAGAGTTTACTGTTTGGATGAAACTGGAACAACTACTGTTCGAAAACCTAAAAAAAGTCATTGCAGCAAAGGGAGCTAAACAGCTGAATAAAGTAACGAGCGCTGGAATAGGAACACTGGTTACCACGTGTTGTGCAGTATCTGCAACGAGATCATCACTACCTCCGGCAATGGTGTTCTCCAGAAAACAATTACCGACATTGATTGTTTTCTATTATATATTTTAATGTTGTAACATTGTGCCCCTTACCCTGTAACAGAGTACCCCAGATGTGGGGTTCATTGTTACAATCGACTAATCTCATTAAAGTGCCATTTTAAGTAGGTTGTTGCTAATAATATTTAAGTTTAAATAATTATACATTAGTAAGGAATAGACGATTATAAGTAAGGAAGGATAAGATAAAGTAAGAGACTATTAAAGTTTATATCCATGCCAGTTAAAAGTTGATTAAATTAATATTTTCGTCACACATTGCCGTTTTTTTTTGTAACACTGTACTAATTTTTTTGACAATATTTAAAACTTTAATAGTTAAACTAGCTGACCTGGCAGACGTTGTTCTGCTCTATCCACGAATTTACTCCAGACATTTAACAGTGTAAACAAAAAATATAAATATTTTGACCTTAGCGCCACTCATCGGATTCTAGCATAGATAAGAACCCTCGTCTTAACACAACAAACATATTGTGAGTATACAACCTCAATCAGTCAGGTCGTTCAAAAGTTACACGATCACTAATAGAGTCATAATTATAGTTTTTTTTTTTGAAAAATACCTCATCCTATCATAAAATAGCATTGAAACTATTTTAAAACCGAACAATTTTAAGTGCTTTTCGACATGCAATCCACAAAAGAGCTTAAAATTTACGAGCGGTATTGAGTCGCAATTCGTTATATTTTAATTTCAATCCACGCAAATTACTTCGCCACTTTTAAATTGTTATCGAAATAGTACGCTCTTTTGTGACCTCCACTAAAAGTTAAAAATTTATATAATATGTCGTAAACATAAATCGTCGGGTAGTTTATTCATAGATGCTTCTAATAAAATGAAACGAAATATTCATTTTTTTATTTTATTTATACTTTTTGTTGAAATATCTTTGTTTCTTCGGCGCAAGAAAATAAATTTCGTTTATCAAATGTAATTTTTTTAACCTTCCATCGTTTCGAAATGAGGCTCCTCTGACTGTTGAATATACGGCAAAAGAAACTCCGCAGGTATACTTTTTATGTAATTTTTTTAAAAGTTAATGTTATGTCGTTTTCCATTCTATATATACTATCATAGTATATATAGAATGGAAAACGACAACAGACGGATCGGTAACTGAAGTATGTTCTATGGACTATCAAAAAAAGACGATTAAAAATTTGGAACAAAAGCCTCCTGTGAGGAATGCCACAAAGCAAGATCCTGAACTTATGATTAGCAATGGACTTGTGAAGGGCTATAATGATGATGATGATGAAAAATTTTAAACTTATCAGCGTATAGCGAACCTGAGCATATCAATCTGTACAAGAAGCACCTGTTTACAAGTATGACACATGTATCAGTCATCGCCCTCCTCGAGCATATTAAAGGGAAGTGGATTACTTGCCACACGACATCGCAAGCAGAGACCTTTATATGAGCATGACATACCCAAGTCCGTCACACAGATGTATCTCCGAAAAACAGAAAATGAAGAGAGCTTACTGAACATACTTGTAATTTTCCATGGAACTGCTTATAATAAGTTACGTAAGTAGTTCCTGTGGCCCGTAGATATCTACATCTATCCTCGACTACGAATCAAAACGCAGATGCGTTGTCACCCGTGAGGATTAAGATGGAATGCCTCGTTTCCAGTAAAAGGGGTCTCCGGTTCTCTACATACATACGAAACACAGCAGCATTAAGCTGCTATTTTACGCTGGTATACTGTGAGAGCGACCGGGGGGTCGAGCCGACCCATTCGTGCTACAACTATACTACTAATTAGCTGCTGCATGGCTCTACCACTTAAAAATATTTACACGTTACAGATTTTATCTCGCAGAGTAATTCTGAGCATAGCCCTTTCCATTGCACGCTCATTGCCTTTGTGTTTTCTCATACGGCAATAGTGAAGCACCACGTTTCGGTTCCATAAGTCATCACTGTCAACACTCGCTGGTTGTACACTTTCGTTTTAAGGTTCTGAGTAATATCGTACTAGAAAAGTATATTATTTTAAATTAATTTATAATATTTAAAAAACGTGTAAAGCAATAAATGAAATGAAACATTGACATTGTAGTCAATCATAGAATTTGTCGTCGTTGTTGATTTATGTGGGTGAAACTGCCATGAAAACTTTAGTTAAGTAGAACATTACGATTAGATAGGATGTGTTGAACGTCGATAGGATCGGTACGAGTAGAATATTCACAACTCCGTAGAGTTTAAATGCTACGTTAAGGGGTTCAAATCCCGTACGAACTATACTATTTGGTATATACTAGGTGGCAGGACCCTTATTCTGCCTAGGAGTCCGTCTGGGTGGGTACCATCCACTCACGACTTCTGTTGCCAAATAGCAGTGCGTGCACTGCTGTTTTCTTGTCTGAAGGATTAATAGAGAGTCAGTATACAGTGACAACGTATCTGTAGTCTTCTTTGCTTGAAGTTAGCTGCAGGTGTCCATTGGCTGTGCAGTAGACACTTACGATCCGGCGGACTGTAAGTTTGTTTGTCGCTTCAGTTTTATTTAAAAAAAAACGTAACAAATTTTGTAAGGTGTTTCCGGGTCTGGATGTACTTATATTCATGTACAATTTATATAATTAAAATACCTCTGCAATACAGAACAAATTCTAGAAAAATGGTAACATTTTTCAAATAAAATAAAAAGAGATTTAACGCCTATTGCAAAGTCGACGTTGAATAAAGAAATAAAGCAATAGGCCACTTTAGGTAGGTACTACAATCGTGTACAAAAGTATATTTCAATAAGAAGACTATTGAAAATGTATCGTCAATTACGAGCACTTAGACTTTGTTGTCTCCGTTTTCAAGAATCAAACGGCTTTGTTAACAAAAGTCACGTTGTAGACGTCCAACTTAAATCCAGATATTTAAATTTATTAAGTACCTACACCTTTTCAATTGGATACTCCATAGTACAATTTAGTTGATAATTTTTCTTTCAGTTTTTACTTCTTTTGATAGAGCAAGCAACAATGTTTAGTACAAAGGCAAACTTAATGCCAAAATGTTATTTGTAATAGCGTGATAGTGCACAGTACGAAAAACTTTTCAAAGCCAGGTCAGAGCAATTAAAATAAAAACAAACAAACAAACACACACAAGTTATACCGCATTCTAATCATGATTAATATAAAAATAATATTAGAATTAATAAATTCCTTTTATTGTTATCACGCAATTAGAAATAATTTTAACATATTAAAGTAACTAACGCGGTCTGTGGTTGTTTTCTCTGGGATTGAGTACTTAACTATCTCATTAAAGCGTCAGGCACGTTCTCAATTGCACGATTGCCCGCAGTCGCGACGGTTGTGGCTTTGGTTATTTATGCATTGCATTGAAGAAATGCATTCTTGTTAGAATATTCTTTTTTTTATTTTTATTACACTTACTTTGAAATTATAAAAATATAACAGAATAAAATACGTTCTATTGAATATAGATTATTAAATACTTTTTAAAGTTATCTTTTTGTATTTTACCGAGATGGAAAATAACTTTGTTTTGGTTTAATTTTAAATATAATATTTTTATTTACATAATATAATATATTCGTAATAATTATTTACATAAAAAACAGCCGGTAGCGTTTACCTATTCTTTAATATATTAATAACCTTTTAAAACACTGAATAAAAGACCCGGTAAATTTAAAATTAGTTTTATTGAATGTGTAATATTCGCATAAGAATAATAAGAAGCCATTAACTTTTAATAAACACTGTTCTGTTAAATAAAATTATTGTCTAAATTAATCGTAATAAAAGTTAATTAAAAAAACAAAATTTAACATTTTCGGCGCAATTCGAAAATTATTCTTGTTGAATTTATAAAAAGTTAATCCATACTATTTAATATTATAATTGCGAAAGTGTGTTTGTTTGTTTGTTTGTTTGTCCTTCTTTCACGTAGCAACAGAGCGTCGGCATGGCATGATTTTTTTTATGGGGATAGTTCGGTGGCTGTAGAGCGACATAGGCTACTTTTTTCCGCGGAAAAACTTCTCATTCCCGTGGGAAAATCGAATATGTTGCACAAATTTGTCCTTCTTTCACGTCGCAACAGAGCGTCGGCATGGCATGATTATTTGTATGGGGATAGTTCGGTGGCTGTAGAGTGACATAGGCTACTATTTTCAGCGGAAAACATATCATTCCCGTGGAAAATCGAATATGTTGCAAAATTAAATTCAGCTAGGTGGCGCCACCGTGATTCTACAAGACGGACGACGGTACGATGGACGAACACAGAAGGTCAGAATATCTGGATTATTATGTCTTTTACCAAAATTAAGATAAAAATGTATGGATCTGTATTTTTCCACGCAGGACCGGAAGAGAGCGATAAAAACATAAAATTCACCAGCTGATTTTCTTCAAACGTTTTGTGCATCGTAATTCACAGAATAGGCGATAACCTCGCAGACGATATTAAGTAATCCGTTGATGCTCTGCCTACCCCGCAAGGATTACAGGCGTGATTATAAGTATGGATCAGAAATACTATCACCACCTGTCACGCTTTCACCCTTAACTATTACTTAACAATGGTAGAAACAGTTCTTAGTAAGCCTTATTAATAAGCCTTAGTAGGTAATATTTATTGAACGGAAATGAATACAGTTCTTATATGTGGTTATGAATGAATCGGTATTACAATAAGAAAAATTGTGCAAAATTATAAGAAAAATATTTTTTGAGAGTTCTTATTAACTAACGTATACATAGTTTAAATTGATTCCGCTAGATGTCGTTACTACGTTTTTAAAACGCGGTAACGAAATGTTTCCTGACATGTACTTAACTCCCGCCGTTGAGCCGCGCGTCAACTTATAGTGCATACGGTACCTATACGCTTAAATTGTTTCTATTTCGTAGCTTATTCGACTACCTGCTTTCGATTTCGGTTGTTTGTTATTTGCTTTGTGATTTGGTTAAGGTTGAATGGATTTATATTGGCTTTCATTTTCGGATTTGTGTATTTTCTTGGATCGGTTTTGTTGATTTGGTTGGTATTCCTTTATACATATTTAGACTCTGGCTTTGATTTTGGATTTTGTTTATTTAGAATCGTGAATTGGTTTTCGTTGTTTTAGGTTGTTTAACAATATTTCAAAGGAATATTAATAGTATAGATAGTGTATACGGTACCTATACACTTACTTCTTTTTTCGTTGGTTATAATTTATATTGACTACTGCTTTCGATTTCGGTTTTCTGCGATTTGTTTTGTGATTTGGTTTAAGTTGATTCGATTTTTATTGGCTATCGTTTTCGGATTCGTGTTGTGTCTTGAACTGGTTTTGTGGTTTTGATTTTAAAAAATATTTAAAAGGAATATTTATTCCTTTTAGATATTTTGGATTTGCTTTTAAAAAAATATTTAAAAGGAAATTTAATTCCTTTTAGGTATTTTAAAGTTTTTTTATAAATAGGTTTTTTCGTACTTCATAATGCCTCGCAAACGTAAGTCCAGCCTTTCAAGAGTATCTTCTCAAAGACAGGCGAAAAGATTAGCTCGATCGCTAGAATCTTTAGAAGATGCTGAACCGAGAAGGCAAGAACAAGCAGAGCGTCAGGCTGCTTTTAGAGCATCTGAGACACCTTCTCAACGTCAGTAAAGGCGTCTTGAACAGACAGAGCGTCAAACTACTTTAAGAGCTTCTGAAACACCTTCTCAAAGTCAGCGAAGGCGTCTTGAACAGGCAGAGCGTCAAGCTACTTTAAGAGCTACTGAAACACCTGCTCAAAGTCAGCAAAGGCGTCTTGAACAGGCAGAGCGTCAAGCTACTTTAAGAGCTACTGAAACACCTGATCAAAGTCAGCAAAGGCGTCTTGAACAAGCAGAGCGTCAAGCTACTTTAAGAGCTTCTGAAACACTTTCTCAAAGTCAGCGAAGGCGTCTTGAACAGGCAGAGCGTCAAGCTACTTTAAGAGCTACTGAAACACCTGCTCAAAGTCAGCAAAGGCGTCTTGAACAGGCAGAGCGTCAAGCTACTTTAAGAGCTACTGAAACACCTGATCAAAGTCAGCAAAGGCTATTCGAACAAGCGGAACGTCAGGCCGCCTTAAGAGCCGCGGAAACACCTGATGAAACTCAACACAGACTCATTGAGCAAGCTGAACGTCAATCTACTATAAGGGCATCTGAAACACCAGAACAGACACAGGCGCGAAGAGATGCAAATGCACAGCTCCAAGCTGAACGTCGACAAAATTTTCAAAGAAACAATTGGTCGCTTTTAATGACGCAGCATTCAATTATGATCCGTTGATTGATTATAAAAATCACAGGTTAGTTGTTATCGGACTGATGGACAAGGCGTGTCGATTTTGCAGCGCTTTAAAATGGAAAGATGAGACCGCAGGCATGTGCTGTTCCAATGGCAAAGTGTCTCTTCCGTTACTTGGGGAACCAGAAGAACCTTTGAAAACTTTCTTAATAAATTTAACAAAAATGTCTTCCCAGTTCCTCCAGGGGCATCTAAAAAGAAAAGTGCACCATTTCCAGATTCAATTTGTCCTAATACTTTGTCAAAAACTCGTTTTTGTTTGGGAAGCAAGCGGGGTACAAATTCGGCTACTTGCTGCGGAAAAGCTGGTATATCGTAGTTTGTTTCACGTATAATTTCATCACTTAGTTCATTTTCGGTTGTTCGCTGAGGGCTTATCATTCCAAAGTCGCTTAATTTTTTGCCTACCATTGCCATTACTTTATCTTCAATTTTTCCAAGTGCTTCATTATAAATGTGTTCATTGTATGTAATGTTCGCCTGTGTCTGCTGTAACCTTCGCAAAATATCTTCCGCCATGTACTTTTATATTTGTCCCACAATTTATGTGCATTAGATAGCCCGCAAGATGATATGAGAGTTGCATAAAGATCCCTAATTTTGCTGGTGACTGGCACTGCACAGCTTCCTCCATCGTTTCATCCCAGTGATTATCGTTTTCTAAAAGATGCAGAGCTTCACATGCTTCTCTATAAGTTGCGCATTCCTGACCGTTGACAGTTTTAAGGTCTTTATATCCTGTAGGACCCCGAACATGGTGCAGCAGCAATCGTAAATAGAAACATTCAAAATTAGTTACATGGTCGGTTGTTCGCTGAGGGCTTATCATTCCAAAGTCGCTTAATTTTTTGCCTACCATTGCCATTACTTTATCTTCACTTTTTCCAAGTGCTTCATTATAAATGTGTTCATTGTATGTAATGTTCGCCTGTGTCTGCTGTAACCTTCGCAAAATATCTTCCGCCATGTACTCTTTATATTTGTCCCACAATTTATGTGCATTAGATAGCCCGCAAGATGATATGAGAGTTGCATAAAGATCCCTAATTTTGGCTGGTGACTGGCACTGCACAGCTTCCTCCATCGTTTCATCCCAGTGATTATCGTTTTCTAAAAGATGCAGAGCTTCACATGCTTCTCTATAAGTTGCGCATTCCTGACCGTTGACAGTTTTAAGGTCTTTATATCCTGTAGGACCCCGAACATGGTGCAGCAGCAATCGTAAACAGAAACATTCAAAATTAGTTACATGGACGGTATACACGACCAAGGGCATCTGATGACTTTACACCGGGCCAATTTGCAACAGGCGCGCCTTGAATACGGCGTTTCCACTCCTTCCTAGATGTGTTCCAAGTATAATAGCGCGGGACTTCAGAATATAACAACGTTTTTGTAAAGGGGTCGGTTTGACAAAGTTGAAAGAAGGCTGTTAGTGTAGTTTTTGGCGGTGATGCAATTCTTTCTTGAAATTTCTTTTGGTGAAATATACACGCTCTCCATTTTCTAAGTGCACAGCAAGGTGAGTAACTGTTGGGTGCCTTTCGTGTAAAGGGAAGCCAAGGAGACGCCACGCTGCCTCGTTACTGCTGACATAACGCCCTGCTTGAAAGGTCTGTACTTCATTAACACGATTTGCCTCACCTTCACTCCTTCACTCCTCCTTCACTCCTTTGTACATTTTCCTTCTTTCATACATGGCGATATTGAATTTCGTGCTCCACATGGACCGTGAATCATATTTCGGACGATGGTATCATACAATTCTTTATCTTGCTCAGGATCCGGAATCTCGGCGCTTATTATGTCGTCTATTTGGCTGGGCCGCAACTTCTATAAGCCATATTAGAATGTGGGCATGCGGTAATCCTCTTTTGCCATTCAATTGAATACATGAAGCACTGCACCTCTGAAAATTTTCCTTTTTAATTACATACATTAATTTTTGTACTTTTAATCTAAATACTCTAGCAACTAAATCGTGTCTGTCAGTACTTTTTTGGCCCGGCATTAGCTCCTCGGTTATTTCTTACCATGTGGGATTGCAAGTAAAAGTAATAAAAAGATCAGGTCTTTCGTAAGTTCGTACATAGGCGAATGCGTCTTGTGTGTACTCATGTAGGTAGCGGGGACTGTTAACGAATGATGAGGGCAGAATTACCATTTTACCTAAATCTCTGGGGTTTACATTGGCGTCACTAGAAACTGCATCTTGTAAATGTATATAATTCTCAACGCGCGGCTTTTTTTGATTTAAAGATATATAATGGAGACGTTCACTTTCTCCCTTCACATACATGTCTACCAAACATTGATGAAATAATTGTCTACACCGGGCTAAGAGGTTAAAATCATTTTCTCGCATCATCATATAATACGCATAAAAATCCATACACGATACTTTTTTGTTCGGAGTAGGCTCCTTTGTGACCGGGTTAATGAGTGGAATTTGAAAATGATAACCCTCTTGTCCTTTGCAATAAATCAATGGGTATTGCAGAGCGTCATAAAACTTGTGTGTATCGGCTACCCGTTGCAACGTATCATCACGTGCTCGCAAGACAATGTCTCGTGAAGAAAATTGATCACCACTAATTACGGCTGCTATTTCGTTTATCAAAGGTGCATTGTAGCGCCTTTCATGCTCTCCTCGAGGGGTCCGATCTGCGTGAATGACGACTTTATAATCCTCTTCAGGTAGGTTTTCTAAAGCAGTTTTAAATGTTTTGACTAAAATGTTACGTTCATGTAAGAATCTTTGAATTTTGAACACTGTGTCTCTCTCAACTCCCTGGATAAATTGGCAGCGACGGTCTACCTCAATTTCTTCGTCACCCATAAAATATACTTGTAAAATTTATGCTGTTCGTTTTCAGCTGGAAAAGTGAACCTATTCTATGATAAATTTGCCCTTGCACCGTAAATGTAGGCGAAAATCCCGGCATTATTATTTCCCGGTCAACCCGAAGGACGTCATTTGAAAGCATGAGTTATATTTCCGGATCCTGTTTAAAAGCGCCGTGACTCATTAGCATCATATAAAAGAGAGTTTTCAAAGGTTCTTCTGGTTCCCCAAGTAACGGAAGAGACACTTTGCCATTGGAACAGCACATGCCTGCGGTCTCATCTTTCCATTTTAAAGCGCTGCAAAATCGACACGCCTTGTCCATCAGTCCAATAACAACTAACCTGTGATTTTTATAATCAATCAACGGATCATAATTGAATGCTGCGTCATTAAAAACCGACCAATTGTTTCTTTGATAATTTTGTCGACGTTCAGCTTGGAGCTGTGCATTTGCATCTCTTCGCGCCTGTGTCTGTTCTGGTGTTTCAGATGCCCTTATAGTAGATTGACGTTCAGCTTGCTCAATGAGTCTGTGTTGAGTTTCATCAGGTGTTTCCGCGGTTCTTAAGGCGGCCTGACGTTCCGCTTGTTCGAATAGCCTTTGCTGACTTTGAGCAGGTGTTTCAGTAGCTTTTAAAGTAGATTGACGCTCTGCCTGTTCAAGACGCCTTTGCTGACTTTGATCAGGTGTTTCAGTAGCTCTTGACGCTCTGCCTGTTCAAGACGTCTTCGCTGACTTTGAGAAGGTGTTTCAGAAGCTCTTAAAGTAGCTTGACGCTCTGCCTGTTCAAGACGCCTTTCCTGATTTTGAGAAGGTGTTTCGGAAGCTCTTAAAGCAGCCTGACGCTCTGTCTGTTCAAGACGCTTTTGCTGACGTTAAGAAGGTGTCTCAGATTCTCTAAAGCAGCCTAACGCTCTGCTTGTTCTTGCCTTCTCAGTTCAGCATCTTCTAAAGATTCTAGCGATCGAGCTAATCTTTTCGCTTGTCTTTGAGAAGATACTCTGAAAGGCTGGACTTACGTTTGCGAGGCATTATGAAGTAAGAAAAACCTATTTATAAAAAACGTTAAAATACCTAAAGGAATTAAATTTCCTTTTAAACATTTTTTTTAAAAGCAAATCCAAAATATCTAAAAGGAATAAATATTCCTTTTAAATATTTTTTAAAATCAAAACCACAAAACCAGTTCAAGACACAACACGAATCCGAAAACGATAGCCAATAAAATCGAATCAACTTAAACCAAATCACAAAACAAATCGCAGAAAACCGAAATCGAAAGCAGTAGTCAATATAAATTATAACCAACGAAAAAAGAAGTAAGTGTATAGGTACCGTATACACTATCTATACTATTAATATTCCTTTGAAATATTGTTAAACAACCTAAAACAACGAAAACCAATTCACGATTCTAAATAAACAAAATCCAAAATCAAAGCCAGAGTCTAAATATGTATAAAGGAATACCAACCAAATCAACAAAACCGATCCAAGAAAATACACAAATCCGAAAATGAAAGCCAATATAAATCCATTCAACCTTAACCAAATCACAAAGCAAATAACAAACAACCGAAATCGAAAGCAGGTAGTCGAATAAGCTACGAAATAGAAACAATTTAAGGTATAGGTACCGCGATAAGCGGCTCAACGGCGGGAGTTAAGTACATGTCAGAAACATTTCGTTACCGCGTTTTAAAAACGTAGTAACGACATCTAGCGGAATCAATTTAAACTATGTATACGTTAGTTAATAAGAACTCTCAAAAATATTTTTTATAATTTTGCACAATTTTTCTTATTGTAATACCGATTCATTCATAACCACATATAAGAACTGTATTCATTTCCGTTCAATAAATACATGTATTACCTACTAAGGCTTATTAATAAGGCTTACTAAGAACTGTTTCTACCATTGTTAAGTAATAGTTAAGGGTGAAAGCGTGACAGGTGGTGATAGTATTTCTGATCCATACTTATAATCACGCCTGTAACCTTGCGGGGTAAGCAGAGCATCAACGGATTACTTAATATCGTCTGCGAGGTTATCGCCTATTCTGTGAATTACGATGCACCAAAACGTTTGAAGAAAATCAGCTGGTGAATTTTATGTTTTTATCGCTCTCTTCCGGTCCTGCGTGGAAAAATACAGATCCATACATTTTTATCTTAATTTTGGTAAAAGACATAATAATCCAGATATTCTGACCTTCTGTGTTCGTCCATCGTACCGTCGTCCGTCTTGTAGAATCACGGTGGCGCCACCTAGCTGAATTTAATTTTGCAACATATTCAATTTTCCCACGGAAATTGTATGTTTTTCCGCTGAAAAAGTAGCCTATGTCACCTACAGCCACCGAACTATCCCCATACAAATAATCATGCCATGCCGACGCCTGTTGCGACGTGAAAGAAGGACAAACTTGTGCAACATATTCGATTTTCCCACGGGAATGAGATGTTTTTCTGCGGAAAAAAGTAGCCTATGTCACTCTACAGCCACCGAACTATCCCCATACAAAAAATCATGCTATGCCGACGCTCTGTTGCGACGTGAAAGAAGGACAAACAAACAAACAAACACACGTTCGCTTTGCTTACATACATCACTGAACATGTAGTGCTTATAAAAATCGTTGGTTCTTAAAACTTTAATAACTTTATATTAAATGATATATGAAGATATCGCATTTTTTTGAGATAACGGCCGAGTGTCTAAGAAATAAAGCTTAGAAAACCTGATTGAAATCTATCCAGTAGTTTTTCCGTGATGCGCGCACAACTGCAAACCTCTATCATTTTATTTATATAGATACAGCCTATCAAAATTTCACTATTAACATATTGCCTTATTGCCACACTTGGACGGTGGAATAGCATTAGCAAACGCAGTTTTTAACATTATTCATAAGTTGTTATCAAGATTATGTTACTGCTCAGCTCCTATATTCCTCTATTAGTATTCCTCTGCCACATCCTATTACATCTAGAGGATAACTTGGGGCATTGGTTTTACTTTCGCCGCCACTAAACGGTCAAGCGGTGTTGGAATACCAACATGCCATGATGGTATTCCCTTATCATAAATCAGAATTTACATAATAAATATGCATGTATAGTTTTACCTGCAGTTAAAATTCCATATTCCACTACAGCCTGGTGTTTTATTCATGTAAACATTAGCGTCACTTCGTTGCCTCTAGAACACGTGCGTGCATAAATCGCGCGCCTCCTTACATGACCACACATTAATGCCTTCAGGTAATAAATGTTTGCACATTTTCATATAATTAATGAAGAAAGAACAAGAAAAGTTTTGAAAGTCATTGTTTTACTTTTACCATTGGTTCCAAAAAAATCTCAGGAATGGGAAGAACCAGCAAGAAAGCAAGAAACCTGACGAGAATTTCTTTTAAACTAGGGTTTTTAATTCATGGAGTGTGCAATTTATTATAAAAATCATTTAAGAAACAGCTTGCAAGCGGTCACTCCATTCCCAGGGGTTATTTGCATGCATTCATTAATATTAAAGGTAATTATTTGATTTCATTTAGGCAGAAATTGAAACAAAATACTGTAAACCTTTTTAATTTATACGTGCTAGAGCCACGCTGCAGCTATATTATGGTTGCAACACGAACGGGTCGACTCGCCTCGATGGACCACCTCTCTCAAATAATACCTGTGTATATAGCAGCTGAATTCTGCGTCTTTCGTATGGTGAGTGTAAAGAACCGGAGACCCATTTAACTTGTAACGAGACATTCTACCTTAGTCCTCAGGGGTGAAAACACATTTACATCTTGATTCTTATTCAAGGATAAATGTTGATGTCTATGTGCCACAACATCCATTTACCTTTTGGTGGACTGTGCTGGTTTGTCAACCTTATTCTATGATTTTTTTATGTTTTTACTTGGTATCAGTACAATCAGTACTGTAACTAATTCTCCAAAATAATTGATACTTCTATCTAAATATCTTTCTAAATCCTTCGGTATCGTGATCATTCGATTTGCCTTCATTCGATTTGCCCATACTCGCCACGCTGGGTAGGCTAGGCTGTAGGCTCAAATTACACCTCCCCGAACGGGTTCCCGCCTTTTCGTGGCGGAGGGGCTTAGTAGCCGTGGCTTGCTCACCCGCGGTGAACTAAGAGGAACCCACATGGCTGGCCTTAGGTGAACAGCCGGCCCGAGTAAGATATGACTCTAAATAACTTTTATTCCATTTACTATTATTCCATTTGAATTTTTTCTTTTCCCTGACGTTTTAAAATATTGTTATTGCTGTTTAGCGGTCTCGAAAATTGTAGATGAAGTGATAAAAGCCAGCAAATTATTGTGTTGCTTGAAGAGGGTTGCAGTAAATTAATCGTGGGTCAGAGGCTAAATATGAGTCGCACGACAGTTCAAAAGACTTGCAACGTTATCAAGAGACCGATTTTGTTGAGAGAATGCCTGGTTCTGGAAAAAAGCCAGTATATTAGCTTAAGGAAAGTCAGGAGGAGCCTTTTCTCTACCAATATACGCAGTCATAGCCCAACCCGCAGTACTAAAAAACTCCGCGAGCACCGCGTTGCCAGGCATAGTTTCGCTCGAAATTGTATGTCATGAACTCAAAGGAACGCTTTGCAGCGGCATGTTTTAAAGAAATCACACCTTTTGGTAGGGGTTTTGTTATGTTTTGGGCAGGAATAAATTTGTTAGAAGATCGTACGGAGTTATTCTTCAGACCTCCGCTGAAGCTCCGCAGACCATTAGAGAGCTAAATGTGGTGGAGTGAAAACGTATTTCGCAAGAAACCCTAAGAGATATACTCGCTAGCATGCCCAGACGAATGCAAAACAACACGAATGTCACACTCTCTCTTTTATCTAAACAGTGGATAGGAGCTTCTGATATGTCGTTTTTTAGATTTAATATAATCAAAGACCATTATTATTTTTAAAATTTTTCGTTTTTCAAAAAAAAATCTTCAAGTTTTTTGGGATAAAAAATAGCCTACATCCCTCCTGGCATTGCTTTCTATATGATCGTAAAGTTTCATCACAAACGATTCAGCCATTCCGAATATTAGCCCATACAGACAGACAGACAAAATTTTAAAAATCGTTATTTATGTCTTAGTAGCTTGCAAATAATACCCTCAACTTAATAGAAGCCAGTTATTTTAATATTACAAGAGACACTTAATTTTTTATTTATATATGTAAATAGATGTATATTGAATGAAAATGATTCAATTCTATTCAAGCTATTATGTATATTATACTAGGTGGTGGACATCTTTTCTGCGTAGGAGTCTACTGTGTTCGGGTTTGAACGGTAAAGAACCAGCATAATTACGGGCTGTGAGGCATTCCAAATTAGTCCCCAGAGGTAAAACGCATTTGTACTCTTCTTTGTTTGAAGTTAGATGCAGGTCTCTGTTGGCTTCAGTAGCCACTTACCATCAGGTGGATTGTAAGTTCCTTTGTCACTTCAGTTTTATAAAAAAATATATGTCAAATGCTAATCTTATAAGCGAACCATTAACAGAATAAAATTATTATTCAAATGAAAAAGTTGCGTGATCTTCCTAAGTGAGCCCTCCGTTACATACTCTATATTACAAGTTTTCTGCAGGCTAAAAATATGGAAAGCCCCAAGAGATATACGCCTTCATCATTCTTCGTTTTTGACAGTAAAATGTTTTGTAGGGGTATTAAAGATTTGTTGCTTCAGCTTCGCATTACGAGATTAGATTTTTCCCTTCATAAGGATTCAAAATCTTGAAGAGATATTTATTTATGAAACGTTTGAATTTGAAGATGAATTTAAAAATTAAAATATTAAATAACTAGCTTATGCCGCTTGGAGGTTGGGAAACGATAACACTTCGAAAAATCACAGGCAATGTTATACTCGCGGGAAAATGCTAATTAATCTTTATATATATAGGTATAATTTTTCTGTCCGTGTGTATGTGACCGAACTCCTCCTGAACGGCTGGACTGATTTTGATAAACTTCTTTTGTGTATGATTAAGTTGATTCGAGAATGGTTTAGATTCACAATTAGACCCGTTAGGTGAGGCTGTTGTCGACATTCAGAAATCACCCGCGCGAAGCCGGGGCGGAACGCTAGTATATAAATAAAATTAACTTTTGCCCGTGACTTCGCCCGTGTAGTAATCGGAAATATTTTTTTTGTTAATTAACTTAATTACCTATTTTAGGTTACTTATTTTTCATTAACTAATCAACGAAGAGCTTAAGGCGAGGATTTCCTCTCTTCCTCGCTACATGCATATTAGTCCAGCACGAAGTAAGCATGCGACATTCGGTGTACAAAAAGCTTTATTTGAAACGTTTTTGTTTATTATTAGAAACCACAGGTTTCATATGGGGTAGTTGATATTCTTACACCGCCACTACACTGTCGTCCCTAGGTTGTCTTAAGAGGCGCCAGAGGAAAAATGAAACAGGAGATGGGCAGCAGCATCTTCCTAATAACAACTCAAATATACTATTTCAAGAAGTATCAATTCCCGCGCGTCAACGTCTAGAAACGATATTTTGTTCAACCCGGCCTTAACTGTAGAAGGGTAAAATAACAACTGGTCGAAAAATTGGTTGATTTAAGTACGTCAGTGTAAATGGGAGAATTTAAAGTAAAACTGATTTGTCTACCACATTGTATGATTTTAACTGAGTAGTGGCGGTGTAAGAATATCCACTATGTAATATCGTCTCGTAGGTATCGTAAGAGGCGACAGTGGGAACATTTAGCTCTAGCTTATGCGTTGGCATTGTAATGTTGGGAGCTCAGTGTGCCTAGTGCGAGTTCCACAAAATCATTCGAATGAATTCACCATCGCGTTAACCGAGTTAACGTCATAGGTATCGACAAGCGAAGACAAGCGAGTGTGAGTTACAATCGAAGCTAACTCTTCAATCCGCGTTTGCTCACTGTGAATGGCGTTCTTTTATTCTCTTACGTTGGCAGCGCGTTCCTGTCGTAAGATAAACTAACCAAATTGAGAACGACATTTTTATTTAGTGGTTTATATTAGCATCTGTCTATCAAAGTTGTGGTTATTATAGCGATCTTTATTACCTATTTGTTTATGTTTCGTTTTGTTGTTTAGGTTTCGACAGTTTGTGTTAGTATTATGAGAATTAGCCATTTAATTGTTAATTATTGAAAGTATTAAATTGAAAGCAAAAAACATGAAGATATTTTCGTTCTAATATGATTTTATTGTGACATTTATGGAGCAGTAAATGGAATTTAGTTACTTAGTGTTAAGTGAACTTATGATGCGTGTGTTTTAACTTATGAGGTTTTACAGACTAGAATTTATTAGATTTTCGGCATGGAGGCCTTAGCAAAGCATCCTCTAATGCAAGCGATAGGATGGCCTGTATGAAAAATTGGGAGGAATTGACTTAATTATTGAATAGTGATGGTAGAACTTGAATTTATTAAACGCTATTTACACAAAAACTTGAATACTTTCTTGGAAAAGGCGATATCTATCCTTAAATTGCCTGTCATCGGGGTGTAACAACGGACTAAAATATGCACGAGCTCTTGCTTCAACACTGGCGTTATAATAGCAGTAATCCTTCAAACGACAAAAAAACGTCATGCCAAAAAAAAGTTATCACAAAACGAAATAAAATTAACTCTTCAACACTTCACACAAAACTTTTATTCTCATTCTTCTGTCTCACTGTAAAAATCTAAGTGAAAACTTTTTCGATATCGACGGCGTAAAGTTTCCATAAGTTACGACTCGAACGATCGAAATTGGCGCCCGCACTCGCAAAATACTTGAAACAACCCATCACGTGCGTTAACGTTCTCACTGTCGAATGCGAGTCAATGCTTGTTTGCTCGATGGTCGATATCGACGACTTAATAAACTCGCACTCATGAATTGTGATTCCGATTATTGCCACTAGGTGGCGCTGATTTTTATTCCATACAAATCGAAGTTAACTTTCTCGGGATCGAACACGTAAAAAAACTCGCACTAGGCACGCTGGTCTTAATGAAAAACGTGTTGTTCGATGACTGAGTAATTTATTAATGTCTCCTTTACCTACTACAAGACAGTTTCATTAGGTAATCTACTTAGGTACTTACATCACTACACTACAGAAATATAGCCAGTTATAGAAAAATCCAGGAGTTGAGAAGCTGGACTGGGTAGGTAGGTATTGTTGTCACTATATGTATGTATTGATAGTAATACTGTATTTATCGATAAGTAAATCTTTGACCCGCCGACTACCACGTCGAATATTTCTTTTAATTATATTATTAACAGTTTCACTTGTTTTGGTGATAAATATACCATCTCACATAACCAAAATCCATTGTAGATATTATTTATAAAATTTGGGAAAACGTTGCGGAATTTCTTCGTCTTCTGTCGCCTCAGGATGGTAACAATCATGTGGAAATTGGAGTTTGAAATCTGTGTTCGTTTCCAGTCGACCCTTTCTTTTTGTTCAGCTTACTTTGCAAAGGCCTTATTCGTGACCGACTTCAAAAAGGAGGAGCTTCTCAATACGAGTGTATGTTTCTTTTGTATGTTTGTTACGCGATATCTTCGCAGATTGTGAACCAATTTTGATGATTTCTTTTTATTAAATATGTTATACTTCATATAAATTGAAGAAAAAATTCACCCCTAAGGGTAGCAAATCCTCTGATGTTAATCCTAGGCTTATAAGAAATCGAACAGATTAGTCGTAACCGAAGTTCCAAAGTCAATTAAATATAGTGAATGCTGTTTAATGAATTTCTGACATTGTAAGCTACATTCTGACATTGTATGACATTGTAAAAATATGATTTGAATAAAAATGTTTTATTAGTTAATTTTTAATATCATATAGGTTATTTTATAGATTAAAGTGTTTTATTGTTTAATGTTAAATTTATTTGCATGCTATATTATATTAAAATGACAAAACATTTGTGCAGAAACAACTAAAACATTTGTATATTTACCATTTTTATGCAAATAAAGATTATTGTTATTAATAATAGTTTAGTTCCCTTTAAAAAAAGATAAATAAAAATGAAATAGCTGGCAGTGTAAGGCCCATCAGACAGAGCCTAATTGTTGCGGATGTCTTGCAGGCTGCGGTTTAAATCATGTATTGCGAACTTGTGTAATATCGTGCACTCATCCCACACGATCCACTTATGAAGAGGAACCTAGGAAGCTACGAGAGAACGCCACCGCCGCTACTGTTGCTGATATTGCATGTTGGCGTGTTTTCGCTTGCAAGATTAAGTGGCAATTTTAGCCCTGAATGTGCAGTGCAAAGCAACGTTGCAACGATATCCGAGGAAACTACAGCCAAAGCTATATTGCGGTCCCTGCGAAGTTAGGCTAGCAAAAATTTCAGCATAAATCTTTTCCTCGTACACCCTGGTAAGTCGATAAAAGAGAGCTGCCCGTTTCCACTATATATTAGCTGTAGAAGAAAATGTGGCACCATTTCATTCGGGTGGATTTCTAAATTTGAGGATAATTTTTTATATTTTAAAATTAAACGGCGTTGTAGCAAAGATCTCTCATAACATAGCTTGAGAATTCTCCTCTTCGCTTCGGTGTGGACAAACCGAAATCAGCAAAATTTTGTCAGATATTAATATCATTCTATCTGCAATAAATTTCGCTTTGTAATGATGCGTCATTGTTTTTACCCCATAGCTGGGGACGAACCAATACGAAGCTTAGTATTTATTAGTAAAGCTTAGTATTTATGTAGGAATGATGACATCGTACAGGCTAACACTAAGTGTTAGCCTGTACGATGTCATCATTTTATGCATTCCTACCTATAGATAGCTAACTTTAAAACCCACAGGAACAAATTTTTCCGGGATAAAATGTATTTTATATGTTATTTCTAGACTTAGGAAATATATGTACCCAATTTTTAAAATCCGTTTTATTAAAAAGTATACTCGTAGAATATAGGAATCGAGCATTATTTCGGGATAGAAATACACATGTGTGTTATTCCAAGACCTTAGACACATTCACGCTTAATTTCATCAAAATCCGTTCAGTATATTCGCAGGACTTGTGCATTTTCCGGGACGAATAGCAGCTTATGTCAGCCTATGTCACTCTCCCGTCCGTAAACTCGCCCTTTACAAAAAATCATGTTGATCCGTTGCTCCATTACTGGGTGGAAGAAAGAAAAGCCAACAAACATACTTTCACGTTTATGTGCTGTGTGCTTACTTTGTTATTGACTGATGACCGTGTATTTCAGCACCTAATTACTGAGTAGCTCTCGTTAAGGTTTGAATTTTTAAGTAATATTTTTACCAAATTAATGATATGGTTTTTGATCCTGGATGACGAGGACGTCGAATCAAAGCTCTGACACTGTTTCTTAGCCTAACTACGATCATATCACACAGTAAATGGACAGAAGAGGATAATGCACTATTAATATAATGCACAGAGTATAATACAGTTATTTATTTAGCACCTGGCATGCCATCCAATTCAAGGTGTGCATGACGATCGGCTTCATCAACAATTTTTTCGTTTACTTACTTATGTTTTAATATAAACTAAACTAAAAGTTTGACCTGAAGTCTATCGAGTATTAAGTAGAAGAAGAAAAAACTTTTTCAAAAAAACATTTTTAACGTACGCACACAAAACTTCCACTCCAATAAATGAAATTGTCTCCATGCGTAGAACTTAGTTTTATTTTCCGAGAATTTTCTTCGATGTTGGGTCGTGTATGGATATTTCCAATTGTTGACATTTTAACTTCGTGACATATTTATCTACCGGGGTTTGCGATCTATCTATCTATCGACTCTCGTTTTTCTAACGATTTTGATTTCCCTTTGTAAAATCATGCCCTATTTTTCGTTTGTCAAGTTTATTGCTAAGATTTGATATGAAAGACTTAAATTTGCAAGTCTTCGGCTTAGTAATCATTAGACGTACCGCCAGAGAGGCACTCGTCGCAAATCATTTGTCTTTTCTATGTCTACTTTAGGATCTCTGCCGCCTATTAGCGGTGCTTGCACTACTGTGTTCCGTCTGAAGGGTATAGAATCCAGTATAATTACAGGCTGTTAGGCATTCCAACTTAGTTCTCAGACGTGACAACGCTACTGTAGCCTTCTTTGTATAATGTTGGTTGCAGTTGTCCATGGACACTTACTATCAGAAGGACCGTAAGTTCGTTTGTCACTTCAGTCTTATAGCAAAAAACTTCGTCTTTCAGACAATGCATGCATTATAATTTTGAATAGTTTTGTATTATTATCTTATATTCTATTGTTAGCCATTCGGTGACTGCAGATTTTACCGACGATCTAATTTGACTAAAGCTACATTATGCAAGTATCTCGCATGGAAGATACTTGAGACCCACAGACAATCTGCAGGTAGTTTTGAAATTGTAACCAATCGTGCAATTGTCATTTGTGTTCACATGATCATGTGTCCTGAATACAAGTTGTAAGTTTTGAGGGTTTGGGTGTCATTCATTCATTTTATTCGAAGATTATTTTGGCATCGTTTTGTATCTTCTGCAGCTAATTAATCTCGCACCAAATGCATCTCTTCTGCGAGTCTGAATTCGAATCCACTAAGCGGATCGACGACAATGCTTCTTTTTTATTCAATAGGAAATGTATTACTTATATCTTAGAAATTAATTGCTAAGAGGCAATTCATTCGATCACAACACGTCTAGGGACATTGTCATACATTATAACCGCCTGGCTACTCTGAAATTTCATGCAAGATCTTCATATGACATTATGACCAAAATTAAAATGGGCGTTCCCATTTTAATTTTGGTCATAATGTCTTTAAAAATTGGCTTTAAAATCCGATAAAGTTTTTATCTTTTGAAATGTAAGTGATTTAGAAAAAGATGTTTTAACAAGCGTTACACTTATAAATGTACAATAAAGTTAACATCGCCTAAATAATATGAATTTTATTTCTTAACCTTTTATAAATTTAACGATCGTTTTTATTTGTTTTGTCATAATTTTTATCGCCATAAAACATTCGTCTTAAATGTATTTTTGTTAATTTGTCGACGTTTTTGTAACTACAATGTTGTGTCCGTATAAAAATATAAGTAAGACGGGTACGTAAACTGTATAATTTCTCTTTAATATTTCAACAGAGTTCAAAAAAACTAGAAGCTTTTCTAGATACGATGTCTATTTTTTTATTTATGTTCACCGATTTCTCGGAAATCGAAAAAGTAAACCAATTTTAATGATTCCTTTTTTATCAAAAAAAATTTACTTGAGGGGCGGTCTCATATAAGTGTAATGAAATAATTTCATCCCTAAGGGTAGGAAAATAAGGGATGAAAGTTTTAATGTACCTATTTAAATGACTTTCTAGACATTGCCTTTGTAATAATCCTTAGGCCTCTTAAAGGGTAAAAAAGAAAATTAATTTCCACATAATAACTTCTGAAGTAGGTGGTTTACTTTTAATTATAAAATACGAGTACACTGTCTTAGCAACGACTTCAGAATATTTTTATGTGGAAATTATTGTAACTTTTTTTTATAATTTTGAAATTGGCTCTCTTTTTTTTAAAAGTTTAGTTATTATTGTTATATAAAATATATTATTTCTCTTCGATTACTGTCAAGCTATATTTTAATTAGTATGAAAAGGAATAGGAAGTAAAAAAGTAAAAAAATTGTATTATTATTGATTTTAAATTATTAAATGATGAATGATATGTATGATGATCATTGCAGTCCTTATCTTTGCGTTTTAAAATCTCTGCTTACGAGCCATCACAAATCACAGTCTGGGACAAGAAGTAAATGTAGTTATATTTAAAACTATATTTCGTTGGGTCCTAACCCCGGAAATATATTAAAGTATAAAATAGTTTAAAAAATATATATATATAAATAGATAGCAAACAGACAAAATGATTGGTGCAAGAGCTTATAGCACTAGCTAGATAGCATGTGCATGATAGCAATGTCCGGGAACTGGAAAGTTATTGCAACCAATTCGTCGAACCCATCTAGTTCAGAGCAGAAATGTAAATCATAGCGTTCTCCGCAATCAACATTAATTTCATGGTTGCGTTCACTGTTGTCACTTGAAAACAAGAGTGTACAATCAGTGTGTGTTACCGTTATCTTTACAGCCTATTAAAGTCCACTGCTGAACATAGGCCTACCCCATAGATTGCCTCATAGGGGGTAATATTTGCTATAGTTGCCACGCTTGGCAAGCGGGTTGGAAATCGCAGTTTTTTATTTTAGTCGTTATTGGGAAGATGCTGCTGCCTTCTGCTGCTTCTTACACCGCCACTATACCGTGGCAATGTAAGAAAATAACGTAAATTTGATTTGGATTTTGGCTTAGAGTATTTACTTACATTTTAAAAAGTACTTATTTAGTGTTTCTAATGTAACTATACTCGGTAGCGAAGCCTCCATAGAAGCCGAGAAGCCGGGCTTGCCCTATCAAACTGCTCAATCAATAATATCAACTAATAAAATAACTCGTAAACTGTTTCAAACTATTTCAAATTTTCCGCGCGCTCCTCTGTTCTACACAGCTCATGACTTCGTAGCCTTATTATGTAACGTCAACACTTGGCAATTCGAAATACACTGATTCGTGTTCTCTCTGTCTCAAAGCGAACACGCAACGGACTGTCAAAAAGCAAAGCAATATGGATGGACGCGGCAAAACTGCGCGATACTGCTGTCATAAATAAAGAGTTGAGTTGAGCGATTAGTCGTCTCACGCGTGGGCTTTTCTCATTCTCATTAAGAATACAAAATTCACTTATCATGAGAATATAAAAACTTATAAGTTATAACAATATCTGGGGAAACGCAGAGGTTGGGGGTACATTAAGAAAACAGTTAAAACAGTCACAGTTAAAATGGTTAAAACAGTCACAGCGTCAGACAGAGATGCAATCACAGATATAAAGTTGGACTACGCTACCAAGTTACAAGAAGTGGCTTGAGATACATATTTACAAATATGTTATTCTAATAGTAATGAACAATAAAAAAGTTCTTATACCTTAGTTGCGCCTTTTTTAATATATTTAATATACTGATTGATTATTATTAATATTTTAATTTAATAGTAAGACTATTATTTTATAGATTTTATAATATGATATTTTAGTAATTTTTTGAAGCTTACATTTGACTGCGATTCCCTAATGTCTTTAGGAAGTTTATTATATAATTTTGCCCCTTCAAACATTAGGTTTCTTTTACCATAACTAGTTCTTGGTGCACGTAGAATGAGATCATTCGCGTTCCTTAGTTGAATTTTTGAATTTGCCTCTTTTTAGTGAAACTTAAATGAGTGTGTATATCTTTATTTATTCTTTTACGAATCAAAATGCATGTATGATAAAGGTACGATTGATTTATATTTAACAGTTTAGTATCATTATAAATTTTATGAGTTGGTGTCAGATACTTATAGTTGAATAGAACCTTTATAACCTTATTTTCAGCTCTATGTATTGGGTTTAAGTTATTCTTTGCGGCTGAGCCCCATATTTCTATCAGATAATCGATGTGAGGTTTCACTAGAGAATTGTAAATAACATAACGTATTTTATGCGGGAAACACCGAGCTACACTTCGAAGGTTACCCGTTATTGATGATAGTTTGGATTTAATTTTATCTACCTGAGATTTCCATGTAAGTTTTTCATCTAAAAATAAGCCAAGGTATTTTTCGCAATTGGACCGTTTGATAATTTGGTTATTTATTTTTAGAGGCTAAAAATCAAATATTTTCTTATTTTTTGCATTGAATGTGATATAATTAGTTTTGGAGATATTTATTGTTAGAAGATTGTGTTGGAACAATTTATGTATTAAGTCAAGGTCATTTTGCGCGTCTGAGATAATAGTATTTAAGGAGTGGCCGAAATAGAATAGGTTTGTGTCGTCAGCATACAACGTTATATCTCCTTTTAGGCCAATATCTTTTAAGTTGTTTATATAAATTAAGAATAGCAATGGCCCTAATATGGATCCTTGTGGCACGCCGTATATCATAGTTTTAGATGTACTTTGGAACTTGTCTATTCTGACTACTTGCTTGCGGTTTGTGAAGTAAGATTTTATCACATTATAGGCTACACCTGTTATACCAATGTGTTTTAACTTTTTAAGGAGTAAATCATGACTAACGGTATCGAAAGCCTTTTTTAGATCTATAAATATACCTAATGCAATATGTTTTTGATCAATTTTTTTACCGGGCTTTCGAGAAGACGATCGCTCCCTTTCTAACCTGTGGCAAAATGTTCTATATTGAAATATAACTACGATTGTGTTTATATATAAATTAGTATGGAGCCTTAAGCCGGGCTTTCGGTGTGAAGTTAGTCAAGCGTGGGGGCACGCGGGCGATACGTTTGCAAGTTCACTTCACATTTCAATGTTTACTCTGTGTGTTTACTTGAGCGAATGAATATTGCAAGTTGAAAATTTATGCTTTTTTAAAGATTTTTAGTGAAAATGGAGGATAATAGTGTTCCTTGTGATGAATCGAAGTGTGTTAAAGTGCTAATCGGCGAGGAAAAGGTAAAATCTTTAAACTTTGTTGAGAAAAAACAGCTTATATCCACGCCGAAATCAACGCCTGATCTGTGTATTTTGATCACATTTATGAAAACACATTGCAAAATAACTCTGCTCCTCGTTTGAGACGCAATGTGCGCTGTGCTCAGACAGAATACAAACGACTTTTTGTTGAAATAATTGATAACATATCTTCAGAAATTAATTGCCGATATTCTGAAAATTTCAAATTAAATTTTTTCCAATTGTTCAACAACAAGCTATTTGAAAAATATCGTTCAGATTTTCCTATAGAGGCATTAGATTCATTATTTGAAAATTACGCAAACCATTTTGATAAACAAACAGTGAAAAACCAATTGATTTCATTGTATTCCTCCCCTGAATTAAAAGACCGCAATGTTTTCGAACTAATTGACTTTATAAACGAAAATAGTCTTCAAGAGGCCTTTCCCCAGCTTTCAAAGTTAGCTTATCTTGTCGTAACTATTTCAGTCACAAGTTCCTCCGCGGAACGTGCTTTCTCATCTCTGAAGCGCATCCATACTTATTTGAGAAATACACAAGGTCAAGAGCGTCTTTCAGACTTATCAATTATCGCAATTGAAAAACAGTTATTGGTACAATTAAAACGTTCATCAACATTTTAAGCGGACGTAATCAAATCTTTCCTTAAGAAAGAGAGACGATTCGATTTAGAATATAATTTTTTTTTTAATTTTGTACATTGTTTGTACTTTGTTCATGCTTTTATTTTGTTCATGTATTGTATTGTATGTAAATATCTTTTTCTCTCCCTCAAACAAACCTGAACGGCTTTTTTCAAAGCCACTGAAGGTATGCAATTGCTGATATGTCATACAATCTAGCTGATATGTATGCCTTCTGTGTGCTTTGTTAAACACGTCCTCGACAGCACTGAATATGAAACTGAAGAGTGGAGACAGATCAAGATTGGTGTATTTTTATAAAACTGCTAAAAACAACAAAACCATATCTTGGGCTTGCCCTAGTTTGAAGCCCTAGCTTCGCCACTGACTATACTACACTAAAAGGAAATTACTGAGTTCTGATTCGGAATAGTGATTACCACATAATCTTTGGAGTTCTGTGCGTACAATAGTTCTCAATTTCCAAGGTCCCGGGTTCGAATCGCGTCACTGGCTAAAATCAGTTATTGGGTTTTACTGTCAAGAAATAATTAGTAGTTAGCCCAGAGTCAGGAAGTTGGCGGTGTTTCACCTGATCTCTCTCCGTTCGTGTTGGATTTCTGTCCCATCGGACTATGGAGTGAGGAATACAGAGTGCAATTGTTTTGCAAATTTTAGATAGGAAATTAAAAGTCATACTCATGGAAGTATTTTATTTATTAGAACATCTAAAGCCGCGTATCGATTATGCGCTCCAAGAGGACGAACATTGGCGCGCGCTCCAGCCGCGCGAAAAGGATACCGCTTTGGAACGCGCCCTAAATTGTTCGTTGGAACGCTCAAACCTCAAACGTGGAGCGGGCCGCTCCATCTGGTGTCGGTTTTTTTACCGCGCATCAAAGTATTAGTAGGTCCTTACATATGAAATTAGCGTTTTGTACGGGAGGAATATAAAGTCAATTTTTTTGTAAAATATATTTAATTAATCATAGTATGCACCGTCGTTATCTATGCACTTTTGCCATCTCATAGGTAGTTCATTGATCCCTTTACTAAAAAAAACCATGGGGGCGAGAATCAATAAACTCTTTGAAGGCGGTTTGGACTGCCGCATCGGAGTTGAATTTTTTTCCTTGTAAGAAGTTGTCCAAATTCCGGAAAAAATGGTAATCTGTTGGAGCAAGGTCCGGGGAGTACGGCGGATGTCGCAGACATTCCAATTGTAGCTCATTTAACTTAGTGGTTGTTTGTTGTGCAGTGTGTGGTCTTGCGTTGTCGTGAATCAGCAGTGGCCTAGAGCGATTGACCAATCTCGGTTGTTTAGCAGCTAGTTCTTCCTTCGTGGTTTGCAGTTGCTGACAATAGATATCTGCCGTAATCGTTTGGCCAGATTTTAGAAAGCTGTAGTGAACGACACCGGCGCTAGTCCACCAAACACTCACAAATTACTTTTTCTGAGTCAATTTTCGTTTAGGGCAGAATTTGGCTGGGTCTCCAGGGTTCCACTTTTCATCACAAGTAATGATTAGATTTAAAATCCCTTCATTATTGTGTCGGTTGAGCAAAGTAACACAGCAGTCGACGTGTGTTTGCAAGTTCGATTCACTCAATTCATGAGGTACCCATCGTTCAAGTTTTTTTACTTTCCCGATTTGCTTCAAGTGGATTAATACAGTTTTATCAGTTACCCCGAAGTCTGCAGCTATCTTTGAAGTGCTTTGTGATGGATCCGCTTCCACAATGGCCTTTAATTCTTCATTTTCCACTTTGGTCTCCAGCCGTCCACGGGGTTCTGAAGGTCGAAATTTCAAGAACGAAAACGTTGAAACCAAAAACGTACCGTGCTTTCTTTTGCAACATCAGCGCTGTCAGATCATTAATCCTTCGAGCTGTTTCTGGAGCACTGGTGCCACGGTAGAACTCGTACTCGTAAATATACCGATATTTCATGTTTTCAATTGTGCGGTAATAAGCGACGCCAAAGAATAAAATAATGAGGAAAAACAAATGAATGACTGTTTTCAAAACTCAAATGTACCAGCTAAATGAATTTATAAATTTTAATTTGGAATTCTTAACCAAAAAGGAGATATTTCAGATCAAAGTGGTCAGTACGACAAAACACTAATTGCATATGTAAGGACCTAATAGTTAAGGTTTGGCGCGCGCGCCAGTTGGGACGGTTGTTTTCATTATTCGTGTGTTCGTTGCGTTTCGAGCTATGGATAACCAAAGTTGCCGTAAATTGATAAAATTATATGGCTCAAAAGAACTACTGTGGAATAGCAAAAGTTGTTTTTATCATAAAAAGCGCACAGAGAAGATGCATGGAACTATGATAGCGGCAGCTACTCGTACACGATCAACATCCATGTTGAAAGATCAAACACTGAAACGGCTGCCGCGCGCGCCAGGCGCGCTTGAGCGCATTCCACGGAACACACTTGTCGGCGCGGTCATTCATGGCGCGCGCGCCAGCAGCGCGTAATCTATACGCGGCTTTAAGGAAAAAAATTATATTTATAAAAAAAAAATCTTGTATACCAGAAGACACATGTAGCGGTAACAACTAGTCGTGATTATTAAAAAAAAAACTGTCAAACAAACTTACTGTCCGTCTGATGGTAAGTGGCTACGGCAGCCCATGTACACTTTTAACCAATTTCAAACAAAGATTTCTACAGACGCGTTTTTACCTCCTAGGAATAAAATTAATGCCTCCCAGCCTGTAATTATACTGACACTTTCATTAAAAAAAAGAGGGTGGTCGGACGGTCTTTTAAGCAAAAATGGGATCCAACGACTTAGAACTAGACACTTAGAAGACTTAGAATAACTATTTCTTTGTTAAAGTTGGTTGTAGTTGTTCAAGGACTCAACAACCACTTATCATAAGGTGGATTATAAATTTGTTAGCAAAATTCTATCGCTTTTAGAGTCACTTCGGTGTATGTGCCTCTATGTCAGTTTGTCAAAGAATTTATAAAGATTAAAAAAATTAATTTATTATTATTATTATTTACTATTTACTCTTTACATTCATTCATAATCACAGTTAATTTAGTTTTAACAAAATAATAATGATTTCATGGTCTTATATGCGATATTTGAATTATATCATTGGTCCCATTTAATGTTGATTGGCACCATAAAATAGATTCTGATATTTTTTCTACGTTCGAGTATACTTCAAAATTTCATAAATGCAGTTCTATAATGATTAATACTACACATGTAATAAAACAAATTTTAATAAATCACGTTACATTTAACTTTTATTTACGCGGGTTTTTGTGCACATCTTTGGAAGAAAGTTCCCTAAAAATTTGCGTAAAACAACATATTGCTGATGTGAAGCACCGACGCTCCGGGAAGTCTGAAGTATGTCAACATGTTCAGTATCATCCCAATCATTATATCAGATCTGATAGACAACAAATCCTCGCAATAGAACACCGATTCCTACCAAGGATGATTAGCGAGGTTATTGAAATTAAAAATATCTTAATTTCAATAGATAAGATGGCTGGGTGCTACCATCTATTTGGGATCCCATAATTAATAAAATTAAATCCAAACCCAAGCATACTACTGCAAGACTTCAAGATACTGTAGATGTAAATTAAACACGATAAAATCCTTAAGATTACGTTTATTGCAAAAGAAGTTCTAATCACAGTGAACGTGGGTAGAACTACACTCGTGATCGGAAGCAGAAAAATGTTCGCCTTATTGTGGCGGCGAAAGAGAATCCGCCACCTCATATCGTTCCATGTGTGTCCTAAGAGGCGACAGAGGAAAAAACAGGAGATGGGCAACATCATCTTCCTGACAACAGTTCAAAATAATAAAGGCTGCGGTTGCCAACCCGCCTGCCAATCGTGGCAACTATAGCAAATATCCAGCATTTTTGACAATTTATGGAGGAGGCCTATGTTCAGTTTAGTGGATTTTTGATAGATTGTAATGATAACGATAATAAGTTCTATTCTTTCGAATCTTTGCTACCGTTAATATTTACGGTAGTGTGAAAACAAAAAAGTAACATCTCCGAAAATATGAATGAAATAAAAACAGCATAATTGCCCCATTAAAACTAAAAAAGTAGCAGCCTACATACATGTCACTACTGGGCACAGGCCACAGAGCATTTAGCAAAAAAAGGTATTCGCTGCGCTGAACCCAACGCGCGATCACCTCAACTGTGGAACTTCTCAGATATGCAGTTTTTTTTTTAGTTTTTTTTATAGAATATGGGTGACAAACGAGCACACAGTCCACTTGATGGTAAGTGGTTGCTGTGGCCCATAGACATCTACATCTATCTTCGTTTGCGAATTTAAATGCAGATGCGTTGTCAGCCGTGAGGACTGATATAGAATGCCTCTTTTCCAGTAAAAAGGGTCTCCGTTTCTCTACACTCACCATACGAAACACAGCAGCATTAAGCTGCTATTTTACGTTGGTATTCTGTGAGAGTGTGGTCCTTCCCCGGTCGAGCCGACCCATTCGTGCTACAACTATACTATTAATATAGCTGCAGCATGGCTCTACCACGTAAAAAAAAAAGGTTTTCTTTCACCACCGAAAACGTGGTAAATCGACACTTCAAATTGCAATTAACATATATGTAAACATATATAATAATGCTTATGTACTATGAAATTTACGTTTGGATCAGTTTGATTACAGCCTTTGACAAGTAAAATAAAATAAACCTTTGTTTAAGTAAAATCTGCTATCTTTGATATTTAAAGTATTTTTTCGGAACAGCCTGTTCATTTACATATCTCACGTGAGTTATGAAATTAGGACTGTCACAAAAATCTTGATTTTTCTGATAATATGAAAAAACAATATTACAAAAATCTTGAATGACAAACTGATTTATTAGTCTCATTAAAGTTATAAAAAGTAAAGTAGCAGCTTACATACGTCTTCTACTGTGCACAGGGCTACTCATTACCTATAGTGTTTCGTGGGCAGAACAGAGTATGCCGAAATGATTCAATGCGTATTAACGGTTTTCACATTTCCACGACTTTTTTAACTACTCAGACATTTAGGTTTGCTCACGAAGTTATTCTTCACCACTTCACTGGATACGGGGTAAGTCAGCACTTAAAATTTCCCATAAAAGATTCATTTGTCCTCAAAGAACTCGTACACGTTTTGCCCCCGTGCCATAATGAAATCTCACGGCCAGCTACACGGCTCTCGTATATGTTTAAATAAAATTCATAAAAACTGAAACAAAACTTTTGCACGATTGTTGACCATATCTACCAAGTAATTAGAAACTTAACGATGCCACGAATTATTCCATCAAATAGAGATAAAATCTCACAGTGCACTTAATTTTCAATTATTTACATCAGATAACGTGATAACATATGAAGTTGGTAAAATGAAAGCTATGCCGATAGACACCCAATATATTGAACTAAATAGCTTCTCTCTTAATCTCAGTTTTGTGTACACAGTACTGGATACTGTGCGCACAAAATACACGTGTTGTGTATACGGTGTTGTTAGCCATTTTGCCAAACGTGGTAATTGTGATAAATCATCCTGACAATGGCCATCGGTCTAGATATTTTCAAATATGACAATTTTTGATGCTGCACGAATAAGTATTCAGTAGCATTCTAAAATTTAATTTTATCAGTTACTTATCATTAGTTTATTTAGCAGAAAGTAGAGGGCGCTATATTACATTAAAACTATGAAATCCAAAACTATACTATCTAGTAATGTCAGCTATAGAAGGTTGGGGTGCGACTGTCAAGAGCCAACCCCAAAGCCGTAAACATTTATTTACTATATAAAAAAGGCATAAAATGATGTTGATTCTGTTAAAAATTCTGTTTCTGTTAAAAAAAACACGCTATCAGCGCCGCTAGCGGTGAAAACTATTTGACGATATGACCATATTATTATGAAATAGCAATGTTGTTTAGTTTTTAATATCGTTAAACGATCTCTATTCATTAATTTGGCTGAGCTATATCATGACAAGGTCAACAAACAGTGATAAATTTTAATTAAATAAATAAAAATAAAATAAAAATAAAATAAAATAAATATCATGAAATGACACCATTTCACGAAATAATGATTAAATGAGAATTTTGCAATAATTGCAGGCAGACCAGTTTTAATCAGTTTACATACAGATATAGTATCAAACGTAAGAAAATTGATATGTTTGTTAGTTCAAAAATATCAATTTTCATACGTTTGATTGATGTCACTATTATCTATTTAAATTTGTACACTTTTAAAATGAAATAACAAAAACTAAAAATTAAACGTTAAGATTTTTAAATAGTTTTATAAATCTAATTATTTAAACATATAAATGTGTTATTTATATTATTTAATTTATTAGTTACTAAAGGCAAAATATAGGCTTTTTAATTTGATGATAGATGGCGCTGTTTTGATAATTAAACGTATATCGTCAGCGGAGTTTCAAATTGTAATGCAAAGGTTAAAACTCATTTTAATTTTATTTACAAATATGATATTTATTTGAAAAAAAAACACCCGTCATCCCGCCTATTAACTAACATAATCATATATAATAGAAAACTTACATCTAAAGGAAGAAAAATACTTAACCTTCTTTTTAAGTTCCGTAATTGGATAAAAAGTAGCCAATAAGTTGCCCAGGTTATTAACTACCGCATATCAAATTTAATGAAATCGGTCCAGTAGTTTTGCGTGAATCGAATACACAGACTCTCCGTTCGTGTTGGATTTCTGTCCCATCGGACTATTGAGTGAGGAATACAGAGTGCAATTGTTTTGCAAATTTTAGATAGAAAATGAAAAGACATACCCATGGAAGTTATTTAATAATTATATACTTTAAATTAAATTTTTTGTTAAATACTATATTATACATATTTCATATCGTATATATAAAAATATAGTAAATTTTAAGTATTCAACCTTCATTATCGTCATCATTAATGCCCTAATCGTCTAAAGGAACAAACAATCATTGTACGAGTAAGTGACATCAATTTTTCTGAAACATTCACATATACGACAGAGAGCACACTTTGTATCCTTCGGTTCAAATAGGAATATTGGATCAAGAGACTAATATTTTTTGACTCTAAGCACCGTTCCGTTCACCGGACGATCACTCCAATCAGTTTTTCAATTAATTTTGAATGCGTCTCTAGCAGTTCCATGCGGTTGTACCTTTTTCAACATGTTTCATTTGCATATATCGATAACGTGTTTGTTTTTTAAATATGTATATTTTCCCTTTTAATATTGGGGAAGAATGGGTTTCTGTTTTGTTTTTATTCTTTATCAACTTGTTACTAAACTTGGGCCTCTTCCATTGTAGAATGACTTTTAAGTAATCGCAACGGACCGTAAGGAACAAAGGATATCGATCGTTTACCGCTTACTTATTTAAGGCGACGTTACGTAATTCTTTCACTTTTTGATCTTTTGTTAATCTACTTAAATGTTATTATTGTGCAAAAACAATCAATATCAAATCATTTATAATTATTGAACATACGAATAAGGGTTGTGTGAAGACAGAAAAGAGAAGCATTATAATTGTCTCGATTAAAAAGTTCTAAAGATGACACTGAAACCTTTTTTGAAGTCGACTAAAATGATGATAGTAATTTGGGTTTCATGATGTCGCAAAGGAAATTAGGAAATAAACTTCTCCTTTATTTGAATTCAAATACATATATAAATTGTATTTTTACAGAAATGAGCACGGAAATTTCTCCGAGAAGACCCATTTTATTGTCTTGAAATTAGTTTTGGTCCTTTTTATTTACTCAAAGAATTTGTCAAAAATTTATAACTAAAAGAGAGTCTTGAAAAATTAAATTTCCGCCTTAAAGGTATCTTATGAATATCTTTTCTGAATTGATAATGAACGATTCGCATCTTTCGTTATCTAGTTATATACTCGTAAATGAGGGTTATAGAGACGGAGCGCTTTTATCATTTTATGTTTTATAACTCGCAAGTAACCCGAGTCTCTGCCATTACTGTTACCATTAAAGCCTATCAAAAGTCCACTACTGAATATAGGCATCCCCCACAGATTGCTTCATAGAGGGGATACTGAATATAGGCATCCCCCACAGATTGCTTCATAGAGGGGATATTTGCCATAATTGTCTCGCTTGGCAAGCGGGTTGGCAACCGCAGTTTTTTTATTATTTTAAGTTGTTTTCGGGAAGGTTACACTTAAATTGGTAATTGCAATTATAGCGTAGACTTTCCTTGCGGTGAAATAAATATTGAGAAAAATTATAATTAACTTAATAAGAAATAGATATAATTTCGAGCATGTGTTTGTGAGTTAGCACTGAAGCAGCGTGGTGGAACTATACTGCTCCATAGCCCTCTGAGTTCTCTGCCCAGTAGTGGGGACGTATGTTTACAAAATAGAAATTTTTGAGTCAGCCTCAGCTTCGTACCCTGTCAGAATATAATTATTTGATTTACATAATGTTGTATACGTATCGAACAAAGCTGCCAAGTTTAGTTTTAAATTTTAAATGTTTTATTCGGCTTATAACACCTACAGACAGTTCAAAATATACTGGTCCCACAGAAACTGTTTAAGACAATGTTAAGTATATTTTTTATTTCGTATTCAATAGAAAAGAAAAATGTAGTAAGAAAATGTGCATGTCTGAGATATAAAAACAAATTCGTGAAAATGTGAAATACGCACGCATAGCCGCAGCGTGGTTGACTTCCCTGACGGAAGCCCCTCTAATTTATGCACAGTATCAACATTGCTTTCTGCTGCTACTGCTGTAGCGGGTCGCGGCATAGGTAAAGCTGTAAATGTCTCTTGGTTATCAGAAAAAGTGACGCAAAAATCCAATTACAACGGTTTTAAATTCGAAAAACCTGGGCACGTGATGTGACTTTAATTTTTTGTAATCAGGTTTCCGATTTCAGGTCTAATTAACATTTATTCTCTAATTGTTTACAAATTGGCCAAGTGGGTGTTGGGACTCGCGTGAGATAGGGGTTTCACTAGTATTCTCGAAAAATTAAAGATTTTAGTATTGTTACGATTGTAATCAAAAGTAAGTAAGAGCTATTTACATAGTTTCAAAGTTAAGGCGGATTGTCAAACTTTAAACTATCCCATTGCAGACAAATTTGAGATATACCTGAAGAAAAGATCGTTCTTCTTGTCAGATATACCTTAAAACTTGAGAACAGGATTATACAACTAGTGCGTGTTACCAGTGATGACATGGATCTGAGACGTGGATATCCACAATAGAACCAGAGTAACCGATACAGCACAAGTTCTCGATAGGGCAACCTCGTACCGGTAAGCGAAGTGTAGATATGATGAGATGATGGAATGACGACCGTTCGACCAGGTCGTCATTCCATCATCTCATGCAGAAATTTGATGAATGCAGGTGACTCAGGCCGTGCTTTGTGGCATTTCTTGGGGAAAACAAAAACAGCCTATGTTCAGCAGTGGACTTGTGAAGGGCTGTAATAATGACGATGATGAGACAAATTTGATGACTGGTAATTCGAAACTAAACTTAAATGCTAAATGTGCTAAATATTTATTTTATAAAAACTTTAATAAGGGAGGTCTTCTTGGTATGAAGGACGAAAAAGCAGAAAAAGAAGCAAACTTAGATAAAATAACATATTATAATATACTGCTAAAATTTTAACTAATTCGGTCAAAACCTCAAATTATGGTGCTCCGATACTAAAATATCAAAGAGCGGACAGATAATATAAAATTAAAAAGGCTCCTTGTAAGACAGCGGCAATCTACAAATTGTATATTCTACAAAGCCGCAACTGTTTCTGTACCCGAAAATAATAGTTCATTGAAAAATACCAGAAAATAAGCTCTATTTTAGGGACAAGAAATAACAAATTTCTTTAACAAATCTCGATTCCTGACAAAAATGCTAAAATCAACTGCGAACTTCACAGGTCTCGTCTAGACTGTATATTATTTCTAAATTGATAACATTTCCGTGAACAATAAAAATACCAGTATATTTATTTGAAGCCTATTCTGTTTTTTTTATAACAAAATATAGTTTACATAATTTAAAAATAGTTCCCGCTTTTATAATTGGGAATATTATTTGTCACTAGAAGAATACTTACTATATATTTCTTTACATACATACAGGAAACAACGGAGCCCTATAGGATCACTTTGTTGCCCGTCTGGGAGTCTGTCATGGCCCTTTTTCTCAGGAACAGGTATCAAAGTATCAGGTTGACATTATAATCAAAAACTAAGGTACGCATTCAAAAATACGGCTATTTATGTAATATTATATTAAATTTCATGAATTTTTTTAAACTCATAAAATTTTAAAAGTAGAATTATCTCACAGCACACGTAAAGGAATAAATCTGCAAACCCGTTACTTTGTAGTTATTTAAAAAAAAAAAAAATCAATAACAAACTTATATTTTCAGTTGGTGATTCCACTGCAAAGTTAAGTTTGAACTTTAATACGACTTATACAACGTTAGACCAATGTTCGGTGCTTACCTCATCTAATTCCCGGGATAGATGAACTATCTATAAACAGATTTCGTATAAATTTAATTATGTTTGTCATGGACCTACTACTAAATGGACCTCGGATCCGCGCTCAAAAGTGTCCGAGCCAAAAGAGTTCCAAAATGCAAAAAGAGCTCCAATTGTTTAGTAGTAGGTCAATGACAAACATAATTAAATTTATACGAAATCTTCAGGGCGCAAGTCCTACTCATATTTAACCGTTTTTTTTTAATTTTGTTCGGAATTTAATTTTGTTCCGCATTTTGGGTTCTAACGGCTCCGGGCGTCAGCAAACCGTTGCTTCAATATTATAAATAATTGTTAAATTATACGGTTTGGTTGAAGACTACAAATTTTATTCGACGAACTTTTACCTAAATTATAAGAGTATACATATATTAAGTTACTTTTATTATCCATCACTGTTCAAATAAATGTGTTTATCGTCATCATCATCATCTGAAGCTGAACATAGGTCTCCCTAAGGCATGCCACAAAGCACGGTCTCCCTGCATCTTTTACCAGATCGTCACTCCATGGGGTGTCTTCTCATCGTCATCTTTTTGTAATGCATCCGAAAATTCCGCCACGCGGCCACGTGGCCTGCCTATTCATCCGTTTACTGCTTTGATTAGTCACATATATTGACGAGGGTCTGATGGATGATGGAGTCAGAAGCAAGATCCTGCAGATTGTTCTCTGAAGTTAGTTATAAGAGACTATAATATATGTTTTGGTGTTTATTTGATGAAATATCGCACCAAAAGTTGTTAACAAATATTATATTTTACTATTTCTGGTGTAAACATTTTGGAGGACGAAATTCGGTCTGGAGGACACTATTCTGTAAATAAGTCCGGCGCTTCGCGCACCCTCTTTCGTTACATCTTATCATTACATAGCTATCAATTAAATTAATATTTTATAATTTGGGCTTCATATACAGCCTCAATTAAAAGAAATTAACTGAGTAGTTTTACTTTTACTTTATTTTTGTTTTACTTTACTTTAAGCACTACCTAATAACGCTTCACTCTCGACACGTCAAGGTCATGCAATTTTGTGTTCTTAAAATGCCTCTATCATAACCATTTTGCATTTATACGATTATATGAGTAGCCGTATATCAAAAAAACACTAATTAATCCATCTTATATTTTCTAAAAAAATATTTTATACTGCTACTTTGAAAGAAACAGTTTGAAATTTTTTTTATGTGGACGTCCGAATGTTGTTTTTTTATGTAGTCGTGATAACTCCCAAAAAAATTGACGTATCGAGACCGGGTTTTTTTATTAGCTCCAGAATTACATCAACTGGCTCCCTATTTCATATCAATAGCCTAGTACGCGTAGTTTGTTAATAAAATGATTTTCAACTTTTATAAGTTTTATTGCTATTAAAAATTTAAAGGCGCTTTCACCCCGTGATAGACAAAGGACAAATGTACCATACAGCCTACATCGATTTTATACTTTGTGTAATCGTTTTATTTTGGTAAACATTATTTTTTTTCCCTGTAAGTGATAATACCTGTTAAAATAATAGAGCGCACTTAGAACACATAAGTAATAAGTATATTTTAAAAGACAGGAAAACAATTTTTTTTTCATCAAAATTAAATGAAACGCTCACAAGGCGTGCACTTTTGGATTTTCCAAACTATTCTAACAATGCAGTACAAGGGAAATTGTAAAGTTGCTTGCTTGGTTTCTATGTTTACGGCAGCACTAACTTTCTTGGCGGTCTAATTGATAGTAACTTGCATTGTTCCGGACTGTTATTGTCCCCCCGGAAGTACTCGCCTCAAAGCTGCTTTCATACGATTCGTCTAGCTCGTTACGGTTACTTCGTCTGAATGGAAACTTTTTATCGCAAACATATATTTTTGTATATTTATTTTTGTATATTTATTTTTGTATATTTTTTATATATTTCTTCGTTTAATGTATTTTTATGAGTTGAATAAAAGATATCCTCGGAATATTTTATATTTTTCGATTGACTATGATATGATAATATCGTACTAGTGCCAGATACCTAGACCGGTAATAAGAAGCAGCGCCAAAGGTGCAAGATGTCTGGTACAGCGATAGCCTATCGAGCGCGGCAGTTACAAGTCGTACCTATTATGGACTATCGATGCTAACCGCGTCCAACAGTGAACAGAAGCATCATATCTTTTCGGCGCACAGGTTTGTGTATAAAACCGACTTTGAGAGATATTGTAGGACAAGAAAATGAACCAAGTCGGTGATTTAGATTAGCCTCCAGTATCTAAAATAATGTGTAGCGTCAAGTGTTTACAAATAAGGGTGACAAACGAGCTTATAGTCCACGTGATGGTT
This sequence comes from Parnassius orleans, assembly GCA_029286625.1. Classification (NCBI taxonomy): domain Eukaryota; kingdom Metazoa; phylum Arthropoda; class Insecta; order Lepidoptera; family Papilionidae; genus Parnassius; species Parnassius orleans. Next base: position 2,903 of record JAGSMP010000076.1, on the reverse strand, counting down.
AGGGGATCCTATTGCCCATCCCGTAATTATCAACCATCTTTGACTTACGTCTGGTGTAAGCCAGATGTTTATACCGCCACCTTTTTTTATAGAATAAGGTGACAAACGAGCACAGTCCACCTGATGGTAAGTGGTTGCAGTGGCCCATAGACATCTACATCTATCTTCGTTTGCGAATTTAAATGCAGATGCGTTGTCAGCCGAGGACTAAGATAGAATGCCTCTTCCAGTAAAAAGGTCTCCGGTTCTCTACACTCACCATACGAAACACAGCAGCATTAAGCTGCTATTTTACGCTGGTATTCTCTGGAGCGTGGTCCTTCCCGGTCGAGCTGACCCATTCGTGCTACAACTATACTATTAATATAGCTGCAGCATGGCTCCACCACGTAAGAAACCAAAAAATTTCCCACAGTCGCCTCTTACTACACCCGCGAAAATGCTAGTTTTTGAAATGAGTGGTAAATATGAAAGAAACAAAGATATTTTAAAAAGCTTATATATGACTTTGCAATTTATAATGAATAAAACTAAATATTATCTTGTAATCCCTGACTTCTTATTCAGCATGGCCGACCCTTTCTCCTACATATACTAATAGCCATACAAACTGACACTGTAATTTTAAAAATATTAAAAGAGAACGGTAATTAGAGCGTACATCAATCATTACGCCTCATTGTTTTGACTTTGGAATCGAGCAAAGTTTTGTAATATTTTAAGCAGTGAACTATAAATTCATTTACATTTTTCTCCGTAGATTAGAATCATTTTCAGAGCTGGAAATTATTTAAATTCATTCTAAAAATAATGAGTTTTAATAGCAATAAATTGATATAAAATAATAAATATTATGATCAGTAAGTTCACGATTTAATAAATAGCCCTGAATAGTTATTTCCAATAAAAAGAAAAGGTCCTTTTGTTTAATGTATATACTTTTCTGTATTTAAAAGCTTTTTTGCTATGTCATTGATTTAAGTAGATAAAAATATTCTCGGTACTTCTTTATATAAATGATCGTTGCGCCTATTGGTGATCGTGAAATTTCTAAACGACTTGACCGATTGAGATCATATTCACAATGGATGTTGGTTTAGTCCCAAAAAAAGAAAATAATAAATATTACCCTATAAGTGGCGCTGTGGTAGAGGTATTATACCATTTATATTTACAATGCAAAATGTTCGGAGTGAAACACATTCCGCCACGTACCGGAAAGGGCAGTACAACGTCTGCCGAACCTGACAATCATTCAATAAAACTTTTAGTTTTCGGATATTACTCATGTATTTCATATAGGTAATGTTGCCTTCTGATTTGGTCAGATATTTAAGAGCGTAAGAGCAGAGTACAGTTTCTACGATATTCGTGTAGGAAATGGCATCTCTTAGTTAAAATGTTTATTAATTATGGGTGACATTCCTTATATATTGAAGAATACTCATCCCAACGCTTTGTCCAGTAGATTACACATGGTGTGCAACACCGGCTTCCTGAACCATTGACCGATTTCTATTTCTTTCAGGTCATAAGTCATCCTACAACCTTTTTTAATCCTATTCCAATAATTTTCTTTACCACTTTCTTCTTTCATTTATGAGTGCACAAGTTGAGTTTCTTCTTTAATTTGCCATTAAAAAACTTATAAAATTAGTTTAAATAAATTGTATTGAAAATTTAATTTCGCCTTTTATGTCAAATCCAGGTCAGGCAGTTGCATAACTTACTTAAAAATACCTTGCACTGAGGTCACCCACCAAATGAGTTGATTATGGCAAAGTCTCTAATATGCTAATACGATTTTTATAGTCTGATGGATGGATGCGTAAATGAATGCGGCTGAGTGATGCGAATTTTCACTGCACAATATTATCGCCTTTTTGTTCCAATTCTCGCTCATTACTAGAATTGTCTACGAAGACAAAAATTAGTCTTGTCTGAGAGAACTCACCAATATTATTTATTAGATGTAGTTTCAATCTTTAAGTGCATTCTACACTTAATTATATTATAAGCTAAATCAATTATATGTATTTCTACACATTTGATGGTTTTTAGTTAAAAACACGTTAAAACAAAACAAATTATTTTTCTAGCTATTTTTAATTGGAATTTGAACCTAGAAGACATAGAAGTCATGAAATTATTAAACCAAGTCATCTTCAACAATAACGTGTAAAAAGTAACAAACTATACTTAGAATATATTAAAAATATCTAATTATTTCGACTCCTTACTAAAGGAGAGGTCCATGTCAAATACTACATACACATATTTATTTTAGCATAATATTCAAATCTTTGAAAGGCTGTCTTAATTGATTGAAATAAATGGTGTTCATTTTTACAATTTTTAACATTTCAATATTTTGTAGGCTTAAATTAACGTGTATCGAGTAAATCTGAAAATAATTAATCAGCTATAATGCAACCCATTCAAGAAATGTGAACGTATTTTAATATTCTCCACTTTTATTCTCTTAGACTAGGCAAAATTTGTTACGAATTCATAAAGAATTATAACTTACTTAAACCTAAGAATATGTTTCCATAAAAAGGTAATTAAGCGTATAAAAGATTCTAAGGGGAAATGTTTTTATATAGTATTGGGGAAACGAGCATGTGGCTTATTTGATGGTAAGTGACTACCGCCCCGGCAATTCCAGAGGAATCGCAAGTGCATTGCCGGTCTTTTAGAAAGGTATAAGCTCTTTTTCTGAAGGTCCCTATGGTGACAGTAAACTCCACACCATAATCTTGCAGTGTAGGATAATCCTAGGGTATTGCGTAGTGGTAGATACCAACCATCAGACCACAGCATCCACTTACCATCAGGTGGACTGTGTGTATTTGTCACCTTTATTCTGTATAAAAAAATAGTTTCAAAATAAACGTGGATAC